>CM060384.1:39722509-40922509 GCA_030545235.1 Helianthus tuberosus | reverse complement strand
TACACGCACGAAATTTATTAAATTCTGAACGTTTTTGAAAATGATCCTGCTGATATATAAGTTTTGGTAAAATTATTTTTGGAAAATATTAAATTTACTTGATCTTTATAATTTAGTTTTAAAACCCCGATTAACCGTTAATTTGGCGATTTATACTACCCGACCTCAAATAATTTAGAATTCTTACCAAGTGGTCTATATATGCCCAAATAAACCTAGTAAAATATTCAGGACCAACCGAGTTGCCTAGATATGGTTTTTGGTTGTCAAAGGTTCAGTAAAACGTGATTTTTAAACCATATCAATAGTTAACCAATGGACCCCGAATTTTGTGTGGACTTTCCAATACCTAATATAGACTCTGTGCAATTTGCAACCCTGGGGTTTACGGGTGTTGTCAGGTCGCGTCCCCCAAATGAAAATTTCGCTGCCTGAGTCCCTGACTTGTAAAAAGCGTTACGATTTGAGTCCTTACGTTATGAATCCGCTTGTTTGATCTTCATGGACAATAAATTAATATACTCTTAAATAACATAACCCAACATACAAATTCAAGAACAAACCCCAAATTCAAGATCTCCAAATATTGTTTGTAGAACATGTTCAAAATATAAACATCCTTAAATGAACTTGAACATTTTCAAAACATGAACATCATTAAATGAAGAACATGAACATATAAAGAGTATGAATTAATGGTACACGAACATCATCATCACGAACATCTTCATCAGATCTTCACCATGAACATTTTCAAATTCCATCTTCAAGCATCATCTCCAATCTTTATCATGAACATCATCATCTCATGCAACCTAAATCAAGAGCAACCACCACCAATATCATCTCAGATTCAACCACCACCAACATCATCTCATCCACCCCCTAACACTGTTTTCACCCCCTCTTTGCTCATATTCAACATCATATCGTAACTCTTTATCTCACTGCGCCATTTCTCTCCCTAAAATATTAAGGTGGAAGGGGTGGCTAGAGTTTGGAGATTGGACGAGAATGAGATGGGTGGAAGGGTGGCTAGGGTTTGGGGGCTTGACTATAGCTCAGATTGTTGTTGTTTGAAGATGATGATTGATGAAGATTGTTTGTTGATGATGATGCTGAGAGATAGAGAGTTCAACTGAGATGTAGATAGATAAAGAGTATCGGGGTGAAATTAGGGAAAACATGAGGCTTAAGGTTATATCACAAAGGGTAAAAGGGTATTTCACATGAAACTAACGATTAAACTAAAAGGAGGGACTCAAATCGTAGCGAATTTCATAGGGCATGGACTCAGGCAGCGAAAATTGCTTTGGGGACGTGACCTGACAGCGCCCCTAAACCCATGGATACAAATTGCATTTTACTCTTTGAGGAATTTGTTTTCCCGATTTAACGCCATTAAAAACCACAAATTCACAAAAAATTCTCAAATAATTGTTTTCCCGATTTAACGCCATTAACCACCAATAAATTCACAAAAAAAATCTCAAATAATCGTAAATTTTTTAAATTTGGTATGACTCTCTATCTAGGTGTATTTGATCACCATGCCACTATCAGTGTTCAAACGAAGCCTATTGCGCATTAATTTCGGTTTTTAAGTGTTATACCTTTTGTTTTACGTGTGTTTGAGCAACTTCTACAATGCTAGAACTAGTGTAAGGCTATGTGCTTTACATAGAGATCATAATACACATAAACATGCATACAACATCATGCATCAAGCCTTGGAGACAATCTTTTTCGATTAGGGTTTCAAACTTGTTTTTCTTGCCGAATCTTTGCGTTTTTTTCTTCATAACTCAAAGTTTTACACCATAAAACACCATGAACCATCTTTATATATTTCATAAGGGTTCAAACAACCTTTGTGGCCAATTGGTTAGGTTTCATGGACCATAACATCAATTTTTTTTGTTTAAAACACTTAAGGAAGCAAAGGGAGGTGCTAGTGTTTCATGGATCATAACATCATACTTTAATTCAGTAAGGAAGGGTTGATTACCTTAATTATGCTGGAAAAATATGTAGAACAACTTAGAATAGCATATGGGAGGGTTTGGTATGAGTTTGTGGTTTAAAAGGAAGAAAAAGGAGGTGCCAGTGTATACATGTGTTGCGATCGAACAAGAGGGGAGGCCACATGGCCTCTTTGACTTTAAATCTTCACACTTTTCCACTATATTGGATAAAATCAAGAAGATATTTACTGATTTGGATAAAAATCAAGCTTAAACGCTCCCTCGATTCGATAAACAGTCATAAAACAAGCGGTTTTAGCGCATTTTTTGTTTTACGTTTTTCATACAAACGACTGTGTGTTTGCGAAAAAATAAACACTTTCACATTTTTCGTAAAACATCATAAATAAGTGTTTAAGTCTTTTTAGGCTTGATGGATGATACAATGCATGTCCGGATGATACATATCGTGTTTAAATCAGAAACGTTCCGTTAACAAGAAACTAATTAGTTTAACGTGTTTGCTACGTGTTAACGCCTCAATGCTCCCATGTTACTTACTAACGATCATGCTCAAGCTAAAGCTAATTTGTGCCCTCAGAATCTTTTAACACCATACGGTTCCGTCTTATTAGTTGTGTAACCTTCGCGTTTCGATAATAGGACAACGAATCATCTAATAAGATGTTTTTTCAAGTGCGACAAACATTCTAATCCTAAGTTAACTTCATGTCCTCAACACCATTTAACCCACATTTGATTGCATATCATCTCTCGTTAGTGCTTATCGGTAACATTCTTCGTTTATCGATAAATGTTTTTGTTACTTGGATTTTCACAAGGAACAAGAGCACAAGTTCCTCGAGATATATCATCCCACTGGATGACAAATTAGCCATAAAGCTTACATGGCTTAACATGACGTGACAGAGCAGAAAAGGCTTTATCCACTGGATGACAAGTTAACAATGAGGCTACAGGGTATGGGGTGCCAACCCCATGCCACCTCAGCAACTTTTTTCATCAAAAGCGCACCCAACCATACCATGGGCACTATTGAATGGTCGTGGTTTTCAATGGCGAGTAATAACGAGATGTATGTGTGTGAGGTGAGGGGGTGGGCTATTGAAAAAGAGGGAGCTTTATCCCATACTCTCCAAGTTAAATGGGGACACTATTAGTGAGGTGGAACTTTAGTGGGACAATGAAGCCCTACGAATTTGGGTTCCGTTCTATACCGTCTAACCTAAAGCCGATTGTTGACGTGTCTGTTACGTGACGTTAAGGTGACAAAGCAGAAAGGGGTGTATAGTATAGCCTTATAATTACAAAATATATCCATCCCGATCACACCCGACTCCCAAAACATCCCCCTTTCGATTTCAAACCCTAATTCATCAATCTCATCTGCACCCCCCAAATTCTCTCAACAAACCACCTAATCATGGCCGGTGCTGCTTTAGATATGTCGCTTGATGACCTAATCAAGAACAACAAGAAGTCCGGCGACGGCGGCGGTCGCGGGCGTGGTCGCGGGCGTTCATCCGGACCTGGACCTGCACGGCGCTTCAACAACCGCGGTGCTAACAGATCTACTCCTTACGGTGTACCAGCTAAGGTTGATTAGTTAGTTTAGATGATGGTTGTTAAGTTGAATTGGGTGGAATGTTTATAAAGGTTTTGTGCGTCTGATTTAGGCACCCGATGCTGCTGCTTGGAATCATGATATGTTCGGTGGTGTGGATCAGAGTGGCAGGCCTTCTGGAATTGAAACTGGAACCAGGCTTTATGTCTCCAATTTGGATTATGGAGTTTCTAATGAGGATATTAAGGTATTTTCTCCTTCTCTTTAGTTGTTACTGTTTGGATAAATTGATTTGGTTGTTGTTTGTTGATTGCTGGATGTAAAAGAAGCTATGAAATTTGTCTACTTGTTAGTGTATTTAAACTGAAATCCCTGTATCTATAGTTTAAAGAAAAATTTAAGACTTTTATTAATTTTTGCACTGTATTCGATTCTCTAAAATAGGGAATAAATACATGGAGTGATAGTTTCTTATATTTTTCATTAGTGGAAAAAAGAGAAAAAAAAAAATAATAAAAGGAGAATAAAGAAGGATTGTTTAATTGAATAGAGATAGATCATATATATAGAGAGAATCCAATGTGGGTAGTTTTCTATAATGTTTAACAAATTTTAGGGATAAAGGTGTTTATAACAAAATTTAGGGATATAGGTGTTTGTATCTAAATTAGTTGTGTAAATGATTTTTCAGATTTACAATCTGGAAAAATTATATATTTTGTGCAGTTTAGTGCCTATGTCTTGAATATTATGGAAGTTCTTGGTTATTCTTACATGGATGAACTTAATTTACTATGCGCAGGAGCTTTTTTCAGAAGTCGGCGATTTGAAAAAGTATTCTATAAATTATGATAGAAGTGGGAGATCAAAGGTATTTATTTAAAGTTCGGGTATTTGTATTGCAGAAAATTTTATTATATTTTTGTGTTTTAAATCTTTTTCTTTTCACCGGTTTAGGGGACGGCTGAGGTTGTGTTTGCAAGACGGCAAGACGCTCTAGCAGCTGTCAAGAGGTATAACAACGTTCAGCTTGACGGGAAGCCTATGAAAGTAGAGATTGTGGGAATAAACCTTGTGGCTCCTGTTGGTAATGTTCCGTTGGCAAACAACCCTGGAAACATGAATGGTTATCCTCGAAGGTATGCTTTTAATAGTAATTAGAATCTTTGATTGTATAATGTTGAAGATTGAGTATCATATAACACTGTATATGAAACAGTGGACAAGGTAGGAGTGGTGGATTTGGAAGACCACGCGGTGGTGGTGGAGGGCGGGGATTTGTTAGGGGCGGCCGTGGACGTGGAAGTGTAGGTGGAGGTGGAAGAGGAGGGCGTGGCGAGAAGATATCCGCAGATGATCTTGATGCTGACCTGGAAAAGTATCATAAAGAATCAATGGAAACCAATTGAATCGATGCTTGTTGATCTTTCTTAAACGTGTGTGTGTTGCGACAAGTATTGTCTGTATTCTATGAACATCAATCCTCTAGACTAAGGATAAAAGTACTAGGGGGAGGATCTAGAACCTTAGTTTTTATGGCACTATTGTTTTTGTTTTATCAAGTTTTAAGAACATCACCTTAGTTGACGAGTCATTGCATTTATTCTCCGATTCTGTCCGTGGCGCTGTACCGTCTTTAGCTTCTTTTTTAGGCGTTAAAGGGACATTCTTGTCTATATCTTCACCAACATGTGTGGAAGAGATGGAAGATACATCAGGCATGAATCTGAGGTAGCTTTCCACTGAAATTGACCATCTTATGATATAATTAAATGTGAATTCTCTCTTGCCTTTGAGTTAACCTGTTGTGAAATGTTGAAAACAGGTTACTTAGGAACATGGGCGTAGCTGCAATTGGTTGACATATTTTATTAGAGTTGTGATTTCATTAAGGTAATCAGATCACTTATGCTGTGGTTTCGCTCCAATGGGGTGGTGGTCCATTGGCAAAGGCAAAATCTTTAAACACCTGGGTTTGGAGGGGGAGGTCTTGGGTTCAAGTCCCATAGATGACATGGATGAAAAGAAATTCGCCGTTCAAAAAAAAAAACATGATGAATTAAGTTAAGATTTTATTCTACTTTAAAAGGATTATATTTTCAGGCAGAATCTTAGTAAGGTGAGGTTTAGGGGTTGACCGGTAAGACCGGCCAGAGTGGCTCTAGCCAACTCAGCTCAGGTATACACACTTGGGCTGATCAGTTTTCATGTAGAATTTAAGTAAGGTGAGGTTTAGAACCTGAACGACTTAACCCAACTTGACTATACACACTTGTTCTGGTCGTTGGCCATATATTATGCCAAAACTCAGTCTTGCGGTCCGATTCAGAACTGTAACTAAAAGGACGTAAACTGGAGTGAGCCTAGTGTCAACTAAGTATACGAATACAAGTGATTTACCATCGGTGTGGGGATGGCTCGCAATGTCTTCAATCTGGTCATGATCATTTGGCTTGGATCTTGTATACATATCCTCCAGATTGTTATATGTTCAGGCAATCTGCAATCTTGTTAAAGTATTTTATAAAGTAATTTAGTGAATAGAAATATTTGGATCTAGGAGCTAAGAATAGATGTTTGGTTTAGAGAAGAAAGGTTTGTTGATGGAATTATGTTCAATAAAAATGAAAAGGAAAATGGCTATAAACTTGTCTTGTTTCATTTCGGTTGTCAGGGTAGAACTGAAAACCGAAACTAGAAAAGGGGAGACAGAAAAAATCTTTTAGTTTTAAGCCCCACAGATTCAGCGACGAGTCTTTCGTCTTAAACTCTACAGATACAGTGACGACTATTGTCCTTTACTACAATAGCACTTGCTTTAGGTCCCCAAGTTCGAAACACTTCAAAAATCTTCATTGATTTGGCTTTATGCCTTTTCGCATTACAAATCTTCATTGATTTGGCTTTATAGCTTTTCACATTACAATTCCTGTTACGAGAGTGTGAGAGGCTGAAGAACCAAAGCACGAGATTCAAAAGCGTTGGCCGTGGTAATATCCTCTGCCCCTTATTTTGAGAATACCCTGAATCTGCTTAACTCTTGCTACTTTCCTGTCCAAGTGCAAGTGAAGTCTGGGCTGTTATTAGCCAATGGCGCAACGTCCCCAACATATTTTCACAAGTTGACTCTTGGGAATGATGTGAAGAAAAAACAATTCCATGTTGTGATTTTAATTACTTGTTGATTATGGCTGCTCAGGTTGAAAGTATCTTGCTGTGGCCTGTTGCTTTTTATGGAATGAATACCTCTTTGCCTTCCAAAATAGAGTCAATTCTTCTGCATTTGGGCCCCATTCAAATCTCGGCCCAAGCTATCACTAGTACTGTAACAAAGGTGAGTCAATTCTTCGGCACATCAGTGGCCAAATCCATTTCTATCCTGGCTAATAGCGGCGTACTTCTAAGTACCTATTTCGCCAAACCATTCTACATGCCATTAGTCTATCAGAGCATCATAATTTCGTATCAAGAATTTAAGCGGATGTTTGTTTTGCAATATGGTACCAACATGCTTCCTTAGGTAGCGTTTGTGTATGTTTAATGTAGTTAGAAAATCTTTGTTTTGGCTATCTGCTCAAATGAATTTTGAGATTGAAATTGTAATAGATGGTGAGTAACTAGGGTTTATTGAATCTCTTTTATAGAATTTCATATAGAATTATTCACGAAATTTTGAACCACCCTACATTGTATTAGTTTGTAATGTCATGTCAGTAAATCATTTTCGGCATCCACTTTTTGCATTTTCGGGATTGGTACTACGGTACAGTATTTTGGGTTGATTTACCTTCGAATACTGGTTCTAAGGCTATTGGGTGTGGGGCTCGTCCCCGGGACGGCAAGATGCGTCAAGGGCCGGCTACACCGCCCCCTCCTGTTGCGTCCCGTCATCATCGTTCCCTCCTAGCCGTTATTGACGGGGCTCTCTCTCTTTTTTTTTATCACACACATATACATACATATGTATATACACAGGGGCTCATCCCCACACCCTAGGCCGATCCCTTTAGGCTCATCCTCCACAACCGCTAACGTGGACGACTAGGTGGCGGATCATCCTCAAGGGACTACCCTCCTCTACACCCTTTAGCCTAAGCACTTGGTACCCACTTTTTGTGTTTTTCAAGATCGGTACTTTGGGTTCAGTACCGGTACGATAACTAGCTCATCCCAAAGTGTATTGTCATGTCATGCGACCAAGACAAGTGTTTGACTTCTGGTGATGGTACACCTACATCTTATAGTAACACCCTCTCCCTCTTTACATGTTGACACCAACTCTTCTATCCATCATATCAAATTATCAACCATAGTACAAACACAAGACGTTTGTAATCGGTCTTATAACCACTACACGGATGTTTTCCGTTACGTTGGCTGCCCTCTACGGCATTTACATATACAGGCGTATACAGCAACATGCATGCACAATACGGACATATAGAGTATCATACAAGACCCTATACCGACATGTATGAACAAATCATACACCCCTATATGACTGTGTAACATCAAATCAATACGGGTTGATTAGTAAAGTAAGTTTACAAAGGTTCAAACTTTTGATCAGTGTTATCAGAATCAATCACTAGTCTCCTTAAGGGTGAGAGGGGCACTCCTCACTTAGGGGAGTGACCTCTCTTACACACACCCAATCAGCACGCGCCACGTCAACTCCCCTCTTAAGTCCCCATTTTGCACTCAAACGTTGGCATCACTCCACTCACACAATTATTTTTTATAAAAAAAAGAAGAAAAAAATATGATTGGTGGAAAAAGAGTGGACCCACATTAACAACCAATCACCCCCTCTCTCTCTCCTCTCTCTCATGCGGTAACCTCTCACCGCAAATCCATCCCCTCCATGAGGTGAACCTTGATGGCGGCACCTCTCCCCGCGCGGTAACCACTCCCCGCTTAGACTCCCCGCAAAGCGCCCCCCACACCCTAAGATTGGTATCACAAGACCATACACAAATGTTTTTATTATCTCATTTGTGTTGTAATTCATATAAATAGGTGGCTATATGTTTTTTCTTGCAAAAAAGCTGCGTAACCCATATGTCGAAGGTTGAAAACTCTATATGATTGTAACTTGTAAGTCACTTGGTGACTAGGTATATATGGTTTCTACTTTATTTTCAGCAGTTGTTAATTTTATTTCACTGATTTATGGACGAATAACTAATGGCTTACGTTTAAGGACCTTGTGCTTGCACAAAACACGAGGTATGTCTATAGAAAAGGGTTCTTTTGGGTCGGTGGGTCCGGGCTGGAACGGATTCGGGTCAAATCGGGACAGAAACAAAAAAAACCCGACCAAAACGAAACAAAGATAAAACAAAAACCGACCAAAACGATACAATAAAACCGAAAAAAGTTGAAACCGAAACCGACCAAACGAAACAAGAAAAGTGAAAAAGTCGAAACCGAACCGAAACGAAACAAAAAAAAAAAACTAAAAAGATCGAAACTGAAAAAACCAGTCCAAACAAAACAAAAAATCGAAACCAAACCAAAACCGAAACGAAACTGAAAAAAAAAAACGTACTTATATCCGTTAACTACGTATAAGTTTCAGGAAAAGAAGCATCCAGAAACAAATTGCGAAGTTGTTTTAAAATTCTTGCAGCAAGTATGAGTTAGTTATAACTTTTAACGTTCCTTTTTTATAGGTATCTTTCTAATCGAGCAATAAAGTATCATCAAACTGTCATTTCCAAATTAAAATACCCGAACAGAACATTGATTAGGGAACTGCTATACAAGCAACAGGCATACAAAAAGTACAAAAAATTAAACTAATATCATATATCCAAATATCCAATACTGTAACACAAATCTAAACCATTACATCGCCAATCACAATCAAATTAATAGTTATACTGTCAAAGCAGTAGACCTACACATGGGGCAAACATTCTTAGATAACAACCAACGCTTGATGCATTCCGCATGAAACCGATGCCCGCATTGAAGTCTCCCCATCTTCTCCTTCTTTTCATAGTCACCCAAACAAATACAACAAGCATCCACTTCACCCATCTTTCCTTGTGCATTGTACACATGCAGATGCTCAGAAATCTCTTCCTCTGATAAACCCGAACCACTCCCTGCATCAAGCACTCCTTGTAGCGCAAAAATCTCTTCCTCTATCTCTTGCATGATCAAAGTCTCGTCTAACGTCAAAGAGTCATATGTGTTCAAGAACGACGTTTCCTCTGGTGTTTGATATGGCACGTAGTTCTGATTCTGGAAATACGAATGCATAGGATGTTGTTCTTGATTGATCCACATGTGATTAGAGGTGTTGAGAATGGCAACATCGTCAACATACTGCACTGGTTGAGGGTAGAAGATGGGCATCATAGTGTAATGAGCAGGAACAGCGTATCCGTAGTATTGTAGTTGAAGAATGGGGTGCTGGTGATAAAAATACGGATCCATCTTTAATATTTTGAAGCAGGAACTGATATGAAGTGATGACCTTGAAACAAGGTAGTTTAACCGAAAGAACTTCTAGAGTGATTAGTATGGATGATGCTGCCTTTATGTATAGTCGTATATATAAAGATACGGTTACTTAAACTGCAAGTATGAATACGATCTAAAATTGATTACATTCCTAAATCAAATATCATGTTTTAATTGCACCGACTTATTATATCCCCTATCCGATCCGATGATAGATATTATTTGGTTTTATTTTCAATCTAACTTCCTCTTTATCGTTTGATTAATTTGGAGTTTATAAATAAAGATTTTTTTTTTTTTACTTTTTAAGCTTAAAATATCTTTATATAATTTTAAGAAACTTTTTTAACCTAAAGTATCTTTATATAATTATAAGAAACTTTTTTAAGCTAAACTCTACCCATCGTGTATCTAATATAACCGTTAGTTTTTTTTTAAGACAACTTTTTTTTTACTATTTGGAATGTAAAATCGGATTTATTCAACCGGTGTAATTCACGGGTTTTCTATAGATATAGATTTTTTTATTTTTTACCATACAAAATTACATTTATTCAATCCGTACAATACACGAGTTTTTTTAAAGATATAACTTTTTATTATTTAATGTGTAAAATTACATTTATTCAACCCATGCAATGCAAGTGGTTTTCTTAAGAATATAATTTTTTTATTATTAAATATATAAAATTACATTTATTCAACAAGTACAATACACGAGGTTCTAAGAGATATAATTTAAATTTATTCAACCTATATAATAAACGATGTTTTTTAAAGACATTATTTTATTATTTAGTATATAAAATTATATTTATTCAACCGGTGTAATACACGGGGTTGTAACTTAGTATGTATATATACAAGGCTCATCCCCACACCCTAAGCCCATCCCTCCCACACCCGCTAACGTGGCGAATCATACTCAAGGGACTACTGTCCTCCACACCCTTTAGCCTAAGCACTTGGTAACAACTTTTTGTGTTTTTTGAGATCGGTACTTTGGGTTCAATACCGGTACAATAACGAGCTCATCCCAAAGTGTATTGTCATGTCATGCGACTAAGATAAGTGTTTGACTTCTTGTGATGCCAACTCTTTTACATCTTATAGTAACACCCTCTCCCTCTTTACATGTTAGACGCCATCTCTTCTATCCATCATACAAATTATCAACCATGGTACAAACACAAAACGTTTGTAATTGCCTTATAACCACTATACAGATGTTTTCCACGGACGTGTAGAGTATCATATAAGACCCTATACCGACATATATGAACAAATCATACAACCCTATATGACTGGATAACATCAAATCAATACGGGTTGATTAGTAAAGTAAGTTTACAAAGGTTCAAACTTCTGATCAGTGTTATCAGAATCTCACCATTCATATACTAAAACAAGTTAAGAAAAAGTAATATCGTTTCAGTTGTTGACTTTAAAGGATCCTCACAACCTGACCAGTCATACTTAGCCGAACCAGTTCCGCTGTTCCGGTCTAGTTTATTGGTCCGTACTTTACATCAACTACAAAAGAACCACCATTTATATTGGCTTTGCAAGCCAATATTAACTTAAAAGAAATGAACAACAAAAAGATATATCCATGCCTGTTATGATTTACAACACTATAACAAACTTTAACATCTAACCACCACAAGAAGAACGGCTCAAACCACCCAAATTTAAGACTCGTGGCCGTCTCTTAACTTGTGACTAGGAAATACTAGCCTTGTGATCGAGTACAGTATCTCCTGTATGCATGACCACACAAAGTTCCAACAAGATGACGGCCAGTACCAAGGATACAACAACCGAAAAAAGAGGCTAATAATATGTCGAGGATATCGCCCAACCTGAAATATTAAAAAAAACAATAATGCATCAAGAGTTTAATAATTACAACTTAGAAGAAAAGTTCACTCCATAGTAACAAATCATGAAACTATGCAGTGTGAAAGCTTCAAATTTCTGTATAATCTAAACTTTACTCACCGGGAAAAGAAAATCAAGAGCATCCCAGGCCGCATGACGAACAGCTCGCGTTGGATACATGGGCCCACCGGGAGAAGTGAAGCTGTACAAGCAAGTTTTAAGTCTGGTACTAGTTGTCATCCTCAACTCTAGACCTGAACTAGACTCGAAAAATTTCAAAATCTGTGAACTCGCAGTACATGAAACATAATCACAAGTTAGGAGCCATACCCCGTAGAACTTTGATGTGGGATAGATAATGTAAAAGCACAGGTTCCACTTTCAGTTTTTGAAGCTGCCCAATAAAAAACATTACATAAGTTATTACAATAGACATAAAAGAATGTAAGCTCTCACCTGATCAGTTAGTTCAATAACGAAAATATCTGTGGGACCCCCTACCAAGAAAGCATTTGGAAACTCCGGAAAGTTCTGAAAGAAGCTTTCAAGCTTTTCAGCTGCAACAAGCCACAACGGATACGTACTTTTGATGCATATCGAAGAAGCATAAAGGGACATTTTCTAGTAGTTTTACATTATTACCATAGTTATAAAGGAATATGAATCTTGAAAGGAGAAGAAACAGATCTCGTTGCGCCTGAAAGACAGGGACAAAAATGTAATTTTTTTCAATATAGTTGACTGGTATTATCGCATGACATATCAAGTATAGAATCGAAACTTAACCTGCAAAGGAATTTTCTTTAACTTATTGGGCACCAATGCAACATCCTCTAGAAGATACTAGAACCAATAAACGGCGAAATCAATTTAGAGGTCTTTACTTGTTATGGGTGACACACACAGTTACACCGATATATGGGTAAGGATAGTGTAAAAAGGGCCTAAAGTGTGAGAAGTGTGAGAAGTGTATTATAACACTATATATAATACTATATAACACCATATAAACACCGTATAACAATATGTAACACCATATAATACCATATAACACTCTGTAACACTATATATCATTTATATATTATTAATTTATAACAATGTAGTGCATTAGGGGGTTGTATTTGTTGCATAGTTGTTGTTTTATGCATATGTATGTAGTATGAAGTGTATCATGTGTTGTAAATTGACATTTGTGTGCAAGTTGGGTTGTAAGTTGTGCTTAAATATTTGTACCTTAATCAAATATAGGTTGTAAGTTGTGCTTAAGTGGTTGTACCTTAATCAAATAATAATGGTTTCATTACCTTACCAAATTCAATATGTTTTGCATGCATGTATGGTTGTAAATTGTGCTTAAGTGGTTGTACCTTGATCAAATAATGGTTTCATTATCTTACCATATTTAATCGGTTTCATCCATTCAAAGTTGTTTTGTTTTATTTGTAAATTATTATTATTTATAATAATCTAATTAATTTAGCCAAAATCTTGTATAAATATAATTTGCAACATATTGATGCAATGGTTGTTGTAATGTATGCATTATGGTTTGTGAAGTGGTAATGACACATATTATATATAGATTACCATGAACCTGTCAAACGGGAAAAAATAGACGCGGGTTCATCGTAACGCGCGAGTCCTAGATCAAATTAGTTATTTTATTTTATGTATTACGTTTCAGTTTAATTTCTTCGCATTAACACCACAACTTCAGTGTCGATGGTCGATGACAGTAGTGTGGCATTAGTGCTCGCCCCCGCCGCAACGCGGGGGGTGTTTAATACTAGTTATATAACAAATATAACACTATGGGTTGTCTGATAGCATGTCTATGATAGATGTATAGTGTTATATTTGTTATATAATGATATATAGTGTTACAAAGTGTTATATGGTATTATACGGTCTTACATATTGTTATACGGTGTTTATATGGTGTTATATAGTATTATATATAGTGTTATAATACACTTCTCACACTTCTTACACTTTGAGCACTTTTTACAGGATCCTCTACCTATACATATATATGTAAAGTAAATTAATATTTGTCTCACCAGGAAAAGACTCTGGAAATGCATTGTGTTCGTCTGGATATCAATCCTATCAATAAACATAAAATATATCATAACTCCTCCATAAAACTGCTATTAAAAAGAAATTTATGACACCGATCATACCAGAAGACATTTGTAGCACCTTGGACAAGAGCCGAAGAGTAGCGAAGGAGGAGATCGGAACTATCAAGTTGGACTTCAAACAGCTACAAGATAGATGTTAAAAACTCACGTATATTTATTGAATTGAAAGAATACTATAGTTGAAAAATAATGATGACACATACCCATTTATGGAACAATAATGCGAAAATATGGGAGGCAAATGGCTGGCTCCATAGTTGAACGATGAGATCAAGTATTGGTTTTCCTCGCTCATCGGGTTCAGACGCAAAATGATCGGCAAGCACGTCATAAAAGCATAATGGAACCTTCATTTGCACCTCTGATGCATCTTCCCCGCCAAGGATTATTTCTATTATTTATCCGTTGCAGGAAAATATGGACATCCAAGGACCCAAAAAATCAACACAACCTTAATGAGTTAAAAATCATTTCTTTCCTCGTTGTACTCATAACATGAAATAATGTACATATTAGTCGCTTAAAGAGCGAGGAAAGAACCACAAAAGGAGAAAGAATAGTCATCTACATGTGCCTGATTTATTAGAAAACCAGACCAACACATAGAAACAATCCTGCAACCCATTAGGAAAATAATTAGAGTGTACGAACATGATATGTTTCATTCTTGAAATTTATTCAATGGGGTCATGAATATTTACACCAAGATCCATCATTTTTATTCCACCATCCCCTCATGAGGTAAAAACTAAGTTTAGGTTAATGTATTTGGGTAGTTTGCAAATTCACCTTATACTAAGTGAATCACTAAGCAGATAAATGGTGCAACTATATAACTTTATAGATACTAAAGAAGAATCCACTAGCAATTTATGACTGCTTCCATAATTCCACACTATGCAAAAACCCTGTTTTCTAATATTATGCGGTCAGTAATGCCAATGTTGCGCGATCTTTGATTAGACATGTGTACAACCTATCTTTGATTGTTTTGAGTTGAATCTAAAATAGAAAAATAGTCTTGATTTGGAAATAATATATTATAACCAATTAACAAAGACATGTGCACTTGATGTCTTGATTTATTTACTCAATTAATAACTAACCCATATGTTATGTCAATCTTATATATCAGTTCTGCTTAATTAGAGCTTTGTTTGTTGAACCAACAAAACAATTAGTTGTTAATCTAATCTAACGCCTTGTGGAAGATTAAGGTAACTAAACACACTATATTCGCAATCTAGAAGATAACAAAATGAGATCTGGATTACCTACCTCTAGCACGATCATCAACTTCTAAAGCTATGTCTGCAAACAACTCTTGTAACAAATCACGTCTCTGAGTTGGCGAATCAAGTGCCTGAACAACAAACGAATAACCATAACTCAATAATTAACCTCCATTGAAACAACAAATCTCCCAATTCGACTAATAACAATCATCAAACAAACAGAGAGAGAAACCTTTAGAAGCTTTTTATCGATGGCTTGAGTGAGAGCAGAGATATAAGCAGAGGTTCTGCGAGTATAGATTAATGGCGCCATATGTGCCCTAACAAAGCATTTGAATTGGAAACCAGAGTGATTGATTAAAAGCAAACCCTAGGTTCGGTTATGGATGATGAAATTGATACCGACAAACGGTTACTGGGGTCAGAAGTAAGTAATGACAAGATCTCGGAAATGATTTAATGGCGGTGGAATGTAGCGCGGCACCATGTCAACACCACACGCGAACAGATAGAGCAGGTGACGTAAACGTTACGATCATGGCATGACTGTGTTGACTACTGTGGATATGTTATATATTATTGTTTTGTTTCGTTACAGGGGATTTGTATTTCGAATCATTGGCTGTACATTATTGGTTTTGGTATTACAAACGTATCAATTTCCTAACTATTATTAATTACTGATTTATGTGTGTATTTTCATTGGAGTTTATTATATCTTGTAAACTTAAATTAGAATTTAGTGTTTGGATTATAATAGATTACAGTATTTTTTTTATGTTTACTGTGAAAAAGAGAAAGAAAACAACATAATATTAATGTCATAAGTTTATCTCCTATAATTGTAACTTGACTGGTGAAGAAACACGTAACTAATTTTAGGGGTGGATTAGTTGGGTTTATGTTCCTATCATAATAGTTAATCTTCTTGTGGCTTCCTGAGCTTCCTAATGATCCACTAATCCTGCAAAACAGAACACCGTTACTCGTTAAGAGGGGAATATGGGGGTTTCCCTCTTAACCGGGCTCCAGCGTGAGAATAAGCGACTGTTTTGAGGAGATAAGTATGTACTAAGAGTGAAGAGTAGAGGGAATGAAATGTTTAACCTGTGAAGGGATGTCTCTATTTATAGCCGGAGAGGTGTAAGAGGATATGGGCTGATGGGCCTTGGGCCGGAAGGCGACGATATAGAGGATATGCTCCTTGTCTCACTGGTGTCGACCGTTAGTGGCTTCTGGGAGTTCTCCGGTGCTGGCGCACTGTGATTGGAGCCACGTGTCACGGTTGTCGGCGTGGCCGCCCTTCTGCCATCAGCAGGCAAGTGGAGATCGTGGGGCAGTTGTCTCTGCCCTGTGATTGGTGCCACGTAGGTGTCCTTAGGTATTTTCTGTCTCCTGCATGTCAGACGATCGTGAAGCACGATTGAGCAGAGCCTGGAGGACGCGGATTGGCCCTTTTTTCTGCCACTTGTACCTTGTGTGCCTTATAAAGTAGCCCTGCGCCATAGCTTTGCGCGGCTCCTGATGAACATGTAACTAACCCGCGCGGCGTATGGGTGGTTGGAGGCTCTTGTTCAGAATGCTAAGTGTCGAATGTGGTGTTTTCTCTTGTTGAGACCTCGCGCTAGATCGATATATGATGGTGTACCGCGCGCGAGGTTGGCAGTAAACAAGTTGATGAATAAGGAGTATGGTCCTGCGCGCGACGTGAATGAGGTCTACGCGGCTATTTTAGGACCATACCCCTTCAAGTCCCCCCAGTCCAGTGCTGCACCATGCGCGAAGCAAGTGGTTGGAGCTCTGGACTTAGAAAAAGAAAAGTGCTGGAAATGCTTGCTTTGTGTTGGGTAGGAGCGCGCGTGTAAATGTTTGACAGTTGCCACGGCGCGACTACTATGCCTTGCTGTTGGTGATTCTTTGCTTCTCAGTGTAAGCGCGCAGGTTCGTTGGATAACCAAGAATACTGCGCGGCTTGAGAGACTTCTGTCTGAAGCTTTTTGAAATTTTTGGCGGCAAAATCCTCGAATTTTGAAATCTGACAGGTTGGTAAGAAACATCGTTGATGGCGACGTTTGAGTTGACCGCTTACACGGCTGTTATCAAGTTGTCTCTGACGGTTGTGCTTTTCGTCAGGAGAGTGAGGTCCACGCGCGCGTGGTAACTGTCGCTCCGGGATTTGCGATCGACGTGGCAGTCGCTGATTGGATACGCGCGCGGTGAATCCGGCACGTCTACTCATCGCATTAAATGCGATGAGTATATATACTCGTGGAGATGAGGGAAATTATCACTTCCTCTTCCACTATTGCTATTTCCTCTCTTATCTCTTCTTCGAATCTTCAAGTGAGTTATTTGCAGATCTTCGTGATCTTCATCAAATCTTCAAATTTTCTGCATATTCGAAGTTTCTTCGTCGAGTATCCATGGCTGAAGAACATCAACAAGAAGCAAATCCCGGTGAAGGCCCTGTTCCTGTCCTCAAGTGGGACTTAGGGTTGTTTGAGCAGATCACTCGAGGGTTTCGATTCCCACAGGAATGGGATGCCCGGTACCTCGGCCAGAACCAGACGGCCGCCGATGCACCACCGGGGTATATTACCCTTTATGAAGACTTTTTCCTTCAGGGCAACTTCCGGTTGCCGGTGACGAGGTTCATGTCTAATATCCTTCATCACTATGGTTTCCATATCTCGCAACTGAGTCCACCCGGAATGGTGAGAGTGCGACATTTCGAGTTTTTGTGTCGATCCCATGGCATAGAGCCGACGGTGGATAAGTTCAGGGTCTTCTATCAACTTATCAGGAACATAGGGTTTTATTCTTTCGACAATCGTGGGTCTGCCAAGAAGATTTTGCTGAACCCTCCCAAGAGTTTCCATGATTGGAAACAAAATTTTTTCTTCATTAGAGAGGAGGGTATCCCCTTCGTGATGCTCTTTCGTGCGCCTGATGTGATAGAGAAGGAGGAGCTCGTGATTCCGAAGAACGCCGATTGGTACTTAAAGCTGACCGCGACGCCAAACCGTATATTTGGTGAGAACGTTCTGGTTGCTGCGCAGATGAGCGACCAGTGGCCTGAGGATAGTACTGATGTGCCAATTTTGAAGTTCGAGGATAGAGGTCCGTCATTTCCTTGATTTTTATCTCTATTAATCTTGCACTTAGATGTACGGTTTTTTTGTTTTCGCATAGCCGCACCTTTACCAGGCTGCTTTCCCCGCTTTTGGTGTGTCTATGGTTGTTCGCCCGCTAGAACCTGGGGAAACTTACTGGTATGAGCACATCAGAGGCAACTTCCTTTATTCTCCTGCTGGGATTTTCGCCGATCCTCCGACTGCAACCGAAGGTGCGCATGTACCCAATCCCAGGCCTTTGCGAGCTATGACTTCCGCTGGAAAGGAGATTCTTTATCTTTCTAGCGAGGAGTCTGTAGGGTCTTCGAATGGGGAGCTAAGTTCGTGGTCTAACATCTTTGAAGATGTGTTGCGTAACCTGGGGATTGACCCAGAAGAGAAGAAGAAGAAGAAAGCCCCTAAACGAAAGAAGGTGATCACCCTTGAAGCTGAGGTGACCAGCAAGAAAGGCAGGAGTAGCCGTGCCACTGCTAGTGCTGCTGACAAAGGTACACTACGCTTTCGTCAGAGTAACTTGGAAGATTACGTTATTATCAGCGATTCACTCGAAGGTTTGTCGCGTATAGGAGAGAAGAAGACAGGAGGTGCTGGTTCAAAGAGCTCAGGGAGTGCGGGTTCTCGCAACCCAGATGCTGGAGCTACTCCGTCTTCTATCGCGCATGATGAAGAGGAGGAAGAAGAGGAGGAGCCTGCTGCAAAGTTGATCAGCAGGAAAAGAAGTAGGGATGAGACCACGGCTGGTGGGTCTGTTGCGCCCTGTCACACCCCGACCACGTAAACGTACAAAACGTGGCGGAAACGTCGGGGAGTGTTGTAACAGAATCATTGTTTCATAACACATGGAAATTGAAATATTGTTTTATTGATTAAAAGAGTTACAATGTCTTGACAATCAAAGAAATATAACATAAATAACTAGTTTTGCATCTTTTATTGTTACTAAGGCCCAAGTCCGCCTAAGTGTATCTTGATAAATCCTATGCATCATATCCTGAAACACATGTGAAAATAAGTACGTCAGCATAAAAATGCATGTGAGATACATAGGTTTTGTGAAAATAGATTTCATGACTTATATTTAAGAAAATGTTTAGTCATGAACCTTGTAATTTGCTTTGTTTTGTAAATCATTTGAAAAACAATAAGATCAGATGATATGTATAAATAAGAGAATAATGTATGGTTAAATGAATAACCAAGTAAAATGAGTTTGTATAAGATAAGTTGTTTTGTAAACAATGTCTTGTGAAAAGTATGTTATTTGTATAAAATGTTATATGTCTTAAATTGAAATGATTCAAATAACGCTACGATATGTAATACCATACAAGCACTTATATATAGGAAGTACCAGCGGCGTATCCACCATGCTTGTATCATATTACACACGCCTCGTTACTTAAATCACTTACTCAAACCAAACCACCAAAGTAAAAATGTTTATGTAAAATCAAATGTCAAAATGTTTTGTGTATATCAATGTCAAAATGTTTATGTCTAATGTGAATCATGTATTGTGTATATCAATGTCAAAATGTTTATGTCCAATGTAAATCATGAATTGTGTATATCAATGTCAAAATGTTTATGTATGGTAAGTGAAATATATCGACTAAACCATATGTAAAATGCACAAAAACAAGGTATTGAAGTAAAACGTGGTTTAAATCAAAGTTATGTTTTGTGGAACAAATGCATGCTATACTGATATAAACATTTATGCGGTATTGTGAAAATTCATACATCCAAGCCTTGTGACTGTAGAATAAACCCTAGCACAAAGTCTAAGGTCCACCTAGAAATGTATTCGGATTCGGTCATTCCTTCCAATCCAAACAAACCCGGGATTTCAGGAATGGGAGTTGTCAAGTCCTATGGTACCACTACCTACTACCGAGCGGCATGATCGGTGTTAATGAATGTACATTGTCCCATTTAAACAAACCAAATGTCATACCAAAATGTAAGCATGTGATGAATAATAAATGTACTAAGTATGCACACAATGGACATACATAGCATAGAATGTAATGTAAAACAATGTACTAAGTATGCGCATAATGGGCATACATAGCATGAAATGTAATGTAAAACAATGTACTAAGTATGCACACAATGGGCATACATAGCATGAAATGTAATGTAAAACAATGTACTAAGTATGCACACAATGGGCATACATAGCATAGAATGTAATGTAAAACAATGTACTAAGTATGCACACAATGGGCATACATAGCATGAAATGTAATGTAAAATGATGTACTAAGTATGCACACAATGGGCATACATAGCATGAAATGTAATGTAAAACGATGTACTAAGTATGCACACAATGGGCATACATAGCAAAACACAATGAAATCATGTACTATAAATGTACTAATGAACATAGCAAGTATATGATGTGAAAACAGGAAAGCATGAAAGTAACAAGTAGGCACATGTGTTTCACCCCAAAACAGTTTGAAAACAGTAAAAGAGGGGTCTATGTACTCACTTGAGATTGCTTAGTAGTCCTTGAGTAACAACCAAACAATGCTAGAGATCACGGAAATCAAACGGCACCTAATATAGGTAACTATGTTAATATACCGGACCTAAATCGGAGGATTTGATAGAATGAGGGTTCGTAAACCAAACGAGTATGGAGACTCGTGTAATATGGTTTAACAAAGCCCACATACTAAAATGAAACCTAACCTAAGTGCTTACGACCCATTACGACCCGTTTAGGTAGCTTATGCTACTTTAACGCGTCGTTCGCGTAAAACGCGTTCGGAATGCCTAACTAGCCCTTTGGTAAGTAAAATATGCCTTAACATGTCTAATATTGTTGCCAAATCAGTTTAGATGTTAAAAGTTATGTTACATATGCTTAAAATGAATTTTGGCGTAAAAATGGCATTTTGATAATTTACCTAAGGCATATAAACTACCTATCATACAACTACTTAAACGAAGCGACCATAAGGTATAACCTCGGAAGGTTATTCCCTATATACTATGGTCACCTAATGTGTTTGGCCGGATCCTAATGATCGACCAAACGGGTTTAGATCGCTTACCTTACGACCCTATATAAGCACTAAACTAAAAGTGACGAGCTAAGCATGTTAAAACATGCTTAACTAAGTTTAGAAAACAGGTTTGGCATCAAAACAAACGGTTTTGATACCTAAAAGTAGTTTGGTTACAAAATACGCAATAACACGCATTTTGGCCGAAACTACGACTCGTCACTGAGCCTAGATAACGTGGTAATCAGTAGGTATAGTCACTAGGGACTATAACCATCGTGATCACGCTCACGTTATGAAGTTCAAACGAACTTCGCATTGACCATAAACTGGTCAATGCAGAAAGTCAAACAAAGTTTGACTTTAACGCTAAAACGAATGAAAGAACGAAAGAACACTTACAAAGGGTCCCCGCAAGCTAATCTCGATCCAAGTAGTTCAGGTATGAAGCAAATGGCTTCAACTTAGAGCTTCTTAGATCAGATTTGTGGGTTTTGCAAGGAATTGTGGTGGGTATTTATAGTAAATGGACCACCGTTAGGATCGTTTCTCGAATACCGAGCTTTGATCACATCCCTACACTTGTTGCAAACTTGTGGTAACTCAAAATGGCCCCCAACATCAGGGATTGATATGTGGCATTGGCCTTTGGAGTGCATAAGAGCTGTTAACAGCTGTTAAAACAGCTTTTGCTGTTCTGAAGGGGCCTCGCGTGACGCCTAGAGGGCTAGGTGTCACGCCTAGGTCCTTCTGATCAGCAACCAGTTTCCAAAGTTTCCATTTCAGTCCCCGTTGTGTATTAAGGCCATTTCCGACATGTTTAAGGCTCGTTAAGTCAACTTTAAAGCCCTAAAATGATGCCTAAACATTGTGGACATGAAACATGCTCAAAAATATCCCGGATGTCGGTTCGTTGGGTCGTACGATCGCGATGTTCGCTTAATTACGACGACATGCGCATAAGCGCGAAAAACGGTCCAAATTGCGTGACGAATGGATTTTTCTTATGCCAAACACTAAAATAAAATATTTTAGTGCTTACATAAATTTTTTGGATGTCCGGATGTATTCAGAACGTAAGTTATGCGCGAAAGTGCAAACTTATGCACTTTTTGACGCTTTTAGTCCCTGAATGACCCAAAAGTTTATTTTAGCACACCGAACCTCTGAAAGCCTATTTCTAATCTATGTAAAGGATATTTATGGTATGTTTAACTCATGGTCATGTTCCGTAATGTCTGTTACAGTTCAAATCGGCATACTTTCGCAGTTTGTCGAATTTAGTCCCAGTAAGCGATTTAACTTGATTTTGCCATACCAAAGCCTTCAAAACTTATTTCTAAGTTATGTAAAGGTTATTTAAGGTATGTGAAGCCTATTTCACTATTCCGGAGTGTTTGTTGCATTAAACTGGTTATATTTACGCATCAGTGCGCGTATAACCTTCTAGAAAGCGATTTAGAGCCCGAAATCGAACAAGAATTGATATGTGCAAATGATACACATATTTGTACAAATCCCAAATATGAAATACAATATTTCATTGGTTTGGTATTTGTTTGATGGTCGCAGTGACCCAGGTGTCACACGCCCAAGGCTGGTGAGGTTCCCTTGATTGGAAAACAGAGCAACTTGCGCTCTCTTTACAAATTTTCTCCCGGTTAGTTTCCCTTAGTTTCTTGCTCTTTGTTGTTTACTTATTTTAACACTTTTAGTTTCTACAGAAGCCAAAAAGAAGACTCCGAGAAGGGTGTCGTGTTTAAAGATCCTACAGAGCCGGCGCAGAAGAGGCCCAAGGTTACCATCAAACCCCTCAAGGCTGCTGGGGTAGAGGCCGAGAAGGAGAAGAAGAAAGCTGCTGAGAAGGAGAGGGAAAAGAAGGCTGTTGAGAAGCCTGTTGTCAAGGCTACTGAAAAGGAGAAGGAAAAAGCTTCTAGGAAGCCGGCCGGTGATGCTCCGAAGGATACCGGGACCGCTGCTGCCACCGTCCGTGTTAAGGCGCAGGGTCCGGAAGTTGTTCACATTACGGGGCTTGACCAGCCCCATCATGAGAAAAGGAAAGAGCCTGACATTGAGAAACCTACCCAAACTGCGCAACCTGATGCCTCCCTTCATTTTACTAAGGTAACTTCTACTACTGGGGGATCAGGTCCACATGCTGCGGGTGGCGCGAGTTCTGGTGGTGCTGAAGGGTTTATGCCTCAATCTCCCATTGGTCCTAAGGATACTTTGGGATATCTCTATTAGAAAATTTATACTGAGGAGGCGCGTGGCAACGCTCCGCATCAAGCTCCCTGGGGTCTAAAACCGAAGGATACGTTTATGGAGTTTGCGGCATGTCGTGATTGGTTCTTAAACTCCTTCCCTCCTGGGGAAGTTAACCGCCAAAGGGCGCGGACCCACGATGGGCTATACTAGGCCTATGTTGTTGGCGAGGCCAACACTCGCGCCGCCAATCACCAGATCGTGCGAGAATGGCGCACAATGGTAAAGAAGCGGGCGGACTGGGAAAAGTATCGTGAGCGCCTGTTGAAGCAGGTTAAAGATTATGAGAAAGCAAAGGCTGCCTTTGTTGAAGAGAAAGCCAAGTTTGAATATGATAGAAGATCAGAAGAGTGGGGCCGTGAAGGCCTTAGGGGCAAGCTTCGTGCCGCTGAGGATCTGCTGGCGAAAGAGAAGGCTGAATGGAAGAAGATATGTGAGAAAGATAACCAGCGCATGTATGCGGCTCGCGCGAAGATCACTGATCTTGAGGGTAAGGTCGCCGAGCTGACCGGGAAGGTCGAGGATGCGCAAGCTGCTAAGGAGCATGCTGAGGTTCGGAAAACCTTTACCTTTTCTCTTCTCATGCTTTTGTTTTCAGAATTGTCTAAGTCCTTTATCCCTTGTAGGTTGAACTGGCTGAGCTGAAAACACAATTATCTGGCAAGGATAAGGACTTTACGGCCAAGGACGTCGAAATAGCAGAGTTGAAACGTCGCCTGCAAGAGCAAGTTGACAGAAGTGAGTCCTTGGAAATCGACCTTGAAGCCGAGAAAGGTAAGACTGCTTCTGCTGAGGAGGCCAAGCAGAAAGCTGAAGAAGCGCGAGACGTTAGTACAGCGGCCCTTAATGTAGCGCATACTAACTATTCTGAGGTTCAGGGCATCGTTGATACTCTTGCTTCTGAGGCTGGGTGGATGCGCGGCAGAGGAGTAGTTCTGGTATGATTTTCTTCTTAACTTAGGCTTTATTTACTAAAATCTAGTGTCTTATTTATTGTTTTTGCTGTAGATGGCCAACTCCATCTTAAATGCTGGGGAACTAGATAAAGTTGTTGCTGCTCTTATAGATACTTCTCGCGCGGTTGGTCACCGTGGCGGTTATCTGGAGTGTGCGCAGCATGTTGAAGAGGTGTTTGGGCAAGAATTTGACACAAGTCATTGCTCGGTGACCGATGGAGCTAATGTCGAGTTGGCTCGCGCTGAAGATGCTTATGATCACCTATCACTGCCTGTGATGGACTTGGTTGCAAAGGCTCTAGAGCATGATGACTGGTGTCATCGTCTAAAAACCATTCTCGACCCACCAGAAACTGTTGAATTATCTGATGAGGAGGAAACGGCGGGCAATGATGGTGATGGTGATGGCGACAAGCATGACGATGATGATAATGATGGTGACGGTTATGAGTAGGTAGTATTGACAGGCTTTGTGCCTTGTAATTTTTATCTTTAGGTGTCAAATGTAACCCGTTGCGCGGTCGTGCTTGTTTTGGATTGAATTAATGATAATTTGTTTTTATGTAACTGTTGCGCAGTTGCGCTTGTTAAATACGATGTTTATGTTTACCCAGTTACAATTATCGCACTGTTGTTAGAAACTTTGGTTAAGTTAGCGCGAATAAATGTAAGTGTGGCTCTTGTGCGAGTGTAACTGCCCGGTCTCGTGCTATGTTCGCGGAGGACCTTGGAGGCGTAACTCAAGAGCTCGTAATTTACTGAAGTGTTTTCGTGCTAATCAAAAGTTTAACATGCATTTGTAACGTAGAAGTCATCATGATAAAAGAAAACATAAGTCGTATGCTTTCATTGATTAAGAAACAGGCGCTTAGGCCAAAATACATCGCAAGTAACATAAGGGGCGTTTAGCCAACATAGAAAATTAAAAAGGCGCGTGGCCAATATGAGTGAGTAAGGGCGCAAGGCCGAGAGTAGTTACATATAGCACTTGCGCAGTTGTTGCGCGTTCCACGTGCGCGGGATGATGTATCCATCCAGGGTTCGCAACTTGTATGCCCCTTTCCCTAGCACCTCGTGTATTAAGTATGGGCCTTCCCATTTAGGTGCTAGCTTTCCTAGGCGTTCAGCGTTTGAAGCTTCATTGTCTCTGAAGACATATTCTCCTGCAGTGAAGGTACAAATGCGCACTCTTGCATTGTAATACCTTTCTAGCTGCGTCTTGTACTTGGCTTCTTTAATTCGCGCAATTTCGCGCCTTTCTTCGAGGGCAAGCCAACCTCTGCTGGGATAAATAACCGCCTCTGAGCCATAGACTAGGCTGAAAGGGGTTTCGCCAGTGCTCGTCTTCGGCATGGTTCGATGAGCCCACAGGATACTCGGGAGCTCATCTACCCAGCCTCTTCGTTTTGTGCCCAGACGGGCCTTTATCCCATCAACGATACTTTTGTTTACACTTTCGAATTGGTCGTTGCCTTGGGGTGCGCAACGGAAGAAAAAGTGTACTCGATCTTCATCTCTTTCTTCCACTTTTGGAGGTCGTCCGACGCGAAGTTGGTGCCATTGTCGGTTACAATCTTGAGTGGCAGGCCAAACCTGTAAATGATGTGTTCCCAAATAAACTTACGCACCATCATTGCAGTAGTTGAGGCAAGGGCTTTGGCCTCCACCCATTTCGTAAAGTAGTCGACGGCCACGATTATGAATTTGACAGCGCCAGGAGCTTCTGGGAAGGGTCCCACCATATCAATCCCCCACTGCTGAAAAGGCCAAGCAGTGGATACAGGGATAAGATCGTTTTTTGGGCGCATGGTTTTCGGGGAGTGCCTTTGACAAGAGTCGCATTTGCGCAACTCCTTTAGAGCGTCTACGTGCATCCCTGGCCAGTAATATCCAGCGTTCATTATTTTTGCCACGACCATGCGTAGCCCTGCATGTATGCCGCAAATTCCTTCGTGAATCTCCCTGATCAAGTAGTTTGCATCCTGGGGGTCCACGCAGCGCAAGAGCGGCCCCAAGAAGGATTTTCTGTACAAGATACCGCTATTCATTTCATAATGCAAGGCCTTGTTCTGTATCTTCCTTGCCTCTGCCTTGTTGTCAGGGAGGATTCCTTCTTGCAAATACTTGATTATAGGGCTCATCCAGGATGGTTGCCCTATCTCTATCACATTTACTTGACGCAACAAAACCGACGGGTTTTTTAATACTTCGATTCTTACATCCTTAGCGAGATGTTGGAAAGAAGTTGAAGCAAGCTTGCTTAAGGCATCTGCTGGTTTGTTTTCTGAGCGATTGATATGCCCCACCTTGTAGGACTTGAATTGCTGAAGCAACTCCTTTGCCTGATCTAGGTACAAAGCCATAACTTCGCCCTTCGCGTCGTATAGTCCGTTGATTTGATTGGAAATTAAGAGTGAATCAACGTGCGCTTGCAGATTTTGAGCTACCATTTTTATGGCGAGGCGCAAGCCTGCCAGAAATGCCTCGTATTCCGCCTCATTGTTGGTGTTCTTGAAATCCAACTTGATGGCGTATGTAAATTCATGCTTCTCGGGGCTCACAAGGCGCAATCCAGCTCCTGCGCCATCTTCGTTTGAGGCCCCATCCGTGTACAGCAACCATAACTCATTGGATGTGTCCTTTAATGGAGTCTCAACAATCTCACAATCTTTGATTTTATCTGCCGGGACTTCTGTGATGAAGTCCGCTAGAACTTGACCCTTGATGGCTGGGCGCGACTTATACAAAATGTTGTGGCCTCCTAACTCGATCGCCCACTTTGCCAATCGCCCAGATGTCTCTGGCTTTTGCAATATCGTGTCAATGTGGAAATTGGTAAGTACAGTGATGACGTGACCTGTAAAGTATCTGCGCAGCCTCCTGGAGGCATGTAGCAGCGCAAGTACTAATTTTTCCATCGTTGAATACCTCGTTTCTGGATCTGTAAGCACCCTACTGACGTAATAAATTGGAGTCTGAACTCCATTTCTCTCCACAAGCAATACCGACCCCACTGCCTTATCCGAAGAAGATAAGTACAGAATGAGTGGTTCCTTTTCGAGCGACGCGGTCAGGGTAGGGAGCTCAATCAAGCACTCTTTCATTTGCTGAAAAGCAACCTCTGCTTCGGGCGTCCACTTAAATTCTTGCTTTTTTACGCAGTTGCGCAGAGTGCTGATAAAAGGATATGACTTTGCAGCGTGGTTTGACAGAAAACGGTTAAGCACGGCAAGGCGGCCGGCCAACCTTTGCATCTCCTTGATCATTCGTGGTGACGGCATTCGTTCTATGGCCTGAACTTTTTCTGGATTGACTCTAAATCCGCCATTTGTAACCACGAAGCCCAAAAATTTTCCCTCCTCCATACCAAAGGAACATTTGGCTGGATTCAGTTTCATATTCACGCTTCTCAACGAGCTGAATGTTTTCTCCATGTCTTTCAATATTTGGTCCTCTTCGGTGCTTTTAATCACCAGATCATCGATGTAAACCTCGATGTGTTTTCCAATATCCCCGGCAAATATTTTATCCATCAGACGCTGGTATGTTGCACCAGCGTTTTTGAGGCCGAATGGCATCTTTGTATAACAGAAGATCCCGAAATCGGTCCGAAAAGCTGTCTTGTCTTCGTCCTCAAGCTTCATTTGAACCTGGTGATACCCCTTGTAACAATCTAAGAAGCATTTCCATCTGTACGGCGCGAGGGAGTCTATCTTTTTGTTGATCTCAGGCAAAGAGTAGCAGTCTTTAGGGCATGCCTTATTGAGATCGGTATAATCGACGCACATTCTCCATCCTCCGTTCGACTTCTCCACCATCACGGGGTTTGCCACCCAACTCTGGTAACGCACCTCTCTTAAGATTCCTGCCTTTAACAGCTCACAGACTTGCTCGTTCATTGCTTTGGTCTTATCCGCCCCTAAGTTGCGCCTTCTTTGAACTTTTGGTTCAACGGAGGGATAAGTGTTCAGACAATGCTCGGTAACGTCGCGCGGAACACCGGTCATGTCTGCCGGAGTCCAGGCGAAAATGTCCATATTCCTAAACAAGAGTTGTTTGAGGTGTGTTCTGATGTTCGGTGAGATTGTGTGGCCTATCGTCACCGTTTGCTCTGGCTATTTGCGATTTAAAACCCACTTTTCTGGCTCGGTCGCTGAAACCTTTGCCGCTTTGGTCGGGCGCACATCATCTGCTGACATTACTTCTTTCTTTGCATATATAATTGCCACCCCCGTCTCAGTTGGGAACCCTATCGCTGAGTGGGGCGTGGAAGTGACCATGTTTAGCTCTACTTGGGTTTCTCTCCCAATCAAAACATCATGCCTTGATTTGACAGACATCACCATGAAGTTGACTGTTGTGGTTCTTGAATGCTTCTCGTCAGACAGCATGATGGGGAAGCTGATTTGGCCTAGTGGGAAGACCATTTCGTTGCAGAATCCTGACAAAGGGTAGTCGACTGGCTCAAGTCTCGCTTTATCTTCATCGTCAAACTGATTAAAGCATTGCTCATAGATGATATCCGCTGTACTTCCTGGATCAATAAATACGTACTCTGTCTCGTAATGGCCGATAATGCCGGTAATGACGACGAGGCGTGTGGCGCGCGGACCCCCTCGCACTACCTGGAAGATGACCTGTTCTTCCTGCCATGTCGGCTCGAAAGGTCGCTTGCCTTTATCTCTTGCGCTATATCTTGGTCCGTTGACCATGTGTGTCTCCAGGCGCCTAACCTTTTTCTCTCTTCCCTCGTCGTTGCGCTGAATCTGACGTGTCTCTTTGTGCACGTTCTTTACCAGGTGGCTTAGCTTTCCACTTTTCAATGCTTTTTCGATTTCTTGCCTTAAGCTGATACAGTCATCTGTCAGATGACCTGTATCCTTGTGGAAGTCACAGTACAGGTTGGGGTCCTGCCCCTTCTTGTTCGTCATGGGCCTTGGAGCCTTAAAATCATGGTTCTCCGTCATGAGTACCTCTTTTGGTGTCTTTATGAGCGGAGTCCAGTGCTTGTCTCGATTCTCGTTCCTGACTGCCTTCCGATAACCGATGCGATCAATAGTGTCTCGCGCGTCTTCTCTATATCGAGGTAACTGCTGGAATGGCTGGCTTTCCATCCAGGGTTTTTGCCTTTATTGCACCTGTTGTTATCGCGCGAGCTTCCTTTAGAAAATTTATCTTCGGTGTAAGAGTTCTTGTGACCAGCCAACGACTCCTCAGTTTGAGCAACTATTTTCGCAGCTTCCATGAGCTTATCCCATTCCTTGGGCATTCCATCTTTTCCCCTGATAGTCCTGATGAGGCTATCACAGCGAATAGCTTTCTTGAAGTGGGCGCGCATGAGCTGCTCGCTTACACCACCAATTTCCAAACACTCCTTATTAAAGCGAGTGATGAAATCTTCTAAACCTTCGTTCTCTCTTCGCCAAATGTCTGTTACCTCCGTTGTGTCGCGCTGGTAACGTCTTTGCTGACTGAAGTGGTTTACAAACTGTGTTCGGAAATCAACCCACGACTTATTCTTTCCCGATGGGAGGCTGTCGAACCAGGCGCGAGCAGCCCCCGTGAAAGTTTGGATAAACAAATGGCACCACATAGGCATATTTCATCCTCCCATGCAACCGACACTTGTGAATACTCTGACATGATCGTCCGGGTCGGTTAAACCATTAAACTTCCCGACTGTTGAAGGCAATTTCTCTCTTGATAGCGGCGCTAGAGCAATCTTTGGGATAAACTTTGAATGTTCTACAGCCTCAGCTGGTCGATATGCGAGGCGGAAGTCTCGCTCTGCCTCCTCGCTGTATCCGACGTGCTGCCTCGGTTTGTAATATTCATGGTTCCTTTGTAAACGATTGAAGACTGGAGACCCCTCATCATCTTCCCAAGTTGGGTCGTTTGGGTCTGTGTCATCCCATTCATTGTTCAAATTGCGCGGCCCGAGACGGCTCTGAACTGGACCTCTTTGAACGTTTGACGGATGGTCATAATAACTTTTTGTCTCTCCCCGTGTGTCGCGCGTGTCATGCACGCTTGGTCGTCTCTGGGGAGGAGGCCTGTTGATTCTTCCTTGGAGGTTTTGCTGTTGGGGTATCTGGCGCGCCCCCTAGCTCGGACCCAAAGGTGTGACTAAAGATGGTTCTGCTTGCAAAACCGTTTGTTGCGCGCTCAAAGACTGGTATGCAGCATTGATGGTAGCGATTTGTTTGGCGTACCAAGAGGCTGGAGTTTCGCCTTCAGGTAGCCCCAATAGCGCCGAAATGTGCTGAGGTGGAGGTGGATTTGAGGGTCCAGCACCATTGTTTCCTGGGGTTACCGTCTGAGTGATGCGAGTGATGCTCGTGCGGGGTCCGTCAGTGTTGGTTACTTCGATTTCACCAATTTCTTCTACATGTTGAGCTTGGACGTTTTGATTGTCCTCCCCCAACACTGCATTCATGTTTGCTCCGAAACCGAAGTCTGGAACGATTCCTTGACCAGCCATGATAGAAGGAAAAAATAGGTTAAAAAACTCAGAAAAAGAAGATGAAAGTGATTTGTGAAAAACCGGTGGGCGCCAGTGAAGAAACACATAACTAATTTTAGGGGTGGATTAGTTGGGTTTATGTTCCTATCATAATGGTTAATCTTCTTGTGGCTTTCTGAGCTTCTTAATGATCCACTAATCCTGCAAAACAGAACACCGTTACTCGTTAAGAGGGGAATATGGGCGTTTCCCTCTTAACCGGGCTCCGGCGTGAGAATAAGCGACTGTTTTGAGGAGATAAGTATGTATTAAGAGTGAAGAGTAGAGGGAATGGAATGTTTAACCTGTGAAGGGAGGTCTCTATTTATAGTCGGAGAGGTGTAAGGGGATGTGGGCTGATGGGCATTGGGCCGGAAGGCAACGATATAGAGGATATGATCCTTGTCTTACTGGTGTCGACCGTTAGTGGCTTCTGGGAGTTCTCCGGTGCTGTCGCACTGTGATTGGAGCCACGTATCACGGTTGTCGGCCTGGCCGCCCTTCTGCCATCAGCAGACAAGTGGAGATCGTGGGGCAGTTGTCTCTGCCCTGTGATTGGTGCCACGTAGGTGTCCTTAGTTACTTTCTGTCTCCTGCATGTCAGACGATCGTGGAGCACGATTGAGCAGAGCCTGGAGGACGCGGATTGGTCCTTTTGTTCTGCCACTTGTACCTTGTGTGCCTTCTGAAGTAGCCCTGCGCCATAGCCTTGCGCGGCTCCTGATGAACATGTAACTAACCCGCGCGGCGTATGTTAGTGCACTATGTCTATTGACTTCGTCTTGTATCGAGTCATGTAATAGGATAGGATAGGATAACCAGTGCTCAGGTTGCTAGAAACTGAATTTAGTGGGTTTGTTGGTAATTCCGCTTGAAACAACCAAAGACATGTTCAAGCGAAATTAACAAAGTTAATTCCGCTTGAAAGTGCCCTTGGTCAATTCAAGCGGAATCACAACCATTATATATAGGAGTGCTAGGTTGTCATTTGGAACGGAATTAGGTCTTGTGTTTGGTAACGAAGTGCTGCCAAATCGTCTCCAGGTGCTGTAATACTATCAATTCAATACAAGAGACATTTAAATTGTATCGAGCGTCTGTGTCATTGATTCCGCCTTTGATTCGGATAAACAACTCTTCTGATCGACTCATTCAGGTCGTATAACGATCCTACAGCGTATGGGTGGTTGGAGGTTCTTGTTCAGAATGCTAAGTGTCGAATGTGGTGTTTTCTCTTGTTGAGACCTCGCGCTAGATCGATATATGATGGTGTACCGCGCGCGAGGTTGGCAGTAAACAAGTTGATGAATAAGGAGTATGGTACTGCGCGCGACATGAATGAGATCTGCGCGGCTATTTTGGGACCATACCCCTTCAACTAGATTCGAATAATTCGGATATTCAAATGTTGGAGTATGAGCCGAAAGTGGTTTGTGGTCGTTGGCTTCTCTATAGTAACTTCTTACCTACATATATAAAACGTCAGGGGTGATTGTTACTTACTTTCACTCTCTGGATAAAAGCTCAAGCACTCGCACCTAAAGACCAAGAAAAAAACCGATTTCTCCTTCTTAGTTAAGATTGTCTTATTTCACAGTTCAGACTAATAATACGGAGGATACACCAAAGAAAAGGCATCGAAATATGAAAGATTACCTTTATACAGGAAGGATCCACTAAAAAGTGGATTTTGCCTAAGTAGCCTAAGAAGGATTGTGATGATAACATGTGGCACTCCTAATAAGTAGGAATGAAGGGTATTTTGGTCTTTAAAATAGGAGTGAAAATGACATGTGGCACCTCTTTTGTTTTTTAAAAATACAACCAAAAAAATATAGCACAAAAAATGTAGTACAAAAAAATATAGCACAAAAAATGTAGTACTAAAAAGTATAGCATAAAAAAATATAGTACAAAAAAATATAGCACGAAAAAAATCTAGTACAAAAAAATACAGCACAAAAAATTGAGAAAAAAAATTAAGACAAAAAAATAAGCACAAAAAATTTAGCACAAAAATATAGTACAAAAATTCAGCACAAAAAATGTTATACAACATAGAAATACAACACATTTTAGTGGGTTTTTTAGTCTTCATATTTTATATAGCAATATGGTACTCAAATTAAAGATAAAAAGACGCTCGATTTTACGGTGAAATTTTTATGAAAAAACAATCTCGTATAAAAAAGTTATGAACGTTTAAAAAATGAGAGTGAAATATGCATGTGCCTTACATGTGGAGAGAGAAACTCCATAAATAGTATTTTCCCAATATACACTTGCACTCCTTCTTTCTCCTACACTTTCATCTTAACCATTGATTTGAAAAATAAATGGTTAAGATTCATTTTTATCCTACTTAGGCAAAATAAACTTATCTTAACCCTACCTTTATATAAATAAATAGTAAATTTAAAGGATTATCATTAATCTTTATACCTATTTTCAGGCGTTGTCTTTTATGTTTAAAATTGACGAGTTTTGTCCTTTAGGCCTAATGCAGTTAGTTTTTTCAGTTAAATTTAGTAATGTGCTTTGCACATGAGGGTATTTTTGTCATTTTTGTGATGGAGGTGGACTCGAGGTGGTGATGGGTGGAAGAGACCACATTTGAATTGACAAAAATACCCTCATGTGCAAAGCACATGACTAAATTTAACTGAAAAAACTAACTGAATTATGCCTAAAGGACAAAACGTGTATGATATGAAACTATAAAGGACAAAACTCGTCAATTTTGAACATAAATGACAGCGCCTGAAAATGGGTATAAAGATAAAGGACAATCCTTGAAATAAATTCACTTATATAAATAAATATAGGAAATTAGGAACAAGTTAAACAATCACCACACACATAATCTAGACTCCATTAGTGTGTCTTACGGCCAACATAACCTCACACGGGTCTTTTTGAACAACTAAAATCATTACAATTGTCCTTTGTAAGATTTGAACCCACAACCACTTGGTTGGGGAATATACGACCTTATATGACATGCAAAACTGATCATATAGATCGTATGACAGACGAAAAATAGTCATATTCAATTCGATGTGTGAGGTGATGTCAATCAAATTATATGGCCCATATAACATAAATGGTTGACATAAAAATACCTAATGTGATAAGTGAAAAGTCATATGGCATGACATTTTTGTTATCCAGTCACAGGGCATTTCATTAGCCAATATTTGGTTTACAATGTACAAGTTCATTTGTTTCAGGTTACTTCATTAGCCAATATTTGGTTTACAATGTGCAAGTTCATTCATTAATTTCAGGATGGCAAATGTACAAGTTCATTAATTTCAGGATAGCAAAGATGACAGACTACAAGCTCAAAAGTCAAAACTATCCACACAGGTGCAACTTCATTGTGTATAACCCCTGGCTGCATCTTGCCTTCTAACAAACCCCAGCATATGATTAATTCGAAACCCCCCTAAAAACTACAGAATTTGAGGGGTTGGCAAACATAAACACGGAGTCACGGACCTCCCTGACTGTTCGAATGATCCAACAGATTTTGCAAACCCAAAACACTGACTGTTCAAATGATCCAACAACAGATATCGTAACCGAGATCCGTTCTATCACATCAACTGATGGTCAGTACTTACAGTTGTATCAGGGCATTTGCTTAAACAAAACAATCATGTCAGAAAATTCAGTCTAAAATAACGAAATTCAACAGATTCTAATTTAATTAGAACAATTCTTAACATGATATCATGGCAAATAGCCCATAACTAGATGTATAATAATATGACATTTCAATTGTTTTTTTTTTTTTTTTAACAACTTTCATACCAAAATCGCTACTAGCAAATCAAAATTACACCAATCCTTCCATCATATATTATTAGGAGAGGTAAAAATTATATCTTACGCTGCCAGGACTCAAACCTGGGACTGCTGTGTTAGAGGAGCCGAAACACCCAATGTTTTAGTTGTTTGTGCTACAGCGGAATACGTTTGATATTTCATTTAGTGTTGCTTAAAAAGCCAGTAAATTCAAACAAAACTAACACCAGAAAAACGAAACCCAACACGATTTAATTCCATTAGAACAATTCATAACACGAAACAACGACTCCGAGATGGAGAACAACACCAACACCAACACCAACACTAAAACAAAACACAAATCCAACAGATCTACAATCAACACCCTAAAACCCTAACCGCCGAAACCGTACAGGGTACGGCCCTGTCTCTTGAGCGCATACACCACATCCATTGCAGTCACAGTCTTCCTGCGAGCGTGCTCAGTGTAGGTGACAGCATCTCTGATAACATTTTCCAAAAAGATCTTGAGAACGCCACGTGTTTCCTCATAGATCAAACCGCTGATACGCTTCACACCTCCTCTGCGAGCCAATCTGCGGATAGCTGGCTTGGTGATTCCCTGGATGTTGTCGCGAAGAACCTTACGGTGTCGTTTTGCTCCTCCCTTTCCCAATCCCTTGCCTCCCTTTCCACGGCCTGACATTGTTGTTGAAATGAAATGAAACTGAGATTGAGATTTGATTTGAAAGATTTGGGTGATGATGAATTTGGGTGGTGTTGTGGTGTTTTTATATGGATGTGGGTATGAAGGCGGGATATGAAAGTTTTTGAACTGTTGAAGTTTGAGAGAATGGTGGCCGTTTGATTGTGATTTGAATGGACGGTGGATGAGGGGTTTGGGATTGAGATCCGTGTGGTGTGCTTTCTGGCTGAGGGTAAAAGGTGTGTTTTAGAGTTTAGACAAACAATGTGTGGTATGGGTACGTCAGAATGTTCTATCCAGTGATGTGTTAATATTGTAGCTTAAAAAAAAATTATAAAGTTATTTTTTTTTTCTTATTAAACTTATAGTTGTTGGAAAAAATAACTAATGTTACAAATGAAAATGAAAGTTTAGGGAACCGGGGTGGAAAGATTTTCTCCCATGATGGATGTTTATAACGCGTGAAACATAACAACACACCGCCACCACCCCAATTTTTCACGTGTCAATCTTTCAACACGTGGTATTTTTTACGCGTGATGGTTTTGATTGTTTGAGGGAAATTGTTGGGTTGTGAGAGAAAATTTTGGGTGTGGTGAGTGATGGGCATTTCCACTAAAATTCATCACTAGTGATTGAATAATGATTGATGACATAGTGGAACTTGATTGGATGTTGTGAGTGATGAGTGAGTGATGACCACCCCTGTCCCCCTTATAGGTGTCTTGTTGTGTGGTATAATGGTATTATTAAATTAAAGTTAAGTTTAGGTACAAAACATTCGAAAGGCATGAAAAAACAAAAAAAAAAACGTGGTGACATTTTTGTAATTATTTGCTCATAAGGTAATTATTAAAATTACTCTACAAATGATCTTGTAGAGTAATTTTGATTTTGTATGGTAATTATCAAAATTACTCTATAAATAATCTTGTAGGGTAATTTTGAAAAATAATCTTGTTGGGTAATTATCAAAATTACTCTATAAGTGTATCAAAATTACTTTACAAGTTTATCAAACAGCATACAATTCTATATCGATTTTATTGGGGTAACGTTTATTACACGATAACAATATGTGTTGTTCTCAACACTTTAATCATTCTAAACCATGAACATACTTGTACTTACCGGATTTGCGATCGAGCCTTGAACCGAACACCAATCTTTATCAAGAGCATAAGGTTTAAGTCCAAGCATAGTTTTCCCACCATACTTGAATCTCTTAAACCAAGGCTCTGATACCAACTTGTAACAACCATAAATTTATTTAGAGATTTCCGTAAATAATCACAAATTACTGAGTAATTATATTTAAACATTCATACTCAAATACAAGTTTACTAAAACTTTTCTAAACTTGAAAGCAAAACAACATAGTGTGATTTAATTCGCCATTTTAGAATAACGATGAAACAACATTGCGGAAGCTTCGTTTAATGTGTGTTCGGTTCTTGCTCGACGCTTGATCTTCATCCGGGACTCTCGACATTCACCTATGATCAATACCAGCTTAAATGTTAGTGTTGATAGTTTAATTAACGGTACTAGGCAAGATAATGATAATGGAAAAAAAAATCCCAACATAAATCTCTTGATTCCAGAAACAAGAACTTGAAACTGGCCTCCACCGTAAGTTACGGTGGGCACCGTAAGTTACGGTGGCCCCTGTTTTAAAGTACCCCCACCGTAAGGCAGGAGTTAACTGGCGTAATGACTTCAGCCCCCACCATAACTTACGGTGGGCACCGTAAGTTACGGTGGCCCCTGTATCAGCCCCTTCCATTTTGCCGTTTTGAAACGAAAACTTTCGTATCTTTCAATCCGCTTGTCCGTTTAACCTACCGTTTCTTCCTATGTGATTGAAATTTTATTCTCCATCTTATGAAGTTAAAATCCAACACCCGGTTTAACGAAATTTCAGACTTTTAATTCTTCGGCTTATTGCCTTTTTTACCAAATTTTGACCCGTTCGATTTTTATCAAACAAACATGTTTATTTGCTCTTTAAACTCATGAAATTCATAAATTCCACATCTCCTATCATATTAATCTCAAATCACAGGTTTCTTACATAATAGAAACCCGTTTACGCTCAAGTTCTTATTTTGACCCGTTGAGGGTATTTAAGCACCTTCTAACTTAAAATCGCTTTCGATTGTTTCTAGCATTACATTACCACATTTCTTATCATATAATTTTCCACCACAACTATATTTATGGTGGATTTACTATGGTAACCTATATAAATCAAGTTTTACCCATCAACTCATTGTTTTACGGCAAAGACTCAAATAGAGCCATTTGACTAACATATTACATCTTTCAACTTCTATACTCGTCCTAAGTATTTATCTAATCGTAAAAAAACTCGTTTCCAAGCAACCTTTAAGAGTTGTTTGTTCAAATTAGCCTACGAGGGTGTTTTGGTCAATTTTAGTCCTTCTTTTACGACGAATGACTTATAGATACTTGTTTAACTCTTACGATCCCCTTGACTTGGTGATCACGAATTTGCGCTTGAATTTCGATTTGGGTTTGATTTGCCCTTCCAATTTCTTGATTTTGTGCTTGTTAGGGGTTTTGAGCTCAAGAGTTCTTGGCTCCAATGGATATCTCGACCAGAACACACACTTTAAGTGTGTGTTTTGGTGTTTAACTTTTGTTTTAATAAAACAAGTTTCCCACTTGGCAATATTAGTCCCTCATGTTTTATTTTGATCAAATGAAGCTATAACTCACCATTAGTCACTTAATCGCATGCTACTAACTAGGTTAATTATTCCTAGCTACTTTAACGGGTTCAGGAAGTCATAACCCGTTATGTTTTAAGTCCCGTTAATTTGGGCTTTTTATATACTTTGTTTTCTCAAAGTATTTATTTTCCTTTTTAATTAATATTAGGTTTATTCATTTAAGTCCTAATATTTACCTGGTTAAATTTTACCACTAATGGTATTTTACCCGTTCATCACTATTAACGAGGTTTGATTACTAAACCTGTTTTCGTGGTGTTACACCATCCGATCGGACTGCTGATCAGCCCATTGTCTCTTGTTTCATTTTACGCGTCGCTTATCGTTATGCTATCAATCTGTTCAGGCTAATTTCCGCTCTAAGCGCTCCCTTCAATCCACCAATCGCTGTGAGTATACTCGAACCCTTTTTGCTTTGTGCACTTTTGGGGTGTTACAAACGTTACTTATTCTAAATCACATCGAACACAATACGCAAATACTTTAAACGCTAACCGTTACTGCATGTATTACGTGACTAAATGAATGCTTGTTTGTTATGTTTACACATGGAATGTTGTCTACCTGCCTTAGTAACGGTAGTACTATTAGTTTGGACTCAGCACCTGTTCATTCAGGGGTTGTTAAGGAAAATTAGTTACATGGGTCACAGTGGTGAGTGTGTATCGCGAACTGCCTTGGGCAGTCAACCCGCAGTCATTGGTATCGATGGGTTCATGTCGATAACTAACATGCCTCATTTCATTCTGTGTACGTGCTGGTTATGCGTAAACGATTTCGAACTTTATTATAACTATTAAACTTGTATGCTCACCTTTACACTATGTGTATTGACTTTTACTTTAACGTATGTGACAGGTGCTTAGGATGTTTACATGCTTTGCTTGCTATGAAATCGAGGCTAGGAAAGACCTAGATCATCAATAAAGTGTATGTAATAGAAATATGAGTTGTCGGAACAGAACAATTTGACTAGATCTTGTCTGTAATAATTATGTTATCTTTTATGACATGGTATGGGACAAGTTGCTTTAAATAATTGGTAATTTTAGTTGTTATGGAAACTTCTGGACAATCTGTTTCGCTCAGTGCCACGCCCCGATGTTTCCGCCATCGGTTGGGGTGTGACAGATTGGTATCAGAGCTAACGGTGAAGAACATAGTTGACGGCGATGGTTCTTCCGGTGGCAACTTCGACATCGAACGTCGAGGGGAGATGGGCACGCTTACGATTAAGGAGCTCCTCGAATTCGAACGATACAAAACAGTTATCATGCCAGTATTCAAATGGCACCATTTGAGGCATTGTATGGAAGAAGATGTTGATCGCCTATTGTATGGCACGAGATCGGGCACTCGCAATTAACCGGTCCTGAGCTATTGCAAGAAACGACTGACAAAATCCTCCAGATTCGAGACAATCTACTGAAAGCTCGGAGTCGTCAGAAAAGTTACGCCGATAGACGACGCAAGCCCCTTAAATTTAACGTTGGTGACTACGTACTCCTAAAGGTTTCACCTTGGAAGGGTGGTCCGATTCGGCAAGAAAGGAAAGCTCGCGCCTCGATATGTTGGACCCTTTAAGATTATGGAAAGGATCGGCAAAGTGGCCTACAGACTTGATGGGTGTCAAGTGTTATATATATTAGGTGTATATTTTAAGCCCCTTTAACACTTTTTAGTCAAATTTTAAATTTATAAAACACGATATTCACTAACACTAGACACTCATATGGGCAAGTGCACCCATCGTGAGCGTAGTATAGTGTTGGTAAGATACCGAGGTCGTCCAAGGACACAAGAGCTTTTAGTACCGGTTTATCCTCAACGTCTAATCAAATCAAAAAGTTTAGAAAAATGTTTTAAACTAATAAAAATAAAAACTAACTAAAAATGCTGAAAATAAAAATAAAAAGACAAACAGATAGACAAGATGAATCACTTAGTTCCGACTCGTATCTAGTGTAACCTTTGATTATTTCCGCACTTTTGCACTTTTTAAGAGATTATCTTAGTTATTGTAGTAGGCCCCTCTTTTGAAGGTAACGTTACCCTCACCCCAGTAGTTTGAGTCAACAAGGATACAATCCTAAAAGGGTGGATTATTGAAAGATAATTAATTAAGTTATTAATGCAAATTATGGTAGGCCCCTCTTTTGGAGGTGACGTTACCCTCGACTAAGTAGTCTGAGTCAGCAGGGATACAGTCCTAAATAGCCGGGTTATAGTATTAATAGTAGTTAACTTATGAGGGGATCAAAGAGTTTGGACCCCCTCCATCCAATACCGTTAAGTATTGAAGGAGGTCCTACTAAATTTGACCCAGGTCCATTGCAGGACCTCTAAACGCTGAACAATGGCAAGACCTTTACCAAACCGTTCCCTTAACCCCCGACCAGGTAGCCAACATACCTCCATATAGACCGTGGAGATATGAATGGTGAAAATCTTTTATTTTAAATAGACAGTAAAATAATGCCAAGACACCACGGACAAACGATAAGGAAAGATCACCTTCAACATAAGAAACTAGTTATTAAAGTCATTAATACAAAACCAAATAAAAAGTGCGAAAAAATTAAAAATAAAAATGTATTACACTAGACACTTTGTCTTCACCAAGTGATGTAAGAGACTTAGGCAAACATGGCCTTGATTGTCAAGAACTCTTACGATCAATCTTGGATCCCGAGACGACTCACACATTCTATGATGGACAATGGATGATGGTGGTGGATGATGGTGTTATGGTGGTGGTGGGTGGTGGGTGAAGTGTGGGAGAGGTGGTGTGCCAAGGGATGGTTTGAGCTTGAGCCAAGCACTCCTATTTATAGGCTGAACAGAAGCTCGGGCACGGCCCCGTGTCTAGTGGGCACGGCCTCGTGTCCACATCCTCTCTTTCTTCATTTAATGCAGCTTTGTCTTATTAGTTGACCACGCCCCCGTGTCCGCTGAGCACGACCCCGTGTGCAGAAGAATCTTTGTACTATGAAGATTTGCCTGGATTGTGCGAATCTTATAGTTGACCACGGCCTCGTGTCCGCTGAGCACGGCCCCGTGGTGGGCAATAGAAGCTTCTACCACTTTGTCTTTTCTGCTGACAGTTGGGCACGCCCCCGTGCTGGCTGAGCACGTGTAACGCCCTAACACGTTTTAACCAAATATAACGCAGCGGAAAACACATACTAAAAATTTCTTTAAAAGTTATTCTTTCTTTCACTTAAATACATTAATCCCTTTTCGTAAATTAATTCAAAACTAACATACGTATATCGAATTAAGAGACCACATACACACCCACGTACAATCCATGACTTGACTCGATCTTCAACCACGTTCACGGCTTGAGCAAGCATTCATAAACCTGTACAACCTGCAGTCACCATAACCAATTACTTCATTAGCAACCGGTGACATAATATATATATACTTTAAAACGTGCATAATCAAGCATCAACATCTCTTATTCCCGTTCATATAAGTCCATTCGTCCATCCATTCGGACATTCTCGTCTGACTTCCATACTTAGCCTTCATACTCCATTATTAGTATACCTGCACTTCCATTTCATTCTTAACAGAAAACAATTAGCATCATTACACTTTCCTATCCACTTTCGACTCCTTTTTCCATAAACTCACCTATTTACTTCCATTGTTTAATACTTTCTCACATGTATAACAATAATCATCATACTACTACATATTTTACATCTAAAGTGTAAGTCCGGGATTTACTTACCTTGTGCGTCCGTAATTGCGTTCGCTTACTTGAGTCTCCTTAGTTCGTTAGCCTTCCACGCTCTCAACCATCTTAACATGATTCCTATACATTCATGTCATTACATTCACATTCTTATTAGCATATATGCTTATACATATGAACAACCATATCAAATTCACATCTCATATATGACCTTCGTTAATCCATTCAAACAAGCATAAAACATGCTCAACATTATCCCTACACAATCTTCACATGAACTATATATGGTTACCCATCACTAGCATACAATTTCACTTATTATTGTCTTTTAGACATTTCATCAAACACTTGGTGTGCGTACTACTTTCTAAGCATGATGTACAAGTATTTCATGATTTTCTTCCTAATTATCACTTCCATTCATCAATACAAGTAACCATCATACAAAGTCTATACCATACTCAATCCATGTACAAGTACACATCACATACTACACATATTCATAATCAAGTTCATACCATTTCATAGATTAAACACAAACCCACTTAGCTAAGTGTAGTAATTCATCCACACACCTAAATTATAGTAATTTACTAAGAATCTTCACATAGGGTTTGTTCCTAAATGAGCATACATCACTAATTTAGCCATAGCTTCTCTAATCCATACATAATCCACGATTATGATGATTATTCAAACTTTACAACTTCACGAATCATCAAAATTTCACATACCTTATGATCCCCTAGCCTGGGTGATCATTAATTCACGTTCGGTTATGAATTTAGACTTCATTTGGCCCTTCAATTTGATGATATTGTTGAACTAGGGTTTTGGCTCCATGGGAGCCTCTTCTTGAACGATCCAGAACACACACACGAGGTGTGTGTGTGTGTGTGTGTGTGTGTTTTCATTTAATTATACATCTTTCAAGTTGTCCCACTTTGGTCCCTCATGTTTCGTTTTAATTAAACAAGGCCACAACCCTTCGTTTAATACCCACGATACTAATATTCAACTAGGTTAGTCATACCTAGTTAATATTCATTTACGGGTTAAATTTTACCCCTAAAGGTATTTTTACCCGCTCCTTTATATTAACCGGGTTTAAATTACCAAACCCATTTTTGGGGTGTTACAGCACGGGGCGTGTTCAGTCTTCTGTTATCTTGTTTTGCTTGGGAAGATGCTGTCGTGGGGTCGGGCATGTCACGTCTTGTTCCTTTTCTTGTATTTATGTTCGATTTTGATGTCTTTTTGCTTCTTTTGTTAATTTGAGCTCATTTAATCCTGAAAATACAAAAGGAAGACAAAAGCATACTTTTTCCAACATTAGTACTAAAAAAGTGTTAGTTTTATGCCACAATTGATGTAATTTATATGTTGCATTTTGAACACATCAAATACCCCCACACTTGAATCTTTGCTTGTCCTCAAGCAAAACTCTTTAATATGTGGCTATTACACTCCCAAATGGAATGGGTAGAGAAGAAGGTTTTTGGGCTTGTCATAGAGTGTCGGGATTTCCAAGATTCTTTATTTAGTTTTATTTTTATTTATTTACATTCCTATTCGTCATGATTTATTTAAAACTTTTCATAAGATAAATTACTTATTAGGGCATAACATGCCTTTGTAAAATTCTATTTATATACAAGTTCACATACCTCACGGGGATCACTCAACACTCGACCGAAAATGTATTTGTGGATCACTCGAGAGCGGCATGGAACTTACTCCTACCATAGGCTTGCCAAGCAATCAATCCTTCTCCTTTTTAACTTATATACCTTTGTAAACATCAAGAGGACTTTGTGGGTGAAGGGTTAGGCTTGGGTTAAAGGTAGGTGGTTGGGTTATTGGTTAATGGTTAGTAGAAAAAAAGCGAAAAGCGTAACAAGCGTCGGTTTTCGTAAGACCTTTTATTTTTTTATTTTGATGAAGCTATTATTCAAACAAAGTTATTTTTGATGAACTTGTTTGTTTATTTTCTTTTGCTTCATCATCAACACACATTTTTTTTTTTTTGAAAAGTCATATGAAAAACCGAACTTGTTACTAAAACAAAGGGTTAAAAATGAAAAAGGTTTTGGTGGGTAAAAGGGTGTTTGGTTTAGGTTATGAAATGAAAAGGTTTAGGCTCAAAGGGGCTAACTAGGGGGATTTTGGGTAGGTGGTAAAAAAAAATAATGGTGTAGAAATAAAAAGGGTTAGTCCTAATGCCTCCATCATTTACTTACTCGGGTTTAAGTTGGTAAGGACCGGGAATGTATCGTCATGCAAGTTCTAGAGTCGTAAGAACCAAGCGGCTATTCACACAAGAAACGAAAAATGAGCATTTAATTTAATGATATGTAATTGTATGCTCGATAAAGGCTCAAAACTCACTTTTGTGGGAATGGGTTTTTATGTGATCAAGTATATATAATCAAATTTTAACTAAGTTTGCCATGCCTTTTCATAATTTTCTTATGTTGGTTCTTTTTATCACGACGCTATCGGTTGTAAATTCGTAAAAATATAACATTTTTGAGAACTTGAATTTCCCGAGTTAAACCTAGACAAGTAAAAAAAATGAATTTTTTTTTGAAAAAATTTGGGGTGATTAGCGGTTCCAATAGAGTTTTGTGTAAGGCTTGTATTTAGGACTTGCAAGATTCAAGGTTTTAGCATCCCCCCCACACTTAAATTACACATTGTCCTCAATGTGTCCCAAAAATAAGTTTTTAGGTTGATTGAACGTGTAAAAAGGTGTAAAAAGCAAAAATTGTGTGTTACTGGGCGCTGAACACGGCCCCGTGTTGTCCGGGCACGGCCCCATGTTCAAGTGCCAGTAACAAAATTAAATCAAGAGAAACAGAAGCCTGGACACGGGGGCGTGTTGGGTGAACACGGCCCGTGTCCAGTTACCTGAACTGGGTCTTTTTCTACAGACTATGCAGCACGGGGCCGTGTTGGGCGGACACGGCCCGTGCCGAACTTACTGTAAACGAATAAATTTGTCGGACGGTTCTGTTTTCCTGCATGGGGTGCTGGTTCAAGTTTCCCTTGTTTCCTTTGCCATCTCAAGTGTGTTTTATCCATTTCAACACCACCCAAACACCAAATTAATTAAAACCATCATTCATTAGTCATAGAGAATTACATAATAGTCCTAAAATTAAGATATTAGATAGTTAGGTCAAAGAAACACAAGAAATCTCAATCCAAGAAGTTCTAGCCTACTATTTATTCTACTAGCAAAATTTCCGAAAAGATAGATCTCTCGGTTAAAAGTGGCTTGACAAACTTCTTTCTCCGGGTATGGGTTCCTCACACGTCGGCGAGCCACTCCTCGATCTCCCTAGGGAGAAGAAAAGCGGGCTCATGAGCATTGGTTTGAGGAGGTGCAACTTCCACCGGGATTTCTTGGAGTTCTTCAAGAGGAGGTTCCGCCGGAATGTCGTCCCAACCGGTAGGATTTTGGATTCCAAGTGCTAGGTTTCAATCCTCTTGAGGAAGGACCGGTTCCATGGGTGGTGTTACAAGAATGTTTAACCTCTGGTGCAAGAGGTTTATTTCTTGAAAACTGTTTTCCAACCCCACCGAGAGATAATTTATACGGTCAATGAGGACCTCCTCTACCGAAGTCATCTCGTCAAGAGCTTCACGTAGCGTCATTACGTATCTTACGAGAGTTGCTTCAATCGATGGCCTCATTTCCCTTCGACTGTTCCTTGAGTGCGCAGAAGAGGTTCAACTGTTTTGGCTAGACATTCTACGAAAACATACCAAAAATAGTTTGCTTTAATGAAACAGTACCACGGACACGACCCCGTGCTCAATGAGCACGGCTCCGTGTTCAACTTTCTGCAGATTTTTAGAACAAGGAATCTTGGGGTTTCAAATTATTTTCCCAATTTATGAAGCATTTTTGAACAGAAATAACTTAAAACCATGTTTTGTAACTTATTTTTAACAAGATTCCTTGAACAAAAAGTCAACAAACATCACACCAAAGCTTGAAATCAAGCTTCAATGGAGGTGTTGTTGCAAGAAAGATGAAGAAGAAGGCAATAGATAAAAGAGGAAAGGACAAGATGCTTGTTAGAACCTTCTTTTAGAACATACCTAGGATGGTAAGTTAGAAAATCCTTTCAAATCTCTGTCCCTGGATGGTCCAAATGTGCAGGGTTCTTAGCTGCATTTATAGAAAACGACAGCGTGCTGGACACGGCCCCGTGTGCAGGCAAGATCCTGACACGTTTTGTCCGTATTCTGAGAAAAGTCAGAAGGGAATCTTTTGGTGGACACGGGGGCGTGTTGACTTGGGCACGGCCCCGTGTCGGAAGGCTGTTTTATGAAGTGTGTCTATTTTCAAGGAACTTTTCCGGATCGGGCGGTTCCTTACTGGATGGAACAACCCCAAAGTGCCTAAGATACCTTAATTGATCTAGATTAAGATGAGAACGCAAGAGGTTGTCGGTGAGGGTGATTCCTATGCTATATGTAGGTGGACAAGTCCAACCCTTTTCCGGGCTCTCGTTAAAGAAGGTGTATGTCGAATCGCTCAGGTCTATGTATGCATCAAACGAAGTTGATGGGGAGTCCTTCACGGCACAATCGACACAGGGACGACTATCGCTCAAGTCCTTGCTAGAATTAGAAGTATCGTCGGAAACAACGAAGTTGTTTGAATGCGTTCCCAGCCCTTCTTCTTGGTTATCGTCTTGGAAAAGATCATTGAAATCTTTCCTAAGTTCTTTTAACCAATCAATAATTAGATCTTCTAGTTGAAATAATTCATCGAGAAGCATTTCTCCTAGAAAATCCGGTTGGGAGCATTCGAGGGAGAGATAGGGATTATTTTTACTTTCGCCCCTCTTAAGGATATTAGGAAATGATGGGTCTATATAGTGGGGTTTATAATTTAGAAAATAGCATTCTAATTCTTTATGGTTACCACCACATAATTGACACCACATTGTACCATAAGAGTGCCGAAAGTAAAAAGTATCAGTATCACTCATGTTTGTGTCAGAAATTACCAACCGTCGGGATCTTACGGTTCTGTTTTCAGTAACTGAAACTTGGGCACGGGGGCGTGTTGAGTGGGCACGGCCCCGTGTTCAGCTTACTGTCTGACTTAAAACAGGATTGCCAGTTCCAATGATTGGGCACGGGGCGTGTTCAGCGGGCACGGCCCGTGCTGAGTTCTGCAGAAGCTGAAAAATAAAAAAAAAATCCTAAAAAATGAAAAATAAGAAAAACGATTAGGCCGTTGATTCCTAACTTTCTTAAAATCCTTGTGTCCCAGCAACGGCGCCAAAAACTTGATGGGTGTCAAGTGTTATATATATTAGGTGTATATTTTAAGCCCCTTTAACACTTTTTAGCCAAGTTTTAAATTTATAAAACACGATATTCACTAACACTAGACACTCATATGGGCAAGTGCACCCATCGTGAGCGTAGTATAGTGTTGGTAAGATACCGAGGTCGTCCAAGGACACAGGAGCTTTTAGTACCGGTTTATCCTCAACGTCTAATCAAATCAAAAAGTTTAGAAAAATGTTTTAAACTAAGAAAAATAAAAACTAACTAAAAATGCTGAAAATAAAAATAAAAAGAAAAACAGATAGACAAGATGAATCACTTGGTTCCGACTCGTATCTAGTGTAACCTTTGATTATTTCCGCACTTTTGCACTTTTTAAGAGATTATCTTAGTTATTGTAGTAGGCCTCTCTTTTGAAGGTGACGTTACCCTCACCCCAGTAGTTTGAATCAGCAAGGATACAATCCTAAAAGGGTGGATTATTGAAAGATAATTAATTAAGTTATTAATGCAAATTATGGTAGGCCCCTCTTTTGGAGGTGACGTTACCCTCGACTAAGTAGTCTGAGTCAGCAGGGATACAGTCCTAAATAGCCGGGTTATAGTATTAATAGTAGTTAACTTATGAGGGGATCAAAGAGTTTGGACCCCCGCCATCCAATACCGTTAAGTATTGAAGGAGGTCCTGCTAAATTTGACCCAGGTCCATTGCAGGACCTCTAAACGCTGAACAATGGCAAGACCTTTACCAAACCGTTCCCTTAACCCCCGACCAGGTAGCCAACATACCTCCATATAGACCGTGGAGATATGAATGGTGAAAATCTTTTATTTTATATAGACAGTAAAATAATGCCAAGACACCACGGATAAACGATAAGGAAAGATCACCTTCAACATAAGAAACTAGTTATTAAAATCATTAATACAAAACCAAATAAAAAGTGCGAAAAGATTAAAAATAAAAATGTATTACACTAGACACTTTGTCTTCACCAAGTGATGTAAGAGACTTAGGCAAACATGACCTTGATTGTCAAGAACTCTTACGATCAATCTTGGATCCCGAGACGACTCACACACTCTATGATGGACAATGGATGATGGTGGTGGATGATGGTGTTATGGTGGTGGTGGGTGGTGGGTGAAGTATGAGAGAGGTGGTGTGCCAAGGGATGGTTTGAGCTTGAGCCAAGCACTCCTATTTATAGGCTGAACAGAAGCTCGGGCACGGCCCCGTGTCCAGTGGGCACGGCCCCGTGTCCACATCCTCTCTTTCTTCATTTAATGCAGCTTTGTCTTATTAGTTGACCACGCCCCCGTGTCCGCTGAGCACGACCCCGTGTGCAGAAGAATCTTTGTACTATGAAGATTTGCCTGGATTGTGCGAATCTTATAGTTGACCACGGCCCCGTGTCCGCTGAGCACGGCCCCGTGGTGGGCAATAGAAGCTTCTACCACTTTATCTTTTCTGCTGACACTTGGGCACGCCCCCGTGCTGGCTGAGCACGGGGCTTGTTCAGTCTTCTGTTATCTTGTTTTGCTTGGGAAGATGCTGTCGTGGGGTCGGGCATGTCACGTCTTGTTCCTTTTCTTGTATTTATGTTAGATTTTGATGTCTTTTTGCTTCTTTTGTTAATTTGAGCTCATTTAATCCTGAAAATACAAAAGGAAAACAAAAGCACACTTTTTTCCAACATTAGTACTAAAAAAGGGTTAGTTTTATGCCACAATTGATGTAATTTATATGTTGCATTTTGAACACATCAGACTCGAACTACCGGAGGAATTTAGCAACGTCCACCCGACTTTCCACGTCTCAAACCTCAGAAAGTGCCTAGCTGAGCATGATTTACACGTTCCATTAGAAGATCTTCAAGTGAACGAAACATTACACTTTGTAGAAAAGCCTATCGAGATCATGGATCGACAAACCAAGCAGCTCAGACGCTCACGCATTCCCATTGTGAAGGTCCGCTGGGAAGGCAAATGAGGCGCAGAGTTCACTTGGGAACTCGAAAGTGACATGAAGGCGAAGTACTCGTAGTTGTTTGTTACGGCTTCAGCCTAATTTCGGGACGAAATTCCCTTAAGAAGGGGAGGCTGTAACACCCCGTGTTTTGAAAGTCAAGGTCAAAGTCAAGTTTGACTGTTTTGGCTTCTTTGAATTATAGAGAATCTATCTATTTTCTTATGTTAGTTGTATTATGTGGAGTAATTATTAGTAATCGAGGTTTAATCGCTATTTATCGCATGTTTATCGCTTATCGAACTCACAACTCGAACTTACGCGCTTTGGTTATTGTTTTATATGTGTGTGTGCCCTCTATGTGTTACTTGTGCATGTTTATTTATGTTTATGTGGTGATCAATCGAAACGCAATTGAAACTTAATCGCAATCGAATCGCAAACGCTAAACGAACACGAAATAAGGATGCTTGTATGTTGATATAGTAGTTGGGATTAAAAGTAATTTGACTAGGAAACTCTAACGCATCGCAACGCTCGCAATCGCAATAGAAACGGCAAAACTCGTCGCACCGAACACTCGAACCAAGTGACCAGCCGATCGACCAGCCTATCGATCGAGCTGCCGCTCGATCGGCCAGCTGTTCGACCAGGCTGCCACTCGATCGGCCAGGTCTTTCCACTTTGGGAAACCCTATAAATACCCCCTGTCCACATCAAACTTACCACTTTTGGCATCTCTCGTCCGACCAACTCTTTTTGCTCACCTTTTCTTCGATTTCTCACGATTCCGGTAAGATTTCAACCTAATCTTTGTACTTTCTTAATCTACACGCACTCCTACACCTTTCTATCTTTTGAATCTTAACTTTTAACCGAGAAATCACTAGATTTGAGGTGTTCTAGGATGATGTCATCATGGTGTTCTTAAGAACTTCATGTTTTGACTTCAATCCACCAAGAACAACTTAGATCTGAACGATTTCCACACCAATAAACAAAGATCTTTCATAGATCTAAACATATTCAAGGTGAAAAAGGATTGAAAGATGGTTTTCCAGCTTTCTTTTAACTCTTTTACACTCAATGCACTCAAAACCGATAGAAACGGAGCTTGTACCAACTTCTACTCATTCTTGTGGTTGTGTTGGTTCAAGAATCTGGATTCTATCCACGAGACTACCGATTTCGGGTTAAACATGGAACACCGTCTCGAACAGTTAACTGGTCGGATTTGGGTGATTCCTGTCCGATCAGGAGTACCAAGTATTGACGAGGTTTCTGTTGCTTAACATGTTATCAAAACATCTCGATAAAACGACAAGCTATCAAATGACCAAGGAAAGAGACGACCGGGACACCAGAGCGGAGTGCCACCCGATCGGACTGATGTTCGATCGGATTGTCACCCTATCGGGTGGTTACCCGATCGACTTGCACCCTGGCCCCATACTCAACTTTTATTTTTCAAACTTTGAGGGATGAACATTGAATGAAGTGCTGCCCGATCGGATTACCACTCGATCGGACTACCACTTAACCATGTAATGATCAGACTTCAACACTTAAATAATTTTCAACATGTTCAATGCACCAGAGTTGCCACCCGATCGAACTACCATCCGATCGAGTGACAAACTGCTGAGAACCTATTCCCACTAAAGTGTCCAACCGATCGAACGGTCGTTCGATCGATCGACCTGAAAGGTAGGGATACTCCTAAGTTTTCAAAATGCTACAACGAAAACTTCAAAAGTCAAACCATCATACACAAACACATCCTTCCCAAAGAAAGGAAGAAACAATCCACTCGAAAGGTCACCCGATCGGATGACTATTCGAGCGGACTGTCACCCGAGCGACCGGCTAACCGATCGAACTGCCATCCAAGCGGACTGCTGATCAACCCACTGTCTCTTGTTTCATTTTACGCGTCGCTTATCGTTATGCTATCAATCTGTTCAGGCTAATTTCTGCTCTAAGCGCTCCCTTCAATCCACTAATCGCTGTGAGTATACTCGAACCCGTTTTGCTTTGTGCACTTTTGGGTGTTACATACGTTACTTATTCTAAATCACATCGAACACACTACGCAAATACTTTAAACGCTAACCGTTACTGCATGTATTTTGTGACTAAATGAATGCTTGTTTGTTATGTTTACACATGGAATGCTGTCTACCTGCCTTAGTAACGGCAATACTATTAGTTTGGACTCAGCACCTGTTCATTCAGGGGTTGTTAAGGACAATTAGTTACATGGCTCACAGTGGTGAGTGTGTATCGCGAACTGCCTTGGGCAGTCAACCCGCAGTCATTGGTATCGATGGGTTCATGTCGATAACTAACATGCCTCATTTCATTCTGTGTACGTGCTGGTTATGCGTAAACGATTTCGAACTTTATTATAACTATTAAACTTGTATGCTCACCTTTACACTATGTGTATTGACTTTTACTTTAACGTATGTGACAGGTGCTTAGGATGTTTACATGCTTTGCTTGCTATGAAATCGAGGCTAGGAAAGACCTAGATCATCAATAAAGTGTCTGTAATAGAAATATGAGTTGTCGGAACATAACAATTTGACTAGATCTTGTCTGTAATAATTATGTTATCTTTTATGACATGGTATGGGACAAGTTGCTTTAAATAATTGGTAATTTTAGTTGTTATGGAAACTTCTGGACAATCTGTTTCGCTCAGTGCCACGCCCCGATGTTTCCGCCATCGATTGAGATGTGACAAACCAACCTCTAACAAACACATTGAACAAAGTTACAGAAATAAGGGGCTGTTTGGTAGCCTCTTAATGACTATTCAGATGCTACCTCTTAATGGTTTATAATCTCTGAATGAATAAGAGGTAACCCCAAGTCTGAATGGTTAAGATGTAACATCTGAATGGTAAATCATCACATGTCACATTCTTCTACATTCTCATTGGTAAAATTCTTAATGGTTCCATTAAGAGGTAGCCTCTTAATGACCATTCAGAGGCTACCAAACAGCCCCTAACTCTCAAACTATTAACTTTATTTTTTAAAAACATACCGTTCAACAATGTCAATTAATATGAATCTAAACTAGAAATATAATAGCATTTCATGTAAAATAACATGATCTAATATAAAATGAATAGGAGTAAAGCAGACGAATGGTTTCTGTAGTTTACTAAAATTTTAAATCTGGTTCGTTGTTTTTCAAAAGTATACAAATGGTTTACGTAGTTTATATTTTGTAACGCATTTAGCCTCTAACTTGAACCTGGTGAAACCTTTAGATGTGTTAACTGTGGATTAAAGAAGTTATAAAGTACAAACTATACAAAAATTGAAAATTTTGGTAAAGACAAGGAGTTTTTGTAATTCTAAAGATGTATAGAATTAGTTTTGTCAAGTCACGAACAAGAATCGTACCCGATACCGGTACCGAATTTACCGAACCGGGTACACTTTCGGTATTGATTCGGTACCGACTTTTGAGATTTTCGGTATTGGTTCGGTACCGGTATTTACCGATTTTTACCCTTAAATATCGGTACCGGTACCGTACTGATATCAAACCGTACCATAACGGGTATATTCGGTACCGATACCCACTTTTAGGGAAAGTACCGGTTCCAGTTAAGTAACCTGGTCGAGCCACCAAAACCAGCGTGAGCAGAAGAATGAGGAAATTCGACCCATGGCCCGTCTTCTTCAAGAGGGAGTTCAACCGTAACTGGCCCTTCCTCGTCGGGTTCGCCATCACCGGAGCCATCATCACCAAGTTCTCCCTCAACCTCACTGGTTCCTATCCTTTCTCTTATCTTATTCGCACACCATTTTCATTCCTATTTACTATACTAATGTTGTTATGCTGCTGCTGCTGCTGCAGAGGAAGACCGGAAGAACTCCGTATTTGCCCAAAGGCACAAGAGGTACCATACCACGCCACCCCCCAATTTCCAAACCCTACCCCAATTTTTTAAACCCTAGGTCAATTTGTGTAGCATAATATTTATTATCAAGGTAGCTTTTAGTTATTATACTTTCTGTGATCTGCAGGTAGATTTGCATTATAGAACGTTAACTAAGTTTATAGATTCATATTTGTGTGATGTAATTTTGGAAGATGATAATATTTAGTTGTGAAATTGTGGTTATCATTGACATTTCAAGGTTTTATTTGGTTGTTGATTTGTAACACAGACTGTTATCATTAATGCCATCCATAAATCGCCATATATTTAATGAAATTGGTCATTCATCTCATTGAAGCATGATAGTGATACCTTTGTGGCCATAGCTAATGTCATTGTGCTTCTTGTGTTGTGCAGTTGAAGATGTTCTTGACAGAGACGGCGAGTGATTTCATGCTGTGGTTATGTAGTAATAAAGATCTAAGATTGCAGATTCTTGTTGAACGCATATCAGGATACAGTGTTTCTTATATTTTGAATTCGTATTGGTTTTTGTTTCAAACTGTTATAAAGGCTAAATCAGAAATGTGAGCTTTGAATAATAAGAGTTAACTGATTTTTGTGTTGTTATGAAAATATCTGGGCTGGTTCGAGATGGGTTTCTTTTCAACCCTTTTTCAAAACTATAATCGATACAGTACTCGGGGAACTCTTTTTCAGTTCAGTTTTGGTATTTTTTGGTACGGTACCTGTACCATACCGGTCTCATCCCTATAATCTACTACCTTGTGCAAGCTGTTGTGATAATTCTATAATATAAAGATTGTTGGTAACTTTGTTTACAAAATGGGTTAATAGGACTTAGGAGTGTATTTATAAATAAATAATAGTTTAAAGAAGTCACATTTATGAAACTTGCTAATTTAGGTCGTCAAATGGAACAACACAACCCATCGCTGTTGTTTCTTTCACCATCTACTGGACGTCATGACACGACAGCAGCCGATGCCACCTCCACCCGGCATCACCACTAGCCACCACAGAATCGAATACACTGTTGTCACCATCTACTAGTCATCACAACATGGTGGCTACCGCCGCCACTTCCACCTGATGTCGCCACAATCTACCATAATATTAAATATAGGAGCGACCCCATTTTGATATTTCTCCACCTGTTTTGATATGAGTTCATTTCGGTTGGAACCCGTTGTGCAAAATCATATTGATATTCTCTTAAAAAAATAATCGTTACGGGCTTACAATTGATTCATTTGATGTTCAAAAGGACAGAAATTGCAAACTTACAAGTAGAACCAACTTATTCGACTTTGGGAGTAAAAATTGTAGAAAGCAAAAAACAAGTGTAAGAAACAAAACACACAACTGAAAAACAAAATCAACAGTGCTTGCTTGTTTATATCTTCTTGGCAACTCCAAGCCTTAGCCTGAAATCTTCCTCCATGAGTGGAAGACCCTCGCGCAATTTGATCTTGGGCTCCCATCCAAGCATCTTCTTTGCATTTGTGATGTCGGGTTTTCTCTGCCTTGGGTCATCAGGTGTGTTTTCCACCATCTTTATCTCTATTTTCGGGTTTATAAGCTGCATTTCGACACATGCTTTCAAGTCATCACTTCCAAATGAATCAAAAAACGATGAAAAGAAAAGAAAAGAAAAGAAAAAGACTAACCTCTTTCACTGTCTCAGCGAGCTCGATCATTGTAAATTCACCTGGATTACCAATGTTGATCGGTCCAGTGTTCTCGCCTTCCATCAGTCGAATAAGCCCATCAACCTATTGATCACAATATAGTCATTGTTTGACCAAGAGCAACCAACAGCATCATAAACACATTACAACAATCAAATTATCTTTTGAGATACCATATCAGAGACGTAACAGAAACTGCGAGTTTGGGTTCCGGGAGCCTGAACAGTCAAAGGTTCATCTCTGCAAGGATTTAGGTAAAACAAGTAAGACTAGCCTAATCTATACGATTTAAATGAAATTTTCCAACTTGTGCTTACAAGAAACACTTACCGCAGTGCTTGCGCTATAAAATTACTCACAACACGCCCGTCATCTATGTTCATCCGGGGTCCATAGGTGTTGAAAATACGAGCAATTCTAATTTCTATAAAACAAAAAGAATTTGAGACACAATTTAACTAAATCAACTGTTATTATGCAGATGTAACTCAGTAACTATATCATGTTACCTATTCCATGTTGTCTGTGATAATCAAACATCAAAGTCTCTGCCACACGTTTTCCTTCATCATAGCAACTCCTAACTCCTGCAAAATACATGAAAGAACCAAAATCAAACGGTGCGAACATTCTGCAAACAAACAAGAATTGACGAAGATAAAGAACGGTGCGGGATTACCAATTGGGTTGACGTTACCCCAGTAGGTCTCAGGTTGAGGATGCACAAGAGGATCACCGTATACCTCTGAGGTTGAGGTAAGCAAAATCCTATAAAGAAAAAGTTTAACGTCATATATAAACATGAATCTGAAATACCAAGATAATCCAAAGTTCCAAAATTACAGAACAATCTTTGAACCTTGCGCCAACTCTCTTTGCAAGACCAAGCATATTTAGCGTGCCAATCACGTTCGTCTTTATTGTCTGTCAAGAATTACACATTCCTTAAGGTTCCGTTATAATCATTTTTGGAGGCATTAAGAGAAGGGGACAGAAAAAAATGTTGTAGTTGCTAGCTGCAATGAGGATGAGAACGGATACACACCTTTACAGCATTGTATTTATAGAAAATCGGTGAAGCGGGGCATGCAAGATGGTATATCTGATCGACCTCAACCAGCAATGGTTCTGTGACATCTGCAACGGTGTATATAATATGATTACTTTATAAGTAATAAAGATCACGTATCATGACAAAATCGTATGATTTACGTATATATTTCAGAAACTGTCATATGAAATACTTAAAACATAATGACCAAAATGGGCAAGAAGAACAATACTACAACATGTAAATAAAAATTCATTTACCATGACGAATAAGCTCGAATCTTGGATGACCAATCCACTTTCTCAGATTGTCTTTCGAGCCAGTGAAATAATTATCAGCAACAATCACCTGCGATAATAAGACATAAAAGCAGACCTAACTAAAAGATTTGCTACAAAGCAGTGGCGGATCGAGGGTTTTTTCTTCCACGACCAACGTTTACTGGTGTCATGTGTGACATGACCCTGGTGCTGCCTATGTGGATCCGACCCTGGTGCTGCCTATGTGGATCCGCCCCTGCTTGAACGGTACATAATTGGTTAAAAGACGACATGTATACAACGTACCTCATTCTTTTCATTTTCCATCAATTTATCCACTAGGTGAGAGCCTATAAATCCAGCACCACCAGTAACCAATATCCTCATATTTGACTGCAAATCATGCAAAAAAAAAAAAAAGCAGTAAGTCTATGCATACAAATGAACCCAAGCCGAAAATTTTAAAATAAAAGTGAAGGGGTGATATATGTTTTGAACAAGTTTATAAACAAGAAAACCATAATATTCAGGGCTAAAGAAACAAAATCAAGAACAAGAAGAATTAGTTGTATGAATCCTCCTGCAATACCTGAAGGAACTTGGAGTTACGCAAAGGAGAAGGCGTCGGAGGTGGTTTTGTAGTTTTAAGCTCTCCATTTGAAGCCATTGTCAAAATCTAAATCTACAACAACGATTTAAAGTCGAAAACACATGAGGATATCAAACATAAGCAAAAACTAAACTAAAACAAGTTTGAAATGAATCTCCTGTGTACCCAAAATTCCATATTTATCATAAATCTGATAAACATACATACCAATATCAAGAATCCCAAAATATTAAGTTGAAATGAACAGAACAGAACAAGAAGAATATGATCGAATACCCGTGTGCTGTGCGAATTCACATATGCAAACAAACAACCATATAAAGAAGAGGATGAATAACAATCTCACCAAACGATACCAACTCGAATTTGAATTAATAGTATTAATATGATTATTATTAAATGAATAACACCAAATCAAATGCTTAGGCATCACGATACGCATGGAAACCTAATGATGGATGGATTCTCGATAACAAACAACAAAAACATATGAAAAATGAATAATAATTTGTTCAGTGAAGATTGAAGAAGTAATACGTACGCAAAGTTGAAGGAAAGAAATTGGTAAGGGTGAAAGGGCAAATTTGGAGTCTGAAACTGCGTATGTATGATTTGATTTGATCTAAAAATGGTTTGTTTGTAAATTCAAAGACATTTGATGGACTTTGAAACTTTTGGTTTTGTTCTGTTCTTTCTTCTTTTAGTATTCCAAGTGGGACCAATTTTTTTTTTTTTTTTTTGACTGTGACTTTCTTTTTGAGTGTTTCAACGTCACACCGCCTAAACGACGGCCCTAGGCAAGATCTGCTCTGACTACGTTGTCTTAACCGGACCCGCGCTGGGTTGATCAGACTAGGTTACGATGTTCCCCCAGAAACTGTACTGCCTCTACACGAGAAGCCTCGCTTAAGTAACAGCCGGATGAAAACCGGGGTGCGGCTCAGGATCGAACCCTCCTCGGTGGGTTTGTCACCGTCATTGCCCAATATCCACCCCAATATAACACAAGTGGGAATTAAACTTGAGTGTCCATTGGAAAAGCCAACTCTCCTACCACTAGGCCACAAATGGGGATCCTGAGCCGCACCCAACTTTCTTTTCTTTTTACCATTCAAAAAAACTTTGGTTATGTTTTTTTTTTAATTTTATGGTTAGTTACATTTACGTTAACTAAATGGTAATTAAATTTTGATTCGATATATGTTTCATTTAAATCGTTTAAATTTGTTTTTTTAACACTTATAATTTTTTACAACAATAGGATAATAATGAAACTTTACTAATTTTTATAGGTAGAGAAAAACATGAATGGTTTTTACAACAATAGGATAATAATGAAACTTTACCGATTTTTATAAGTAGAGGAAAACATGAATGGTTTTTGTAGAAGTGCTCAAGAAACTTATTATTGTTTCATAAAATGATCTCTGCAATATATGAATTACTATAATTGGTAAGATGAAACATAAATCGAAGTTGAAGAACTGAAACAACCGAAAAAGAGATATTTGTCTCATATTTCGTGTTTTTAACACGAGTTTATGAAAACAAAGAAGTCTCTGTTGGTGTATAAGAGTTACAACACTTGTATTCAAGTTTATTGTGTTTTATATTTAGAATTCTATATTCGAGAGCTCATTTGCTTGTTTCATGAGAAATTAACCTAAATCAAGAGTTTTATCTCTCTTTCGTCATCTAATCCGACTATTAAACTTATTGTTAAATAATATTTAACAAATTATAGTTAATGTTAGTCGACTTAAATGTGTAAATAAACCGCTAAATGACCAACTAAACATCATTGTAACAAAAGAAACCGATTATCGTTAATGAACTTTAGTCACAACCTTGAGAAACAGAGTTGAAAAACTACGTGTTGGAGAAAACACGATTTGTATGAGATTGATCTGGTATTTGTGTATGCAAATCACGAGTAGGCACACGTTTGATGTTTCCATGTAAAGCATATCAAATTTGCACCTTGACGCAAAGGCATAGGAGTAACTTTTATATTTTCACAATTGTTATATCAATTATAAACTCATCTAGTATTAGGATCGCTTCAACATGAACGTTGGACCAATAAGACAACCAATTCACTTGGTACAATTTTCACAAAATTCTTATTTATTTTTAAAGTAATTGATATTGGACTAGAAGCAAATTTAAAAAAGATAACTAAGATAGTGAAATATATAAAAGAGAATTGTGACCCTTAAACTTTTAAAAATTTATATACCATTAATTAACAATATTTTTGTGTAAGATTGTGTTATACCTCATGCTTTGAAGGTTTTTTCAGATTTTTTTTTTAATTTTTTACTTTTAACTCAAAAGCTTTTCATATTTTGTAATTTTAATCCCACAAATTTTGTTTTTTATTTTTAATTTTATCCCCAAATTTTTATTATTTGCAATTTAATCTCACAACTTTTTTACTTTGAACTTTGGTTCCTTATGCTTTTCATCTTTCCCAATTTTTCGTTTTATGGTTCGTTCTAAATTTTACGAGTTAACACGGCGTAACGTGCGTGTAAGACCCTGATACGTATTGACAAAAGTTGCAGCGGAAAATTCGTACCATAAAATTTATTTTCATTATAAGTTTCTTTACACACATGAAAGTTCGTTTTGAATCAACTCTTTTACAAAATAAAAGCATCACTTGTATTTACCAAACTACATACTCCAACATTCCCGTACAATCTATCTTGTGACTCGGTCTTCGATCACTAATCATCGTGATGATAATCCGTGATTCGTATAACCTGCACTCACCACATACATTCATAACATTAGTGCACATTATGTATAAACCAGATTCACTTATGTAAACTTCCCATTCCGTTATCTTTCTAACTTTAAGCATTTCATCTGTATATCTATTCCCCGGTGAGGCTTCAATCATGTACCTGCATTGCGTTTCATTCTCAAGGCGCACCATTAATAATGTTAATACCCAACGTATCTAAATCATGCATATATACATTCTTACATACATACATACACATCTACCTACGTACATACCTTCCTACATCTTCACGTACATACATACACTCAGACGCACCTTCATACATACATATATATACACATCTACAGATGTACCTAACCATACATACACGTACAAGTTCTCGCATACCTCTTACATAACCATACACTAATTACGTGGGTCTTAGAATTAGATTTATAACCCATAATCCCCAAAGGAATGATTAAAATCATGTTTGGGAGGCCCGTCGTAGTCCACGGTTAACCTACCGAAGCCCACGACCCATAAATCAACTTAGATAACATTTTTCATCTTTTTGGACATGGGGAGGGCGTCGGCGACGGCCCTTGCATTTACCCGTAGCTAAAAACCTCCGTAGGCAGTCAATTAACGCGTTTGGCAAAAAATGATTTTGTAGAGCCCGTCGGCGACGCCCTCTAGATTTTGCCTTTTTCTGCAGGTTTGTTTCGTCGTCCGTAAGCACTAAAACGCGCATAACTTTTTAACCGTTTAACCGTTTAACCTCCCGTTTCTTCCTACATGCTCGTAATTTGACATTCTATCATGTGAACTTGAAATCCCATATCCGGATTAAGGAAATTCTTAACTTACGCGCTATCGGCTTATTATTCATTTACGATTTATTCGACCCGTTCATGCATTTATCCACATAACTTGTTTGTTTGATCATAACTTCTTATGAACCTAATAATATCAATGACGTCTATCATAAAAGATTAAATTCTAGGATGTCTTGCATCCTCTAAACCCCTTTCCGCTCAAAAGCTTACTTTGACCCGTTAAGGGTATTTGCGTATTTCAATGCATTTGACTCTCAAAAACATACGTTTCGCTTCCATACTTATCCTAATTATTCACTTGATCATTTAATTTGTGTCTAACCATCTTTTAAAGGTCGTTTGCCCGATATACCCACCAAGGGTGTTTTAGTCAACTTTAGCCCCATCATTTACAACGAAGGACTTCAACACATATTTGACCAAATCCCACGATTTAACTATGACTCTAATCACACATACATGGCTCGGGTCAAAGCTATGACCCGTTTAAATACTTCATTAACTAAGTTGCTAATTAATAGCAACACAAATCCTTTCGTTAACTCGTAATCAAAATTACCATGATACCCCTTTACCCCATTTTAACCATCAAGCACAGTTCTTACCATAGACCCATGTTCCGACCCGTATCAATACTTATCGGAACACCGTACCTTATATATAAACTTGCCATATTCATAATTCATACATTGAATAGGTATTATATAAGGAGGGTGTAAGCTTAACTTACCTAGCGTCCGGATATGCTTCCCATGCGTATTAGTCCCGTTTGACCCGCTTCTTTCCCAAGCTTCCATGTCGCTTATTAAGCATCAACTATCATATATCATTCTCAAGATAGTTAGCTTATTCATCATTCATCAAAACCTTTTCATCATACGGATCTTGTATTAAGTTTATCATTTAACCTTAAAACATGCTAATCCATCATTTCTTATCCAATTTCTTTAAACATTCACACACATAAACGATTTTAAACATCAATAATATAAACATATTATCATTTTCATCATATCATCAAAACCCACTTCATAACTATTTTGCAAATCACTTATAAGTGATCTAATCTTAAGTTCTTCATAATTTATTTATGCTTTTGATGTGTGTACTACCTCCTAAGCATAGTGTACAACTAGTTCATGCATATCCTTCTAATCTCATACATAATTCATCAATTTCCTCCTTCTAATCAACATGAATCATACATGCATAAACATCAAACATACTAGTATCACATTTCTTTCGATTCCTCTAACAAGAATCCACCATACAAATCAAAATACATCAATATTAAGCAAGAATTGGACATGGTTGATCATTCAAGTCATTATCATCACCATAATCAACGGGTTTCATCTCTAAACATCAAATTAACCTAAACCAAGCACAATCCATGTGCTATATGATGATTCTAACACATACTCATTCTTAATTTCATACAATTTCATCAATTACAACATAACCCACTTCGTGAAAGATCACCAATCTAACTTTTAAGACATACCTTATGATCCCATTGAGAAGGTGATCATTAATCCATACTCGGTTATGGATTTAGACTTCATTTACCCTTCCAATTGATGATCTTCATGCTTAGGGTTTTAGAGCTCTCATGGAGCTTCCTGGCTCTTCTCGAACACACATACGTGAGTGTGTTTATGTGTGTTTTTCATAAATAAAATTTAACTTTCATTTTGCCCCATTTTAGCCCCTAAAGTTTGCCACTAAATAATATTGGCAAAACTCTTGTCTTTCAATACTTTTAACCACACACTTAACTAGGTTAAATAGCCTAGTTATTTATTTCATGCTAAGTCATATAGGAACATACGACAATTATAAACATTCGGGTTTTGGGGTATTACAAGTCTACCCCCCTTAAACAAGGTTTCGTCCCCGAAACCTTTCTCACTTCCGTTTACACATACACATATCTATGTTTGACTTCACGGTCACATCATAATTATAAGCAATCATCCTATCTCAATTCATATGTATTTATACAATTGACTTCTTCCTAACAAATCTATACTTTCCATGCCATACTTCCACGTACCCTTCTCATTTCCTTGACCGGTTAGTAACAGTTCAACGTACATATACATTCAAACCTGTAATAATGCTTACTTTCATATGATCCATTTATAACCGGTCTAATACCTTCATCTCATCCTTTAAGATCACATTCTATACATATATTACATAATATTTAATTTTGTTTCGTTACCGCAACGAAGTTACTATTTCATAGTCATGCATTCATGCTTAACTCCAAAGTTAACATCGTTATACGTTCTCTATAGTTATATGTACTATGCGTACCTTTACATTACCTTTGAATCATTTCATTCATTTCACATTACTATCGCTTTCACTTCATGCATTCCTTAATTTACATAAGTAAATGTGTCGTACTAGTTTATCGCACAAGAGTTTAATCAATATGCAAAACTTCCACTCAAAACTTTTGAGATTTACTTTTTAATGACATAATTTTCTTCTTATGTTGACTATTAGAGATCAAACATTCCATACTATACCATACCCATTCCGTCATTCATTTCGTAGGTTGTTTTCAATTTACCAATTCATACTTATCCGACATAAGTTAAACTTTTACTAACCTCATCTCATATCATCAATCCACGATCCGTGATCCAGATTGATCCGCATTCTTCCCGAACACTAGCTGTACCAGGCTAGATTTCATTTATCCACATAAGGTGTCCCCACTTGTACACATCCTTCCACCAATTCGATTGGTTTCATTGCGTCAAGAGTTATAGCATTATCATCAACCATTTAGCGGTTCGCACACCTCATTCAAACATTCATTCTACTAGGTGTTTACTCACCTATAATTCTCCTACAATTTCTTACGTACACGCTATAACGTGTCACACATTTCATTTCTCACATGCAATTCTTTCATCTGGTTACTTATTTCGTCATCTTTTGCAGTTTGACCTTTTAAGGTTAAATTGACTTTTCTTACTTATCATAGATGCATTGAGGTACACATTCGTACTTCTTCTCATTCATGCTTACTTACAAAGACATTCATTACATCATTCCGGTATTCTCGACAAAACTTACCCTTCTTGTTCATACTTAAATCATTGTCCGGGTCGTAGCTCGTCATTTATTATGACTCCTAAGAGTCGATTACTAACACATCTAACACATTACTGGTTAAAAACTTCTTTCTTTCGTTTTAAATCTTGGGTTTGCATGCCCATTACGATCTTTCTTTTGTTTATTTGTTTTATTTTTTACTCATGTGACTCGTTTGACACAACCACAGTCAAACTTGTTAGGGGTCATTTTCTTAACATATGTATCCTGACCAATATCCTACCTTTGTTTGTTTATTTGTAATCAGGATGCTGGAAGAGGATATTGCTGACATCTTGGGCGATATCCTGAAGCTTATTGAATTAACCACGTGCAGGTTAAGTGCAGAGGCTTGCTAACGGTCACAAGGACTTCTTCTCCTCAAGACTCGGACGAATTTGTTGAGAAAGAGACGTTGAGCCCGAAAGACCAGGTCTGCAACGTTCCAAGAGGGAATATTCGGTGAATCCCGCGAGTTTAGGGTAGTTAGTTGTTTTATCTTTACTATAAATAGATGAGGTCGGATCAGCTTAGAACACACATCATTTCACACTTACACTCTCGAACACAATCACTCTCTAGCTGATAGCAAACACTACACTTGTATTTCATTTCCGTTGTAACACTTAGTCGATCCGTACCACATCTCGCACTGTATCCTGATTTCTGAAGCAATTGAAGAACAAGGCAGCTGCGATTGTCAGCTCCCGAGGTTTTATGCCGGCGATCTAGATTGATCAAGGGCTTTCCTCGTACATCTCGTGTCATTTACTTTACTTTTTGCTCATTATTTACTCATTGGTTGATCGTTGATACAGCTCAATATCCCGAGCCGTATCCTGAAACTGTTTTTGCAAGTAATTTAATCAACACATTTTTGACACTTACTTCTAGCACACTACCTCACTTAACTAATTTGATCACTTAATTACTTCGGTAATTTTTGACCAAAACAATTTGGCGCCCACCGTGGGGCAAGTGGTGCTCTCTATACTAAAATTTTTTGTTAAATCGCTAATCGGTTTTTTATTTTCAAAACTTTTTGCTACATTGTCCACAATGGCCTCGCGATCAAACATGAGTTCCTCTACTATGTCTGCTACGACTTCTGCTACTACAGGTTCGGTGCTTCCACCACCTCCTCCAAGAATGCCAGCCTCTACACAATCTCAAGATGTTATCCCTACTCGGAGTGTCCAGGGATCTGCTCCCGTTTTAGCTTCTAATGATGAAATTTTAACCTTATTTGGAAGTGTGCAGGAACAAATGAGGCAGCAACAGGAAACAAACCAAATGCTTTTAAGGGAAATACAACTCCTGAAGTCTGGCTCGAGCAGATCTGCTGAAGACAATGTCACTCCATTACACCCCAGAGCGTTGAACTTTAGTTCGGCTGTGTATACCGAGGATAATAGGGGGAATATCGTGCCCAGTCTTCCCCAGAATCATACTCCTGAAATACCCTCCTCGATTAGGATGTCAACCATCAGGAGCTCAGGATATGCTTCAGGATATGGGCAAAATCCTCCAACTGGTAATGTGTCTAATAATAATAATACTCATACTACTAACAGTGGTGGATCTTTGCAGGATACAGGTGTAACATCAGCACTTACCAGGGAACTTCAGAAGTTGAAAGACATGATATCTAGTGTACCGGGGGTGGTCCGGCCGATCCCGGAAGTATCTCAAGATAGCCACAAGATATCTCGTTTTGCATACCCTATATGTGATGCTGAGATCCCAAAGAGATTCCAAACTCCCAACATGAAGCTTTATGATGGGACTACGGATCCTGAGGAGCATATTGCCCAGTATAGGGAAAGAATGGAGATTAACCCTATCCCTCCGGAGCTCAAGGAAGCGTGCTTGTGCAAGGGATTTGGTTCTACTCTAACAGGATCAGCCTTGAAATGGCTGTTAAACGTTCCTCCTCACTCAATTACTTCATTTGCTCATTTGGTTAATTTATTTAACAGTCAATTTTCTTGTAGTCGGAGTTTTGAGAAACTAACCAGTGATCTTTACAGGATAACCCAAGGGCCTCAGGAATCCTTGAGGGATTATGTGAACAAATTTAGTCGAGAATCCTTGGATATCCCACATCTTGATGTTGCAACAGCTGTGCAAGCTTTTAAGATGGGATTACAAAAGGATTCTCAGTTTTATCAGGATCTTGTAATGAATCCCTGCAGGAATCTCGATGAAGCTCGTAACAGGGCCTTGAGATATATCCGTCTGGAAGATGACAAGAAGATGCAAGAAAGGATGAACTCATCCAACACTTATGAATCGACTAACAGGAAGTCGGAATCCTCATTCAAGTCATATCGGCCTAAGCCATATGGTAGAAATGAAAACAAGAGAGTGAACGCTGTCGAAGATGAGGATCCTGAAGAGTATCCCGAGTTGTCTGAATATTGCTTTTCTGTTAATATTCCTGAATTGATGTATGCTATGCAGGGTTTAGGAGACAAGGCTAGATGGCCTCGAAGGAATCAACAAAAGGCTGACTGGAAAGATAAATCGAAATGGTGTGCTTTCCACGAAGACTTCGGACATATGACTGAGGATTGCATTGCTTTAAGGAAAGAAATAAGCTATCTTCTAAGCAAGGGATATCTGAAAGATCTCTTAGGAAAGAAGAAGAATAAGGGTCAGGATACTGAGAAGGATCCTGAACGAGCAGCATCACCTCCCGCGGATGCCAAGATAATCAACTTCATTTCGGGGGGATCCGACATTTGCGGAACTTCGTATTCGGCAGCAAAGAGACACGCAAAGGAAGCCAAAGCCGAAAGGGGAGACAAACCTGTCAGGATGACTACCCTCACGACTGACAAAGTGATCACATTTGATGCTGATGACAGGGATACTGTCCAGGATCCTCACCATGATGCTCTGGTAATAACGTTATATGTGGCTAACCATTTTGTACGCAGGATATTGGTTGATAATGGCAGCTCCGTCAACATAGTCCAGCTAGAGACACTTAAAAGAATGAATGTATCTCCAATGGATATAACTTCGAAGTCCACCGTGCTTGTTGGGTTCAGCGGAGAGGCCAGAAACACAGTGGGAGAGATAAAGTTGCCGGTATACGTTGAAGGAGTCAACTCGATACAACGTTTCTGTGTGATGGACTCTCTATCCTGCTATAACATTATCCTGGGAAGACCATGGATTCACGATATGAAGGCCGTGCCATCAACATATCACCAATGCATCAAGATACCTACCCCTTGGGGAGTTGTTGAAGTTGATAGCGATCAGCAGGAAGCGAAAGAATGCTACTCATCCTCGATGAAATCCTCAGCCAAAACTAGTGCAGCATAGCAATTAAAGACGCGGGCCCAGGATATCGTGGAGGATCCGGAGCAGGATGTGAAGAAAGTTATCCTGGACCAGGATAACCCCGATATTTCGGTGCTCGTATCCCCCAGGATATTGAGGAACAATTAATTAACTTTTTGAAATGCAGGATATCTACATTTGCATGGAAGCATGAGGATATGACAGGCATATCCAAAGATATTATCACTCACAAGCTTGGAATTGATAAATCATTCAAGCCTGTGCAACAAAAAAGAAGGAAGTTTGCTCCTGAGCGGAACACGATTATCCAGGAGGAAGTTGAAAGATTATTAAAGTCAAGAATGATCAGAGAGGTTAAGTTCCCAAGGTGGCTAGCAAACGTGGTTGTAGTACAGAAGAAGAATGGGAAATGGAGAGTTTGTGTAGACTACACAGACTTGAACAAAGCTTGTCCTAAAGACCCATTTCCTCTTCCCCATATTGATGCAATGGTAGATGCCACTGCTGGGCATGAAATGTTGACCTTCATGGACGCATCCTCAGGATTTCAACAGATACAAATGGAGCCTTCTGACCAGGAGGATACCGCCTTCATGACGCCAACAGGTATTTATTGTTATACAGCTATGCCTTTTGGTTTGAAAAATGCAGGTGCAACATACCAAAGATTGGTAAACATGATGTTTAAAAACAAACTGGGGGACACCATGGAGGTGTACATTGACGATATGGTGGTAAAATCAAAGAAAGCTAAGGATCACCTCCAGGATATTAAAGGAGCATTTGATATCCTGGATCAATACAACATGAAGCTGAATCCTGCTAAATGCCATTTCGGAGTGGGGGCAGGAAAGTTTCTTGGGTATATGGTGACGAAAAGGGGGATAGAGGCAAGCCCGGAGCAGATTAAAGCTATCCTGGATATAAAATCACCCTCGAATATGAAGGATGTACAAAGATTAACAGGCCGGGTAGCAGCTCTAAACAGATTTATCTCAAGATCCTCGGAGAAATGCAAAGACTTCTATGATATCCTAAAGAAGAACAAAAGATTCGAATGGGGGGAAAAGCATGAAGCAGCCCTACAAGATTTGAAACGGTATCTCTCAACCGCACCTCTATTGATGAAGCCGGAAAATGGTGAACCACTATCCCTGTACCTTGCTGTATCAGGGAATGCTGTAAGTGCCGTTCTTATAAAAGACCATGAAGGTCAGCAGTATCCTGTTTATTATGTTAGTAAAAGTTTGTTAGATGCTGAAACTAGGTATTCTCATTTAGAAAAATTGATACTAGCATTAATTATGGCATCAACGAAACTTAGGCATTATTTCGAGACACATAGGATTCATGTTAAAACAAACTATCCTATTAAAAATGTGCTTAGGAAACCAGAGATGTCAGGCAGGATGGCCAAGTGGTCAGTAAAATTGAGTGCTTATGATTTAGTATATGAACCTAGGAATGCCATAAAGTCTCAGGCTTTAGCTGACTTTGTGGCTGATTTTAGTAGTGACATTCAGGATGAGGTAGACCTAGAGGTTCAACAGTTAGGAGAATCCTCAGGATCCTGGACATTATATACTGATGGTGCATCTAATGTAAGAGGAGTAGGATTAGGAATACTACTAAAATCGCCACATGGGGACATATTACCCCAGGCTATTAGGTGTGAATTTCCTGCTACCAATAATGAGGCAGAATATGAAGCTTTAATTGCAGGATTAGAATTGGCTAAGAGCATGAGTATCAAAAATTTGCAAGTATATGTTGACTCTCTGTTAATTACTAACCATTTTAATGGATCGTATGCAGTTAAGGGAGAGAAATTAATCGAATATCTCGATATTCTCAAAAAATTAGCAGGATATTTCGATGTTTTTATACTTGAACAGGTACCAAGGGAAGATAATGCTGAAGCAGATGCCTTAGCAAATCTGGGATCGTCGGTCAGGATACCTGAAGGGACACAAATACCAATAGTACATGTCTTATATCCTGCAACGAATCCTCGAGATAAAGAAGTAACTAGTATACAGAATCCTGGAGTAGAATATCCTGAGGAGGATCCTAGATCCTGGACGGCTCCAATCATGAGATATCTCAAAGAAGGACACATCCCTGGAAATGAAAATCCTAAGGCATTTAGGATGAAGGTATCACGGTTCACTATTATAAATAATATTTTATACAAGAAATCGCTTGCAGGACCGTATTTGAGATGCTTGGAGGATCTTGAAGCCAAAGAAGTCCTTCAGGACATACATGAAGGGGATTGTGGTAACCATGCTGGGGGCAGATCATTATTCTCAAAAGTATTAAGAACAGGATATTATTGGCCAACAATGAGAAAAGATGCCGCAGAATATGCTCGAAGATGTGACTCATGTCAAAGACATAGTAACATACTGCATCAACCGGCTGAACCATTATATCCTATTGTTTCCCCTTGGCCATTTATGAAGTGGGGTATGGATATAGTGGGAAAGCTACCAAAAGCTCCGGGAGGAAAAGTCTTTATGCTAGCAATGACGGATTATTTCTCTAAGTGGGTTGAAGCTGAAACATTTGTTCAAGTTAGAGACCAAGAAGTAGTATCCTTCATAAAGAGGAATATCCTGACCAGATTTGGAGTACCAGCTGAAATAATCTGTGACAATGGTTCTCAGTTCATAAGTAAGAGGACTACAGACTTTTGCAAGAGTTGGGGAATCAAAATGATCACATCTACTCCGGTACATCCTCAAGCAAATGGACAAGCAGAATCCTCTAACAAGATAATTGTCAACAACTTAAAGAAAAGGCTTGGAGCCAAAAAAGGAAGATGGGCAGAAGAATTACCCTTTGTTTTATGGGCTGACAGGACAACGATAAAGAATGCAACAGGTCAAACCCCATTTTCGTTGGTGTTTGGAGCAGAAGCAGTGATTCCAACGGAGATGACAATACCTACTGCAAGATCTATCTTAAGTGATCCTGAGAAGAATCCTGAAGCCTTGAGTCAGGATTTAGACACTATAGATGAAAAGAGAGATGCAGCAAGGCTAAGGATGGCAGCATATCAACAGAGAATATCCAGGGCATACAACAAGAATATTAGAACCAGAAGATTTAAGGTTGGAGATTGGGTATTAAGAAAGGCCTTCCAAAATACTGCTAATCCTGCCGATGGCAAGTTAGCTCCAAAATGGGAAGGACCATATGAAGTTGAATCAGAAGCAGGGAAAGGAGCGTATAGACTCAAGAATATGGAGGGAGATATGCTACCGAGATCTTGGAATGCTATACACCTTAAGCTCCATTTCAAGTGAGTCTAGAATTTAATTTCTAACTCGAGATGGTATGAATTCTTACTTCTTTTAAATATGTTTGGTGTAATTTGTTCTTTATAACCTGATACTGACTTAAGCATCGGAGGGGTGTTAGCCAAGCTAACACCCACCTTAGTTTACATTTGTTTTGCAAGATATGTTTCAGGATATAGCTCCAGGATATGCACTCGGGATAACTCAGAAGATTAGAGGATTGGCCCCCTCTCTCACGTTTAAGGGATCCTGATCCCTTCACAGGTTTAAAGGTATTCACCTTTCTCACGAATTGGGTTTAAACACCCCGCCTGGAGCGCAAGTTATTCAGGGATAGTTCAAGGTGGCGGGACCAGTCCATGTAAAAGTGGCTGACAATTTTGTTACCATTGGCTATATCCTGAATCCTAACGGTATATGAGGATTGATCACCCTCTCTCACGAAAGGGTATTTTCATACTCTCTAAGGTTTAAAGGTTTTCACCTTTCTAAGTCTTGGAGTTTATACACTCCCGCCTGTAGCGCATGAAAAATTGGGATTTTCCCCAGGTTACAAAGGATTTATCTCCAGTACATCCTTGGGTTCTACCCTTGAGACGTAAAATATTGCTTATGCAATGCAAACTGACATTAAATAGATTTCTAAGATACTTGAAGACATTGTACACAGGGGACATCCCTGCCAAGATGATGGTGTAAAGCTAAAAGAATGAAGTTTGCGACTAATGCACTAAGTACCTTGCACTGGGGACATCTTCATTGGAAGAGTTGCAAAGGGATTGAAGTTCGGTAATAGGTTTATATCCTATGTCTGGTATGACCTTTCCTTTGTAAGCCTCATTTAAATTTTTAGTAACATCATGTTAAGTATCTTGACATATATCCTCAAAGTCCTTTTAAGGATATTTGATTAGAATGTTTAAAACTAGTATTGGCTTGGAACTTTGATCATCATCAAAACCTGGTTTTGAAGAGATAAACTATTTCTTACTTTCTAAAGAAATTTTTATAAAGTTAAAAGAGCGTTTGAAAGATCTATTTAATAAAAGGCTTCTACAGTATGTTTCTAAGCATACTGGTCAGGATATTTTGCAAAATAACAATATGAAATTTTTACAAAGCTAAGAATTACACTAAATAATGCAAAGTAACAGAAAAATAAGTCAAAAGATAGTTATATTATTAACAAGTCAAAAGTTGTGCTTTTGATAAGGCCCATCCGCCAAAAGCACAATTAGTTGTTACCATAATTTTGTAACGGTTGCAGGATCTGTCTCAAAACAGGACCCGTTCACCTACAACCGTTACTATGTTCAAAACAAATTATACTAATTGATGACCAAGGGCTTCATCCTAAAACCCAGGACCCATCCACCTTCGGCTATCAAATTGTTTAGAGACAGAAATGAAAATTGTTCATAAAAACATAAAATTGTTCGAATGAAAATAAGCTCTAGGGGGTAGTGCCTTCTTGCTCCATAGCGGTTTCAGCAGCATCTATTTTGGGATCCGCCTCAGCATCCTTGTCAGCATCGATTGCCTTTTCAACCGCTTTAGAAGAATCATCGACAGTTGATTTGGAAGAAGTACCGCCAAGATTCTTCAGTTTGGTCTCCCAGGCTCCAACATCCCAAGAAGGGCATTCGAAGCCTAATGTTTTGGCTTCGTGAGCCATCTTCAACCTAGCTTGGAGAAGAGAAATGACGACGGAACTTTTGAGGCTTTCTCGGTAGCTGACCATATCCCGTTCGTACTGCACATGGGCAGCTTCCAGATCGGCTTGGGCTTGAATAGTAGCCTTGTTAAGAGCAACTTGGTGTTCCTGGGTCATAGCTTTGTATTTCTCTTCGTAGTGACGAGACTTGGCGGCCGCGATCATGCCTTGGTCTGAAATTGTGATTTCTGCTTCCTTTAGCTTGGATTCAAGTGTTTTGTTAAGCTTGCAGGATTCTTGATATAAGTGAACCAAACGCTCAAGACCCTGCAAAGGTAAAAGGACAGGGATCAATATTATTATTAAGTCTTTGAAAATAGTCTAAATTGCAGGATATGGTATAAAGATACTAACCTGGTTGAGAAAAGAAGTCATAAAACCACTGGCTTCGATGAATCCATGCTTTTCGTAAGGAAATGTGTCAGAAACGACAGGGGAATCGGGTTCTTTCCTTTTGCGGGAACTCGAACTCCGAGGTTTGGTAGCCGGTGAAGGTTTAGGAATGATGATGGCTTTGGAGCTGCTGGGTTTGGATGTAGCAGTGGTCTTGGAGCCAGGTTCTTTCTTGACTTGGATCTGGTCGGAATAGCTATCCAGTTCGTCAAGATCAAAGACTTCAGGGATCTTAGCTGGTGCTGTGTAAAAGGAAAAGTTTTACTTTTTATCATTATATTGTTTTGACTAATTATTCTGAAAGGAATTCTTACCAGACATCTCGGATGATGAGTACTGACTTGAACTCGGAACGTGTGTGGTAAAAGTCATGTCTATTGCAGGTAACCGGTAAACGGTATTGATTCTCTCTTCTGACTCAACGATAGGAGGAGCGACTTCCTTGAAGTTCACTGTATAAAGATCAAAAAGAAGAATATTAATAGAGGATATCAATCAAATCGTCTATGAGAATATTTATGATCCTACCGGTGGTTAACCACTCCACCGGAAGGTTAGCACCCTCAGCAATGGAATCTCGTTTGACAAAGAAGAATTTGCGTTGCCATCCGTCTTCATTTTTGGTGGCTTTGAGGATCAGGGGTTTGCTGGAGGTTGAAAAAAGCAAAAATCGGCTAGAGCCGTGGGATCGGAGGCGATAAGCAATAGGTAGATCCTCGATGCAGAGGTCAGAACAGTGGAGGTTTTTGATTTGGTTGAGTACAATTAATACTCTCCAAACCATGGGCATGGTTTGAGCAAAAGAGATGCCAGTAATACGAAAGAATTGCATCATGAATTCTGGGAAGGGGTATCGAAGGCCTAGTGAAAAAGGATATGCTGGAAAACAGATCCATTAGGTAGAACTAACATCCGATCGGATTGACCGATCAAATGGCCTGAAGACTGTGCTATCAGGGAAAGCGCCGGAGGCTCTTAAAGCTGCAATATCTGCGTTGTCAAAGGCGCAGATCTCCTTTTCGGGATTTTTGAGAAGATTCTGCTGGGTGAAGGTCTCGGCGGCCATTGCTAGAAAGATGAAATAAATTGACAGGAAGAAAGTCGAAAATGGAGAATTACCTGAAGGGACTGTTGATGATATCTGCTTTTCAAACAAGAAAAGAGAAGATATAGGGGCATTGTGGATCTCCATGGAGTAAAAAACGCGTTGGAAGTTATGATGTGATCTTGACCGTCGCTTCATTTTAAATGCCTTGAGTTGTGGGATAAGGTTTTTGAAATATATCCGTTGGATTGGTATCCCAACTGATATATTTGGGGACAATTGTTAGGGGTCATTTTCTTAACATATGTATCCTGACCAATATCCTACCTTTGTTTGTTTATTTGTAATCAGGATGCTGGAAGAGGATATTGCTGACATCTTGGGCGATATCCTGAAGCTTATTGAATTAACCACGTGCAGGTTAAGTGCAGAGGCTTGCTAACGGTCACAAGGACTTCTTCTCCTCAAGACTCGGACGAATTTGTTGAGAAAGAGACGTTGAGCCCGAAAGACCAGGTCTGCAACGTTCCAAGAGGGAATATTCGGTGAATCCCGCGAGTTTAGGGTAGTTAGTTGTTTTATCTTTACTATAAATAGATGAGGTCGGATCAGCTTAGAACACACATCATTTCACACTTACACTCTCGAACACAATCACTCTCTAGCTGATAGCAAACACTACACTTGTATTTCATTTCCGTTGTAACACTTAGTCGATCCGTACCACATCTCGCACTGTATCCTGATTTCTGAAGCAATTGAAGAACAAGGCAGCTGCGATTGTCAGCTCCCGAGGTTTTATGCCGGCGATCTAGATTGATCAAGGGCTTTCCTCGTACATCTCGTGTCATTTACTTTACTTTTTGCTCATTATTTACTCATTGGTTGATCGTTGATACAGCTCAATATCCCGAGCCGTATCCTGAAACTGTTTTTGCAAGTAATTTAATCAACACATTTTTGACACTTACTTCTAGCACACTACCTCACTTAACTAATTTGATCACTTAATTACTTCGGTAATTTTTGACCAAAACAAAACTATCGACACATTCTGATGTGGACTAATTTCATCTCTTTATATATATATATATATATATATATATATTATTTTTAAATCCATCTCATGGATTCAAACATATCATTCTCATCTCTCATTCCTTACATGTGTTGAATCCGTCTCGCGGATTCAGACATATCATTTCTACATTTCATTTCCTTGAATCCGTTTTACGGATTCAAACATTCCATTCATGCCTTTCATCCCTTGAATCCGTCTCGCGGATTCAAACATTACATTCACACTTTTCATTCTTTGAACCCGTCTCTCGGATTCAAACATTTCCTTCATACCTTTCATTCCTTGAATCCGTCTCGTGGATTCAATCATTTCATTCATACATTTCATTCCTTGAATCCGTCTCGCGGATTCGAACATTTCATTCATATCTTGTTGATCCGTACTTTCTTACGGATTCAACATTCTTCATTTTTATCAATCATACTTTTCATTCCTACATAGTACTCTCAATTTCCCGAGAGTCTTACTACCCATTTCACCCGCACACCCACCTGTTACCCAATTCTAACGGACATACCTGCGATAATTACCATGGTCTCACGAACGCCATATGCTTCTTGCGTACTGGCCAGGTGCGCAATTCACATACTAGTTCATGCCTTCATGAAGTCATTGCCTTATGTCCGAAGTAGTGGGTCCCATTTCGTGCAACATTTTTAAAATCTTATCAAGACAGTATCGTTGTCTTCCGTTTAATACTTACCCCCCCAAGGAGATTTCTTCCTTTTTCTTTTAACATCGGTACCCATACATATTAATATTGTGTACCTGGGGTCCATCTGTGTCACACCCCGGATTTCCACGTGTCACCGGTGGGCCCGGTGGGGGAGTATCGTGACGTGGTTGGCAACATAATAGTCAAACAACACAATATATAATAATGCACAGCGGAAGCAAAAGATAAATATTATTACATTCCGAATATAAGGTAATATCCAGTATTACAACGGAAGGTAAAGGATCCACAGGCGGATCTTAAAACGTATCACTTGTTCAACAGACTTTAGACGCCTAGGACTTTCAAGATTTCCTTATTAGCGCCCTGAGCTTCCAGCCAATTACGTTCAGTACCTGTCACTTAACCTTTTTGGAAAATACGTCAGTTTTCACTGGTAAATACACTCAACCGACTCATTTGAAAAGAGTTTAAGAAAATTGGTTTTGGATGCACTTGGCACAAAATATATTGACACTTTGATTAAAATGCACAGAGGCAAAATTAATCTTTTATACTTGGAACAATTATAGTTATAACCTTGTATACAGATTTACATGTTCGTTGTACGTTCAGGGCCCGATGTAGAAACCGAGTCAAGATTAACAGACACGCCACAAGTATAGGCCCACAAGAGAGTGAGATACCGTTTCCCTTATGCAACTGTCAGGTGTACGCCTACACCCCGTGCATAAGACGTGGCCATTTTATAACACAATGATGTCAAGGATATCCGGGACATGGTCATTAACCCCTAAGGCTTTTATTTCAAACAATACAGATTAAACCGGGTTACCTCAATAATTTAACCTTCATTAAGATTAAATATTCAATACCCGACCAAGCGGTATCATTATACCGTATTCCAAGCCCGTATAGGGAAAATAAGTTAAGAGTATTTACGGTATCATTATACCGTATTTCAAGCCCGTGTTGGGAAAATAGGTTAAGAGTATTTACCTGAGCTAGCTCCTGTCTTAAATAGCAAGAATCTAATAACCCAGCCGTAGTCACTTAAGTAAGCGTAGGTACAATTTACCGGAAAGCTCTAGTCTGGAATGATGGTATAAATAATTAATTAGAATGCTAACGGGTCTTTAATTAAGCCTAAGCTTAGACCGGTTAGTCTTAAGGAAATATACGGTTCAAACGCATGATTAAGCGAAGACCGGAATAGAATGTGATTTAAACCCGACATGTTCAGAGACTTGTCTTATATGGGTAGTTCATACACATTCTGGACTTTGAGATAAAACCGATAGGGTTTGACCCATTTCGGCTAATTTATGTAAACTTGTTACATAAACCCAACCGTACGCGTAAGAAGCGTGACGGTTATTCATTTGAGCCATCTACAGGTTTCCTAAGTTAATTATGCCTCAAATATGTTGTGACATCAGTAAGATGTCTTTCATTATGCCCGAAACGAATTTAAACACAAACTATGCCCCGTAGGGGTAGTTTGGTCATTATAAAGGTTGTAAAAGAGTTTAAATGTTTAACTGAGTTACAGGTCTGATGTAAACAGCAAACATACTCAATTTGATGAGTTATAACAGTAGGCTAAAGCATATATGTGAAATTTATCATCTTTAACCAAACTATGCCCCGTAGGGGTATTTTGGTAATTTCACACAAGCCGAAAAGCTCAAAAACGAAGTCTGAGTTAATCAACCTTTGCTTACTGTTAAAATATCATAATTTGCCTCATATATCAGTAGGTATCAACCCGGGTATGTCCAATATGATTTTAAGACATACTATGCGTTAAGAACGCTAATTATGGCGATTAAAGGCCATTTCCGGGTTCGACACTTAAATCTGATATTTTTATATTTCTAGAAGGCTTAAAATAATTTATTAATCATATGTGATCAGTAGCAAAAGGTTTGGAGTTGTTTAGATAAGTAAAACTCATTTTATGGCCCGTAAGGGCAAAACCGACAATTACCGGATTAAGCCTACGACTACTAGTTATGCTCAGCCTAAAATTAATTAAAAATCTTTAAAAATCCCAAAATAATATATTACATCAGTGGGTATTAAGTTTGATACCAAAAAGTCGGCTTAACTAGGCTATACGCTAATTACGCCGTTTTATTAACATAAATCATTAATTTTGCGATATTGAGCATAACTCTTAATCTACAAGTCAAACTGATGTCAAACTTTGCATACAAGTTTATATATCAGTAACTAAGGTTTCTACACTTTTACATTTTCATAAATCTCGTTTTAAGGTGTAAAGGGCATAATGGTCAACATATGGGCAATTAACGGAATCATGCGTATTAATCGGATGACTAATGAACCGAGGTGTATAATCACAGAGGGTTATACTAGCATGTAACCTGGTCCAAACGAAGCTCTAAGGTATTTCTAAAACATACCTAAACGGATCAGAATTGAAGTCAAAGCAAAAGTCAAAGCTTTGCGACTTTCGGTTCCGAACCGGGTCTAAACAGGAAATAGTCGGGTCGAACATGTTTGGACATGTTCTTACACTTATTACTAAGTTATAACAATGATCAAACAGGTTGTATATGATCTAGATAGCTAATTATGCATAAATGACCTTTTAAGCATTATGTTGACTTTTTAATTAAAGGTTTGACCCGACATTTGACCTGGTTAGGATGGTGATCAGGGGAAACCCTTTTGGGGTTTTATTACCCTCATATATACCAACCTATAACTACTTTCAATTCGAGATATGACTGAGTCATTATAGACTAATCTCGAAGTCAAACCGTAATTACGACGGTTTGACTTTTAGCTAATTAACTAAGCTAAAAGCAATTAGAGAAAGATTAGAACACTTACTGAAGTCCTATGCACAAGATATGACCACTTGGAAGCAAGCTTGAGCTCCAGAAATGATCCAAGAGTGCAGGAGAATTGTGAGGAATGTTGTGACTTGAAGGTCCTTTATATAGTGGGTTTACACACCACAATCTATTGACACAAGAGTCTACATCCCTCCACAATGGTTCAACACATGTCTCTAGTATGTAGGGGGTGCCTAGGGGTCGTTTACAAGTGAGAAAAACCGGTGGAACAGGTCACAATCGCGTATAACAGCCAACAGAAGGTTTCTGGTCGCTGGCAGTAGGGTAGCGCACCGCTACGCTTCTGATGTAGCGCCCCGCTAGCCCTCCTCAGGGGCAATTCTTCCATTTTTCAGTTTGCATCCCTGGCTCTTGGTGCTCCGAAAGGTCAACCAAGCTTAATTCTTGCATTTTGACCCCTTATTATTTATATACAAGGGCTTTATGACTTATACTCACTTTGCCAAGTCCCTGGACACTTCCGGTTAACCCGAAAAGTCATAACTTTTACCGTTGACGCTTTAACCCCTCGTACACGAATTTGATCATAACTTTCTCATACGATAACGAAACTTTATGAAATTTTAATCGTGCATTCTAGTGAGCATAATTAACCATTACAAAGCTTTGGGTTTGCTAAAAGGTCACTCAAAGGTATAACTTAAACATGTTGACACATTTAACCCCTGCAGTTTGTAACCTCTCACTTTTAGCTTCGTATGATCTATGATTTATTCGTTTGAAGGTATGAGCATCATGTAGGGCTAATGTGCAATACATTTATTCATTGTTGACATTTAGAACTCGTATATTTACATACTTTCCATGATTGTCAACTTTAGTCCTTCTAGAACATTATTTCACACGTTCAAACATATGACACGTGTCAACACATTATAGGACGTGAATTTTCGAGGTGTTACAATCTGTCTATTTGCATCCTTGCCTGCCTTAGCATCCATCTTAGACTGCATTCACGGATCATCCTCTTCAAACTTTTAAGCTTACCAATTCATACTAGTATCACATTTCTTTCGATTCCTCTAACAAGAATCCATCATACAAATCAAAATACATCAATATTAAGCAAGAATTGGACATGGTTGATCATTCAAGTCGTCATCATCACCATAATCAACGGGTTTCATCTCTAAACATCAAATTAACCTAAACCAAGCACAATCCATGTGCTATATGATGATTCTAACACATACTCATTCTTAATTTCATACAATTTCGTCAATTACAACATAACCCACTTCGTGAAAGATCACCAATCTAACTTTTAAGACATACCTTATGATCCCATTGAGAAGGTGATCATTAATCCATACTCGGTTATGGATTTAGACTTCATTTACCCTTCCAATTTGATGATTTTCATGCTTAGGGTTTTAGAGCTCTCATGGAGCTTCCTGGCTCTTCTCGAACACACATACGTGTGTTTTCATAAATAAAATTTAACTTTCATTTTGCCCCATTTTAGCCCCTAAAGTTTGCCACTAAATAATATTGGCAAAACTCTTGTCTTTCAATACTTTTAACCACACACTTAACTAGGTTAAATAGCCTAGTTATTTATTTCATGCTAAGTCATATAGGAACATACGACAATTATAAACATTCGGGTTTTGGGGTGTTACAGTGCGTGTGTGGTTCAACGTTTTTTTGTTTCGCTTTACGTTTCGTTCAAAATTTTGCGAGTTAACATGACGCAATGTGCATGTGTGGTTCAATGTTTTTACGTCTGTTTTTCCCGTTTGATAAACATGTTGCAACCTGCAAATCATAGATCGACTTAGTGCTGGTGGTCGTTGGCGTTGGTGCTATTTGGAATGGTTTTATGCCTCCGTCGCAACATGATGAGGGCTTAATTCTAGTTAATATATATAATAACAATCAAATCTACTCAAATATATTATAGATAAAGTTACATATTAATCTATGAAAAACCATAACCTCAAATGAGGGCTTTAGCGAGCTTTTAAGTGTATTTAATATGTGCATAAAATAAATTAAAGTAACATTATATGAAATATAATAAAATTATATCAATGCATATCTCGCCAATTAAACGGGGGCTCACTTAGGTTGATATGACGCTTAAATATTGAAATGTAAACTCTCTCGGTATGTAATATGTGATGACTATTTTTGAAACGAAACGAGTTTCTACATCTATGTGTCGTGTTTATATTTGTGTTTGGTTGACTCACATGCTCCAATCTCTACACGTTTTATGAATCGAGAGTGATGTTATTGATGAGTTGTACCAATCAGAGAGGTTCCTAGGGACTGTCACCTAGGGGTTCGCCAGGAAACTCTTGGCCAACTCTCCTTTTCAACGAGTCTCTCTTTATATCTCGTTGTTGTCCGTCTCTATGCATATATGTGTTTGTACGGTTGTGTGTGTGTTTTGAAAAGAAGAGAAAGGACACATGGGAAAGGATAAAACAAAGCAACAACAAATTGTGTATACTGCTTTGATAGTCGTACAATTAGCTACAGTAGCACCTCTCTCACAAAGAGAAATTGCTAAATAATGGATAGTCAATTATCTAATACATTTCATTTATTAATTCCCTAATATATTTCATTTATTTGTGGTATTTCATTTCATCTCAATCTACCAAACCTTTGATATAAAAATTGATTATGTGAACTTAGTAGGATATGTAAAGAACCGGTCTAGTTAAAATACTTGAATTAAACCGAACTACTCATGAACTATTCAAAATCCATTATTAGAAGTTGAATTAAATTGAGCTTGAGCCTAAGTATGAACTCATTTAATAAGAACTTGTTTAAATCCTAGCTTAACTAGGATTGCGAGTCGGTTATTTATATATAATACTTAATTACATTGATAAATCTTCCTATACTAATAAATGAAAATCTTTTTTGACACATATCAGTTCCTGGTGCTTTCTGACCTTATTTTCCTATTTATCTCTCATATCAAATAATAATCATTTTAAACAAAAAAATTGATAAGAATAAATATTTAGATAAGAATAAACGTTTGTTTTTATTAGGATCATATTAAATAATAATAATAATAGTAATTTTTAAAAAATAATTAGATATTTGATAAAAATATAAATGTTTGTTTTATTATGATCATAATAAAAAATAATAATTTAAGCAAAAAAATATATTTGTTTTTTTATAAATAATTTTAAACAAAAATATAGATAAGCAAGCATAAACGTTTGTTTTTATTATGAGTAGATACATATACTTTGGAGTTCGGTGATTGAGATTATGGTAAATTAGGAGTCAAAGGTTCCGTAAACTCTCTTGAATACAAATTTAAGACGAGTGTTTTACGAATGAAATAAATAAATATGCACAAATGTGCATAAAACTAACTAAAATATTATTATAAAATCGGGATTCAACCCCATGTAGTACATGTGTTTTTAACATAATAATAAATAAAAAAACAAAGTAAAATGTTATAATAAGTAAATAGTACATGAAAGTTCATTTTTAAAAGATAAATATTGACGACTGTATGTGTTAACACATGACATTATATTTTATTCAATACGTGCAATATACGAGTTTTTTTTAAAGATGTATCTTTTTTATTGTTTATTATGTAAAATTACATTTATGAAAAAAAAGTAAAATGTTATAATACGTAAATAGTACATCAATGTTCATTTTTAAACGATAAATCTTGATGACTATTTGTGTTAACATATGACATTATATCTTATCCAACACGTGCAATATACGAGTTTTTTTAAAGATATATTTTATTAATATTTATTATATAAAATTACATTTATACAACCCGTGTAATACACGGGGTTCTAACCTAGTATTACAATATATATATATATATATATATTTATTTATAGTGAAAAAAAATATCTATGTAGTCAGGTATAACTAAAAAACTAAATAATCTATCTACTATAATAAAAGAAACCAATAAGTGACACGTGTCGTTCATTGAAGACGTCTACATTTGTAATTTCCTGCCTTTTCATACTTATCTTATATCAATTAATTAATATTAAATAATCAGTTAATATTAAATCTTATCTTACTTTGAATATTGGATAGAATCATTCTATTTTTTATAATAATATATTATTTTCAAATTTAAGTTTAAATTAAAGATATTTTTTAAATAATAACACAAAACAAGATCAAACTTAAAAAAAACACTAATTAGGAAGAGAAGCTAATAAAATAATTATGTGTTTTTTCAAATTGGGGTTCTAATCAATTCGAATTAAACTTAACCAAGTTTGTGATTTGATTCGAATTAAACCGAACCAAATTTATGATTTTTAAGCGATTCCAATAGCATATTATTTACTATAAAAAATTACATTTATTTAACCCGTGTAATACATGTTGTTTTTAAAGATATAAATTTTTTATTATTTATAATATATATTCTCCCCGCTTGCGGTATACAAGGTTACAAAATTACATTTATTTAACCCGTGTAATACAAAGTGTTTTTAAAGATATAATTTTTTTTATTATTTAGTATATATAATTAGATTTATTCAACCCGTACAATACATGAAGTTTTGTTATTTGGTATATAAAATTACATTTATTCAGTACAATACATGGGGTTCTTAGAGATATATTTTTTTTTATTATTTAATATATAAAATTACATTTGTTCAACTCGTGTAATAAACGAGGTTTTTTAAAGAATAATTGTTTAATTTAGTATATGAAATTTAAAGATATTTTTTAAATAATAACACAAAACAATAATATTAAACTTTAAAAAACAATAATACGTTCATACAAAAAATTTAAAGTACAAACAAAATATATAAAATAACTTATTAGACATTAGATCAAACTTAAAGAAAAACACTAATTAGGAAGAGAAGCTAATAATATAATTAAGTTTTTGTTTTTTTCAAATTGGGGTTCTAATCAATTCGAATTAAACTTAATCAAGTTTGTGATTTGATTCGAATTAAACCAAACCAAATTTATGATTTTTTAAACGATTCCAATAGCATATTATTTACTATAAAAATTACATTTATTTAACCCGTGTAATACATGTTGTTTTTAAAGATATTTTTTTTATTATTTAGTATATATTCTCCCCGCTTGCGGTATACAAGGTTACAAAATTACATTTATTTAACCCGTGTAATACAAAGTGTTTTTAAAGATATAATTTTTTATTATTTAGTATATATAATTAGATTTATTCAACCCGTATAATACATGGAGTTTTGTTATTTGGTATATAAAATTACATTTATTCAGTACAATACATGGGGTTCTTAGAAATATATATATTTTTTATTATTTAATATATAAAATTACATTTGTTCAACTCGTGTAATAAACGAGGATTTTAAAGAATAATTGTTTTAATTTAGTATATTAAAATTACATTTATTCAACTCGTGTAATACACGGGGTTCTAACCTAGTATATGATAAATAAAACAAACAAATATACTAAGTATAATAAACGATAGAAGATAAGCTTGTAAAATTATTCAAGCCACTTTTATATAGCTTGATTACGTAAGAAAAACAAAATTATTCTCATTGCCTTTTATAATAAAGTAAATCACTTAAAATAATATTGGTGTACAGCACTTTGCTACTCCAGCTTTGGTATATGTTTATACAGGTGCATTTATAAAACATCTTGTGGCTGTAGTTAGTGGTAAGAATTCCACGTTGTGGCCGTGGAGACCTGGGCTCGAATCCCAGCAGCCACACTACATTTTTTTCTTACTTTGTTGCAATTTCTTTTTCTATTTTTTCAACTTTCAATGGAAGTCAAACGTACAACTTATGTGGACTAAGACCATGTGTAGTGGTTTAGCCAAATAATGCCCCCACCATGGGGCATTATTCGACACGTGACAGTCCAGTCAGCATGGGGCGTTATTGCAAAAGTGGCGTAGTGGGAATAATGTCTCCTTCCAATCATTAAAAAGGATTAAAAAAAAAGAAACTTACACTTGGACCACTAATGCCCCTTCCCATTGGTCAGTCAAACATGTCATACTTGGACCACTTGTTTGTTGAGTGTTTTATTTAAAACGCTGCTCAACTTTTTTTTCAAAAAAATTGCATAATAACGCCCTATGTAATGGGGGGGGAGGCGTTTTTGGGCGTTTTTTTTAAATTAAAAAAAAAACGCCCCACTACACATGGTCTAAAAAAAACTTTTAAATGTTACAATTTAAATTTATTTTATGTCATTGTTAAAATTAATAAACTATTGTTTTAAAAAAAAAATAAACATAACATTAGGTTTTTTTTTTTTTTTAATTTTAAATTGTTAACTATCAAATAAAAGAGAACTGTTGCCAGTGTTTAATCAATGCTTAGACATTGATTAAACACTGGCAACAGTTCTCTTTTATTTAAACCTCTCCATACTGCTTGAAACTTAAAAAACGAACTTACATCATCCAAGTACGCTTGAATCTTGAAAGCCAGTTAGTACACCTTAATGGCTTAAGACTAACAAACGTTAAGAGACCCTATATAATACGTGTCGTGAAACCTGTGTACCAAAGTGTATCTTGAAGGTTTGGTACGAAGCTCTAATCAAATCTCACATTTGAAATATGCACATCATCAAGTTTGAGACTAAGCTAACCGTGTTTCATGTTGAACACATATTAAAACCTCCCCTAAGATTTGTGTTCAATACAAAACCATAATCTTAATCTGCACAACACATGATAACTTATGTGGAAGCCTAATAAAAGCATATGATCTAAGCCCACAATGGAGATGGAATTCATACGTGTGTTTGTCGCATGCGTTCTTCGGCGAGTCGGTTTACCTACACATGTGTATAAAGGCGGAACCAGAGGAGGGTCAAGAGGGTCCTTGAATATTTGTTGGATTTTTATATATGAAATCCGAGATTTTTTCTAGAAAAAAAAAACATGTTTTAGACCCTTTATTATAGCCGGTAGATAAAATATCCTTATGATGACTCTTCTAAAAAGAAGTAAAGGAGAGAGAGAGTAATAACCATTATAATTTTATCCCCATCTTTTATTTTTAATATTTTAACTATCTATTTGCAATATATAGTGTTATGAATGAATTGGTCCCTTATGTAGAACTTCAATTTAATGTTTTTGTTAAAAATGTTTATTTCTAAGACACTATTTGCAATATATAGTGTTATGAATTGATCCCTTATGTAGAACTTCAATCTGGTGTTTTTGTTAAAAATGTTTATTTCTAAGACACTATTTGCAATACATAGTGTTATGAATTATCCCTTATGTAGAACTTCAATCTAGTGTTTTTGTTAAAATGGTTATTTCTAAGACAATAAGGTTGTGAGGGTGTAGGGATGGTAGTTTGGGTTATGGATTGCCACATAGGACATTATTTGCATGGTACATTACCCCTCTCTCAATCCCTGCGTGGTGAGCATGGATATTTCCATGCCGATCACGAGCCTCCTTGAATTAATTAGGGGAATTTGATTGGTGGTAGAGGATGGTGGGGGTCATGGACCACACCATAAAGGTTTGTTTTGTATACAACAAATCGAGTATTATTTGCTACTTCCCACTTTCTTAGTGTCACACACTCGCATACTAAAACTAAAGGGGTCTTCACAGTTAAGTTAAAACCAAAAATTTGTTTAAACTGGTGATTGGTTTGTTTTGTGGTCGTTTTTTACTATTGGTCGGTGGGTTTCAAAATTTCATAATGTAGCAAACATTTTGTTTATTATTGGTCGGTGGTTTTCAAAATTTCATAATGTAGCAAACATTTTGTTTATAGTTTATACCAATAACCAACCATATAAAACGCGACTAGACCGAATATATAAAGTTATTAAATATAGGGTAAAGTTAAAATGACACAATTAAAAGAAAAAACACAATTCTAAATAAAAAGACAAAATGATCTGGACAAAAATTCTAAAATCTACAAGCTAAAAATCCAAAAGCGAAAACCTAAAATCTCATATTGTAGAGTTCGACGAGACAGTCCCAGTGCCGTTTGAATGAGTTCGACGAGACAGTCCCAGTCCCTATACCTAAAACTTCCTATTTTTAGGAGACTATGTATTTGAATATTACTAATTGAATACATACATACATTAATGGACTTAAAAAAACTTATTTTAAAAATCTTCATCCAGTGTTTTCTTTGTCGCTCAGACTTCCTCTCCAAAGATAATCAATTATGTTGATTCTTGATAGTATGTCGATTTTGTAGTTAAAGAGAGTTGAAACTTGAAAACCGCATATCCAAAAGCACCCCACCAATTGTATATTTTTAAAAATTCACAGATCATTATATAAATAACTATTATATAAATAAATTCCCAAAAATATCATTATATAAATCATTATATTCACAATACAAAAAATATCAAACCTATAAATTAGTTATTTTCAAAAAAAAAAAAATTCCCAATCTTTTGTAATAAAATATATCATGTATATATATATACCTGATAATCAAACCCTCTCTTCAAACCAAAACTGATTTGATCAACAAAAAGTGGAAAAAAATATTTTAGTTTTCTATTAAAAAAAGTAAGACCAAGCTTATACAATATAAAATAAAACAAATTGTTATAACTTGTTATAAAGTATTATAATTACTAATCTGCATTATTGACAATTTATTTATTTATTAATATAAATCATTGTTGAATGAGTTTCCCAGCGGGTGTCACAACATTATTATATAGTAAGAGTAAGCAGGTGTACTTTGGTTGGTTACTATCAAAACCAAACCTATATATCTAATATTTTACTTTTCAGATCTTATAAGGTTACAAACAGTTCAGTTTCTTTGGTTATACAAGAAAAGGGTTCGGTTAATTAACCATCGCCAACTTTAGTCCTGGGTAGTTAACAAATCCGATAAAGTTTTTAAGCTAAATACAAGAGTTAAATTCCATTTTAGTTCCTGTGGTTTGGGCCATTTTAGTCCAAAGGTTTCATTTTTCGCCTGTGGGTCCAAAAAGGTTTCACCGTTGCCATTTTAGTCCACTGGGTTAACTTCATCCATTATTTCTGTTAACGAGAAGGGCAATTTGGTCATTTTATATGTAATTATGTTAACTAGAAGGGCAATTCGGCCATATAAAATGACCGAATTGCCCTTCTCAATAACAGAAATAATGGATGAAGTTAACCTAGTCGACTAAAATGGCAACAGTGAAACCTTTTTGGACCCACAGGCGAAAAATGAAACCTTTGGACTAAACTGGCAAAATGACCCAAACCACAGGGACTAAAATGGCATTTAACTCTAAATAAAAAAAACAAACTTGTTAATCTATAAATAAGAAAGAAGAGACAAGTAATATTATATTATTTATAACACATCTACAAGTATAGTTACTTCCATATATTCGGGTCTCCTTAACTTGGGTTCTTATTTAAACATTGATCATTATTGCATGATATAAAGTACCTAATGAAATATGCATTATTAACTCATACCTCCTAAACTGGGACGACTTTCAGGGTCAACTATTCCAGCAATAAGGGCAATCAACACCCATACCATGAGAATCCCAACAACTGCAGATCTTAATACCCGCTCACACCCTTCATTCGCATAACCGAACTCATGATCCGGACCAAATCTTTCAAATCCCGTGCCATCTAACTGTCGGTTGTTGGTAATTTCGTCGAATTGAGGAAGCTGCCTCTGGGAATTGCTAAGCTTTGAGCATCTTGAGCATGCACATTCTCCACCTAGATATGACGGGAATGTTTGGAGGTACTCTGAGAGGGTAGCTTTGTACGCTCGCCCTACTATTTTAAGCTTTTGCCGGGTTGCAGGTCTGAGAACCTAATATAGGACTTGGTAAGTAAGTATATCATAACATTAGGCCTGTAAATGAACTGAATGAACACGAACAAAGGTATGTTCGTGTTCATTCATTTAACTTTAACCGAACACGAACATACAATTGAACACATTTCTTTTTGTTCATGTTCGTTCATTAAGAAAATGGGCGTTCGTGTTCGTTTATGTTCATTCGCTTAAAACTTAAACGGACAGTTCATGAAATCTAAACGAACATAAACAAACAAACTTAAACAAACAAACAAACTTAAATTAACATAATTTAACAGACAATAAACAACACAAATGAACAAAATTGAACAAACATAAATGAACATAAATGAGCATAATTTACTAAACATACACGAACATAAAGTAACTTTTTATATAAATTAGTGATTAATTACGACAAATTCAATTGGAAATCCCATTTTTATTACTTGAAAGTCCAATTACCAATTAGTTATGTTTATATAAGTAGTTAGAGAGTTCCTTTTAAGTTAAGTACTTATATAAACATAACTACTTATGTATTTTAATTGAAACGAACATAACAAATGAAAATAAACAAACATAAATGAACGGACATAAATGGACGAACAAAACGTGTGTTCATATTCGTTCATTTAATTAAACGAACACAGAATTGTGTTCATGGAACTTCCCATCGAACAAGTTCACGAAAAGTTCATGAACGTTTGGTTCGTTTACATGCCTACATAACATATTGATGTTGTGTGATAAAAACCTATAAATATGTATGGAGCTTACTTGAATGAAGGTTTGTGCAATCACTCTACCAACCGGAGGAAGCCGGATAACAAACAAACAGCCGAGATGATTGGGATAGTTTTCTTGCAGAGTAACCGAACACGATCTAAGTAGTTGCATCGGGAATCTTAGGGACAATCCTTCACAATCCACCAATACTGTTATCTGCGGATTTTCCGCATCAACTAAATGTAATATTCCGTGTTCCACCTGAGATACTGTGACCACATATATTATTACTGTTATTATCTAAATTTAGACAAAATATACATCGTTTAATTAAATGTGAACATACCAATTGCTTGTGCAAAACGAGGTCTTTCACTAGGTGGCAAGCTGATGCAAGCAACGAGACGAATGATAAGACAGGGGCGGTTTTTAACGTCAGATCCATGCCAAAACACCATATTTGAAAACATATCAAGTTCTTCTTCTGAGAGAATTCTGTACGTCTCTCGCCAACGTATTGACTTTTTGACTAATGTAAGCAAACATGAAAAATCACCATTTGCGGCAGTATGAAACCTACAAAGCTCATCCTCGTTTATTCTGCATAAACATCAGATTTCATCTTGTTATACAGTTTTTTCTCATCATCACTATATCAATGATACTCTTAGCATGTAATAAATATCATAATTATTATTACTAAATCACCTTTGTGGCAAATGAACACCTTGGTTGTCCAGCTCTCTGTAAAGATCAAGCAGCCAATCTGAAGACGTTTGATGTGACTGAGCTTCACCATCGTCCCTGTAAATGATATGTCAAAACAAACATGAACAGATGATGCGTTATTTGACTGTTTTAAAAAAATGTAAACAAAAAATGATCATACTTCTTCACATACCTCCTATCTATAGAGGCCTGTGTAGGAGGCAACTCGGGTCGTGATTCTGGAACCGCATCACGATCACTTCTATTTGAATTCTCTGTATCATCTGAATCAAAAGTGTTTTGTCCCGAGTGATTAGAGAAAGTTGTTGCAATAGATAGCACTAGTAATGGCCTTGATAGCATCTAGAAGCAAGAGATTAGTGAAGTTAGAAATCTCTCAATTACTTGATGAGCAACAAGACAATTGAAAATGATATACAGGTGCCTTTCAGTTATCAACTGAGGAGGTACGGTGTGCTAATGAAATCTATATGTAAGGTTAATCATTATTTTTCACTAGACGGGTACCCGTGCGATGCGGTGGGAAACACAGACACTATCAAGTTGTGCATGGTTCGGTCGGTGTGATTATTATCCTCGACCGAAGTCATCAAGTAGTCTTTTTTATTTACCAATCGGTTTTCAGTTAATCAGTTCTGTTTATTCAGTTAGACTGATGTTTTTTGGTTCAGTTCGTTTAGTTTTGGTTAATAGCCAAAACCAAACTTGGGCTAAAACTTTTGCTTAGAAACACATGAAATTGAGGGATAAATACATGAATAGATGTATAAATACATGAACAGGAGGTATCAAAGCCATAAATATATGAAAATATGAATGGTTCAGTTTGTTTAATTTTGGTTAAACGAGTGCGCAAAAAGATCGATAACCGGTTTTTGGTTAATTTCGGTTCGGTTTCGTCTGTTTTCGGTACAGTTATTGTTCACCCTAGACACTGTTAATCGCGTAACATATTACTTTTTTAATTAAGAAAACTATAACAATACTATACTCAAATTATAGCGAAAAAGTTATGGACATCTAAAAATCGTGGAGGTAGTTAGTTTTTTATAAGGGGGAAAAGTGTAACTATTAACTAATTATCCATAATTTGGTTAAAGATGAGGGAATGAAAGTGTAATTAAAATAAGGGGATTAAAGTGTAATTAGAGTTTGAAAGACTAATTTAACCTTATTTTAGGGTTGTACATTATGCATAAAACTAAAAAAAGTTCTTAACTTTTGGGTATCTTAAAATACCCTTCCCTTATGCATTTTAATATAGTAAAGATAATGAAGGTACATGACATATTGGTATACATCTTAATCCATAAACCGAGATAAAGACAAACCTGCACCCCTTTAATCAATTTACTGAACGGGTCCCATTTTTGGAGCCATTTAAGCGGTGGATAGCAGAGAACTTGCAAAGCCTGAAGACTGGACCATACAAAAGGGTATCGGGCCTTTGATAATCTCCTTACGGCCTCCAACGCACCAACTTTCAGTAAAAACAACGTCACGTCAATCGCAGCCGATTTTCTCATTCTCCCGTTGTTAATTAATAAAGGTATTTTGTTTAGAGATACGTGTGAAAGAGACTTGGAGCCAGACGCATCCAAAGTTAATTTGGAATCTTTTCTGCTGGTCGTGGAGCCTGCTGCTTTATAGCTTGTGGTATTTCGAAATGAATCGTCCATTATTAAGAGAACTGATTAAGTGATCTTGTAACTCAGGAAATAAGGTAAACGATATTTCTAGAATTGAGAACCGAAAGATTCATTTTGAAGCTGTCAAACGTGATCTTCAAAGGAGCTGTATAAACTGTCTTGTTGGTTATGCAACGTTTAAGTGAAATCTTGTGGTGGTCATCATTCTGCAAGCACATGAAATTAGCATACTTATGATGACATTCTGATATGTCTTACTTTAAATGGATTTTAGGAGATATAATGCTTATGAGACATAAAATAACTGGATCCGGTTTAAAACAAATACGTCACTTATAAAAGAAAACAATATCAATCTGAATATGCATTTCTTAGTTCTTACCAATGGTATTTCTTGTACGCCAAAAAAAATTCTTTCCAAAATATTATTCGAGTATACGGCTGTCTAATTACACTTTTCAGAGTGGATTTAAATGTTACAACTTACAACAACTATCTAATTTCACTTTGTCTAATGTACATTAATTCAATCAAATCCATTTCATTTCATTTATTTGTCTGTTTGGTTTGCAACTTCACAGTTATAATATTAACTTGAGTTCATGAATCTAATTAAGTATTTCCTGGTGCTTTGTCTCCCAAATGGTTTAGATTGGACTTTTAGGTGTTATAACGCATTTAGGATTTCAATCGCTAATTCAATTATTTTGACAGCAGAACCATAATATCATTGCATTTAACTATATATAACAACGTAATACAACAATCAAACATATTAAAGTTAAAAAAAGCACCTCCTAGCAGAAACTAACTGGAGAGGAAACTTAGTGGCCTCTACTTATTCCTTGCTAAAATACTACCTAGAACACATTCATGGGTGTATATAAATAGTACATTGTACAAATATGCTATCTTGATTCAACACATGTCTAGCCAGAGCGATGACTAAGTAAGTGACAAGCTGCCAGCCCTACGTTCGTTAGGGGCCGTTAAATCTATAATTAAAACCGACACCGAAAGATATACATATAGCAAAAGAAAAGGTGAAACTGTAAAAATAAGAAAACCTTAATTACTATCTTGATTCATCTTGCATTAACTACTGGATTGATTATTTCATCTCCTTTTATAAATTTTCCAATACCGCATTGTACTGAAACAGAATTCCAGATTAACATCTAGGCGGTTAATGCGGTAAAAATATCGGATATCGGTCAAGGACCGATATTTGAGATATAGGTTATCTCCGTGAGATATCGGTGGGATTCGGTAATTTTAATATAATGCAGAATGTATTTAACACTGATAATTCAGTGATATATCGGTTTTATCTGTCAAATATCGGTGATATATCGGTCAATATCGCCGATATTACCAGTACCGATATTTTGAGACCTATATTTCACTAGGGGACCGATATGACCTATATAACCGATATATCACCGCTATTAACTGCATAGATTAACATGTGAATTACAAAGTAGATCCACTAATAGTATCAATGTTTAGATTATATTAAACAACAAACAATCATCCTAAACAGGAAAGCTCACAATTACAGCAAACCCTAATTTTTCAAAGCTACATGCTATCATAAATCACAGATAATCATATCAAATAATATCAATTTAAAATCTAAATCAACAACAATCATACATACATTCATAAGAAAATAGGAAGTTTTTATTACAACATCCGGAAAGAACAGGGGAGACAGATAACAAATCGTAATTCTGACCTTGAACAGCTGAATAGATAGATCGAATAATGAATCAAATCAATTGATCTTCGATTGAAGACAAAGAAATGGAGTAACCGTCTGGTGATCTGAGTGAATTTCGTGGGGGGCTAACTAGTGAGAATTTGTTTTGTTTTGGTTTGTTTGTTTTGCGCTGTCTGTAGGTGAAACCATCCACGTCAAGGGGCCAGTTGGCTATCAACCTCGTTATTTAATTCACATTAATAAAAGAGAAAAATGCCCGGATAGTCCCTGTGGTTTCACCTTTTTTCATCTATAGTCCCTATCTTTCTAAAACTACTTGAATAGTCCCCAAGGTTTCAAGTTTTGTTCTCGGATAGTCCCTGGCTCTAACTTCAGTTACTTTTCTCTGTTAAGTGGTTGTTAAGAGGGTGTGAAATGACAAAAATACCATTTCCTTAAAAGACGAAACCACAGGGACTATCCGGGCATTTTTCTCTTTTTATTTATAAAACCCCACCACCACACTTCATCTTCAACCTCCACCCACCATCACTCTCCTCCACCCTCCACCGTCACCGCCACAGTCAAGATTTCACAAGATCTCTATAAAACCCTATCCTAAAATCCCCGGCCACACATCATCTCTTCTCTCCTAATTCCCTTCTTTGCAACATATCAGTATACACACACAGAACCTCACTTTCTTCTTCAACATTAGAAAACCCTTAACTCTCCAACTCTTCTCTCAATCACAACACAGCACACCCACACCTCCTCTCTCAAGCCAGCCGACAACTCAAGTACCCCCCTGCTCCGGCGAATCAAGGCAGCGCCGCCGCAGGCGGCGGCGGCGGTAGTATGTTCCGACGACACACCCCCCCTTCTTGATGACTGTTGCGGCAGTGTGAGGTTCCGACGACGAGAAATGAGAGAGAGAGAGAAAGACGAGGTAGAGAAGGAGACGCTGAGAGAGAAAGTAGGGTGGTGGCAGCGGCGGCGGCGGCAGTGGACGACGGTGACGGCAAGCCGCGGTGGAGGTGCTGGTTGTTGTCGTTCAGTCTTGGTTCAACTCAGTCGGGTAATCCTTGTTCCGGTTCAGATTTGGTGAATGCTCGAATCAGATTCAAGGTATGCTTGGTTAAGATTCAAGATCATCATCTCCAATCAATGGCAAGCACGATCATCTTCAGTAATAATCATCATCATCATCTCCGACAGATAAACGGCCGGAGCCGAGAGAGATCGAGAGGGAGGATGAGGGTGTTGTGCGACTGGTGTGTTTGTAGGTAGGGTTTTAAGTGAGGGGTGGGGGTTTGCAGGTGGGTGTGTGTGACCGGAGCCACTGTGCAGCCATTGACTGAGCTTCAAGGAGGGTGTTGTATGAAACGGTTAATGCTGATTGGATGATTCGGATTGGGGTTTTGTTAGGGTATTGGGTTAGAAGATTCGCATAGTTGTTGGTACCTGGTGGCTTTGCAAGCTTGTTGGATTAGATCGGGAGTGGGTGGTGTGTCTGTTGTTGAGTGGCGGGTGGTGGTGGTGGAGGGTGGAGGAGGGTGATGGTGGGTGGAGGTTGAAGATGAAGTGTGGTGGGGTTTTATAAATAAAAAGAGAAAAATGCCCGAATAGTCCCTGTGGTTTCGCCTTTTAAGGAAAGGGTATTTTTGTCATTTCACACCCTCTTAACAACCACTTAACAGAGAAAAGTAACTGAAGTTAGAGCTAGGGACTATCCGAGAACAAAACTTGAAACCTTGGGGACTATTCAAGTAGTTTTAGAAAGATAGAGACTATAGGTGAAAAAAGGTGAAACCACAGGGACTATCCGGGCATTTTTCTCTTAATAAAATTAGGTTTTATGCACTCCTTCGGTACGCATCTATATATATACTATATGATAAAAGAAACCAACTTTGGGACACATGTTATTCATTGAAGCCATCTATTTTTTAGTTTTTTCCTCTCTATCCTCTTTAATTATAAATAATTAATATTAATTAAAAGATAATTATAAAATTAAATTTAATATGAATTTAAACAATTCGTATATGATTAAAATCTTATTATGATCAATAATTATTTATTATTTACAAAATTAATAAAATAGGTTGTTGAAGACTTATTTTTTTCTTCAAATTTCCATTCCGTAACCATTTAAATTATGAGTGTATTATAATCCCTAATGATTGTTCAAAAACAATATATAAATAAATAGATAAATACGTACTATAGCTTAAATATATATTTTTGTAAGATAAAAAATTATATTGTATAAGATAATATATAAAATAATATTATTCTTGTATAAAAGATCATCTATACCTATACTATATACAGTAGCGAAGCTTTACCCGAATGACAGGGGGGTCGAAAACATATATACAAAAAAAAATTATAGAACCGGGGGGTCGAAAACATATATACCCAAAAATTTCTATACGAAAACCGTATATATAACACTACTGAGCGAAAAGTTCAGGGGGTCGGGCGCCCCTCCCCGCCCCTTCTATACTTCGCAACTGACTATATAATAAAAGAAATCAATGAGGGGACACATATCATTTATTGAAGCCATCTATTTTTTAGTTTTTTCCTCTCTATCCTACTTAATTATAAATAATTAATATTAATTAAAAGAAAATTATAAAATTTAATTTAATATAAATTAAAACAATTCGTATAAGAGATAATATAATATTTTGAAATATTATTAGATTTCAAAATTATTTATCATGAAATTAACAAAAGATGTACACTAAATATAAACTAATATAATGTAAATGATTTATTTATTTTATTAAACTAAAGTAGTTAAGGTAGAACCCATTTTAAAAATGTTTATAAGGGGTAAACAAAAACATTAATCAATGTTTATTGGTTCTATACTTTTATTTCCGTGTTCAACTCTCAACTCAAATGCGGTATTCACTATGTTTACGTGATATTTATAAGAACCATCACCGCAATCACCCAATCCATCATATATCGAGTATATCCATTAGTTTTTTTTAAAGATATAATTTTTTATTAGATTCGTTCAACCCGTGTAATAAATGAGTTGTTTTAAAGATATAATTTTTTATTATTTACTATACAAAATTACATTTTATACAACTCGTGTAATACACCGGGTTTCTAAAAATTATTATGTGTTATCTAAAATTAGATTTATTCAATCTGTATAATACACATGGTATATAAAGATATAACGAGATATATTTTTTTATTGATTGGTATATAAAATTATATGTGCTCAACCCGAGGTTCTTAAAAATGTAACTTTTTTCATTATTTAATATAGAAAATTAAATTTACTCAACCCGTACAATACACGAGGTTCTTAAAGATATAATTTTTCTATTATTTAATATAAAAAATACATTTATTTCCCATGTAATAAACGGGATTTTTAAAGATATATTGTTTTATTATTTGGTATAAAAAATTACATTTATCCAACCCGTGTATTACACGAGGTTCTAACCTAGTATAATGTATAAATGTGGGGCGTTCGGAGAAAAAGTGAAAGTGTACTAATTTTAATGTTATTTTACTAATTTCGTGAAAATAACGTTAAAAGAGGGGGGAGGGGTGTTTAATCATGCATCATGTGATGGTGTTGATAGCCGAAAGACATGGGACTACATGCACTAATCGTCTTTTGTCTTAATTGTTGAGTGTTATGTGCCTTACGTCCAAGGCTTGATGCAAAACTACCATCGAGGCAGGGGTCTCATTGGAAGCAACCTCTCTATTCCTACGGGATAGAGGTAAAGTTGTGTGAGGTTGAGCGATTTTTGAAAATCACTCAATGAACCTACGATAGTAACCCGCGAGACCAAGGAATTGGCGTATTTCAGTGGGAGTTTTTGGTGCAGACCAACTCTTAATGGAGTCAATCTTGGCTGAATCGATATGTATTCCAGCTTCGTTGACTACATGTTTAAGGAAATGGACATCACGAATTCAAAAGTCACATTTCGAGAATTTAGCATAAAGTTGCTCCATTTTCAGAAGCTCTAAGATGAGACGGAAAATGCTCATCATGTTCCTCCTTGCTCTTAGAGTAAATCAGAATGTCTATTAAAACGATAACGAATTCGTCAAGGTAGGGTTTGCACACTCGGTTCATGAGGTCCATGAAGACCGCTGGTGCATTGGTTAACCCGAAAGGCATAACTAGGAACTCTTAATGGTCGTATCGCATTCGGAAGGCAGTCTTTGAGATGTCTTCGTCTTGGGCTCTCAACTGATGGTAGCCTGATTTCAGATAGATTTTTGAGTAATAACTAGATCCTTACAGTTGGTAAAACAAGTCATCACTTTGGGGAAGTGGATAACGATTCCTAACAATCGCATTGTTCAACTCGCGGTAGTCGATGCACATGCGAAAAGTTCCGTCTTTCTTCTTGACGAATAGGACCAAGGCTCCCCAAGGTGATGAGCTAGGTCGAATAAAGCCCTTATCCAATAGTTCTTGTAGTTGGGTGGACAGCTCCTGCAGTTAATTCGGTGCCAGTCTATATGGTGCTCGAGCAATGGGTACTGCTCCAGGGGTTAAATCGATTTGGAATTCGACCTGCCTATGCGGTGGGATGCCAGGCACGTCTTCGGGAAATACTTTAGGAAAGTCACAAACGATATGAATATCTTTGATCTTCCTCTCCTTCATATACGAGATTATGCCTACGATAGCACCACCTTTCTCTCCCCGAACAATTAGGAGTTCTCTATCAGAAAGGGGGATATGCATGATTTTCTCCTGACAGAGATTCTCGATGCGATTACGGGACAACTAATCCATATCGATGACAACATCAAAACTACCAAGGGTAACGAGAATAATGTATATGTCAAAGTTTTGGCCGGATAATTCAAGCCTACAACCTTTAAAGATGTGAGTCGCCTGGATAAGTTTACCATTGTGAATTGTTGTATACAGACGAACAATAACATTTTATTTCTCCTCCACTCATAGCCACTTTTTATAATATTAAAACCTCTCTCACATAATTTTATGGAAAAATTGTGAATGCTCTTATCCATGTAGGTGGTCAGTGAGTTGGTATATAACACCTTCCAGATCAACGTATTACTATACAACAATGCAAAGTCGTTAAAAATACTCAGATGTATTCGTATCCAAAGCTTTAGAATTTTTCAGTTAATCTCATATTTTCTCTCATGGTGAATGTTGATCCCGCTACTTATTCTAAATGACATGAATGCCAAGTTTCTTTTCAAATTAAAGATTTTTTTTTGTTTGTCCAACATCAATGAATGCCTTATTATAATTGTAAATCTTACTGGTTTTCATATTCCTTAAAAAATTTATTTATAATTCTAATTTCGCTCATTATACTTGCTAATAGCTTGCATCCATTAATTTTTGCGTCCATTAAACAGAATTCCGACACAAAACCAATGTTTTAAAAACCGGTCGATTGTACCGGTTGAATCGTTCAGTAGAACCGGTTAAACCATCCAATACACCTGGTTGAACCGCCTGATACACCTGGTTAAACCGTTTCTGAGCCAAATCTGATACGATATAAAAACCAAATTTTAAAACATTGCACAAAACAAATGCCGTAACAAACTGAAACCGATTACGCGTTACATCACCAGTGAAATTTAATTAGTAAATATAGGAGAAATGGATTTTATCACCCCAAACTAATCATTTTTGGCTGCTGCCACTCCCAACTTTCACTTTGGCTCCCACCACCCTCAACTTATTACTTTGTGTGTCATGTTACCTCGTCATTAACTAAACACTAACTTCGTTAGTGGTTTTTGTTGATGTGTCATTTTTATCTGATGTGATGTGATGATGTGTAAAAAATATTTTATTTTTTAAAATATTTAAAAAGATAAAAGCTCCACCACCACCTCACTCTTCCCCATTTCTCAAACCGTAACTCCAATCCTACATTCCATCATCACACACCACATCTGTCACTCACTTTGAACAACCCAAATGACTCAAGGTTTCAATTAGAGTCGAGAAAGAAACCGAATATCATCGAACTGTAACAGCATCTCCGATTGAACACGAATCTCATTTGGGGTCTAAATTGAGTGAAGAAAATGAAGATGATGGTGCAGAAAATGAGATGCGACAAGAACAGGATTGGAAAAGTGACAAGGAGTTTAAGAAGTTTATGGGTAATCCGTCTATTGAGGCTGCAATTAAGTTCGAAAAGAAACTGACAGATAGGAAGCTAAAAGAGCTTGACCGAGCACGAAGAAGTGATAACCCGTTCACGGGGTTCTTTAATTGGCTGGTTTGAAATAGATTGTCTCAAGAGAAACAGAGGTTGGAGAAAGTAGAGTAGAGTTTTTACGGCTCTTGATCTTAATACGGTAAAATATGTTTTGATTCATCTTGAATTCCATGGAGTTTGTAGTGAAATCGAATAGATTACCAGCTGAGTTATGTGGGACTGGTATCTAGGGTGTAGCGGGTGAATTTGGGGAACGATAAAGGAGAATAGGATCCATTGTAGACAAACAGAGAGAAAAATGATAGTGGAGAAATGGATCCATTGTAGACACCGATGTGCGTGCAGGTGTCTGTATTTTTTTTTAGCTCTTTTTATTCGCCAATTTCAAGTTTTAAATTTATAAAACACGATATTCTACTCTCACTCTACACACACGCTAGGGCACGTGCACCCATCGCAGACGTAGTATAGTGATGACAAGATACTGAGGTCGTCCAATGTCACACCCCAACCGATGGCGGAATCATCGGGGCATGGCATTGAGCGAAACAGATTGTCCAGAAGTTTCCACAACAATTATCAAAACTATTCAATTTAAATAATACGTCCCATACCGTATCTCAAACAGTCAAATAATTATTACAGACAAACATCAAGACAAATATTCTGTTCCGACAACTCAGATTTAAATAAGTAGTAGTTGTTTATCTGCTTCTAGAGACCCCTGATTCGTTATCTACAGACAACTATTTGTTGGGCTCTAAAGCTTTATTCTAGCTTCAATTTCCTACCACATGTGCGTCCTAAGCACCTGTCACATACGTTAAAATAAAGTCAATACATATAATGTAAAGGTGAGCATACAAGTTTGATAATAGCATATAGAGTTCGAATTCGTTTACGCATAACCAGCACGTACACATAGTGACATGAAGCACGTTAGTTATCGACATAGATCCATCGATACCAATGACTGCGGGTTGACTGCCCGAGGCAGTTCGCAATACATGATTACCACCGCAATCCATGCAAGTAAAAGATCCTTAACAACCCCCGTGTGAACGGGTGCTGAGTCCAAACTATAGTACTATCGTTGCTAAGGTAGGTAGACAGCATTCCATGTGTAAACATAACAAACAAGCATTCATAAGCCACGTATAACATGCACTAACGGTTAGCGTTCAAATAGTTTGAGTAGTGTGATAGTTGTAGTTTGAATATTCGTAACGTATGTAACACCCAAAAGTGCTAAAAGCAAAAAGGGATCGAGTATACTCACAGTGATTTATGGATTGAAGGGAGCGCTTAGCGAGTACGGTTAGCCTGAATAGATTCGGCATCATAACAATAAGGAAACAAAACAAGTGAAGATGGGTTGGATGGTAGTTCGATCGGTTGGTAATCCGATCGGACAGTAACCCGTGCCGATGGTAATCCATTCGGGTGGTCATCCGTGCGGATGGCAATCCGTTCGGATGACGATTCGAGTGGATTGTTTCTTCCTATGCTAAGGATGTGTTTGTGTATGATGGCTTGTCCTTTGAAGTTTTCGTTGTAGTATTTAGAAAACATTTAAGTATCTCTATCCTTCAAGTCGGTCGATCGGATGGCAATTCGTTCGAATGGTCATCCGGTCGATCGGTGACTTAATGATGAGGTTACTTATTGAAAACTAGATTACTACGGAAGTGTCATTCGATCGAATGGAAATTCGATCGGATGGCGATTCGATCGGATGGCAATCCGTGCAATGGAATATGTTGGAAATTGTTAAGTCTTTTAAAGTCTTAGTATCTCATGATCCGAAGAGTAATCCTTCTAGATGGCCGTTCGATCAGATTGCAATTCGTTCAATACCCAAACTTTAATTAAGATAGTTTAGAGGTGGGTCCCAAGTGTAATCCGTTCGGGTAGCAATTCGTTCGGGTGGCCTATCCGGTCGGATGGTAATCCGGTCGAATGGCAATCCGTTCCAATTGTCCTGTTCGTTCTACACTTGGTCGTTTTGAAGGTTTGTCTTTATGTCGAGTCACTTTGACAACGTGTTAGCCAACGGAACCCCTAGTTCAACACAATTGACCAACCCGACCAGGAATCACCCTAGCCCGGCCGGTTACCGGCTTGAGGCAGTTGTTCTTGGTTAACTTGGAGTCGGTTGTCTCGTAGGTGGAATCCAGATCTGAACCAGTACAACACTATGGTTGAGTAGGAGACTAGATCTGATCCCGATTCTACCGGTTTTGAGTGTTTTGAGTGTAAAAGACGGAGAAAACTTGTGTTTATTTCTTTTAACTCTTTTATCCTTTTGAAAAAGTTTAGATTGATGCGAAGTCGTTGTGAAATCTTGTGGAAACCGTTCAGATCCGAGTTATTCTTGGTGGAATGAGGTCAAACTTGAGGTTCATGGGAACTTCATGATGACGCCATCCTAGAATACCTCAAATCTTGATGATTTCACGGTTAAAAGTTAACATTTAAAAGATAGAAAGGTGTAGAAGTGCATATAGATCAAGAAAGTACAAGATTTAGGGCGAGATCTTACCTGGATTGAGAGAAATCGAAGGAAAGGTGAAGAACACGAGCTGCTCGGACATAAGGTTTCCAAAAGTGGAAAGAATGACAATGACAGGGGTATTTATAGGATGCCAAAAGAGGAAAGGGCTATTCGGTCAGATAGCATATCGCCTGGGTGACTGTCCGGTCGAATGGCAATTCGATCGGATGGCACCAGTCATCAATTGTGTTATCCGGTCGGATGGCAATCCGAACGGATGGCGCTTGGTTCAAGCTTTCGATGCGACGAGTTTCGGTGTTTCGATTCAGATTGCGAGCGGTTCGATTTGATAGGGTTTCCTAGTCAAATTACTTTTAGTCCCAACTACTTCGTACTTTGCGTAATCTATTTTCCACTATCTATCATGGTCGTGATTCGAGTTCGAGTTCGATTGCATTCGAGTTAGATTTCGAGTTTCGAGTGAGTTCGCTTGATTATCACAAAACAACATAAATAAACATGCACAGGTAACACGTAAGGCACACACACACGTATAAATAACAAGTAAAATACATAGTTCGAGTTGCGAATTGATGTCGATTCGATTAACATAGCTTGATTGTTAGTTGATTAACTTTATCGCATTGTTACTTCCTATAGATCACAATCGTAGGTCGCTTGAATAACGATTATCACACATCGATTATAGTCATTAACAACACTTACTCCACATAATACAAATAAAATAAAGAAATTTCTACAAGTCAGGTTGCGCGAAATCGGTCGTTGACTCAGACCTTGACTTTGACTTTGACTTGTGAAAACACGGGGTGTTACAGCCTCCCCTTGTTTAGGAAATTTCGTCCCGAAATTAAGCTGGAAGCTGTTACCACGCCGTGACTCACGTTTGAGAACTTTCTCTTTTTAGACTTTCTCTTCGAATAACTGCGGGTACTTAGCCTTCATGTCGCTTTCGAGTTCCCAAGTGAACTCTGCGCCTCGCTTGCCTTCCCATCGGACTTTCACAATAGGAATGCGTGAGCGCCTGAGCTGCTTGGTTTGGCGATCCATGATTTCGACAGGCTTTTCCACGAAGTGTAATGTTTCGTTCACTTGTAGATCGTCTAGAGAAACATGTAAGTCATGGTCAGCTATGCACTTTCGGAGGTTTGACACATGGAAAGTCGGGTGGACGTTACTAAGTTCCTCCGGTAGTTCGAGTCTGTAGGCGACTTTTCCGATCCTTTCCAGAATCTTAAAAGGTCCAACATATCGAGGCGCGAGTTTCCCTTTCTTGCCGAATCGGACTACACCCTTCGAAGGTGAGACCTTTAGGAGTACGTAGTCACCAACGCCAAATTCACGGGGTTTGCGCTTTTTATCGGCGTAACTTTTCTGTCGATCCCGAGCTTTCACTAGGTTGTCTCGAATTTGGAAAATTTTGTCTGTCGTTTCTTGTAGTAGCTCCGGACCGGTTAGTTGCGAGTGACCGATCTCGTGCCACACAATAGGCGATCGGCATCTTCTTCCGTATAATGCCTCGAATGGTGCCATTTGGATGCTAGAATGATAGCTATTATTATACGAGAATTCGACTAACGGCAGGTGTTTATCCCAATTACCACCGAAATCTAAAACACACGAACGGAGCATGTCTTCAAGAGTACGAATCGTTCTTTCAGTCTGACCGTCGGTTTGAGGGTGGAAAGCGGTACTTAGATTAAGCGTTGTACCGAGTGCCGTTTGAAACGTTTCCCACAGTCATGAAGTAAACCGGGCATCACGATCAGAGATGATGTCACGAGGCATCCCATGATTACAAATGATCTCGTCGGTGTAGATTCGGGCTAATCGTTCTACTTTGTAGTCTTCTCGTATCGGCAAAAAGTGAGCTGATTTAGTCAAACGGTCGACCACAACCCATATGCTGTCGTGACCTGATGACGTGGGTGGTAGCTTGGTTACAAAATCCATAGCTATGCTCTCCCACTTCCACATGGGAATTGGTGGTTGTTCGAGCAAGCCAGAGGGTCTTTGATGTTCAGCCTTGACTCTAGCACAAGTTAGGCATTTTCCGACGTAGAGAGCGATATCCCTTTTCATACCCGGCCACCAGTACTTATAACGAAGATCCTGGTACATTTTGTCAGCACCGGGATGAACAGAATACTGGGATTTGTGGGCTTCGTCCATCAGAATCTGTCGCAGGTTGGTTCGCTTGGGAATCCAAATTCGGTCTAAAAAGTGGAATATCCCATTTGACTTGCTCACAAGCTGGGCTCCATCGTGGTAGATCCTTTCTTTCTTCAGGGTGCGTTCGTTAAAACATGCATGTTGAGCGTCGCGGATGAGAGTTTCGAGATTGTGCTGGGCTTGAACATTACGAGTGCTAAGCAGATAGCTCCGTCTGCTAAGTGCGTCGGCAACAACATTTGCTTTGCCTGGGTGATAACGAATCTCACAGTCGTAATCGTTGAGAAGTTCTACCCATCGGCGTTGACGCATATTAAGTTCCTTCTGATTAAAGATATGTTGCAGGCTCCTATGATCGGTGAAGATCGTACACTTGGTACCATACAGGTAGTGTCGCCAAATCTTTAATGCAAAAACAACTGCGCCTAGCTCGAGATCGTGGGTTGTATAGTTCTTCTCGTGGATTTTGAGCTGACAAGATGCGTAAGCTATGACCTTATCCCGTTGCATGAGAACACAACCGAGACCAAGGTTGGAAGCATCACAGTAGACAATGAAATCATTGTTTCCGTCGGGTAACGTGAGAACAGGAGCGTTGCAAAGCATGCGCTTGAGGGTTTGAAAGGCAGTCTCTTGTTTAGTTCCCCAAACAAAAGGCTTGTCTTTATGAGTGAGAGAGGTAAGCGGTACAACGATCTTTGAGAATCCCTCGATAAATCGTCGATAATAGCCCGCTAGTCCGAGAAAAGAACGGGCTTCAGACGAATTCTTAGGTGTAACCCAACTCTTGACTGCTTCAATCTTTGCAGGATCGACGTGAATACCCTGACTATTAACAATGTGACCCAGAAACTGAACTTTCTCCAACCAAAATTCACACTTGGAGAACTTGGCATAGAGTTGGTTCCCCTGGAGTAACTCGAGAATCAAACGTAGATGTTGCGCGTGTTCGGTTTTCGATTTGGAGTAGATCAAGACATCGTCGATGAATACAACGACGAAATGGTCGAGATACGGTTTACACACGCGATTCATCAGATCCATGAAAACCGCTGGTGCGTTGGTTAGACCAAAAGGCATGACAACGAATTCGTAATGGCCGTAACGAGTACGAAACGCGGTTTTGGGTATATCCTCCTCTTGAATGCGTAGCTGATGATATCCTGAACGTAGATCGATCTTCGAAAAACACGTAGCGCCCTGTCGTTGGTCAAACAAATCGTCGATACGAGGTAGAGGATAGCGGTTCTTGATAGTCAACTTATTCAATTCCCGATAGTCGATGCACATCCTGAACGGCCCGTCCTTCTTTTTGACGAAAAGGACTGGCGCGCCCCAAGGAGAGGTGCTCGGGCGAATGAAGCCTTTCTCAAGTAGTTCCTGGAGTTGGGTCGAGAGTTCACGCATTTCGGACGACGCGAGACGGTAGGGTGCTTTGGCAATAGGATTGGCTCCAGGAATGAGGTCAATACGAAAGTCGATATCACGACTTGGCGGTAGTCCGGGAAGATCCTCTGGAAAAACATTAGGAAATTCTCGAACCACAGGAATGTCTTTTACTTCCTTCTTCTCTTTCTTTTCCTTCTCCGCTACTACAATGTTAGCCAAGAAAGCCCTGTATTCCTTACGGAGGTACTTACTGGCTTGGATACATGACATAAGCTTGAGCCCCTTTGAAGTAGTATCGCCATATACACACAATAAGTCACCATTCGCGAGCGAAAATCGAATCATCTTGTCGAAGCACACAACTTCAGCCTGGTTTTCTCGAAGAAAGTCGATGCCTATTATAACATCAAAGCTTCCGAGTTGCATCGGAATAAGGTCGATCGAGAAGATGTGATTGTTGAGCTCAAGAGTACAATCACGAAGAACAGAATTGACAGTGACGGTTCTTCCGGTAGCGACTTCAACATCGAATGTCGAGGAGAGTTGAGAACGTTTACGACTAAGGAGTTTCTCAAATTCGAACGACACAAAGCAATTATTGGCTCCGGTATCAAACAAACATGAAGCATAAATACCATTCACAAGGAACGTACCATTGACCACGTTGTTGTCGGCCTGGGCTTGACGCACGTTGAGGTTGAAGGTTCTGGCGCGTGCGGCCTGTTGTTGCTGCTGTGGCTGCTGTTGTGGAGGCTCTTGTTTCACGACCCTGTTTGGGCACATGTTGGCGAAATGGTTCGGGTCGCCACATGCGAAGCAGGCTCTGGCTTTGACTGCGGGTGCCGGAGGAGCTTGTTGACCCTGTGGGGGCAGTGAGTAGAGCTTGATTAGCAGGGGCTTGACGAATACGGCAGTTGGCAGTAAAATGGCCGTACACATTGCAATAAGCACAAAAACGGCATTGAATAGCAGTCGGGTGGTGGTAGGTGCAAGTAGGGCAGAGCGGGTGTGGTCCAGTGTATGCACGCTTTACAGGCGGTGCATTGGCCACAGGCGCCGCTACTTGACGCTGTTGGGCAGGTACAGCTTGAATCGGTGCAACAGTAATCACACAGTTCTTGTTGGTGGAGCTGTTCTTTCTCTTGTTCTTCCTCTTGTTGCTCGATGAGGTGGGTTCAACAGTGGGTGCGGTAGCAGTAGCTTGATGCAGATGCTTCGAAGTCTTATCCCAGACACCAGCCTTAACCCGTTTGTCGTTGATTTCAGCGGCCAACATATAAGTTTCCTCGATCATCGTAGTCTTAGCCGCTTGCACGAAAACAGCAACGCAGTCGGGCAGGGCCCGGATGTACTTCTTGATTGTCATGTCGGGAGTCTTGACTTGATCGGGACAGATAATGCTGAGCTGTTTGAAACGAGCAGTGAGACCAGCATTGTCACCATCCTTTTGCTGTATGTGCCAAAATTCATCTTCTAGCTTTTGACGTTCGTGAGGAGGGCAGAATTCCTCTAGCATAACTTCCTTGAGCTCGTCCCACGACAGACCGTAGGCTGCATCATTCCCTCGCTTGTTTCTCTCGGCCGTCCACCAGTCTAGTGCTCGGGACTGGAAAACGCCGGTAGCATTAAGAGTTCGGAGGTCATCAGGGCAACCACTCTGTCGCAGAGTAACCTCAATGGAATCAAACCAGTGGAATAGTGCAGTGAGACCTCCTTCGCCAGTGAATTCTTTTGGCCCACACGACTTGAATTGCTTGAAGCTGAAGGGCCTTGCATTAGCCTTGGGAGCTTCGGTTCTCGATTCCTCGGATGATTTGCTGGCATTCTCATAAACATCACTCACGGCCTTTGCTACACTTTTCGCGATGATGGAAGCAAGGCGTTTGTCTCTCTTTTCTTGACGAGAAAGTGCGTGACGGGATCCAGACGACATTGTCTGCAATAGACATCGCCACAGAACTCAACACATTGTATTCGAATCTCACCTCACACGTCCATTACTACTAAAGCTCAGTAACACGTACCGTGTAAACACATAGGCATATAACCACGCAAGTCACAGAACCATTTAATCACATAACCACATAAACACTTAGAGCACAAAATCACGTAAGCACGTAGAGCACATAAGCACACAATTCCTAAGAATGTAGAGCAGAGAAACCGGGAAACACATGCGCACTTAATCACTAGAGGCAGTTAGAAAACAGAAACCTATTATTCAAAGTCGACGATTGCTCGAGGGTAGCGTGGTACAAGCGTATATCGTAGCATGAAGTCGTTCAAAGTTTCACGATTTGTTAACAAGTTGAGATAGAAAAGCAGTGCGAGTCGTGTGTGTCGATCGAAGTAAAAACAAAAATCGAGTAAATTCCAAAAATTAAAACACATAAACAGGTAAACACACATATAAACTCATAAAATCGACGAATTATCCGAGTCAGCAGTTGCCGGCTCAGAATCGAAACACATAAAATTCGGGAAATAGGTTGTCTGCGGCTAGTAGACTTCGACTAACCAAAGTGGTTCGACTATTCACAAGGATCCGTTGTGCACATTTAACTTTCAGGACTGTGCCCTTGCCTCGATTCTTGGGCATTTGGCACGCATCCCGTTGGTCATATCGTGACTTCAGGCCGTTGGAGTCCATCGAGACTTTGGTGAGAGTTTTGTATAACATCGGAACAAGTCGTCAAGGTTAGGGTTTCACCCCTGGCTTAACAACTTCGTTCCTGTTTTGATAAAATTGAGGAGATTATTCATCAAAATATGGGATTCACTCCTGATTTGGCATAATTCTCCTCGTTTGTAGTTAGAATGCAAGTTGATTAAGCAACTTTAGTCGAGAGTTTGCGGTTTTCACACCTATTCTCGACCTTGTTGCCTACTCATAGTTAAAATTTCGAGTGCGGTGATAGTGTAGAATAAGCGGGAATAGCGAGGAAATAAGCTCGTACATAGTCCCTACTAGTTATGCACAAGTCGGTCTGTTGGTTCTTAACTATAGTCTAGGTATCTAAGACATCGACCCGGACTAGGTCGAGTCTTGCCTAATTCCCTATAGTTATGGCTCTGATACCAATCTGTCACACCCCAACCGATGGCGGAATCATCGGGGCATGGCACTGAGCGAAACAGATTGTCCAGAAGTTTCCACAACAATTATCAAAACTATTCAATTTAAATAATACATCCCATACCGTATCTCAAACAGTCAAATAATTATTACAGACAAACATCAAGACAAATATTCTGTTCCGACAACTCAGATTTAAATAAGTAGTAGTTGTTTATCTGCTTCTAGAGACCCCTGATTCGTTATCTACAGACAACTATTTGTTGGGCTCTAAAGCTTTATTCTAGCTTCAATTTCCTACCACATGTGCGTCCTAAGCACCTGTCACATACGTTAAAATAAAGTCAATACATATAATGTAAAGGTGAGCATACAAGTTTGATAATAGCATATAGAGTTCGAATTCGTTTACGCATAACCAGCACGTACACATAGTGACATGAAGCACGTTAGTTATCGACATAGATCCATCGATACCAATGACTGCGGGTTGACTGCCCGAGGCAGTTCGCAATACATGATTACCACCATAATCCATGCAAGTAAAAGATCCTTAACAACCCCCGTGTGAACGGGTGCTGAGTCCAAACTATAGTACTATCGTTGCTAAGGCAGGTAGACAGCATTCCATGTGTAAACATAACAAACAAGCATTCATAAGCCACGTATAACATGCACTAACGGTTAGCGTTCAAATAGTTTGAGCAGTGTGATAGTTGTAGTTTGAATATTCGTAACGTATGTAACACCCAAAAGTGCTAAAAGCAAAAAGGGATCGAGTATACTCACAGTGATTTATGGATTGAAGGGAGTGCTTAGCGAGTACGGTTAGCCTGAATAGATTCGGCAGCATAACAATAAGGAAACGAAACAAGTGAAGATGGGTCGGTTGGTAATCCGATCGGACAGTAATCCGTGCGGATGGTAATCCGTTCGGGTGGTCATCCGTGCGGATGGCAATCCGTTCGGATGACGATTCGAGTGGATTGTTTCTTTCGATGCTAAGGATGTGTTTGTGTATGATGGCTTGTCCTTTGACGTTTTCGTTGTAGTATTTAGAAAACATTTAAGTATCTCTATCCTTCAAGTCGGTCGATCGGATGGCAATTCGTTCGAATGGTCATCCGGTCGATCGGTGACTTAATGATGAGGTTACTTATTGAAAACTAGATTACTACGGAAGTGTCATTCGATCGAATGGAAATTTGATCGGATGGCGATTCGATCGGATGGCAATCCGTGCAATGGAATATGTTGGAAATTGTTAAGTCTTTTAAAGTCTTAGTATCTCATGATCCGAAGAGTAATCCTTCTAGATGGCCGTTCGATCAGATTGCAATTCGTTCAATACCCAAACTTTAATTAAGATTGTTTAGAGGTGGGTCCCAACTGTAATCCGTTCGGGTGGCAATTCGTTCGGGTGGCCTATCTGGTCGGATGGTAATCCGGTCGAATGGCAATCCGTTCCGATTGTCCTGTTCGTTCTACACTTGGTCATTTTGAAGGTTTGTCGTTATGTCGAGTCACTTTGACAACGTGTTAGCCAACGGAACCCCTAGTTCAACCCAGTTGACCAACCCGACCAGGAATCACCCTAGCCCGGCCGGTTACCGGCTTGAGGTAGTTGTTCTTGGTTAACTTGGAGTCGGTTGTCTCGTAGGTGGAATCCAGATCTGAACCAGTACAACACTATGGTTGAGTAGGAGACTAGATCTGATCCCGATTCTACCGGTTTTGAGTGTAAAAGAGGGAGAAAACTTGTGTTTATTTCTTTCAACTCTTTTATCCTTTTGAAAAAGTTTAGATTGATGCGAAGTCGTTGTGAAATCTTGTGGAAACCGTTCAGATCCGAGTTATTCTTGGTGGAATGAGGTCAAACTTGAGGTTCATGGGAACTTCATGATGACGTCATCCTAGAATACCTCAAATCTTGATGATTTCACGGTTAAAAGTTAATATTTAAAAGATAGAAAGGTGTAGAAGTGCATATAGATCAAGAAAGTACAAGATTTAGGGCGAGATCTTACCTGGATTGAGAGAAATCGAAGGAAAGGTGAAGAACACGAGCTGCTCGGACAGAAGGTTTCCAAAAGTGGAAAGAATGACAATGACAGGGGTATTTATAGGATGCCAAAAGAGGAAAGGGCTGTTCGGTCGGATAGCATATCGCCTGGGTGACTGTCCGGTCGAATGGCACCAGTCATCAATTGTGTTATCCGGTCGGATGACTATCCGGTCGGATGGCTTATCCGGTCGGATGGCAATCCGAACGGATGGCGCTTGGTTCAAGCTTTCGATGCGACGAGTTTCGGTGTTTCGATTCAGATTGCGAGCGGTTCGATTTGATAGGGTTTCCTAGTCAAATTACTTTTAGTGCCAACTACTTCGTACTTTGCGTAATCTATTTTCCACTATCTATCGTGGTCGTGATTCGAGTTCGAGTTCGATTGCATTCGAGTTAGATTTCGAGTTTCGAGTGAGTTCGCTTGATTATCACAACACAACATAAATAAACATGCACAGGTAACACGTAAGGCACACACACACGTATAAATAACAAGTAAAATACATAGTTCGAGTTGCGAATTGATGTCGATTAGATTAACATAACTTGATTGTTAGTTGATTAACTTTATCGCATTGTTACTTCCTATAGATCACAGTCGTAGGTCGCTTGAATAACGATTATCACACATCGATTATAGTCATTAACAACACTTACTCCACATATTACAAATAAAATAAAGAAATTTCTACAAGTCAGGTTGCGCGAAATCGTTTGTTGACTCAGACCTTGACTTTGACTTGTGAAAACACGGGGTGTTACAGCCTCCCCTTGTTTAGGAAATTTCGTCCCGAAATTAAGCTGGAAGCTGTTACCACGCCGTGACTCACGTTTGAGAACTTTCTCTTTTTAGACTTTCTCTTCGAATAACTGCGGGTACTTAGCCTTCATGTCGCTTTCGAGTTCCCAAGTGAACTCTGCGCCTCGCTTGCCTTCCCATCGGACTTTCACAATAGGAATGCGTGAGCGCCTGAGCTGCTTGGTTTGGCGATCCATGATTTCGACAGGCTTTTCCACGAAGTGTAATGTTTCGTTAACTTGTAGATCGTCTAGAGAAACATGTAAGTCATGGTCGGCTATGCACTTTCGGAGGTTTGACACACGGAAAGTCGGGTGGACGTTACTAAGTTCCTCCGGTAGTTCGAGTCTGTAGGCGACTTTTCCGATCCTTTCCAGAATCTTAAAAGGTCCAACATATCGAGGCGCGAGTTTCCCTTTCTTGCCGAATCGGACTACACCCTTCCAAGGTGAGACTTCTATTGTGAATGCGACATTACCCTCAACCTAGTGGTTTGAGTCAGCAAGGATACAATCCCACTAGGTCGGAATATTGAAAGACAATTAAGTAAGTTATTAATGCAAAATGTGGTGGGCCCCCTTCCAGGCAGCAGTCACCCTCAACCTGTTGGTTTGAGTCGGCAGTGGTACAGTACTCGCGGGGTTGGTTTAAAGTTTTAATAGTAGTTTATGAATAAGGGGTTCAAGCGGTTTCTTACTGTAACAACTATAAATTTGTTTTGCGATTTTCATTAAATAAATTACAATTACTGAGTATTTATATTTAAATGTTCATGCAAAATACTGGTTTATTAAAAACTTTTACAATTTAAAGTGATACAACGTAATGTGGTTTAATTCATCGTTTTAGAATAACGGTGAAACAACATTGCGGAAGCTTTGTTTAATGTGTGTTCGGTTCTTGCTCGATGCTTGATCTTCATCCGGGACCCTCGACATTCACCTGTGATCAAAACCAACTTAAAAGTCAGTTTTGATAATTAAATAACTAATACAACAAGGAAATTAGGAAAATCCAACATTGAAATCTTGATCCAAAAACAAATACTTGAATCTGGCCTCCACTGTAACTTACGGTGGACACCGTAAGTTACGGTGGCCCCTGAATTAAAATTTTTCCAACCGTAACACAGGAGGCAATCACCGTAACGATTTCAGCCCCACCGTAACTTACGGTGGGCACCGTAAGTTACGGTGGCCCCTGTATCATACCTTTCCATTTTGCCGTTTTTGACACGAAAACTTCCGTATCTTTCAATCCGCTTGTCCGTTTGACCTACCGTTTCTTCCTACGTGATTGTAATTTGATTCTCCACATTATGGAGTCAAAATCCAACATTTGATTTAACAAAATTTCAGACTTTTAAGTCTTCGGCTTATTACCCTTTTTTACCAAATTTTGACCCGTTCGATTTTTTTATCAAACAAACATGTTTATTTGATCCTTAAACTCATGAAATTCATAATTTCCATATCTCCTATCATATAAATTTCAAATCACGGGATTCTTACATAATAAAAACCCGTCTACGCTCAAGTTCTTATTTTGACCCGTTTAGAGCGAATTATGTACATTTAAGCATCAAACTCTCTCTTCTCTTTCTACACTTCGTATTCTCACTTTAAAATAGCCTCTTATATTCCACCACAACTATTTTTGTGGTGGATTTAACATAATGAACCACATTCCTAATTTTTACCCTTAGGATAGTCATTTTACGTGATTAACCCGTTCATAGGCATTTGACCCCCAAAGTTGATGCCTGCAACTCTTACATGTGTCTAAGAGTTACGTGATGATAATACTAGTATCTAAACGACCTCTAAGGGTCGTTTGCCCGATTTACCTATCAAGGGCATTTTCGTCAACTTATTATTCCTTTTTACGACATTGGTCCCTTTGCTAAGGTATTTGACCAACATTTCATTTTAAACCATAAATCTATATAAGTGCGTACCTGGCTCGAATCAACATATAAACCCGTTTTATACCTCGCGTTAATTAACCAACATTCTATGGCGTCGCAATTATCCAAATTGCTAATCACTCCTGATAACATACGACTTGACAATCACATTAGTCGATATTGTCAAATGGTGTTTCATCACCATTTGACCCGTTTGGACTATAAGACCAAACATTTACATAAATTAGAATAAAAGCATGGTTTTAGATTTCCAAATTCACCCATTTGCCCCGTTTACCATAAACCATGGTTTTTATCATTTATACTTGTTCCGGCTTGTATCGGTCGTGTCGGAACCCTTATTTTGGGTATTACATCTTTCGCATTTATAGTTTATAAAATAAACACGTGTCCTACATAAGGGTGTAAGTTTTACTTACCTTGCATTCCGAATACGCTTTTCTTCTCGTGCTTGGTTCGTTTGACCGCTTCTTTCCCAAGCCTCCACCTAGCTCGTTAGGCGTCAAACTATTGTTAATCATTTACAAGGCGGTTAAATTAGTCATAAGAAAATCACGACTATTCCACCTCACTTATTTTCTATGCCAAAGCTACTATTCGACTTCATGATTAGTTAACTTAGCTTATCAAAAAGTTAACTACTTTTTGATCACATGGTTTACACAATTAAGTCAAATCAACATTATGATTAGAACCCGATTTAACCCATCTTTCACGTAATTAGTCAAACAAGGCAATTACGCGTTTCATTCGTAATTTCAACATATGAACTTTCACTTAGGCATTTTAACAAACACCTTGTGGGCATATTCTATAAAATCAACAATCAATTTTCATAACTAATTATTTACCCAAGTTTTAGCATCATTCACAAGTTCTTATGTCTAGCATGCATAACAACACCTAGACTTACTTCATGGAAATCGAATAACACCAAATTGATGATCATAAATCTAGTGTTCATCATCTTCCCACAAAACCCATTTAGCACTTACATAGATGATTATGAATTTCATAGTTTAAGCACTAATTCAACAACAAATGACTAGGGTTTACTCCTAGACATAATTTCATTACAAATTTCATCCAAACAACAATCATGCAAGCTCTAATCTCGAATCTCATGTGTTCATCTAGAATTCAAGATGGAATCAAACCATGAAATTTTACATACCTTATGACCCCTTCACTGCGGTGATCACTAATCTATGCTTGGATTTCGATTTGGGCTTGATTTCCCCTTTCAATTTGGTGAATTCTTGGAATTTAGGGTTTGAGCTCTAGAAGCTCTGTGGAGATCGTAGGAACACACGTACGTGTGTGTTTTTGTTGAGTTAATTTTGATTTAATCAAAACTTTATTACATTTGCCCATGTTTAGTCCCTCTAGTTCCATAGTTTATAAAAGGGTTATCTATTTCATGTTTCTTTTATTGTTTTTACAACACTTAACTAACTAAGTTGATATCCCTAGTTACTTAGTGGGTTCGGGGAAGTCATAACCCGTTTTATTTTGAAATCCCGTTAACTCGGGCCTCTTATTATCTTTATTTCCTCAAAAGCTTTTATTCACTTTTTATTTAATATTAGGTTTATCTATTAAATTCCTAATATTCACCGGGTTTACTTTTACTACTAACGGAATTTTACCCATTCATTATTATTAACATGGTTTAATTACCAATCCCGATTTCGGGGTGTTACAGTTACTCTCAGTCGGGCCAGTCATTCCCGGGCAATCCATGGAGTAATACTAAACTTGAACCAGGTTCTCGCAGGATCTATACACTGAACGGGACATAGAATTACCCAACCACCCTTCTAACCCCCTTCCAAGTAGTTAACATGCTTTATATAGACCGTAAAGACATGAATATGTGAATAAACGACATATGAAGAATGGTTAAGTAGATTCGCCTTCAATATAAAAAACTAATTATTAAAGTCATTAATACATACCCAATTAAAAAGTTGGCAAAGATTGGAAATCATAAAAGAAAGACATAAAAGATATGTCTTCACCAAGTGATGTAAGAATTTAGCCAACCATGGCCTTTGTTTGACAAAGATTCTTACTATCAATCTTGGATCCCGAGACTACACATACACACTCTAAAAAATGGAAAATGGATGATGGGGGTGGATGATGGTGTTGTAGTGGTGGTGGAGTGGTGGCAAGTGAGAGAGAAGTGGTTTGCCAATGGATGAGTTGAAGTGAAACAAAGCATCCCTATTTATAGCTGAAAACAGAACGTTCACCACGGCCCGTGCCCGCCTGGCACGGTCCATTGGCCATTAGTCTCTCTCTTTTTACATTAACTGTAGTGTCAGACTTGTACTAACACAGCCCTGTGCGTCAATGGCACGGCCCATGGCCAATGTACTTGCTGTACTTCTTCAGATTCTGGAAATCCAAGAGTTGACCACGCTTCGTGTTGCTGTAGCACGACCCCATGTTGAGCTTGGAATTTGTCTTTTGTTGTTGTCGCTTTCTGCTGCAGTGAATTCCCACCAGGCACGGCCCGTGCTAGGTGAGCACGACCTTGTGCCAGAGCTTCTTTTTTTTTGTTATTTCTTGGGTTTGGATGTGGATGGGGGCTCGACAAGTTGTGTCAATCCTTCTTTATTGTATTTTTTGTTGGTTTTTGCTGTTATTTCGCTCCTTTTATTCGATTAAGCTTTTTTAACTGTCACACCTCCAAAATACCACATGCGGAAATCTCGCGGGAAGTGTGACATACCAGGATCCAGCCACCAATCACATTGAACTATAACAAGTTATTAAATAAAAGTTCCATTTATTTCTTAAAGTATTTCCAAAACATAGCATAAAACCAGTACGTTCAGCGGAAGCATAAAGTAAATAGTTATTCAATTGTTTCAAGACCAATGTACGAAACCAATAATCATGTCATGTGTAACTAAAAGACTCGACCCATGATCACTCCAGCACTCCCAGATAACAAGTTCCAAGCCCATGAACCTAACGACCTGCAAGCATGAACACAAGTGTATCAGCATAACGCTGGCGAGTTCAAAGTTTGTAAAAACGTTTAGTTACCCAGTATAAGTTTAAAGCATTTCTAAAATACAATGTTGTTAATAACTCGAGTACCGCAAGATGGCTCTAGATTGTTTGCCCTTCCCCAATGCTCTATCAAACATTGGTCGAGTGGTTAAGGTAATTAGTTCACGCCCGTCCTCCCCGGTACGGTGTGAGGGTGCCAAACCTAATAGCGTTATCAACTAATAACCTCGTTGCCTCCCCGACAACCTATTCAGTATATGTTGGGACTTAAGTGATAGATATGAGTGTATTAACCAACATCCTAAGTTTAACATTCCAGTTAAACCCAATTACCCAATATTCCTCCCCGGAATATTTACCAGATGTCCCTCCCTGGGACGCATGCTTAAAAAAGAGCAGTGAACTCACCTTAGATTTGGTCGGTAAGACAAATTACACGTTCAAGTTAATCAATCAGAGCCTATAACGTTTACACATACTCAATCAGTTTGTATGCAAATTACTTATCCAAGCACGTATTCTAGCATTTTACACCAAATGTACATGATTCACCTTTCATACGCATATAAGCAAACAGTATTCCGATCGCACACTCCCTACGGTGCAATCCCATAACATGTAATCCAATCCTAACACTGTGCGACCCATTTGATATACTAGGCCCGCGTAACATAAGGCCCAAAGGACTTGTGCGATCGACCTCATCTTGTGCGACCAGCCGCACTTGTGCGATCAGCCGCCCTTGTGCGATTGGATCCTGATCCGCGGCCCAAATAGCTTGTGAAGCCCAGCTGTTTGTGCGATCAGGCCCAAGTTTAGGTGTGGCCCATCTATGCTGTGTGATTGGGTGCACTTGTGCGATCACACACACTTGTGCGATACCAGTTCTGTTGTGCGACCAACTCGTGTGGTTGTACCAGTCAACTGTTTTCCCTTAATTTTAGCAAACACAATTTCCCATTCATCCCACCCCCAATCATGGATCAAAACAGTTACACATCCCTAAAATTATACAATCCTAATCGCACCTTCTATGATTAACAACAATAATTAACGCAATCATCATCATCATCATCGCACAATAGCAACATCAATTTACACACCCAAACATTTACAGATTACCTCTAATCCGTTACAATCAAACATCAACCATTGTGAAATCCTAGTTCATGATCATCATCAATTAGTCATTATATTCACAACACCCTACATCGCTATAATTCAATTCTCATGCACAATAGTTATCGATTTCAATCATGCTACTATCGATTTCTAATAGTGCAATTATCATGATGATTCATGCCAATCCAAAACAATCGAAACACAATCACACAACCCGACAAGGAATTGAATTAACACATAAGAACACACTAACTAGATTACAAGATGTTGAGGAAAGTGTTAGGGCCGAGAGAAAGCTTCGATCGTATAGGAGGGGCTGCCGTCGGATCTTAAGGGATAGGAGAGTGGGGTTTGGTTTGCTAATGTTGTTTTGTATAAGAGATAATGGAAGCCATACACCAACTCTAGGGTGTATGCGCTGTTATGAAGGGTCGGGCCCATGATTGGGTTTCATGTGGGCCGAGAGCGGATGGAACAAAGGTGTGCGGCCCAAGAGTTTCATGCACCGGAATTTATACGGACATACACACTTCGCATAACACATAAACTCATAACCGTTCATATATAATCAAACACATTCATTAATTAGATAGCGTACACACTGGTTACATCAAAACACAATGCAAAGGTTTGAAACAGTACAAGGAAAGACTCTTGAAATTACGGGTTGTCACATTAACCCTGTTTATTAAAAAGGAAAAAAACACAAGCTTTTTCCAACATTATTACTAAAAGGGTTGTTTTTATGCCGTATTTGATATAATATATATGTTGTATTTTAAACACATCAACACGTATAACGATAAGGGAGAATGGTGGTGGTGGCAGGGGTGGGTTTGGGCGGTGGTAATGGTGGAAGGGAGGTTAGGGTTTTGTGATTGAAGATGGATGAAGATGAAGCTGGTGGTAGGAGGGGTATCTTATTTATTTAGCCCTTTTAAGTTTTTTTTAAATGCCATTTTATGTAAGAAATGTCAAGTCATAAAAATCTGCCACGTTAGTAAAAAAAACTAACGTAGTTAGTGTATGGTTAACGTCAGGGTGACACAGTAACCCAGGGGTTGTGGGAGCCAAAGTGAAAGTTTGGAGTGACAGCGACCAAAATTGATTAGTTTGGGGTAAAATCCATCCCCGTAAATATATTATATATAACTCTAATTTGAAACAATTATGTGCAGTTAGGTTTGTAAACTATGCTTAACGGCTTGTACGTGCTATGTGTTGTTGTATGGTACAACCGTATGTGCTTTCATGAGCTACATATTGTTCTGTTTTACCTAACTGTACACACATCTTCTTCACTATTTATCACAACTTTCTTTCTTTTCTTTCTCGATTAAACACTCAATCTCCCTCTCTCTACTGTCCCCCTTTCTCTCTCATCACCATGGTCCTGTCTTACACATTTTCCATGAATTTAATATATACGAACCTTAAGGAAGCAATCGATTCATGATTCAGTTTAGTCTCAGTGTGTCGCAAAACTAATGAATCGAGAGTATCGGAAATAGCTAGAAGCTGATGGAATCATGGAGTTCTAGATTTTATTAAACTAATGTCGATCATTTGGCTCCGTCTCTCTCTCTCTCCCTCCCTCTCTCTCAGTTTATTTTTGTTTCTTTTATGCGGTGAGATAACATGGAGCAGTGGGGTGGAGCTCAACAATGTACCATTGTCACCGTTGACATCCGAGTTGGTTTGTAAGATCTGACTACTGGTTTCTTTTTCTTTTTTAAGGTAAACGAATAGCTACTTTACGGCTATATTATGCTCAGTTATTATTATTACTTTTTTTTTTGAAATTTGAGTGTTTTGGTGACAATACAACTGTATCTTTATATTGATTGTTGAGTATTTTGTGGAGCTATGTCGGGACTGCTAGATCGATTCGCCAGGCCTTGTAAGTGAATGACTTTTTAATCACTTCTTTTAATTGTGAATTGTTGTTATGTTGGTGTGAATTTTGTGTGGTTTAATTGGATTTGTGTTGGGTTATTTGGGTTAAAAATTAGGGTTTTTCTTTGTTGGTGTTTAACTATTTGGAGTATCATACCCAAGAGAGACTATAAATTACTTCATACTTGTCTGCATGTGCATATAAGTATACACATATATTGTATGTATATCTTTTTTGGGTTAGAGCATACCGTATTTGTGACAACTCGTATTTTAGACGTCCTTTGCATTTTCAATGTGACTTGTATGTACATTATGTGATCATGTGTCGTGACTAGTTTCAATAGAATATTACGAGATTGTGTGTGTCTGTTACATATGTGTGTTTGTTACATAATTATGTATGTTTATTATGTATGCCAAACCCTCGAAGCCCAAAGAAAACCTAAGTGGACTAGAAGCCCAAACCGCCACCACCTTCCCCTTTATGTTGGCAGTTTTGCCATTGGATTCGGCAGCCCAAGTGCAAGGGTTTAAGCCTATTACTTCAGCCAAAAGGATTAACCGCCCAAACCCTTATCATATATGTATACGTATTATGTGTTTGGTTAGCATAAATTCAAAAATAAACCCTACTCCTCTCACTTGTCTTGGACGACAACCATCTTGGTCGAAACCCACCCCTCTTGTATATCATAATCAGGTTAGCGTATGTTTTGGATTAATTACGTGATGTATTTGGTTGTAAATATGTTATGGATCGGTGTGTTATTAGAATAATAATCCATTATGGTTATGAGAGTATGAAGATGCTTATTTAACTTTTGTTTAATCTTGCTCAGTGGCGTGTAATTGTTTGATATGTGATTTTTCATAGCAACTGAGATGTAGGATTAAATGTTATCTAGGATGTATATGGAATTAGGGTAGGGTCATGGTGAGCAGTGGTGGTGTTTCGTCGCCCATGCTTGATGTTTAGCTGAGAAAGATTTAGTGAATAATGAGCCCACAATTTTTATTGGACCTCACAACTTTAGCACATGAAATTCTGATTAAACCAACTTGGGCCGTTGACTTAGTAATGATAAAACTGAATAACCTTTTGTGATTGGGCCACTATTTTAGAACATACACTTTTATTCAACACTAGGGCCGACAACCTTTAATGAACTGATCCTATTTGATTCTGATTGGGCTGCATGGCTGGACTTGACTTAGCAAAGCATGGCTGACAATTCAATCTAGTATTCCATTAACATTGAACAGTGTAATCACATGGGGGCTGCTAGGATTTATTAACAAACTGCAAGTTGTCGGGTCACTTTTCAAACGCTATATGTTACACGTTAATAATGTTAACTGATGCTGGAAACAAGATTTCATTGCAAATTCATGACTTGTATGATGTGGTAACAAAGATGATTAAGAATCGGCTTTGATGTAAAAGGGTGTCATGAATCCAGAAATTATTAGGATATAAATCGATAATTAGGATACATGATTAGGGTTGACTGAGCATAATGAAACGTGACCCATGTGACTCGATTCTGATATCAATGAACTAGGGTGCTCATACATAAACTATTGATGGTTTCTTGAAGTAGAACATATGATTATAATTGTTTGGAATATGCATTAGAGTTGGAGTGGATGATGATGAGTATTCAATGATTTCAAGTATTACGACTGCTTTGATTCTAATATTTGATTATATTGATGATGATGAATGTCGATGAAACGGTTTGGTTATTTGATATAAAATGATTGATTCGATGTAATTGATCTGCTGTTAACTATTGGGTAACAAGTGAATGTTAAGTAGGGTTCATAGGAATCGTGAGAAATAAATTAATGGAATGCCTGATTTGATAGAATTAATGATAGATGGAAACTCATTGAATGGATTGAGCAATGTGTTGTGTGATAATACGTGCTTTATTTATTGCTACGTGTGCAATGTGTACTTAAGGATTGTGACTTGTGAAACTGATTGTCACTGGTAACCCTAATAGGATTTGGTTGACCAACTGTAAACAAGAAAATTAATCTTACCGAGCAAACCAAAGGTGAGTTCACTGCTCTTTTTCCAAGCATGCATCCCGGGGAGGGATATCGGGTAACGTTCCGGGGAGGAATGTCAGGTTATTGGGATGTTTGTTATTATACTCAGTTTCTATCATATAAGACCCCTTACATCTACCGATAGTTGCCGGGGAGGCAATGAGGTTATTAGTTGATAGCGCTAATAACAACATCAAATCAAATTATTGAACTAATGAACGGTTGAACTATTTTTTATACAAATACCTGGTAACTAAACGCGTTAACAAAACTTTGAACTCACCAGCGTCGTCTGACACACTTGTCTGCATGCTTGCAGGTCTGTAGGTTTACATCATTGGGACTTGCTGTCTGGGATGCCGAAGTGGTCATGGGTCGTGATACATGGACTCGCTATGCACGCTTAATGGTTTAAGTACACATGGTTTATGAAACACTTAACAAATGAGTTATGCTGCCGTTGTAAACAACGAATGATATGTAACGTTTGTAACACTTTATGAGAATGAATGAAAGTTTTATTTAAACACATTTATGAGTTCAATGTGATTGGTGGCTAGGATCCAGGCACGTCACACGCCTTGCGGGGTTTTTCACATGTGGTATTTTGGGGGTGTGACAGTTTGGTATCAGAGCCACTGGTTATAGTGAACTTGGTTTTAAAACGTTTTCATAAAACAAGACTATAACCAAACAAGTTCTGAATACGACCATGACACTCAGCTACAGACTGCAAGGTTCGTCTCTCGTATACTCATTGTATTGCACAACTAGTGAACACTTACATATGATATTGCATGTGATTGCACGTTTAGCACAACAATATGAATTCATGTATTACTTGCATATGTTATGTGACTGATAGGGTGGTATTTCCCTAAACATTCATGACTTACGTTTCGTGATGCTCTTTGTTTGCTACTCGAGCTTGGGGGAACCATTTGACATGAGTTAGGATGAGCTGAGATGAGCATGCAAATCAAAATATTATTATGGGTGCACACATAATAATAATGTGGGGTGCATGCGAGTCCCATTGAGGCTTAATAAGTGAAAAAGGGGTTCTGTTCCATTATTCGATCGATGTGAAATACAACAGTCTATAGGAGTCGTGGCAGTGATTGTCTCCTACTCGAACGTGATCTTTTCACCCCTCTTTGAATTCTTTCGAATCTCGATGCTACCGAGTATCGTCTGAACACCCATCTGAACGCCTAGCGAACTGTGTAGAATGCTAGGTGCTTGTACGAACATCCCTGAGTTGGATGTTGCAACGACAGTGATTGGTCTATACCTTTCTCACCTTTCTTCGTTTGCTGGAACTCAAAGTATTGGCGTCTTAAATCCCGAAGTGCAATCACTTCTGCAACAGTCTCGCAATATACCGTGTATAACTCAGTCAACTTGTAAGAACGATGGACAAAAGGGTGAATGTAGTACTTTACCGACTTTAGCATTGGGACGACCCTAGTTACCGGCAACGAACATCAGCGATTTGACTCCAAACAAATCCTTAACCCTAGTCAACGACTTATGGGAACCGACTTTTACGAATCAAACGAAACATAAACGATGACAATTTACCATGATGTGGAATGTGTAACTGCCAGCACAATGAGTAGCACCTTAGAACATGGCACGGAATGTAGAGAGATGGACATTGTTGGTGAAAGATCGCAGGACTCCATTTCGTGCAACGACATTAGAAGCAACGGTCACGATGATAGCAAGGTACTCGCAATTCATGACTTTCGGTATGGGAATGATGGTGGCTTCAACAGGGAATGGCTGATGTTAAGGCAAGACGCCAGCAACCTAGGGAGCAATGACAGTTTTGGGGATTCTATTAGCAGTAGCAACAACACTGGATGTGGTACTCGTGAAGGGCACGTAGGATTGCCGTGGGCGACGCTAGGATTATAACAACATGGTGACCTACACGTTCTTAGTAACTAATCGCCTTGTCACTGTTTTGCTTAACTCCGATGCTTCTTGAAACCGAACCTGCTATGGAATCGGCGGATGGCAAGTCAATTGAAACCTCATATGATTGTAGGGACGCAAACTCGACCTTGTGGGACAAGTGTTTGACATCGACCTTCCTTCTACTACCCTTGACAGTTTTGATGCAGTAGATAGGGTGGATTGGTTATTCAGATATCACGTAAATATACCCTGTAAGAAGGTAGTTTTGCGTATCCTTCTCTCTAGCGGAGGACCATTTTCTGTTCTAAAGCGTCAAAGGGGTGCAAGGGTTAGCGCCATTCCAGCTATGAGGGCCCAGAAGTGTCTACGGAGGGATGACCCCACTATGTTAGCAACCGTTTCTGATGATAAGGCTAAGGAAATAGGATCGAGGATCCACCAATTGTTTGTGACTTATCTCAGTGTGCTATTCGAGGAACTTTCAAGTTTACTTTCACAACTGTTAGTCGGAATCTCAATTGATCTCACGCCAGAGGCAGCTTCGAATACCCGTGCTCTTACCGTCTTGCACCAGGAGGGTTGCAAGAACAGTCTAATTAACCACATGAACTGTTGGACAGGAGTTTTATCGAACCTAGTTTTTCGCTTTGGGGAGCCCCAGTAATATCCGTGAAGATAAGCCTTTTTGTGTGTTTACTGATTATCGAGAACTCATCAAGGCGCCAGTTGAGAACCGTTTGCCTCGACCATGTATTCGAGGGTTGATTTACGAGCGAACTACTATCAGATGGAAGCCCATGGGGAGAATGTTCTTAAAGCGGCTTATCAGACGCAATTCGGCCATACGACTTTGTATTCCATGACCTTTGGGGTAATCATCGCACCAACAGTTTTATGGATCATGTGAACCGACCATGCTATTGGATGCTGTTTGAATCCTTTACAGGAGAAAAGAACATCATGGACAACTTTGTATCTTATTTGAGAGCTCCTGAGGGAGGAGCCACACCGCGCGAAGTCTTGATAAATGTAACTTCTGGAGGTACCCTTTTTGGGGTCATATAATCAACGAAGTGGGAATGCACGTGGATCTCGCTAAGACCCGTTTTGGTTGGAAACTGATCGACGTCAAAGAGTCCTTCGAGGATACAACAATTTCTTGGTCTCGCTTGATACTATCGCAGATTAATCACAGAATTTTCGAAGGTCATGCAGCTTAAATCTCTTTAGCACAGCCGGGTGCTGTGTTCATGAAAGACAGAATAGGAGGACGTCTTTTCAGCTTTCGAATCCCAACTCTGCAATGCACTGAGCATCGTCTGGTTCGAATCAGAGCCCCAGTTACACGTCGACGCAACACGAGAGAGTGATGACCTACGTAATTGAGTTACAAAGAGGAACTGCACGACACACAACCGACGGTGGAAATCGTGGTCTTCGGATTTACTTGGAGGCATTACTTGGACGGTACCGAACGCGTTACTTAGACCGATCACAAGGGCCTCCTGTGTACCCTGGTTTCGAAAGAGCTAAATCAGTTAATGGCATCGCAGGATGGAACTTTTGGGAGGATTTCGACTGTGGAACTTGAACTTGTATGAGCTTTGCAACTCACTATCAGCTCCAACCTACCAGATCGGACTCGTTATGTTCAAACTGAAGAACTAACGAAGGAGAATTTTCAAGTTGAGTCCATGCGAGGCATGGAGGAGCAATTTTGTCAAGACGGACGATATTCACTACCACATGTAACGAATTTGAATCTCATTTCACGGCAACGGTAGGGAAATTGTGTTAAGCAAAGCACACCGGCTTCGAAATTCTAGTCATCGGGGTTTTGAAGAAAGATGTTGGGATCTGTAAATCTTATACAAATGATTGGGTATGAAAACCCACCTAGCAATGCATGTGTATGACGATTGACTTGTGGAAAAGTCAAGGCGAAGTATCAGAAACCGGCAACACCTATATGGAAAATGGGAGCAGACTGCCATGAATTTTGTCACTAGTCTACTTACAACTCGAAACGGAAACAGTAACACATGGGTGATCATTGATCGCCCCATGTAGCTAGCACATCTTCTTGCAATCGAGGGAACTGATGAGCCTTCGCAACTTGTGAATATTCCTCTGGGAGAGGCGGCTTTTTAGGCACGAGGTGCCAACTCCTGTTATTTCTGACTCTGATCTATACCTGATTTATGTCAGGCAATACACAACACCCTTGGCCCACGTCTAGACATGAGCATTGTTTATCACCTTAGGATGAACGGTCAGAATAAAAGAACCATCCTGACACACGAAGACATGCTGCGAGCATGTGCGTGATTGACGTAGTAACATTGGAAGGACACCTACCTCTGGTTGAATTTACTGCAACAATTACCATTCTAGTATTCAGACAGCTCTATTTGAGGCATTGCATGGACAGTGACACCAACCTCTTTATTGGATTAAGGTGGTTAACAACGCAATCGCAGGCCCACGACTTGTACTTGAAACTCTTGGGAAGATTGTTTCGATCGGAAATCGTCTGGCGGCAACAAGTGACCGCCAGGAAAGCTGATAGGTCTTAGGAAACACAGGAAGATTGCTGTAAGCAATCATATCATGTTGAAAGTCTCACCCTGGGAGGGTGTGGTACACTTGGGAAGCGTGGCGAGCTTAACCTACATCACTTTGACCCATACAACACTCTGGGAGGAATAGATCACATGACTTACAAACTCGAGTTACCCGACGAATTGGGTAACGTGCATGATATCGTTTATGTCTCGAACTTAAGGATGTGTTTGTCCGATGGAACGTTTGTGTTTCCTTTGTTATGTAAACACAATGATCAGAGGAAGCTTGGGTGTCATCAACTTATTTAAACGGTGGAATCAACTTCTGGAATCATTGGCGAATTTCGGGACGAAATTCCCTTTCAAGTTGGGGATGATGTGACACCCGACTGATTTCGCGATTATGTTTCTACAATTTGGTTTACGTGGTGTCTGCGTAGTTATCTGGATGATTGGTGATTGTGTGTAATGCTTGATTATTATGTGTGTGGTGTTGCATATAGTTTAATTTGAGTTTCTATCGTTTCACTCCTCTGTATTGCTTGTCAAATTTCGGGACGAAATTTCTTTCAAGTTGGAGATGATGTGACAACTCGTATTTTAGACGTCCTTTGTATTTTCAATGTGACTTGTATGTACATTATGTGATCATGTGTCGTGACTAGTTTCAATAGAATATTACGAGGTTGTGTGTGTTTGTTACATATGTGTGTTTGTTACATAATTATGTATGTTTATTATGTATGCCAAACCCTCGAAGCCCAAAGAAAACCTAAGTGGACTAGAAGCCCAAACCGCCACCACCTTGCCCCTTTATGTTGGTAGCTTTGCCATTGGATTCGGCAGCCCAAGTGCATGGGTTTAAGCCCATTACTTCAGCCAAAAGGATTAACCGCCTAAACCCTTATCATATATGTATACGTATTATGTGTTTGGTTAGCATAAACTCAAAAATAAAGCCCTACTCCTCTCACTTATCTTGGACGGCAGCCATCTCGGTCGAAACCCACCCCTCTTGTATATCATAATCAGGTTAGCGTATGTTTTGGATTAATTACGCGATGTATTTGGTTGTAAATATGTTGTGGATCGGTGTGTTATTAGAATAATAATCCATTATGGTTATGAGAGTATGAATATGTTTATTTAACTTTTGTTTAATCTTGCTCAGTGGTGTGTAATTGTTTGATACGTGATTTTTCATAGCAACTGAGATGTAGGATTAAATGTTATCTAGGATGTATATGGATTTAGGGTAGGGTCATGGTGAGTAGTGGTGGTGTTTCGTCGCACATGCTTGATGTTTAGCTGAGAAAGATTTAGTGAATAATGAGCCCACAATTTTTATTGGACCACACAACTTTAGCACATGAAATTCTGATTAAACCAACTTGGGCCGTTGACTTAGTAATGATAAAACTGAATAACCTTTTGTGATTGGGCCACTATTTTAGAACATACACCTTTATTCAACACTAGGGCCGACAACCTTTAATGAACTGATCCTATTTGATTCTGATTGGGTCGCATGGCTGGACTTGACTTAGCAAAGCATGGCTGACAATTCAATCTAGTATTCCATTGACATTGAACAGTGTAATCACATGGGGGCTGCTAGGATTTATTAACAAACTGCAAGTTGTCGGGTCACTTTTCAAACGCTATCCGTTACACGTTAATAATGTTAACTGATGCTGGAAACATGATTTCATTGCAAATACATGACTTGTGTGGTGTGGTAACAAAGATGATTAAGAATCGGCTTTGATGTAAAAGGGTGTCATGAATCCAGAAATTATTAGGATATAAATCGATAATTAGGATACATGATTAGGGTTGACTGAGCATGATGAAACATGACCCATGTGACTCGATTCTAATATCAATGAACTAGGGTGCTCATACATAAACTATTAATGGTTTCTTGAAGTAGAACATATGATTATAATTGTTTGGAATATGCATTAGAGTTGGAGTGGATGATGATGAGTATTCAATGATTTCAAGTATTACGACTGCTTTGATTCGAATATTTGATTATATTGATGATGATGAATGTCGATGAAACGGTTTGGTTATTTGATATAAAATGATTGATTCAATGTAATTGATCTCCTGTTAACTATTGGGTAACAAGTGTACTTAAGGATTGTGACTTGTGAAACTGATTGCTACGTGTGCTATATTTATTGCTACGTGTGCAATGTGTACTTAAGGATTGTGACTTGTGAAACTGATTGTCACTGGTAACCCTAATAGGATTTGGTTGACCAACTGTAAACAAGAAAATTAATCTTACCGAGCAAACCAAAGGTGAGTTCACTACTCTTTTTCCAAGCATGCATCCCGGGGAGGGATATCGGGTAACGTTCCGGGCAGGAATGTCAGGTTATTGGGATGTTTGTTATTGTACTCAGTTTCTATCATATAAGACCCTTTACATCTACCGATAGTTGTCGGGGAGGCAATGAGGTTATTAGTTGATAGCGCTATTAGGTTTGGCACCCTCACACCGTACCGGGGAGGTCGGGCGTGAACTAATTTCCTAAAAGCTTGACCAATGTTTTGATAGAGACATTGGGGTTGGGCAAATACATCTTGTAGCCATCTGCGGTAATCGAGTTAATAACAACATCAAATCAAATTATTGAACTATTGAACGGTTGAACTGTTTTTTTATTCACATACCTGGTAACTAAACGCGTTAACAAAACTTTGAACTCACCAGCGTCGTCTGACACACTTGTTTGCATGCTTGCAGGTCTGTAGGTTTAGATCGTTGGGACTTGCTGTCTGGGATGCTGAAGTGGTCATGGGTCGTGATACATGGACTCGCTATGCAAGCTTAATGGTTTAAGTACACATGGTTTATGAAACACTTAACAAATGAGTTATGGTTCCGCTGTAAACAACGAATGTTATGTAACGTTTGTAACACTTTATGATAATGAATGAAAGTTTTATTTAAACACATTTATGAGTTCAATGTGATTGGTGGCTAGGATCCTGGCACGTCACACGCCTTGCGGGGGTTTCTGCATGTGGTATTTTGGGGGTGTGACAGTATTGTTAAGCTAAATCGGTGGCATCTGGTTAACATCACCGCGAGTTGTACTTCTTGCAATACCAGTTTTCCAAGTAGTTGTTTATTGTACTTTAAGTTGTTGGGTTTGTAATTTGGTTTACTCCTGACGCGTGTTTCTTTACGTGTCCCGCCACCGCTTTGGATTCCATTAGATAGAGGGAGAGAGAGAGATGCATAGGCATGTGAGATATTGTAGGATTGGTTTTGACATCGGTTTTGACGCCGAACGATTGCAAAACAAACGTGTGACGTGCGGAATCCGTACACGAACGTGACCGAACACACGAGAACGTACTATAACCGTGATTCTTATTGAATAATATGACGAGTACAATGCACCGAGAATCACGTGAAGGACTTTCTCTCTCTAGACTTTCTCTCTCTAAGCTTAGATCTCCTAAAAGTCAAATGAGCAAAAAGTCTTCAATCTAACACTATAGCTCTCTATTTATAGGCCAAGGATATAAGGAAGGTTTCCTTATTTACAGAAATGCCACCTTGCCTTTTCTATTAAAATATAACACTATAAGCCTAGATTTCTTCAGTTTCAGCTACGGTTTTAGATTGACGGAGGCGATAGTCATAAATGTACCAACAGACTCCCCCTTGGATATTGCCGTAGTCAATCCGTAGTCAAACTCGTAGCGACTTATCTTTATCTTTCTAGAACAGAATCCCCGTGGATCTGTCTTCAGGCTTCCATTGCTCTTTCTTTCGATCAGACTCCTTTTCTTCAGGCTCCCCCTTTCGTTAAGCTTCCGTGCTTTTGGGATCGACACCTGGTTTTCCGTATACAAGCTCCTCCATGATAGTTACCTGGCTCCTTGAATACACGCTCCCCCTTGCGTTGAGCTTGTCTTCAGACTCCCCCTTAGACTCAGCTGTCGGGATCGTAGTCTGGCTTTCACAGGTTCACAAGTTCAGGGTCAATTCCTGGCTCTATTCTGCATCTGCTCAGGATTTGAAACCTGGTTAACCTGCACATCCTCTTCCTCAACATAAATTTCACAAATTTAAAAATTTGACAAATTTAAGAAACCACTTGAAATTATCGTTCAATTATTAACAATTTTTATCAAGATCAAACTTTCTTTTGGAGAGATTTATTTATAACACTTTTCATTTCAAAAACAAACTCTTTCAACCCATAGTTGTTCATCATGTTTAGCACTCAGAATTTTGAATATCAGCTCTTCAACATCAGTTGTCGAAAATCTTTTTGAATTTTCAAATATCTATACTAAAACACAATCTTTTTGGGTTTTTGTTTTTAGAGAAATGCAGTAAAGAAATATATACAGACAATATTTTTGTGAGTTTGTGTAAGAGGATCATATCAGTTCATGAGACAAATCACTAGCACCATTAAGCTTTAAACATTTTAAGTTCTAAACGATTAACTTAGATTGACGATATAGTTGTCCTCTTAAACTCAATCTAAAAACTTTCGAAATGCTTACCGATACGTTAAGGTATATTAATTTTGCACTAAATTCTTATGGACCCCACGATCTCAGCATATCCCCTCATCATGCAATACACTAACTCAAGTAATGCCTTTAAACTTTCATCAACTGTGATATGTGCAAAAACAACTCTGAATGTTTAAACATTAACAATTAGGTCGATACTTCCGTATACGCAGAGAAAGTCCAATGTTTAAACAAAATAAGAAAATAAAACAAGTTGAAGATGTTTAGGCTTTAACCACCAGGTCGATACTTCCGTATACGCAGAGGTGATCCAAAGCTTAAACGAAACACCAAAGAAAATAAAGCAGAACGTTTAGGCAATAACATCCAGGTCGATACTCACGTATACGCAGAGGATGTCCAATGCTTAAACAAAATAAAGAAATAAAACAAGTTTAAATCTTTGCAAAATGAAATGCACAATCACAGCGACTTTTTCAGCAAGTTGTGAAAGTTCACAGACTTAACCAGTTTTTATGCTCTTTTAGCATTCAGCGATTACTGAGTAGGCACACAATCACGAAGGACAAAACTAAGTACTATGCTTTCAACCATGTTACCCACTAGAACTAGGCTTTTTCATTTAAGTTTGTATCGTTATCGCAAATCTACTAGTCTAGCTGAGCCTATCGTCACATCCTTAGTGAAACCGTTTATCACATTTGACATTTCATTTCTTTAGCATGCTGTGATAGTCCACTGATTTACTATCATTTCCTCTTATTCACAACAAAACTCATTTTTGCTTTTTCAATGTTTTTGGCATTTTCAAATTTTCAAATTTTTTTTAAAATTTTTCTCCCCCTAAAATCAAAATATGTCTCAATTTTGATTTTCTAGGAAAATTTGAAAACAAACTGTACAAAGTAAAGTGACAACATGATGAGAATTACTTCAATTCGCCATCCACTGTGCATAACCAATCAGAACTCCCCTTGACAACAAACTATTTTCCCATTATGATTTCAAAACACTTAAGTTTGTTTTAATCAAAATGATTTTTCCGGAAAATAAGCTTTATGTGTCATTTCACAAATTCGGGGTTTCATCACCTTGTTTTCTTCAACCATTTGAAATATTTAACAATTTTAGACTCTCATCAACAACAAACACTTTGTATAAAAGATAAATCAAGTGCAACTTAATGTCCTTGATTAACCTTCTGTAATTCGAAATATCACCTAAGTGAATTTCTCAAGAAAGATGCCGATACCTGCTCCACTCTTACCAACCTGGGAGCTCCGGTAAGTCAGGTTTTTCATTTAAACAGATTCACCCAAGCCTGACCAGTCTTGGGTTTGATAGTTTTTACCTCAAAACTTGGCTCTTCTGACTTTGTCGAGTCAGTTTCATTGCCTGATTGTGGCTCCTCTGACTTTGACAAGTCAGAGTCATTGCCAGAATGTGGCTCTTTTGTTTTCTCAGAAACAAATTCACCGCCATTATCTATTGGAACCCAATCCTTACAATGTTTAACCTTTCCAAATTTGTCAACCTGTGACATGCACAATTTTTCATTGTCATTTTTATACTTAAAAACTTTGATAAAGGCTTTGTCTGAAAAATTAACTTTCCTAAAATCAAAATATGTCTCAATTTTGATTTTCTAGGAAAATTTGAAAACAAACTGTACAAAGTAAAGTGACAACATGATGAGAATTACTTCAATTCGCCATCCACTGTGCATAACCAATCAGAACTCCCCTTGACAACAAACTATTTTCCCATTATGATTTCAAAACACTTAAGTTTGTTTTAATCAAAATGATTTTTCCGGAAAATAAGCTTTGTGTGTCATTTCACAAATTCGGGGTTTCATCACCTTGTTTTCTTCAACCATTTGAAATATTTAACAATTTTAGACTCTCATCAACAACAAACACTTTGTATAAAAGATAAATCAAGTGCAACTTAATGTCCTTGATTAACCTTCTGTAATTCGAAATATCACCTAAGTGAATTTCTCAAGAAAGATGCCGATACCTGCTCCACTCTTACCAACCTGGGAGCTCCGGTAAGTCAGGTTTTTCATTTAAACCGATTCACCCAAGCCTGACCAGTCTTGGGTTTGATAGTTTTTACCTCAAAACTTGGCTCTTCTGACTTTGTCGAGTCAGTTTCATTGCCTGATTGTGGCTCCTCTGACTTTGACAAGTCAGAGTCATTGCCAGAATGTGGCTCTTTTGTTATCTCAGAAACAAATTCACCGCCATTATCTATTGGAACCCAATCCTTACAATGTTTAACCTTTCCAAATTTGTCAACCTGTGACATGCACAATTTTTCATTGTCATTTTTATACTTAAAAACTTTGATAAAGGCTTTGTCTGAAAAATTAACTTTCTTTGATTGTTCATCGGTTTGATTAGTTAATTTTTCTTTCTTTATCAACCTTTTTGTCCTCAGATTTGTATCTGATGAGTTCGTTTTGCTTGATTGATCCTTGTTAGTGGAGCAAATCGATTCATCAGAACTTTTTCTCGGATTATCAGTTGTACCCGAGGACAAAATCTTCTCTAGGTACTCTCTTACTTTCTTCCTTTTCTTTCTCAGTCTGTCTTTCTGCCTTTTTGATAGTTTCACTTTCTGTTTTTTCTGTTTCTTTTCTTTGGGCTTTTCTTCGACTTTGACTGATTCATACATTTGTCTATGAGATTCAGCCCTCGATCTTCTCTTTGATCTCATTGGGCAATCTTTGGCAATATGAACTTTGATTCCACAGTGGTAGCATCTTCTTGTCTCAAAACTCTAATTCTGGCAGTTAACAGCAATGTGTCCTTGAGAACCGCAGTTGTAACACACTCTGTTTTCATACCATACACCATTTTCATACCACACACTTAGATCATAACATTGAATTGCCTTGTGGTAATCATGTCCTTTCTTGTATCCTTGATTTGGCATTTGAGAACTGTGGTCAAACCTGCACCACTTATTACCAACTTTTTGTGAGTTTTGATTTTTCTATTTTTGTGTTTTTTCATAATGGTTGGATGATTGAACTGATGAACTTTTATTTTTGTTTTGAACATTTTCTGAATTTTTAACATTTTGTTTTTGTTCTACAATCTTCATAACAGGTTTTTGCTTTGAGCATTCACCTATTTCAGTAGAGTGTAAAACAGTATCTTTAAAATTTTCTTTTAATTCCAAAAATATTTTCTTTTTCTCTTTTTCATCATCAGTTTTATCATCACAATCTTCAATTATGACTTTGTCAAAATTTGTGACATTGTCACTTATTGGAACTGAATTGATCGGTTTTGGACAAGGATAATCTGGTACTGCTGATGAAGAAGTCTCAAAACCTTTCAATTTATTCTCTAACTCCTCAATTTTATTTCTAGCACATTCAACTGCTTTTTCAAGTTGAATGATTTTCTCACGATGAGAATTTATTTCTTTTTGTTTTTCAAGATTATTTTTGCTAAAGAGAGATTTTTCATTTTCTAAAATTTTTATTTGATTTTGAAAATCTTTTTCATTTTTTAATTTTTCATTTTCAAAAACTGTCATTTTATTCTGAAATTCTTTTTCATTTTCTTTTAAATTTTTGATTTCCAATGTCAAACTCTCTTATCCTTCAGGAGTTTGACATTGTCTGATTCAGATTTTTCACATTTCGAGCACACAAGTTCATCTTTTGAAGTTTCATCCTTCTTGGATGTCACACCCCTTTCTACGGCGGAAGCACGAGGTGTGATCATGAAAGGTTCTCATTGCATACGAAGAGTAAACATGCTACATGCTCGTAAAATAACATCAAATACCATAATTTGAAAACATAAGTTTAGCGTTTACATCGCTAGACAGCTTAAAACATTGTCTTAAGAGTTTACAACTTTATTTAAAGTTAAACACAAGCGACATCCACGAATATAAGCAAGACCACGCGCACATCCATCCTAGTTACCTGAAATACATGTGAGTTTTTGGAAAAACGTCAACATAAAGTTGGTGTGAATTCATGCAGTTTTGTATTTCACGTTTGTATACTTTGTATAAAAACATAGTTGTGAATAAATCAAGTTTTTCTCGAGTACTCCACGTACTTCAAGTTATATATCAATCCTCTTGAGTACCCCACGTACTTCAAGTTATATATCAATCCTCTTGAGTACCCCACGTACTTCAAGTTATATATCAATTTTAGTATGGTATGAATTTTATGTAAATACAGTATTTCTGTAATTATCAGATTGTTAATGGGTTGCAAAGCCATTAACATGTGGCACGACATAGGAAGTCACCAAACCTAAGGCATTTAATTGGTATATTCTGAGACACAAAAGCACTACTCGATTCTCGCCCCGACCGAGTGTGAGGCTGCCAGGCACCCGTTAGATCTAACCTTTTGTTCTGCGGTCTAAGTGTGTACACGATTAATGGTGCTTCTGTACCCTATTCGTGACACTATTTCTCATAACGCATCCTACTTGGTTCTCGTTCTCACCAAGCGCGTTTCTTGTTATCATTTCTCATAGCGCCTCATACTTGGTTCTCGTTCTCACCAAGTGCGCTTCTCATATTCTTATATTTCATCACACTTGGTTCTCGTTCTCACCAAGTGTACTTCTTGTATTCTTATATTTCGTCACACTTGGTTCTCGTTCTCACCAAGTGTACTTCTTGTATTTATATCATACCAATTATAAATTTTGTACATTTGTACATGTATTTCACCCCCGAAGTTATAAAAACTGAAAACAGTTAAAGAGAAAAGGGGGAGCATGAACTCACAACTTTGCGTTCCTAGCGTCGTAAACTCCACCGGATTTGCTTAATTAACGTCGTAACCTATACGCGTTTTCTTAATGTTAGTCACTAGACTTGCGTCGCACAAGTACAGTCACTCTCTTTTGTGTATATTTTCTTGTGTTAAAAATATTCTTATATTTTTAACTACGTATCTTACTTATATTATTTTCTCTAAATAAATATAAGTCTTTTGTGTTTTGCACTTTGCACCCGAATTATGTATCTTGTATGTTGTATGTGTATTTTTATATTTCTACTCCTCATGAGTAATTAGTGTATTTTTAAGTCTTAATACACTAGCACGTATAACACATACTATATACACTTAGCACAAAAGTTGGTGATCAAATAATATATATTTTTCTTTCAAAAATATATATACTTATTATCCATTTTTATTCTTGAAAAATCACCATTTCTCATCACCAAAAATTAGGGAAACCTTGGTAATACTTTTAAATACATTTTTAGGGAATAAGTTTCTCAAAAACCTATACTTTTCCAAGTGTCAAAATTTATAAAAATTTTGACAGAGTTTCCCCTAAAAATGGACGTTTCCCATGTTTTCAAAACATGTGTTTATTTTCTTTTAAATCGTCAACAATCATCAACAACAATTATCAACAATAATCATCAACAATAATCACTAATTCCTCCATTTCATGGAACTTGAATATTTACAAAAATGTGTAGTAACTTACTAGCACATTTAGTAAGTCTTGTTATCTTTAAAAATAATTTTAGTTTCTTAAAAACTTTATTTTCAAAGAATATGAAGTTTCACAACTTCTAGTCGGGATTTACAAAAATATTTCTTTGTTAAATTTTCTTGTGACACATGTGTCTACACACTTGTTTATTTACTAAAAATGCTTTTAGTTCGGATAAGATCCGGGTTTTAACAAAACTAATATTTTTGCTTGGTTCTTCCGAAAAACCACTTGTAGATCTTTAGATCTACTAGTTTTGAACAATATTTTGCAAGTAAAAATACTTTTACACAAGTTCATGTTTCATGTGTGGTAGAGTTTCACCTTTTAACCCTTATATCTTCTAACATAACCTTATGTCATGATCCAAGAACATGACTACATCGGGTTAAATGGTGGTCCGAGCTACCACAATCATAGATCGGGTCTCAATAATCATACATTTCGAATACTACATCATTTACACAACTTATGTGCTATTAACCACCATTTTTAGTGTTTTAAGTAGGCTTTAAAGCATCATCTTGCATGTTAACGAGTTTTATCCGATAAAAATCCTTTTAACCACTTTAGATTAGTTCAAATATGAGTTTTAAGCATTATACCTCTAGCTCAAGGCTAGGGAAGAATCTATACGCAAAAGAGGTGGATAAAAGCTAGAGAAGGAGGTCCTTCGCGTTCCGTTTGCTCCAAGGCTCCTAATACGTGACCCTTGATGTTTGTATGATCTTGGAATGGCAAGAACCAAACTCGAAAATGGATGGTTGAAGGAGGGATGTTTGGCCGTGAGCTAGGTAGAGAGAAAGAGAGGGTTTGAGTTGGTGTTGTGTTGTGTAATGATCTCTTGTGTTTAGGTTAGAACTTATAGACAAGTTTAGTGGGTTTAACCAATGGATTACATGCCCCCTAGATATTAAGCATGTTGATTATAATATTCATCACAAGGACAAGGGTGTCCTTCCTTAGTTAGGGCCGGTTAGGATGGGGGGGGGGGGTACTAGTTCGATCTCAACTAGTAATTAGGTAGTTAGTTAGGTTAAACTAAGGGTTTAACTTGGTTATTAGTGTGTAGCGTGTTATAACGGGTGTTAGGGTAATCAGGGACCCTAACTAGCTCAGAAAAAGATAAATAATGAAAATAACAATATTTTCATGTTCCGGGTATAGTCCGGTCGTTCGGTTACATACCGATTCGTTAAAGCGCTAAATTACACTTTTTAGTGTCGTTTAAGTACCTTTCTTGTACTCTTTCAATTCCCAACACTTAGGGAAATATTCTGGATAATAAAACGACATTTATGCATAATATTTATATGTCTAAATGCTGATTTATTGCTGAATTATATAAATTCTGCACTTAAAGTGTGTTTCGGGTGCTTTTTAGTGCTTATTTTTGCTTTCGCAATGTCTATAAATTAAACCCTTACATATACTCTAGGGTTTTAATGTATTTTTGTTGTCGGACCTACACCTAGGCCTCAGTTCTAATGTCTGACTGCTTTCTGCAGTTCAGTCGACACAGTGTGTCTTACTGGTGAGTTTACTATTATTCTGACGCAACGCTCTCGTTTACGCATAAAACAATATTTTGTAGTATACAACATGCATGAATTCACTTGTTTAATCATGTGTTCAGACATTGCTGACAATTAAACTCATAATTGCAGTCATTAAGCAATAATTAATGTGTACAGAAATTACTGGTTTGGGCCAGTTGTCACATTGGATTCTTCATTCTTTGCCATTCCCTCTGTCTCCGTCTTGTATGTGCCTGCACAAAAATTTTTAACAAAATCAAGAGGATTCATCCTTTCATCTATATAACAACCCCTCTTAATATCGTATTTCATTACATTTTGTGCTTCAAGACACATATTTACTCTTTTTCCTATTTTAAACATCACCTCCAAACTTATATTTTCTAAATTCTTTTCTATACCCTTTATCAACTCCTCCCATTTAGAATCATTTTTCAGTTTAATAAAAAAATCATTCCACTCTGCAGGTAATGCATCAACTAATATTGATACTTGTTTATCTTTTGACATTCTTATTTTATGATTTTTTAAAATGTCAATTAAACTTTCAAACCGTTTTTCCAACTTATCAACTGTTCCATTTTTCTTACACAAGAAACATTAAAATCTTTCAATCCAACCTTCCTCTTTCACTTTATTATAACTACAATCCCAATATCCACAATACCAATTATTTAATCTTTCAAGTTTATCGTTTTCCTTTTCGTCAAACATTTTAACCACAATTTCTTTGTTAAATGACTTGGTTTAAAAATTGTTTTTAGCTCAGAGTCCACAAAATTTCAACTTCTTGGTATTTGCGCCTTGTAAATCACCTCGAATCACCTGCAAACAAACAAACAAACAAGCGATCAGTTTAAACAGACTGAATACGTAACAATGTGTGTTGATGAAATCAATCTAAGACTCGTTGTCGAAAATTTGCGAATTCGTTCCAATGTTGTTCGGTTGAAATATTATCTTTTAAAAAAACTATTGGGCCAATCACCTTGTTCAGTTGATTTAATTGGACCAACACACCCCCTAAAGCCGACAACTTCAAGTGTGATTATATGGGCCGATTATTTTGAAAGAATCAGTTATCAATTGATGGTGATTGGGCCGATGTAAACAATGGCTGACACACTTGATCTTTAAATCATTTTATGCAATTATGAAAGAGTGACTTCAAATCTGTTAACAAGTTTATTATGGCCACGTGATCTCTTGTTTCACAAACAAATTTATTCGACCAACACACAATTATCACATGAATTGGCAGGGATTCACATGGGTCAACAGTTTATGAGGCCGACCATTTTTAGTGTGCATGAACTTTGATTGGACCGAGACTTTTAGATTCACGTGATTTACAATCTGTTCAAGCGAAATAACAAATTTCAAGCGAAATAGCTCTGATTTGAAGCGAAATTAGGACTTTTCAAGCGGAATAAGGTGTATTTCAAGCGAAATAAGGTACTTTCAAACGGAATAAGGAGTTTTCAAGCGAAATAAGGTGAATTTTCAAGCGGAATCAAGCTATTGACGCGAAATTGGACCTAAAAACTCAGATTTCTCCTAAACGGCTAGGAATTAGGATCTGAAATTTGGTAAGGTTATAGATCAGGTGTTTTCGCACAACATATCAAAAAATCATGTAATTTGGACCGTAAAAACCCGTTCAATTTTGAAATATTCAGTGAAAAACGTGAAAGAATGAGTAGAAGATAAAGAAATGATGCAATTCGGATCTGAAATCGATGAAATCCTGTACGAATCTATGTGTTTGATCAGTGCAATCGAGCTCCTGCTCTGATAACACTTGTAGGATCGGTTTTGACACCGAACGATTGCAAAACGAACGTGTGACGTGCGGAATCCGTACACGAACGTGACCGAACACACATGAACGTACTATAACCGTGATTCTTATTGAATAATATGACGAGTGCAATGCACCGAGAATCACGTGAAGGACTTTCTCTCTCTAGACTTAGATCTCCTAAAAGTCAAATGAGCAAAAAGTCTCCAATCTAACACTATAGCTCTCTATTTATAGGCCAAGGATATAAGGAAGGTTTCCTTATTTACAGAAATGCCACCTTGCCTTTTCTATTAAAATATAACACTATAAGCCTAGATTTCTTCAGTTTCAGCTACGGTTTTAGATTGACGGAGGCGATAGACATAAATGTACCAACAGATATGCCTCGCGGCTGACGGTGGTGGTTGTTGTGAAGCTAGCGGCGGCGACGGGTTTGCCTTACAGGTTTTCAGTATAATATTGTTGGTGATTCAGTCTAGAAACTGGTTACGTACTGGGTTGCGACTGTGAAAAGAAGAAAAGATGATTTCGGTCGGAGGCTGTGCTACGAAGGGATCTAAAAAGGGCCTGAGGGTATGTGGTTTGTATTTTAGTTTTTGTTCATGTTTTCTCATAAACTCAGTTTTCATCTGTAGGGCTGTTCGAGAATCTTGGGTTTCTTCACATTTGGGATTTTCTTTAGGTTTGAGTTTTGTGTGGACTTCTATTTCAGGTATGCATAAAAGAAGACGATAATTTCAATGGTTCGTTACAATTTCTTTGATTTTAGGTACGCATAAGTTCTTCAGATATGCATACAAGAGGTTGAGGTTTGAATCAAAAGTTGAAATCAACGGTTGCTACAGCAAGATATTATACTTCTTCGGCCTTGTTGTTAAACCCAATCTTTCTCATTCTAAGGTAACCTTTTTATAAAAATTTAAATACTTTTCACTTTTGATTTAGCTTTATGTTAGATGATGTGAATACTTTGATGCTTTGGAAGATAATTAATTTTAGGAAAATAAGTTCCTGTCTCATGTTTTGATAGATAAATGATGAATTTTTACAACTTTTAGAGAGTTATAGATTAGGAAATTATTTGAATTTGTATGGATTTAGAGTTTTGAATTTACTTATTTAAAAAATGTAGGGAAGGTTGCTTTTAGGAGCTACCATTGGAATGGTTATAGCTGGAAGGGCTTATGCCAACACCGTTGATGAAGCGACTTTTGAGTACTTAATTTGATGATTTTTTTGGAATGAGTTGATTGTTAGATAATATGACATGATTTGGTCTATTTTCTTTAGAAATGACAGATTTTGGCAAAAAAGAATAGTTATATAACAAATTATAGCTCATTGGGCAAAAGCAGGTATCAACACAAATGTATAAATCAGTTGGGTAAAACAAATACTTGGATGAAAGTGATCTAACTAAGTTATAACTTTGTGTTTTTGCCTCAAAAGTTAGAATTGATTGCTTGAGACTTCTAATATAATAATTATGCATCATGGCAGTTTGTTGCTATTAACTTTTGATTACTTTTATATAAAGCATGGTTTTTTGTAATTTAAGGAATAGGGTTCTGACGACCCTTCAGTTTTCCAAAGAAGTTCCAGTCAAGTTTTGCTCTTCGGCGAGGTTTCCACCCAGGCTAACACTGGCGCGGTGGTTTTGACTGATACATCATTGATCTCCGGCACACTGTTTTCCTTATGAAACATGTCTCTATGTTTTTGTGATTCAACTTGATTGATGTTTTATATATTTGAAATGTCATAGATTTGACATGTTTAATGTTTATGATATCTAACATTGGGCTTCCATTGCGTCTTAATTTGTAAGCCCGGCCGCAACGCGGCGGAGGGTTCCATCTAGTTATAACACTAAATTTTAAATAACTAGCAATAACACCCGCGCGCGTTGCGGCGCGTGTACATCGAAAACATCAAATAAATTAGTCCAAACGTTATGTAATGCGTTAACCATATGAAAACATGCGTTTCGACATAATCGATTTAACTCAATGTAACCTATATAAACAATGTGATTGGATCAAAACATAAAGTGAATCAAATTTATACTGTACAATCATAACATATTACATGTGACCCTAGTCATACATACAAAACGTAACGGGTATAACGAAAAAGTTGACACGTATAATCAAAAGAGATTAATTAGAGCGTTTAAAAAAAGGTAAAAAAAGAATCCACATTTTGACTCAACTCCGATGGAAACAAAATTTACAAAACATTCATAAAATAATTACGAAAACATATTATATTTGACTTGACTCGTTCTCCAAAAAAATGTTACGTCGAAACATACACCAACTCGAATTTATACCAAAACGTACATAAAAATGTGCACGAAAAACTATTTTTTTTTAAATGAAAACGTATTACATTTAACCTGAATCCTTTCCAGAAAAAGTTTACGTCGAAATGTAGAGCAAATCGAATTTATATTGACACGTACACAAAAATATGCACGTAAAAAAGTTAGTTTTTTCTTAAGTAAAGGGGGTATAGTGATAACTCGAAACAAATTATTAGTAATAACTTAATAGGTTAAATACGTTCTTAAAATCGTGACAAGTAGCACTAACGCCACACCACTGACAACGACCACCAGCATTAGAAGAGCTCGTAAAAAGAAAAAAAAAGTAAAAAAATAACACCGAATGAAAAACAAACTTAAAATCGTTCAACCACACACGCCCACGTACGCCCGTTGCAAGGTGTTAATACGAAGAAATTAGCCATAAACGTTAAACGTTGAAAATAATAACTAAGTCGATGTAGGACCCACGCGTTACGACGAATTTGTTAAACGAAGAAAAATATACGCGTTGTGACTGGTCTGTTAAACGGGAAAAAACAGACGAAAAACGGTTGAACCTCACACACACGTTGCGGCGTGTTAACTCGTAAAATTTAGAATGAAACGTAAAACGAAAAACTTGCGAAACATGAAAACTATGGGGGGATGAAAGTTAAAAATAAAAGGTGTGGGAGTTAAATTGTAAAAGATGAGATAAAGGGGTTAAATGCAAAGAATAAGGACTTTTGGGTTAAAAGTAAAAAATAAATTTTTTTTTTTGAAAAACTCCCAAAGCATAAGGTATATACCTTTATGCATACAAATGTTGCTTATTTATGGTATTTTAATTAATTTTAATTTTAATTTAATTTAATTTAATTATTATTCTTTGCTTTTATTAGGCGGTTAATACCGTCAAATAACAATCAGAAGGCTCTCGAAGCAACCAACCAGGCGCAAAGAAGAATAGAAAATCCAGAACATTCTCAAATCATCCCATGAAATTCGACAGCCGCCCGAAATCGAAGAACACTCTGGATATCAATCTTTCTTTCCCCACTATATAACCCATCTACCTCTCATCATCCTTCTCATCGAGAATAAGAAAAAAAAAAACATTCTTTACAGCGAGTTTTTTCAAAGCTATTTTTATTTGTAATCTAGTTTGTGTTCGGAAAGATGTCTGGAAAAGGTGAAGGACCGGCTATTGGTATCGATCTCGGAACCACATACTCGTGTGTCGGAGTCTGGCAACATGATCGTGTTGAAATCATTGCTAATGATCAGGGCAACAGGACGACTCCATCTTATGTTGCGTTTACGGATACTGAGCGTCTGATTGGAGACGCTGCAAAGAATCAAGTCGCCATGAATCCTACCAACACTGTTTTCGGTATGTTCCTTTCTTGCATATCAATTTTCTTTATTATTTACTGAAATTCAAGCTCAATTATCGTATTCCGTCGAGGTTTTATCATTCATTATGTTGACTTAAAAACTTGTTATTATTAACTTTTAAGATCAATTGACGTTAACGAATCATTCAGAAAACAAATAATGTAAAACAGAGGATTTGATTATATTTTATTTTGTTTATTGTTGATATTGAATATCTGTATGTCTAATCGGATGTTTATTATATAATTTTCTGCAGATGCAAAGCGGTTAATCGGGAGGAGATTTTCCGATCCGTCAGTGCAAAGTGACATGAAGCACTGGCCGTTCAAAGTAGTCCCCGGAGCCGGAGACAAGCCGATGATTGTTGTCTCATACAAAGGCGAAGATAAACAGTTTTCTGCTGAAGAAATCTCTTCAATGGTTTTAGTAAAGATGAAGGAAATTGCTGAAGCTTTCCTGGGTACCACCATAAAAAATGCTGTGGTTACTGTTCCTGCATACTTCAACGACTCTCAGCGTCAAGCCACCAAGGACGCCGGTGTTATTTCGGGGCTTAATGTCATGCGAATCATCAACGAGCCGACTGCAGCCGCTATTGCTTACGGGCTGGATAAGAAAGCGTCGAGCGTCGGCGAGAAGAATGTGTTGATATTTGATTTGGGTGGTGGTACTTTTGATGTGTCTTTGCTGACCATTGAAGAGGGTATTTTCGAAGTGAAGTCGACCGCGGGTGACACGCATTTGGGGGGTGAGGATTTTGATAACAGGATGGTTAATCATTTTGTTCAGGAGTTTAAGAGGAAGAACAAGAAGGATATTAGCGGGAATGCAAGGGCGTTGAGGCGGTTGAGGACCGCATGTGAAAGGGCGAAGAGGACGCTTTCGTCTACCGCTCAAACCACTATCGAAATCGATTCGTTATACGAAGGGATTGATTTCTACTCCACGATTACGCGTGCGAGGTTTGAGGAATTGAACATGGATTTGTTTAGGAAGTGTATGGAGCCTGTGGAGAAGTGTTTGAGAGATGCTAAGATGGATAAAAGCAGTGTTCATGATGTTGTGCTTGTTGGCGGTTCTACTCGGATTCCGAAAGTTCAACAGTTGTTGCAAGATTTCTTCAATGGGAAGGAGTTGTGTAAGAGTATTAATCCGGACGAGGCAGTGGCGTATGGTGCTGCGGTTCAAGCGGCTATTTTGAGCGGTGAAGGGAACCAGAAGGTTCAAGACTTGCTTCTGTTGGATGTTACACCTTTGTCTTTGGGGTTGGAGACTGCTGGTGGTGTTATGACGACTTTGATACCGAGAAACACCACCATTCCCACCAAGAAAGAGCAGGTGTTCTCCACCTACTCTGATAACCAACCCGGTGTTTTGATCCAGGTTTACGAGGGTGAACGAGCGCGAACCAAAGACAACAATTTGTTGGGCAAGTTTGAGCTGTCAGGAATCCCTCCGGCTCCTCGTGGAGTTCCACAGATCACTGTCTGTTTCGACATTGACGCTAATGGGATCTTGAACGTATCCGCAGAAGATAAAACGTCAGGGAAGAAGAACAAGATCACGATTACGAACGACAAAGGTAGACTGTCGAAGGAGGAGATCGAGAAAATGGTTCAGGAGGCAGAGAAATACAAGGCGGAGGATGAAGAGCACAAGAAGAAAGTGGAAGCGAAGAATGCATTAGAGAACTATGCATATAACATGAGGAACACTATCAAGGACGAGAAGATAGGATCGAAGCTACCTGAGGCCGACAAGAAGAAGGTGGAGGATGCGGTTGAGGAGGCGATTAAGTGGTTGGATGGTAACCAGTTGGCAGAGGCTGAAGAGTTTGAGGACAAGATGAAAGAGCTAGAAGGGGTTTGCAACCCGATTATTGCTAAGATGTACCAAGGTGGTGCTAATGGGCCGGATATGGGCGAAGGTATGGATGCGGACGGCCCTTCGGCTGGCGGTGCAAGTGGTGGCGCCGGGCCCAAGATTGAAGAGGTGGACTAAGATTAAAAATTATTGGATGGATAAATGTTGGTTTAATTTTGTTTTCTATTTGATCTGTGTTATTACTTATGATGTAATTGGGAGTTGATTGTTGTTCATGAGTTATTATTAAAAGTTTTAATTTTTGAGCAAATGTGAGTTACATTTTAGATTTCTAGTTATGAAGACTTTTCTTGATTGTGGTTGGGTTTAGCAGTTCTAAGTTTCTAACTGGCAAGAAAAACACATACTTTTGGGCTTGATACTCTAAATGGTTGGGCTTATTATTCACAGACTTCATTTTTCTTGTTTGGGTCTTGCGCCCACATCCTAGTGGTCTAAGCATGAGGACATGAATCCATTATCCATTTGATCAGTTTTATGTCCATTTTTTAAGAATGTTTGTGGTCAGGCTTGATCCTTTAACTTTGCTATGCAGTAAGATTATATAAAAATGTCTCAATTGAATTTTCAAAACCTTTTGTGTTGCTTGAATTTAACCTTTCCTACAAGAGAAGAGTTAAAGGCTGTGTTCCAGAGATCCACTTAACAGGGGGAGGGGAGGGGAGGGGAGGGGAGGGAAAATGGGGTTTTTTTTGCCTGAAAATAGTCTTTCCAATTTGGAAAGACATGGAGGGGAGGGGAGGGATGGGGAGGGATTTTTAACTTGGGAACACACCGAAAGTGTAGACTGCAGGGTGCACAGCTCAAGCCCACATTTCCGGGTTCAATCCAACCAGCTCAGGCCTGCTTCGACGAAGCCTATTGTGTTTGGTCAAACACTTCCTTGACAACTCAATTGACATATTGTGTTTGGTCAAACACTTCCTTGACAACTCAATTGGAGGTCATGTCATATTGGAGGCTGTTACATCTCCCTCACTCCACACTTAACCACCAACTCTGAGTTTTACGGTGCTATGAGGCATGCAAGGTTAGATGCTATGTCGTTTTGATTAAAAATCCAATTTGTTTGTACTTTTAATTTTGAGCTACAATCACTACTATCCAGGACTCATTAGCTACACAATCCAAATATATGTAACCTATGTAACATCTATGTGTTACACATGTAACAACCATACAATTTAACCTATTCTAGACATGTTTCAACCCCCTAACAGCTACGACTTGATGACTATCCGACTATAGACATTAATTAAGTGCTTCTACAAAAAGGGACATCTACTGGCCCAATTCCCAAATACATTTATGTTTTAAAACTGCAATTTTAACTACAGAAATTCCATTGCAACAGCTAATATCAGTTCAGATCAGCAATATCTTCAAGTGGGTCCAAATTGCAGGAGTAAATTTTTTTTTTGGCAGCCACCAATCAGACCACGCATAGTCATCAAAGATCCTACCCATTAAACTGCAAATCTTTGTAAGTCTGATCTCCATTTAAATGAACAGATCATTTACTTTACTATCATCATAATACCATATCTCGTACACATAGGTCAACTCGAACTCATAACCTCCACTTTGAAAGGCCATGGGGCTGCGAATGTAGCAAAAGGTCATCAGCAGGGTTTCAATTATTATTCATAGCTTTTGGTATGTAACACTTAACATTATGACATCTATTGAAATGGAGTTAAACTAACGCCAAACAATTATTTCACTCAAATCATCATAATCCATGATGTAAAATAATGCGCAGATAAAAGAAATCATGATATTAAATATGAAAGCATAGTAGTTATAAGGCCATGTGTTATGGGGCGCTATTGTCATGCCGTTGGTGCCACATGACCACTGACCGGGGTGTGAACACTGTTATAGGTGGGGCGTGGGGCAAATTGTGGGTACGCACAAGAAGAAAAAGTGATGTTAGGGGACGCGTGGAACCACAACAGGGGACGCTTTTGAAAGAAAGTGAATGATGGGTGCTTATATGGCATCTACGTGGCTTCACTTTTTTTTCCTCACGGAGCCCCAATAAAGGCCCTCATAACGCGTAGCCTCACATTTACAAGCTTTCAGGGCTTTAAAGTATCTAACAACTTTAAAAACATTATTTACTATAGATTTTTTTATATTATATAATATTTTTATATTTCTGATATGATTGAATAAACATGCATAGTATATTACAAACACGAACCCAAAATGGGATGGCGTGTCACTTGTAAGGAAATTAGATCACAAAAAAGTCCATAAGGTTGTCTTCAATGGTGCAACGCCCCATTCCATGTGGCATGGGGTCCGATGTGAGAGGGCGGGTAACACCGGCAGAGGGGGCAGGAATGGGGGCGGGATGAGGAGAGGCGTGGAGGTGGAAACGACATGGAGATGGATGTGGGTGGTGGGTCCCATGGTGGCAACAGCTAGTTGTTTAAAAAATATTATTCCCCTATATCTCTCTATATATATATGCCCACATATATCACGCATTTTCAAAAAAAAAAAAAAAACTACCCACACTCAAATATAATTCTCAAACTCAAATCCACTTCTCATACTAAAAAATTGGCACGAAACCGTTGGAGTGAAGAAGAAGACATCGTGACAGTCTCGGCTTAAATTAATGTTTTTGAGAACGGGCCACAACAAAACTTCACGTTTGGACACGCTTCATTTCAAGAATTTCGTCAGCATTTCGGCGCAAACAATCTCTCTGCAGACTGTTTTGTTTCAAGAATTAGGAATTTGAGAGCAAATATTTCCAAATTTAACCAAATATTCAACATCGTGATGGCGCACGGTGATGATGTAACAGAGGATGAAGCGATCACAGAGGCTCGTGGTGAATACCAGAACATGTACGGTCGACCATTTAATCACATCTCATATTGGCAATTACTAAGAAACCACCCTCATTTGGGTTTTGCTCCACGTCCGACTTTAGACTCAGACAATCCTGGTGGTGATTATTAGTGTTATTTGTTGTTTATTTATCTAGTTTGTTTCGGTTTGTTTGTTTGTTTATTTATCTAGTTTGTTGTTTATTTATCTAGTTTTTTTAGTGTCCTTTTTACTATACACCATTTGAAAATTTCACCTAGGTATCTACTAAGACTCATGTATTCTTATTCCTATATATTTTGAATTCAAATTCCAATGACACTAATCCAACGACTATATTTTGAATTCGAATTTTAACGACACTATTCTAACGGCTATATTTTGAATTCGAATTCTAACGACACTATTCCAACGACTATATTCTACTGCCTATAAATTTACATCTACTCCCTCACCATAGATGCACATCTTCCACTACCTACACACTTACAATTCTTTTTCTACCAAAGATATGGGTGACGGTAATGAAGGACCATCAAACCTAATACGTTACTCTCGATGACAACCAAACCCTCATCCTTCAACCCCTCCACCTGCAAACCATTTTCGATGACGATCATACCGTCACCTCCAACCCTCCACCAACAACTATAACATCCGCCAAAAACGGATCTTAGAAAAACCAAACCGTTTTGAAAAGTGGATCCGAACCCTTAGTAAACCGGTTCAAATCGTTATAAATAAAATAAAATATGTTATATTATATTTGACCCTATTCTGATTTTTATGAAACTTAGGTCATATGATAAAGATGCTATTGATGTGCGTGTGCCAACATGTTGTATTTTGTATAGTTTTGAGTCGGTTTTAAGTATTTAAATGTGTTTATTCGTATTGGTATATGTGCTTATCACGCATTGGGTTTTTAGGCTTAACAGGTGCTAAGCAAGGTAAAAAGAGCATCCGAGCGATAAAATGGGATCTACAGGTCAACACGGGACCCACAATACAAAAATCTGAAAAACAGGTTCTCTGGCGCCACGCTGGGGATGTCCGAGAAGGCCCCACGACGCGCTACAACACTAATCAAGTGGGACTTGGATTGGTTATCCAGGCGCCGCGCGAGAGGAATCAGGACTCTCCCGCGACGCGCGAGAGAGGTTAATTACGAGAAAAGTATAAAATGTGACCTAAATCGTTTTTAGGAAAATTATTCCATTCCCAACCGTAAGAGACAAACCCAGAGGCGATTTTCTCAGTATTCTTCCATCTTCCGAGCTGTTTCTTCATGTTTGATCATATCCCAATGATAATTGAAGCTGTAATGACTTCCATGCGCAACTAAACGCTTGTGGCTTCCGCCCGCATGAATGATTGCCTTGTTTTGCACTAGACTTTGTTTCCCAATTCTTATTAACCGGTAATTTTAACTACTTGTGTTGGTTTTGTGAAACGTTTATTATATTTGAATTCTTTATCGTTTATCAAGCGTATTGGCGATCTTTTTGCATCGTTAGCAGGTTGGTAAATTGGTGGGTAATTGATATAATAAAAAAAGTTATTAGGTTGTTATAGCGAGTCTTAAAAACTATCCCTAATAATTAATTAAGATCATTAATTCCAAGGCCATGTCTATGTGGTATTATGAATCGGTAAACAGGTTGTCGTGTTAAAACGGGTAATCGGGATTCCGTGTGGAGGTTACTTTTCTCATCTTGATATCAACTTTCTTAATTAATTTTCGTGTCTTCGAAATCAATCAATCAAAATCCCAATTACATAATTTTAGTTTTTAGTTAAAGTCTTTTACACTGACCACAAATTTCCCGTGGATACGATACCCTACTTACGCTATCTACTTAGTCTAGTTAGGGTTTTGCATAACCCTAAAGACAGTCATTAGCTATTTTAGTAATTCTATAAAACGACATATTTTTTGAGTTATACGAGAAAAACGAGTTAAGTAGTTGAATTATATTATAAAAAAATAAATATATCAAGACTATCGTTTGGGCAAACCCCCCAAACGACGGTTAGTGTTGTTTGACACTTGCCCCAAACGACAGTTAGTATCATTTGACACTTCGGCCAAACCCAAACAACAGTACCTACAACTTTCCTTCTCCATCTGCAATCGCGATGCCCTTTCTTCAAGTAATTAATCCAGATATTTTCTCAATAATTGATATTCCTAATCACCCTAAATGCCTATACCTCAATACACACTCTAAAACCTCCAAATACATTATATAATTGCCTAATTTTATTAACTAACAAATCTCCATTAAAACTTATATAATTCTATAAATTGTATAAATAAAATTTGTCCACAATATCAACCCTTGTCACTCTCAAACGATTTCTCCACCTCCCTCATACAAATCCTCACTCCCAAATCGTTCCAACACCACTCTCAATTCGCGGATTCAAGGCAAAGAAGATCTAGGGCTTAAAACTTCATCTTTTCATATCTCCTTCATTTCTTCATCAAGCGAGGTAGTTCTTGTGTCTATTTCATTTAGTTTTTCGAGATCTACAAAACCCCTCTATCAATTTCTGTGATAGAGGGCTTCTAAAATCCGAATCAAATTTCTTGTATTTTAGTGTTCTGGAATGTAGAATTTTGGGACTTTTGATCTTAAATTAATGAATTGTTGAAATTTGAAGCTTGTCATAATCATATTAAATTAGACCTCGTAATTTCTGAGAATTTTTGGTCATCTTTTGAAATTATTTCTTATTTTAACCATGTTATATTATGTAAAATAATATAAACATACAAAAAATCATCAAAATAAAGTTTATAAATAATAAACTAAATTTTTCCAAAAAGATCTAAGTTATTTCATTGTAACGAAACCCGACGTTCCACCCATGGTTATTCTATTTTTCTATAACACCTCGGAAATTCAAGACGAATAATATGGCAAAACTTGTCCAATCAACTCTCAAATATTCCCGGTAAGTTGGACGAGAGGGACTAATTTTGCAAAAATGTGGAAGTTTGGATGTGGAGGGGTCAAATGTGACAAATTGCCAAATTTTTTGCTTCTGAAGGCCCCTTGCGGACCGCAAGACATATGCCTTACGGTCCGTAAGGCATTCAAAATCAGTGGGCATTCTGAATGTAACGCATCGCTTTTGTAACTTTCCTTATTTAGAAAGTTAGTCTTGTATTCTATTTATGGAAACTCGTATTCTCTTGTAATCGTATTTCATTTCCAATTATTGTAATCCGAGGCTTTGATCGTAATAAACCTTGGTCATTTTACATAAGTTATACATTTATTATACACACTTGTTTTACATTCAACTTGAATACATGTTTGATACACATTCTTCACTCACGCGAATTCGTACTTATTTTATGTACAAACTATCGTAAATACGTGTTTCAATACTCTTATATACTTAGTCATACATTCGCAATACTTGATTTATACTTTCATGCGTGTATTATACTTAAAATATGATAATTATACAAGTTATACCTTAAAATATACTAAACATCAAAGTATAGGGGACATATTGTAAAAAAGGAAATTGGTTTGGCTAAATGAGGCTTGGCGTTATGCCAAGCCTAATCCCATTTGGCTTGATGGGGCGTCAAGCCCCTCAATCCGTAGAATATTGTTTCCCTTTCACGGGTTGGCCAACTTCTCCACCTCCAAACTCACCCAATCACCTTTAAACTCCATTAAAATTCTAACCTTAATCCACCACTATATAAACAAGCTTCCTACCTCCCATTTTCACTTTCCCAGCTCCATTACACTCTCATAATGCTCTCAATTCAGCTGAAATTACAAGTTATGACAGATTATTCTAAGTGCCAAAGTGAGCACTTTTTCTTCATTTTCTTCTACTTTTCTTTACCATTTCTTCTTCTACAAAGCTTGGAGCACCTCTAGGAATGTTTTCACAGGTTTACCATGGTAAACCAAGGTGGAACAATACAATTTTGAGGTCCAAACTTCTGTTTTGGAAGATCTATGGTTACCTTTTATGAAACTTAATATTTTCTTCAAGAATATTATGCCTAACATCTTCCTAAACCCATCTATGGTTATGGAACTTGTTAGAGCTTGATTCCTAAAAGTTTAGAGGTGCAAATACTCTCTAAACTTTCTGTTTTATTAAGGTTTAAAACAACCTATATGTGATGGAAACCATTCAAGTCTACCATAGTTCATATGGTTAGACTTGTGCTTTAGTGAAAGTGTGAACCTTGGAAGCTTTGGCTATCCTAACTTGTTCCACACCTCACTTGATGTTTTATTTTGCCATTCCAAGTAGCTTGCTAGTCTTAAAGTAACATAACCTCGTCTAGCCTCCAAAAGTTAGTTAATTCTTTCCATGTTGAGTCGGCTCAACCGGGTTAAATCTTACTTGGCTACTTGAAGACATATTAGTTAGTTGTATATTTTCTTTTCATTCATGACCATCCGAGTCATCCTTGTGATGATTTGTGCATTGGTGAATCATACAATGAGGTTAATCCTCCATGCATGACTTATATGACAATCTATGATACTTTTGATGGACTTAGTTTTAGGATACTATATATATATATATATATATATATATATATATATATATATATATATATAGGTACGGGATCAGGAGAAAACGCCCTAAAGTGTGAGAACGGATCCTGGTCCAACACGTGGCAGGGGGTGCTAAATGATATGTAGGGGTATGATTGTTCTTTTTTCCGTTCCCTCCTTATTCGCATTATAAATCTGTTTCAAATTAAAACTCCAAAGATTTCGTATTAGCTGTTACCTCCTTTCCAAGCCTTCTCAGATCTATGGCGTTTAACGTGGATTCTGTTCGACAAAGTAATATTTGATGATGTTTTATATTTTTGTTCCAGCAAATTATGCAACACATATACAACAGATACGATGTTTTGTTCTTTTATGCTTGTTTCATTGTTTTTTTTTTCAAATTAATATTTCATAATGTGCTGTATGCTTTCAATGGCGTTGTTCATGTATCCAATTTATTCGCGTTTTCATTGGTAGTTAAACAATTAGTAAGAACTGATAATTGGAGTTTTCATTATTAATTTTAATTCTCATTTGGGATCTAGTATTTTTCTTATGTTTTTTACGATCATTGGCGTTTTACACCTAATTAGTTTTGAATATTATTTAGTAGTATTTGTAAACATCAGTTATTACTATTTGTTAATTTGTGTAAACATCAATTTTGTTAACTATGGCGTTTTCATTATCATGTTATATTTGTTAATTATTCATGTTGTTAATTGTTTTTAATTTCATCTCATGGTGTTTTGATTATCACGTTGCATTAGTATTGTTAATTCATCATATTTGTTAATTAATCAAGTTATGGTGTGTGTATTATGGCGTTTTCATTATGACGTTTTCAAATTATGTGATTATTATGTCTTGTTTATTATTCAATTAATGGCGTTTTCATCCATAATTTTATCAGGAGACATTTTCTATTTTTAATGGCGTTTTTCTGAAATTTGTTGCTCACTGTGTGTTCTCAGAAGAAGGTGTTTCCTCGAATGAAAAGTTTTGCCCCAAAACTGGTTTACCATTTATCATTTTTGACGTTAGTGAAGAAATAAAGCCAAGAAAGGACATGATATTCACAAGCCTCGATGATTGTTATTCAATGTATGTTACGTATGCCAAGGCTTGTGGGTTTTCAGTCAGGAAAGGGACTGAAAAGATAAACACCAAAGGTGTAAGACATATTAAGTATTATATGTGTACGAGAGCTGGTGTATATAAGGACAAGAAGGTTGATACGTTGGAACCCAATCAAAAGGAACGGTTAGTGTGATCTAACTTTTCAAAGATGAATGCTTGTGGTGCACTGTTATGTGTAATTTTTGAGGCTGGATCATGGAAGGTCTATAAGTTTGTTGAGGAGAACAACCATGATCTTGTTGAACGTCCTGATAAGCATTTTCTTCCAACTGAACGACACCTCACTCAAATCCAGAAGCATGTTATACACAACATGTCTAAGTTGAATTTGGGCCCAGTTAAGGCGTTTAATGTTATGAAGACTTATTTTGGCGGTTTTGAAGACGTGGGTGCAAGTAAAGTTGAATTTAAGAACTACAAGAGGCAAATTAATTTGTTTATAGGGGAATACGACGCTGAGATGGTTGTGAGACATTTGGATGAAAAAAAAAAAACAGTCCCAGCCTAATTTCTCATACGATTACTTCACAGACGAAGACAATCGTTTGAAGGGACTTTTTTGGTGTGATGATCAAGCCAAACGTAATTACCACGTGTTTGGTGATGTAATTTCGTTTGACACCACGTATCGTTCCAACAAGTAATATTTTATAATTCAACTTTTGTCTGTTCTTTTGGCATTTTCACTGGTTACATACATTTGGCTTTTTCTGAGTTTACATGCAATGACGTTTTTATTATCGTTTCATTTCTCATGGCGTTTTCATATGCAGATACGCTATGGTGTTTGTACCGTTCACTGGTATAGACAATCACCACTGCAATGTTACATTTGGTGCTGCATTATTGGCGTCAGAAGCTGCTGATACGTATATTTGGTTGTTGAGAGTTTTTCTAAACGCTGTTGGTTCTCAACCAAAATTTGTTGTCACTGACCAAGATCCAGCAATGAAGAAGGCTATTTCTGTTGTATTTGTTGACACGAGGCATCAGTTATGCATCTGGCATGTGATGCATAAACTTTCTATGAAAGTTGATTTCCTTATTTTTATGTTTGGCGTTTTAAGATATATGGCGTTCTTTAACCTTGTTACTGTTTTTCATGTAAGTTTGTCTGTGGTGTAATATATATGTTTTTTTTGCATGACGTTTTCATGTTATACATAGGTTGGTGTTAGGCTATGCAATTCCACCAATTTCAAAGAACGTATTTGTGGTGTTGTGTGGATGGATATTCTTACGCCCGAAGAGTTTGAATCAGAATGGGAAGTGGTTATCGGAGAGTTCAATTTAGCAAATAATGACTAGCTATCTGATATTTTTGCACTCAGGGAATCTTGGATCCCTGCATACTATAGAATAGAAGAGCTGTCGGGCCTTATGCGAACAACATCGAGGTCGGAAAGTGAGAATCATTTTTTTTGGTCAAGTGTGCAGTTCAAAAGCTACTCTGGTTGAGTTGATGACTCATTACGAAAGTGCAATAGAAGCACAGCGTCACACGCATCAGAAAAATGATCATGAATCTCGATACAAATGCCCCCAGTTGAAGAGTAATTACCAAGTGTTGGAGGGCCAAGTTGCTGACATATACACGAAAAATATTTTTTGTGACATTCAAGCTGAGCTAATCGGAATTGAGAAATTGCATAAATCAACGTTACGAAGATCATCCCAATGGGTTTGTTAAGTTTTACATAAATGATTTCCAGCAGCCTTGTACATCCTTATTTGAGATAAACAATGGCGTTTTTGTTTTTTTATATGGCATTTTCTGTATATGGCGTTTATCATATTCTATTATAACATTTAATTTGTTTTTTATCCAGTTTTGTGTTTTTTTTAATTTTTTTTATACAAACGTTGCCTGCATGGGGTTTTATACAAACATTGTTTTTGGCGTTTTTCAGGTAATGTACCGTAAGTCTGATTGCACATGCAGTTGCTCATGCAGGCGTTTTGAGCAGTTTGGTTTGCTATGTAGACATATATTTTATGTTTTGAGAAGTTTGGACATTAGGGAATTTCCAAAACAGTACATTTTGAATAGATGGCGTAAAGAGGCTTCCCCAAATTGCTCTTCCGAATACTCAATTAGTCGTGAATATATGACCGAGCTTGATCCCGATGTGCAAAGCATGATGCGAGAGATTATTTTTTCAACGGAGTATACTTTGAACCGTTTATCTGGTAATAAAGAGGAACTATCCTTATACAAGGATCATGTTCAATCTTATATGAAGAAGGTTCAAGATATGCAGATTGTTGCTCCTCCTACTAGTACTAGGGATAGATTTGCGGAGATAACCAATCAATATAAAAACGACAAGAATCCGATAAGAGTTCCTGTTGGGTATAAGTCCAAAGGTTCTGGATCTCGGAAGCGCCTGAAATCTAAACAGGAGATAGCAATCGAGAAAACGAAATCAAAGTCGAAACCCGGGGCCAAAGAAAGACAGCGTCAGAATTGCAAAGGCTATAGACACTATGCATCGACATGCAAAAAGGCCATAATTAAAAGAAAATCGACACAGTCTTCGAGAGCAAGTGAAGAGCAGTTTGGCGTTTTTATAATTTTCATTGTTACAGAACACACACAGACTGGAATTTGGCATTTTATATCTCTTATATAGCATTTTTTATTTTTTCCCACCTTCTTTTTCTACTTATTGTGCATAATATGTTACTTGGAAGTTACATAACAAACAATATAAGATCGGTTAAACAAACCAAACGCCAAGAAAAACAACGCCACTAAATAAAAGTAGCTTAAACCTCTAATTTTGGTCATGCTAAATTCAATAATGTTTTGCTGAAAGAGATGGACAACATTGTTAATCCTCAGTTAAGAAAGATGTCTAACAATATTATCCACCCCGTTCAGCTAAACTTTATTGAGAACAAAAATGAATATCCAAGAAATGACATTTTGCAATTTTGTGGTTTTTGTATGTTTTGGCGTTTATATTAAGGATAGACTCAATAAGATTTTGCTTAATGAGATGGACAATATCCCCACATAAGGATTTTGCCCATCACATTGAGTGAAAGTTTACTGAGAAAATAGTGTATCTCAAAGAAACGTCGATTGGAATCTTTGATGTTTGGGTTTCTTGGCGTTTCTAAGATGAAGGGTATATAGTAAAATATGGCGTTTTGGGTTTGATGTGTTTAATGGAAGGTCTTAGATGTTGTTTATATAGGATGTTTTTGGCGCGTATTTTAGGCGGGATTTTATTATAATAAATGCTAGTAATTAAGTTCCATCGTTTCAGTTACTGTTTGTTCAGCTTTATCGTTTAAAAACAAAGTTTGGCGTTTTATATGTAATGGCATTTAGATTAGGATGATGTGTGCTTTGTATTTTAAGGCGGGAATTTAATGGCGTTTTATTCATGAGTTTGGCGTTTTGTGTAGAGAAGTCTAAAGACCTTTTTACCCTTAATGAAGTGCGCCCACGTAATAAAATTGATGTTATTTACAAAAACGCCACCGCGCCAATCTAGTCCATAGATAGTTTTGATCTGATGATCCATAAGCGTTCTCACTATTCTCACTGTTCTCACACTTTTCACCGTTTTCCCTAAATCCTGACCATATATATATACACACACACACACACACACCCCCCCTATATAACCGGACCCATGATGCTATTTGGATTTTGATTATTTATCATGAACTTAGGTTACTTTATCTATGATTCTAAGTCTCTCATTTTTTATTCTAATGGGCAAACTAGGACCCATGAAATCACATACAACTTAGTGTCAAAATGAGTACTTAGGCGAGATATACTTTCTTGTATACATACTTTTGTACTTGAATTCTAAATCCCGAATGACCTTATACCTTCGATTCCCTATTACCAAACAACTCGTCCCTCAAGGATAATCGGAAAGCTTTTGCAAGATTGTGAGTATACATGACCCTTTTTCTTTTACACTTTTGGGTGCAATACGTTATACTATTGAACACAAGCAATCACTTATTGAAGGGGTACGGTCCCAAAAACCTTGCACAGGCACATGGAACCATACCATAACCCCATCACATAAACATCTTTAAAGCAGAACCCCGCGCGGCTGCGCGCCGGTTCTAAACAAAACACAGAAGAAAACAATCTTCAATAAACCATGTGCCAGAGAAAGGATAGAACCAACAAACTCGCGCGGGCTCCCGCAAAGGTAAAAGTTAGACTCAAAATTGAGAACCTAAACAAACTCCGCGCACCAGGAACCATAACTTGAGCAAAAGTGTTCTTTTCTGATTGTAACAGAATTAACACGTGGCAAGAACATAAAGGGTTACAGCTGTAAATCTTCTAGAAAACTTCATCATGCACAACCATTCGGTTACAACCGAATGGTGACATGGCATCATCCTGGGCGTCCATCTCAATCACGATGATGGCACTAACTTAGAGAGAGATCCACATAAAACCACTTTCCACGTGGCGTTCCCCTAGCCATTGATCATAATCACGATCCGTGTGCTTGAACGGACGTTAATGATCAACAGAAAGGGCAGTAACCGCTTACGGAAAATGCCTTCCGTTACTATCTCCGTCAACAGATTTTCCCGCCCAAATCCGAGGTATAAATAAGATAGGTCAGGTATGATTTCACAAGTTACATTCACTTCACTTTCACTACTTCTTCTTCTTCTTCATTTAGATCTGTACATATTCTCACGCCGGAGGGTGGTCACGGAGAGAACCCCCATTCTCCCCGTGGCGAGTCTAACAGCTGTTAGTTTTGCAGATATCATCGGAGAAGAAACCCCGTTTAACCCTAAATAAAGCGAGAGGACTATCCATTTTATGCAGAACTAAACCCCTGGTCCGATTGATTCCGGTCATTCGAACCACTGTTTCTTCATTGGCGCCCACCGATTCCTCAATTTTCATTTCTCATCTTCTCGTTTTGATTCACTTCTGTCCAATCTTTGTTTCCCATGGCAGAGACTCTGTCACATCATCCATCAGGCACTCGACAGGCGAATTTTACTCATGATCCCCGTGTCGAGGGAATCGTGGAAGAAGCTTCCAAAGATAACGATGTCCATCACAACGTTAATTGTCACGGCCCCCGACCTAGTTTCCTGGTTCGATTGCCGCGAGACAGAAAACCCGTGGTATTTTATTTTGGGTATTTAATTTGGCTACGGAAATATTAACATGATCGTTTAACTGAAAATGCCCAATTATTTTATTTCACATTTTTGGGACAAACCCCGTAGTTTACAATAAAGGAAATTTCACTGGGAAATTCCTAGTTTACAAAACATGTTTATTTATTTACTAGCCACTTTATCCAAGCTGGTAGTGCTACACGGCACTTTTCCTTGTTCACAGTAAATCACCTGAAACCTGTTTAAACAGATTTTATCATCGGGGAAATACTGGCGAGTCATTTAATTTGCACAAAATGACACATTGTTACAATTTACAACATTAAGGGTTTTTATATTTGCCCCTATCTTATAATTAGCTGGTTCAGCTGTCACTCGACCGAATCTATGACTGTGGACATATCACTAAATTAGGCTCGCCCACCTAAAGTGATAAATCGTTAGTAGTAATGTATACAAAACCCCCACTTACTGCCAGTAATTACAGATTAGCAAAGACTTAATCACTGCAAAGTATAACTGGAAAACATTTAGGATTTTGTAAAGCAATTTGATAAAAAGAGAATGACTCACATTGCAAGTTTAGTTGGACAGAGTTTAGCCTACTGATTAAGCCCGGTAACCTAGTTGAAATAACAATGCACACGAAACTAGTTTAGTAACTTAATACAACATTTACGATAAACTCATGAAATCAAAACCCTCACGACGAATGACAAAGTATAGCCCGAATTTGGGCAGCACTTAAACATCCATCGGATCGGTTTTAATCGATCGGACATTGTATCGTAGCAGTGATCGAGTAATTACCCTGTAATCGTAGCAGCGTATCGACCCTAAAACGCTCGTTTCAAAGCAGAATGTTTGCTGTTTTGAAAAGTTTTTCGAACACAGATGAAAGCCCCATGCACGTCCAATTTATAGCAAATTTTTGAGTCTTTCGCGGCCCGCGTAAAGCTTAAGAGAACCTTACGCGGCCCGCGAGGGCCACCCTAGCTACAGCTAGGGCTGCCGTGTCACGCCGTAGGTCTGCCACGTGTCAGACACATGGCATAAAGCTTATCCGGAGATTCATCGACCTGTCGCGCACCGCGTAGGCTTAGCTTAAACCTTACGCGGCCCGCGAGCGATCTATAAATTTTGAATTTCTTGGTTTTTAACAAGAATTAGGGTTTTAGGGCCGGCTTCTCACTTACGGAGTGTTGTGGGACATTTTTGCAGGTCCTTACATCCTCCCCACCTTATTTAAAATCTCGTCTCCGAGATTTACTGGAACAAGTGAGGATACTTTCGCTTCATTTCCGATTCTAGTTCCCATGTGTACTCGGGTCCTCTTTTTGAATTCCACTTTACCTTGACTAGCACCAATCTTTTGTGCTTGAGGAACTTAATCTTTCTGTCTTCTATTTGGAGCGGTTTCTCAACAAATTTCAGTTTTTCATTTACCTCTATATCTTGAAGAGGTACCACCAGTGATTCGTCCGATAAATATTTCTTGAGATTAGATATATGAAACACGTCATGTACCCCGGCTAACTCTTCTGGTAGTTGTAAATGAGAGGCAGCTGGTCCTATCCGCTGGATCACTGGGAATGGTCCTATGTACCTTGGACTTAGCTTTCCCTTCTTACCGAACCGAACTATTCCTTTCCAAGGAGAAACTTTCAACAGCACTGCGTCTCCAACTTGAAATTCTAACGGCTTGCGTCGATTGTCTGCATAACTCTTCTGGCGATCTCGAGCCGTTTTCAGTCTTTCCTTGATTTGAGTTATCTTGTCGGTGGTTTCTTGCACAATTTCGGGACCTGATAATTGACTTTCTCCTATTTCTGCCCAACATACTGGAGTTCGGCACTTTCGTCCATATAGTGCTTCAAACGGGGCAGCCTCGATGCTTGCATGATAACTATTGTTATAGGAGAATTCTATTAACGATAAGTGGTCGTCCCAGTTTCCACCAAAGTCTATCACGCATGCCCTGAGCATGTCTTCTAGGGTTTGAATTGTCCTTTCACTTTGTCCATCAGTCTGAGTGTAGGTCCCCGTAATCCCGTATGGATCTTAACAAGACTGCTAATCTATCAAGGGTGCGGAATCCCATTGATAAACCTTCGAACCTGAAACAAGAATATTAGAAGAAGAACACGAACACACTTCAATCAATCTGGTCTTCTATTGATTATCCAACATAAACGTTTACAATTAATTCAAGACCCCTCGAAATCTCCTAGCCACTCTCTATAGATTTCGAACTCTCTCCAACTTTTCTCTAAGTGTCTATTAACTGGCTACTAACTGGCTAACCTCAACCCTAATGCATCATGTTGTTTATATAGTACAACCATGTTTGCATACTGGACTTTGGTCTGGGCTTGGCCATTTTCCTAGCCCATTACACTAATTAACTTACTAACCAATATGCTAAGCCTATTACAAAATATCCAAAGACTAAATAATCAAACTATTAAGCTGTTGTCACAGAATATGCACTAACAAACTCCCCCTTGACAATAGCTTCATAGTGTAACTTTGTCTTCAAACATCTTGCAGTCTTTTGGTCTTTGGATAGCGTCAGCTACACAGTTTCTGACATCAACAGACTCCCCCTTAGCTGGGTTTCTATTGATTATCAATCACACAAGAATTACAATCAATCAAACCCTAACCAACTCTCAATTTCGTCCAAGCTGTAGGAGCTCTCACGAAATTCTCACAAATATTGTTTTGGCTGATTAACCTAAACCCTAAAGCCTAACCTTGTTTATATAACACAAAGTTGCTACTTGGGCTAGAGTTTCCTACATGGGCAAGGCCCATTTCGTCCACCCTTGTCCCAACTGGGTTTTGTTTAGCCCAAACTCTATAATCAAACTATTACAAAGCTAAACCCGCTAATTGTTTATCTTTTAACTAATTACAAGATATCCAAAGACCAAATCTAAGCTGTTGTCACAAATATGCACCAACAAACTCCCCCTTGACAATAGCTTCATAAAATAACTTTGTCTTCAGTCATCTTGCAATCTTCATGTAATCTTGCACTGTCTTTGGATAGCTTCAGCTTCAATAGCTTCTGTCAGCAACAGACTCCCCCTAAGCTGATGCATCCAATCACCAAATTTTCAAATACTTTAGCGTTTGAGTAAACTCCAGTTCAGCATTTGTAAAGCAATCTTCAAACTCATCAACTTGTCTGCAATGTAGAAAGGAGGTTCTACCATGCATCCAATCAAACTCTCATCTTCACAGCAACTTCTCAGCAACTTCTCAGCAACATACTGCTTCAATCTGTATACTATAAAACAAACATCTCGAGAAACCATAAGAATTTTTCAACACAGTTAAATAAATTATTATTATTCAAGAGATAGTATCACAGATTAAGCAATTTCAATTTCATCACCAACACGCAAAACTTTTTAATCACACACCCTATAACCCGCATGATTTAAAATTTTGAACTCACTTTCTAACACCGTCTCCCCCTATCAGTAACAATTCCTCCAAGAATAACAGTTTTCCGCACATTAAGAATTTTAAACAGAAAAAGACACTATTTTTGGATTTTTGTATTTTCTGAAAGCAAGTAAATAATAAAAGCAATAAACACTCTGTTTTTGTGAGAATCACTGGTAAGAAGATCATATCAGCACAATCAAACTGTTTCACACTATTAGATAATTCTTTATTTAATTTTTCCGTGAAAAGCAGTCCAAGACGATTACCAGTATGTTTGTCCACTTAAACAAAATGCATGAATATTTCAAGTACCATTACCGTATGATACGTTAAGGTAATTTTAATTCTGATATACTAGCGTGTCCCACTTCAGGATATACCCCCGCGATCAAGGTATGCACAAAGATTCATCGTAGTAGGTGAGTATACTGAATTCATCCGTTTTATTTTTCAACGTTTAGATACTTGGTGAATAGGTCAGTACTTCCGTACAACAAAGAAACCAAATTATCTAACGAGGGCTAAGACAAATACCATTTTTGGTACGATTTGTGCTTTTTGCACTTGTTGAATGACTCTCTTTGAGAGCTTCTTCATTTTCAGGTTTTGGCATTTTTAGCTCTTTTAAGATATCCTGGGTGTGTCTAGGTCAGCATATATCTGGATGCAGCAGACGGACACCCCTGATATCCCCAGATGAAATAACAGCAAAACTTCAGATTTTGGCAATCTATCAACGCAAGATTTAAGGTCATTAAACCAAATGAAATAACTGATGTGTTCCCCACTCATACTCAGTGCATTTAGGTTTATATCACATTGGTAAGTTGATTATTTCATGCTTTTTTCCTACTGGTACATCGTTTGATGAAGCTGCTATCACACTTAAGCAATTTAATTTAGTTTGAGTGTGACAGTCTAACTTGCTGATGTACTATCATTTCTCCTTTTTCACACAGTGATAACTCATTTTTGATTTTCTATTTTTTTATGTTTATGATTTTTCAATGTTTTTGTATTTTTGATTTTTAAGAAAAGCAGTAAACTATTTACAAAATTCTTATGAAAAACCAGTTATTCAGGATTCCTCATCCCGTTGAGTTCGACTAAATGTTCAAAGCGAGCCCTGTCAAAAGCTTTTGTATAAAGATCTGCCAGGTTATCTAGTGTGTCGACTCGATGTAATTCAATTAGCCTCTTTTCAGCACAATCCCGTATAAAATGATGACGTATGTCAATATGTTTTGTGCGACTGTGTTTCACGGGATTATTTGTTATAGAAATTGTGGCATTATTGTCTATCATAATAGGAGTACGAGTGAAATCCAAACCGTAATCGCGCATTTGCTGTTGAATCCAGAGAACCTGAGAGCAGCAGCTACCCGCAGCAATATATTCAGCTTCACACGTAGAAGTAGACACACAAGATTGCTTCTTGCATTGCCAAGACACAATCCTGCCTCCTAGGAACTGACAACCACCTGTTGTAGACTTTCTGTTCGACTTGCATCCTCCAAAGTCTGAGTCAGTGTAAGCAACAAAATTCATATCACTATCAGCTGGATACCACAACCCAAGTTTAGGTTTCCCCTTCAAGTAACGAAGAATCCGCTTCACTGCTTTCATGTGTGACTCTTTTGGATTAGCTTGATATCTGGCACACAAGCATACTGCAAACATAATGTCAGGTCTTGAAGCTGTCAAGTACATTAGAGAACCAATCATTGCCCTGTATTGAGTAGGATCAACGTCTTCAGTACTTTCATGATCTGGGCCAAGATTGTGATTTTCGCAAATGGGTGTGATGAATAAACATCCCATCCTCCTTCTGTTCAACTTGTAATCCCAGAAAGTAAGACATCTCACCCATAGCGCTCATTTCGAACTTGCTCTTCATCACCTGCTCGAACTCTTTACACATATCTTCATCTGATGACCCAAAGATGATGCCATCTACGTACACCTGTACCAGCAGAAAATCTTCTTTCTTCTTCTTGATGAACAGTGTACTGTCAATCTGACCTCTTTCAAAACCATTCTTGATCAGATGTGTAGACAGTGTCTCGTACCACGCCCTAGGAGCTTGATGTAATCCATACAAAGCCTTATCAAGTTTGTAAACCCGATCTGGATAATCTGGATCAACGAACCCATCTGGTTGTGAGACATACACCACTTCTTGGACTTTCCCGTAAAGAAATGCACTCTTCACGTCTAGTTGGTAAACTTTGAAGCCCTTGAATGTTGCGAAAGCTAGGAACAACCGAATTGCTTCCAACCTTGCCACTGGTGCAAACACTTCATTGTAATCTATCCCTTCTTGCTGATTGAAACCTTTTACCACCAATCGAGCCTTGTTTCGCGTCACTATCCCTCTTTCATCCTTCTTGCACCTAAATACCCATTTAGTGCCTATCTCTCTTTCACCTTTAGGAAGGTCAACTAACTCCTAAACCTTCAACTTAGCGAACTGAGCCAATTCCTCTTGCATAGCTTCAACCCATGAATTGTCTTTAAGTGCCATATGAATGTTCTTCGGCTCCTCTTGGGAAATAAAACAACTATACAAGCACTCGTTCACAATCCCAGTCTTCTCAATCGACACAAATAAACCAATATTCGCTGCTATGCTTCTTCTCGTCTGAACACCTGCAGTAGGATCTCCAAGTATCATGTCAACTGGATGATCCCTATTTGCTCGTGTAGTAGCAATGGTATCCACTTCTAAATTATCACCCAGGTTTGATCCAACCTCCCCCTGAATATTCTGATTCGCAAATGGATTAATGAAATCCTCCCCCTTAATGGGTTCAGAGTCACTATCACTTGAATCAGGATCAACAGCACCTTGGGAATTTTCCGGAGCATCTGTCATATCAACATTCGATCTAGGCATGAACTCGCCTTCATCGTCTCCACTTATCATTGTTTGAATCAGCTGAGATTCATCTGCATCAGAAAACTCAGGAATATTAAATGATTTAAAAGTGCTTTCATAATCATATAATATAGCAGGTCCACTCGTTGATTGTTGAGGTTTGTATGAAGTAATTTCAACATTAATCACAACCTCAATTTTACCAGTTTTTAGATTAAAAACCCTTTTATTCGGTGAGCCAGGCACATAACCTAGAAAGTAGCCATCGTCAGCCACCTCACCGAATTTTTGTTTATCTTTATTTTGCACAATGGTGTAGGGTAATCCAAATGGTTCAAAGCCTTCTAAGTTTGGTTTCTTGTTAAACATTAATTCATGACAAGTTTTATTAAAACGTTTAACAGTCAAAACTTTGTTTCGGATGTAGCAAGCTGTATTCACAGCTTCTCCCCAGAAAAGAACTGGTAGCTTTGAATCTGAAAGCATCGTCCTAGCGGCTTCAATCAACGTCCTGTTTTTCCTCTCAGCAACTCCATTTTGTTGAGGTGTATAAGGAGCAGAATATTGATGTTCAATTCCCTTTCGAAGACAGTAGAGATCTAAAATTCGATTCTTGAACTCCGTGCCATTATCACTCCTTATCCTCTTGATTCTTGCATCATGGACGTTTTCCAATTTTGTAAAAAGATCTATTAGCATCTCTGCCGTCTCATCTTTTGTACCTAAAAAGAAAACCCATGAATAACGTGAGTAATCATCTGTAACAACAAGACAATAGTATTTTCCACCTATGCTCCTCACGTTCACTGGACCGAATAAATCCATGTGAAGTAATTCATAAGGGGCATCTATGGAATTTACTGTTTTAGATTTGTGAGGTTTCTTATGTTGTTTTCCCTTTTGACAGGGAAGACATTTATCTTCCACTTGAAACCTCTGCATTGGAACCCCTTTCACTAGCTCATTTTTAACAAGGTAATTCATTTTTCGATAGTGAATATGGGCCATGCGTCTGTGCCACAACATCGATTCAGCTTCAGATGATTTTGATAGTAAACACGCCACCACAGCAGTTGGATCCTTAGCACCCATGTCCATGACATAAGTGTCATTTCTCCTTGGCGCTCTCATCACTATCCAATCGTCCGGAATCTTCAAACCTGGTTTCAACACTAATGCTTCATTCTTGGTAAAATGGACCGAGTGACCCTTTTCGCAGACTTGTGACACGCTCATCAGATTATGTTTAAGCTGCTCAACCTAGTTCACTTTGTCTAGTGTGATCTTCCCATTGGTCACCTTTCCTCGTCCTGTAATTCTACCACCTTTAGCACCCGCAAAATTCACATTTCCACCATCATAATCTTCAAATTCAGTCAACAATCTCACATCCCCCGTCATGTGCCTGGAGCAGCCACTATCAACATACCATAAGTTGATAATCCTCCTTAGCAGCTCCTGCACACACCAACCAAAAAATTAGTTAGATTGGGGGACCCAAGCCTTAATGGTCTTGGGTCGTCCAAATTCACCAACCACTGGAACATCCATCCAATATCCATTACTCCGAACAGGAGTCTTGGATCTCAGACCTGTTGATGGAATTTGATTTTGATTTCCACTAGGTCTTTGGTCCTGAGGGTTCCTATATGTGTTTGGACTATTTGACATTTGAAAATTTTGATTTTGATTCCAAGAAGCATCATTGTTGTAATTTCTAAAGCTATTGTTATAAAAAGTTCGACCACCATTATTTTGGTATCAATTTTGATATTGACCTTGACTTCTAAAATTATTAGAATTAAAATTGTTCATTCTTGGTGAACTGCTTCTAGGTCTCTCGTATCTGCCTGGTGGAGATCTAGGCTGAAATCTTGGTTGATTTATTTGAAAACGAGGAACTTGTGGAGTTCCTTTTTTAGCCTTATCTACACCAACAGCAACACCCTCTGGTTGCTTAGGAGCAGATTTCTTTGGAGAATTTGCAACTTTCTCCTCCTTATCACCTTGCTTTTCAGGTGATTTCCCTCTCTGTTTCTCACTAATTTGTGCTTCACTCTTTTTGTTAGGACAGCAGCTTGCTACATGTCCCTTGGTGTGACATTTGAAGCACGATCTCTTTTTCGAAGACTTTTTCTCAGAAGCCTTTGAACTATATTCGGGATTTGATGATGATGCCTTAGAAGGATTTTCTTTAGTTTGCTTAATTTCAGCTTCTTCAATGTTCTTATTTTTAGCAAACTCTACATTAGATTCGTTTTCAATAACAGTTGTTTCGTCTTTCATGTCACTTCCTTGAACAAAATTAACACTTTTAACAAAAGTTGGATTTTTATTCTTAGGATGTGATGTTTTCTTTTTCAAAACAGGTTTGCTGTTATTATCCTTCTTAGCATCAACAGTCTCAAACACATTTCCTTGACTTGACGTGGAACTACTTGGTGATGTTGACCCAAAGTCCATGAGCTCATCTTCATCAGGCAAGAATGAATAGTCATGACTAACAGGAGGTGGAACTTCATTGAAACCATGAAATCCCACACTGGTTTTGTCATTACTTTTCTTCAAGCCACCCATCATATGTTTCATAACAAAAGTAGAGTCCCTGAATTGACCTAATTTCTTTTCAAGTTCAACAATTTTGAGTTGTGCATCTGACAACTCTTTACATTTTTCAGAAATCTCTTTTGTTTTCTCAGCCATCATTTCATGAGCTAAGTCTATGACTTGAAGTTTTTCATTTAATTTGCAGGTTACAGCTTCAATTTTACTTTCATAACCTTTTATTTTCTTCAAGTATGAGGATTCATTTCTTTTAGCAAAAAAGTTTGCTTCTTTTATGTTAGACCTCTCGCTTACCAGACTTTGGTTTTGGGTTGACAACCTGTCAACCTCACCCTGTAGTTCACGACATTTTAAACACACAGAATTAGACTTTACCTCTCCTGTTTGTTTGTCAAGGTTGGCCATAAGAGCCTCAAGCTGAGCTTCCATTCTCTTGTATTTTGCTTCCTTTTCTTCAGCTTCCTTCTCATGGTCAGACTTTTGCTTTTCCTCTTCAGCATCTTTTGTCTGATCACCCTTCTCTTCTCTTCTTCATCTTTACTCTCTATTTTCACCTCAGCCTCAACATCACTTTTCTTCTCAACTTTAACATCATCTACTGTAGCTTCACCATCATCAACTGGCGTTATCTCTGCCATGAATGCTTGAGTGACATTGTCATCATTTTCCAAGTGAATACTCCAGTCATATGAACCTTCTCTAGCAGTAGAGATCAACGCTCCTGAGTTAGAGTTGTTTGATGCATTCCTGTTGTTTGAACTCTGACTCAAAGTCTCCTGCTTTTGTTTTTGACATTCCCTAGCAAAATGCCCATAACTTTGACAGTTGAAACATCTCACTTTGGTCTTGTCGAAACCAACCGTCTTTCCTATAAACTTCCTTCCTGTTCGGTTCATAAATCTCTTCACTCTTCTAGTAATCATGGCCATTTGCCACTGCAAATCCATATCTTCAAGATCATCAGGGTCAATCTGATCATAATCTTCATCCAAAGTGGCAGGATCAGATATCTTCCCCTGAATGTAGTTCTCATAAGAAGCAACAAATGAAGCAAGTAGAGCCAGATGCTCTTCAGCAGACTTCACACTCATTGGCATCGACTTAACACCACTACTCTGCTTAGAACCTGTTGTTCTCTTGGCTCCTGATGATCCTCCTGAAGCAGCTACAAAACACACATCACCATGTTCATTCACTGTGACCTGCTCATTCTCACACGAAAGAAACGCAGTAGCAGAGTCGCTAGAAGCGTTGTGAGATGAAGAAGGTGCAAGCCCATTGTAAATTGTTGGATCTTGAACCTGATCATATCCAGTGTCTTTCTTCTTCATACTGAGCTCATAAGCTCTCAGCTTTCCTACTACTTCTTCCAGCTCCTTTGTCTCATAATCTGCCTCTCCCTTAATCATGAGAGTGTAAATATCCCACTTGGTAGGTAAGGCATCAAGCAACTTGTCATTCTTCTCTACGTCAGAATAGCAATCGATCTCATAATTCTCCATTTCTGACATCAGATGGTAGTAACGAGTGATGATGTCCTCAAGTGACTCATGTTTCATGTATTTGAAAACAACAAACTGCTTCTTCAGAAGATCAACTTTGTTTTTCTTGACATCTGCATTTCCCGCATATCTTTTCTCTAATGCATCCCACATATCCTTTGAGTTTGTGTACTTCTTGAAAGTATGCTTAATGATATCAGGTAAGGACATTTTGATTGCAGCCAAGGCTCTCTTTTCAGCCTCATACATCTTTTTATCAGCATCTTCCATGTTCACATAGGCAGTTCTACGTGGTCTGCCCTCAAAGTCATGTGTAGGGTTTGTGTACCCATCTTCAATGCATATCCACATGCGAGTGTCTTGATATTCAATGAAGGATTGAAAACGATCCTTCCATGTCAAATAGTTCTCCACCTTCATCATCTTAGGTGGTTTGTTGGTAGTGCCAACCTCATGCTCCATCTTCAATAACTCATTCAAAGTAGACATGTTTGACATTTTAACCGTTGCAGACTGATAAAACCGTACAAAATATCTCCGAAAACAGTGGTTACCAAATTACACCGTTAGAATCGTCTCGAAAAGATGAGTCCAATGATATCTAATGTCGAAAACCGAATTCGGGATTTTCCAGAGTCTTTTTTTCCTAAAAATGCAAGGAATCTAACGGTCCAAACGGTTCTGTCAAACGGGCTACGGATCAATTTCTATTTGCAAAACACTGAAATTTTATCGACGCTTGCCAACGAAAATTCCACCACTTTAATTATGCTGGTTTTAAATTTGCTATTAATTTCGCTGCTTAGTCAATTAAATTTGCTGGGCTGTTTCTTGTCCAATTTCGCTGATCAATCAAGGTTTGCTGAAAAGTTAATTTTGCTGGTTAAATTCGCTGTCAACTTCGCCGGTCAATTTCGCGATTACGACGACCTGTAAAGTCGCCGAAAACCGTAATAATTTCGCTGAGGAAAATTATACGGTTACCAAAGTCGCCTTTGGATTTTAACGTCGCCGGTAATTTCGCAAGTCAGTTAATTTCGCAGGTTCAGACTGCGAAATTACTCTAATTCGCCAGTTAAACTTGGAAACTAGATCTGTTCGAAATTCTGAAGATTCTTCCGGATTCCTTAACAGTTTCTGGAAAATCAAAACAACAAAATATCAGTGATTTTCGAAAAAACAGTGAAGAACAGAATGAAGAACGTGAAGAACACGAAGAACAGTATTCGAATCTTCAAGTCTATCAGCCGAAAACTTTTCCAGAATTAACAAATTCTTTCCAGAATCAACAAAGTTTTCCCAGAAATCCTGCAAAACAGCAAAATCAAACACACAAACTGATCAAACACAAACAAATTCGCAGAAGATTATTAAAAACTCAAAAATTTCAAAAACCCTAATTTTTCAGTTTCAAAAATTTTCGAAAAACTTCCTGTTTCTGCAGAACACAATTCTGAACCGAGCCTTCAAGAGCCTAATGCTCTGATACCAATTGTAGGTCCCCTTGATGTATGGATCTTCACAGAATTGTCTTTCCAATCAAGAGTGCGGAATGCTCTTGATTAGAATAAGCAGAATTGAGTAGAAACATAAATCACTTTCAAACTGGGTTTCTATTGATTATCAATCACACAAGAATTACAATCAATCAAACCCTAACCAACTCTCAATTTCGTCCAAGCTGTAGGAGCTCTCACGAAATTCTCACAAATATTGTTTTGGCTGATTAACCTAAACCCTAAAGCCTAACCTTGTTTATATAACACAAAGTTGCTACTTGGGCTATAGTTTCCTACATGGGCAAGGCCCATTTCGTCCACCCTTGTCCCAACTGGGTTTTGTTTAGCCCAAACTCTATAATCAAACTATTACAAAGCTAAACCCGCTAACTGTTTATCTTTTAACTAATTACAAGATATCCAAAGACCAAATCTAAGCTGTTGTCACAAATATGCACCAACACTGAGGATGATATGCAGTACTTAAATTTAATCGCGTCCCCATTGCTTGTTGGAAACTGGTCCAAAAATGCGAAGTGAAACGACTATCTCTATCTGACACAATAGAGAGTGGAATTCCATGTAGGGATACTACTTCGTCTACGTACAGTTTTGCTAACCTTTCCATGCTAAAGGTTTCCTTCATGGGTAGGAAATGGGCTGATTTGGTTAATCGATCCACAATCACCCAGATTGCGTCGTTACCTTTCCTGGTCTTGGGCAGCTTAGTAACGAAGTCCATTGTTATTAGTTCCCACTTCCATACAGGCATTTCTAGCTGTTGAAGTAGACCTGAGGGTTTCTGGTGTTCTTCCTTGACTTGTGAACAAGTTAGGCACTTAGAAACATACCTAGCTATGTCCTTTTTCATTCATATCCACCAGAAATTATTTCTTAAATCTTGGTACATCTTGTTGTTACCAGGATGCATGGTATACCTAGATTTATGGGCTTCCTCTAAAATCTTACTCCTTAAGTCTCCTTGTTTAGGTACCCAAATTCTTTTCTTATGGAATCTCCAGATTCCATCAGTCCCCTGTTCTAATTCCTTAATTCTTCCTTTTATTCCTTCAGCATTATCATTGATTGCTGTTTTCTGAACGTTCTTCACTTGTTCCATTAGATCTAACTGTAGATTTATTCTAAGAGCACGAACTTGCCTTTGTTTTTCATGATACTTACGAATTAGGGCGTCTGCTACTACATTTGCCTTTCCTTCGTGATATTGAATATCACAGTCGTAGTCACTTAGAATCTCCATCCACCTTCTTTGCCTCATGTTCAATTCTTTTTGCCCAAATATGTACCTTAAACTTTTATGATCTGTATAGACAGTAAACTTACTCCCATACAGATAATGTCTCCAAATCTTAAGGGCAAAAATTATTGCTCCTAACTCTAAGTCATGAGTCGTATAATTCTCCTCGTGCTTTTTCAACTGTCTTGATGCATACGCAATTACCTTTTTGCGTTGCATTAGCACACATCCTAATCCTAGCTTTGAAGCATCGTAGTAAACTTCAAAATTTTCTGTTCCGTCTGGTAAGGCTAGAATTTGGGCGTTTGTTAGCCTTTGCTTTAAAATCCTAAAGGCCTCTTCTTGCTTGGGTCCCCATTCAAACTTAATTGTTTTACAGGTTAACTTAGTTAACGGAACAACTATCTTAGAAAAGTCCTTAATAAAGCGCCTATAGTATCCAGCTAATCCCAGAAAACTTCTAACTTCCGTAGCTGATTGCGGGACCTTCCATTTTGTGATCACTTCTATCTTGGAAGGATCTACGTGAATACCTTTGTGATTTACCATGTGTCCTAAAAATTGCACCTCCTATAGCCAAAATTCACACTTCAAGAATTTGGCATAAAGCTTTTCCTCTCTCAACAGAGTTAAGAGTGCATGTAGGTGCTCACAATGCTCGTTTTGAATTTTGGAATAAATAAGTATATCGTCAATAAATACAAATACAAATTTATCCAAATACGGTTTACAGATCCTATTCATCATGTCCATGAATGCTGCAGGAGCATTCGTTAATCCGAAGGGCATGACTGTAAACTCGTAATGACCATACCTAGTCCTGAAGGCAGTTTTAGGTATGTCTTCTTCTTTTACTTTTAACTGATGATATCCGGAGCACAAATCTATCTTAGAAAAGTATCTAGCCCCTTGAAGCTGATCGAAAAGATCATCAATCCTAGGTAATGGGTATCGATTCTTAATTGTAATCTTATTCAATTCCCTATAATCGATACACATTCGCATCGAACCATCCTTCTTTTTCACAAACAACACCGGTGCTCCCCACGGGGATGAACTAGGTTGTATGAATCATTTGCTTAATAATTCATCTAACTGCTTTTTCAATTCTAACATTTCGGTAGGTGCTAACTGATAAGGTGCCTTAGCTATCGGTGTAGTTCCAGGAATTAGATGAATTCTAAACTCTACTTTTCTATCCGGTGGTAGTCCTGGTAGCTCTTCTGGGAATCCATCCGGATATTCTGACACTACTGGAATTTCTTCAAGTTTCTTACCTTTAGTGTTAATGATTACCGAAATCATATACACTATCCCTTGTTTTCGTTCATAATGAGTAATTTTTATTACTGAAATGAACTTCATTGGTTTACGCGGCTTATCTCCTGTAACCACAATTACTTCTCCTGCGGGTGTATGAATTTCTATAGAATTCTTGTCACAAAGGATTAGAGCATGGTTGGTTACTAACCAATCCATTCCTAATACGACATCGAATCCAGCTAAATTCATAGGCAACAGGTTTGCAGAAAATGTATGACCTGAAAGTTCTATTTTTCCTTCTTGTAAAACCTTATATATTTTAACAGAATTACCATCTGCCGTTTCTACCATAAAAACTTGCCTAAGTTTGGTTAAGGGTAAGTTAAGAGCTTGACAGAACGAAGTATTTTTGAAACTTTGGTTTGCACTAGAGTCAAATAATACTTTTGCGTAAATGCCAGGTACAAGAAACGTACCAGCTATCACATCTGGAATCAGATCTGCTTCCTGGGTGGTCAGCTGGAAGGCTCTTGCATTTTTCTTATTAGTTCCTTGAGCCGGTTTGGCCTTGTTATCAGCTGGCTTGACTAATTTTGGGCATTCTGGTCTAAAGTGGCCAGCTTCTCTGCAGTTATAGTAGATCTTAGATTTCTTCTTACATTCCTCCTCTCGGTGACCCGGAATTTTGCAGAAATTACAATTTTCCTTACATTTTCCAAAATGTTTCTTTTTACAATTTCCGCAAAATGGTGGGGTGGAAGATAGCCCAGTTCCCTTTCTCTTGAAATTACTATTATTACCCACATGAAATCCTTGGGTAATCTTTTGGGCCAATTCCTTTTTCCTGTTTTCTTCTCTTGTACGTACCAGCCCGTCGGTTAAGGTGTTGGCTAATTCCACCGCATCGTCAATTGTGCAGGGTCTCGCAGCTTTGACGATATCACGAATCTCGCTAATCAAACCCCAAATATAGCGAGAAATAAGTACCGGTTCTGGCGAAGCCAGAGTTGGTACAATTCTAGCATACTCGAAGAATGTCGAAGTATACACTCGACAGTCAACATCCACCATCCGGTGGTTCAGGAACTTATTTGTCATTTGTTCCTTTTCATAGTCGGGACAGAATTTTCTTTCCACCAATTTCTTAAATTCTTCCTAATTCATGGCATAAGCTACGTCACTTCCTTTGGCTTGCAATACCGTGTTCCACCATTCTAACACCCCTTCTTTAAAAAGGTGGGACGCATACATAACCTTGTCTTCCTCAGCATATTACTTATTTTAATTATTGCTTCGGTTTTCTCCAACCATCGCAGTGCGGCAGTTGCCCTTCATTGCCTGCGAATTCGATCGGTTTACATGCAAGAAATTCTTTGTAAGTGCAACCAGGTGTTGCAGCTTTCATTTTCTTAAGAAATGGGGCTTGAACCACATCATTATTATTATTGCCGCCTCCATTTACGCTGTTACTAAAGTTATCGTCGCGAGTACGTTTGCTGTGGTTAGCTTGTCAAGGTTCAACATGATTTCTAGCAGCAGCAATGATTGCTGGAATAGCATTGGCTATTCCCTGAGCAACGATATTCTCTATATCTTGTCTATTAAGAAATTAGTCTTCATTATTTTGTTCAGATTGGTTAACTTCGTTTGCCGGTTGGTTTTCCACGTTTTCCATTTGAATCATGAACCATATATACAAATTAGTGCCATAAAATAAATAGCGACCAAACACACAACAGGGCAATCACACATAATCAACACGTATAACCAAAATTGTCGACCTTGCGACTTTTATATTTTATATATATTAGTATGCATCGATACACACCAATTATTTTACAAAAGTTTTATTTTAATTATTATTATACAATATTATATTATTACTATTTATATTGTTTTTATATTATTATTACACAACCACATCACCACCGTCAGCTGGCCTTTCAGAAACGACGCTCCCTCTCATCGTATTTCCATGAGATATTCTCCCCCACTTCCCGAATCCTATTTCCTGCGTCCACTAGTTCCTCGCCATAGTGGCGGAGTTCAGCTAAGTTTTCTGTGCTCATAGGTGGGTATGGTGCAGGTTCAGGATCAAACTAGGGAAAATAAACATTAGGATTATTCATGAAATTCTGAAATTGCCAATCACTCGTCCACCATTCCTCCAATTCTCCGGGTAGAAGTTGGTGGTTGACAATAGGGTCCGGAATTGCAGGTTCCAAATTAATTGGAAGTTCAGATTGGGCTGGGGAATTGAAAAGGGTTTGGTCTGCAGGTCCGATGAGGTCACAGTTTGCAAGTTTGCGATCAAGTTCTTTCCAAGGCGGCATTTTCTGGGCCTAACCTGAGCTTTCCCCTATCTCCTTTCCCTTCCCTTTATCTTTTGGGTCCTCCGTCTTTTTCACTTTTTGGGCAGGTGGCTTCTTCCTTCGTCCCCGTTTCCAGTCCAGAATTCTTCTCCTCTTTTTAGGCTTAGGTTTCTCCTGGGCTTGGAATTCCATTGGTTCTTCAGTGTCTGCCTGATAACCGGAAAGGCCCCCGGGAACTTCCATATCAGCAGAATGGATAATGAGGTTCTGAAGAGCTTCAGACAACTCATTCATGCTGTTAGCATATATGAAGAAAAACACAAAAATCCTAATTAGAATGTTATTTATTGCAAATTACTTTTTTTCACAGAATCACAGAATGGAAATTTGAAAAATTAAAAATTTCTAAATACTTAATTGGCTTAGATCAGTGGCTCTGATACCACCTTTTTCTGTCACGGCCCTCGACCCAGTTTCCTGGTTCGATTGCCGCGAGACAGAAAACCCGTGGTATTTATTTTAGGTATTTAATTTGGCAGCGGAAATATTAACAGGATCGTTTAACTGAAAATGCCCAATTATTTTATTTCACATTTTTGGGACAAACCCCGTAGTTTACAATAAAGGAAATTTCACTGGGAAATTCCTTGTTTACAAAACATGTTTATTTATTTACTGGCCACTTTATCCAAGCTGGTAGTGCTACACGACACTTTTCCTTGTTCACAGTAAATCACTTAAAACCTGTTTAAAAAGATTTTATCATCGGGGAAATACTGGCGAGTCATTCAATTTGCACAAAATGACACATTGTTACAATTTACAGCATTAAGGGTTTTTATATTTGCCCCTATCTTATAATTAGCTGGTTCAGCTGTCACTCGACCGAATCTATGACTGTGGACATATCACTGAATTAGGCTCGCCCAACTAAAGTGATAAATCGTTAGTAGTAATGTATACAAAACCCCCACTTACTGCCCGTAATTACAGATTAGCAAAGACTTAATCACTGCAAAGTATAACTGGAAAACATTTAGGATTTTGTAAAGCAATTTGATAAAAAGAGAATGACTCACATTGCAAGTTTAGTTGGACAGAGTTTAGCCTACTGATTAAGCCCGGTAACCTAGTTGAAATAACAGTGCACATGAAACTAGGTTAGTAACTTAATACAACATTTACGATAAACTCACGAAATCAAAACCCTCACGACGAATGACAAAGTATAGCCCGAATTTGGGCAGCACTTAAACATCCATCGGATCTGTTTCAATCGATCGGACATTGTATCGTAGCAGTGATCGAGTTATTACCCTGTAATTATAACAGCGTATCGACCCTAAAACGCTCATTTCTAAGCAGGATGTTTGCGGTTTTGAAATTTTTTTCGAACACAGATGAAAGCCCCAAGCACGTCCAATTTATAGCAAATTTTTGAGTCTTTCGCGGCCTGCGTAAACCTTAAGAGAACCTTCGCGGCCCGCAAGGGCCACCCTAGCTACGACTAGGGCTGCCTTGTCACGCTGTAGGTCTGCCACGTGTCAGACACGTGGCATAAAGCTTATCCGGAGATTCATCAACCTGTCGCGCACCGCGTAGGCTTAGCTTAAACCTTACGCGGCCCGCGAGCGATCTATAAATTTTGAATTTCTTGGTTTTTCACAAGAATTAGTGTATTAGGGGTCCGGGTTCTCACTTACGGAGTGTTGTGGGACATTTTTGCAGGTCCTTACATCCTCCCCACCTTATTTAAAATCTCGTCCTCGAGATTTACTGGAACAAGTGAGGATACTTTCGCTTCATTTCCGATTCCAGTTCCCATGTGTACTCGGGTCCTCTTTTTGAATTCCACTTTACCTTGACTAGCACCAATCTTTTGTGCTTGAGGAACTTAATCTTTCTGTCTTCTATTTGGAGCGGTTTCTCAACAAATTTCAGTTTTTCATTTACCTCTATATCTTGAAGAGGTACCACCAGTGATTCGTCCGATAAACATTTCTTGAGATTAGATATATGAAACACGTCATGTACCCTGGCTAACTCTTCTGGTAGTTGTAAACGATAGGCAACTGGTCCTATCCGCTGGATCACTGGGAATGGTCCTATGTACCTTGGACTTAGCTTTCTCTTCTTACCGAACCGAACTATTCATTTCCAAGGAGAAACTTTCAACAGCACTGTGTTTCCAACTTGAAATTCTAACGGCTTGCGTCGATTGTCTGCATAACTCTTCTGGCGATCTCGAGCCATTTTCAGTCTTTCCTTGATTTGAGTTATGTTGTCGGTGGTTTATTGCACAATTTCGGGACCTGATAATTGACTTTCTCCTATTTCTGCCCAACATACTAGAGTTCGGCACTTTCGTCCATATAGTGCTTCAAACGGGGCAGCCTTGATGCTTGCACGATAACTATTGTTATAGGAGAATTCTATTAATGATAAGTGGTCGTCCTAGTTTCCACCGAAGTCTATCACACATGCCCTGAGCATGTCTTCTAGGGTTTGAATTGTCCTTTCACTTTGTCCATCAATCTGAGGATGATAGGCAGTACTTAAATTTAATCGCGTCCCCATTGCTTGTTGGAAACTGGTCCAAAAATGCGAAGTGAAACGACTATCTCTATCTGACACAATAGAGAGTGGAACTCCATGTAGGGATACTACTTCGTCTACGTATAATTTTGCTAACCTTTCCATGCTAAAGGTTTCCTTCTTGGGTAGGAAATGGGCTGGTTTGGTTAATCGATCCACAATCACCCAGATTGCGTCGTTACCTTTCCTGGTCTTGGGCAGCTTAGTAACGAAGTCCATTGTTATTAGTTCCCACTTCCATACAGGCATTTCTAGCTGTTGAAGTAGACCTGAGGGTTTATGGTGTTCTGCCTTGACTTGTGAACAAGTTAGGCACTTAGAAACATACCTAGCTATGTCCTTTTTCATTCCTATCCACCAGAAATTATTTCTTAAATCTTGGTACATTTTGTTGTTACCAGGATGCATGGTATACCTAGATTTATGGGATTCCTCTAAAATCTTACTCCTTAAGTCTCCTTGTTTAGGTACCCAAATTCTTTTCTTATGGAATCTCCAGATTCCATCAGTCCCCTGCTCTAATTCCTTAATTCTTCCTTTCATTCCTTCAGCATTATCCTTGATTGCTGTTTTCTAAATGTTCTTCACTTGTTCCATTAGATCTAACTGTAGATTTATTCTAAGAGCACGAACTCGCCTTTATTTTTCATGATACTTACGACTTAGGGCGTCTGCTACTACATTTGCCTTTCCTTCGTGATATTGAATATCACAGTCGTAGTCACTTAGAATCTCCATCCACCTTCTTTGCCTCATGTTCAATTCTTTTTGCCCAAATATGTACCTTAAACTTTTATGATCTGTATAGACAGTAAACTTACTCCCATACAGATAATGTCTCCAAATCTTAAGGGCAAAAATTATTGCTCCTAACTCTAAGTCATGAGTCGTATAATTCTCCTCGTGGTTTTTCAACTGTCTTGATGCATACGCAATTACCTTTTTGCGTTGCATTAGCACACATCCTAATCCTAGCTTTGAAGCATCGCAGTAAACTTCAAAATTTTCTGTTCCGTCTGGTAAGGCTAGAATTGGGGCGTTTGTTAGCCTTTGCTTTAAAATCCTTAAGGCCTCTTCTTGCTTGGGTCCCCATTAAAACTTAACTGTTTTACAGGTTAACTTAGTTAACGGAACAGCTATCATTAAATCAATAAATGATCTCTTTAGATAGACTACCATGGAGTCTTTTCAGCTATATCATCACATGCCATTCTTAACCAGATTTTGAATCAATCCTTTTGACTAGACCACTGAAGGGGTCTCTTTGAATTATGAAATGGTACTATATAATCTAAGGGTCTTAACTATTACGTAGAAGCCCATTAAGGATTTAAGGTAGTACCTTTGGATACCCTACTGTGAATCACTCATATGAAGATATGGGAGATTCTACGAGGATTTGGATAACGAAAATAAAAAAAACACAAAAGAAAACACATAATCACAAAATTGTTTAACTTGATCTTTAATTTGTTACCATTCTGTTAATTTGTTTGTTAACTGTGCACATGTATGCAAAGCACACCAGGAATCCAATCCGTGGATTTTATTTGGCACTTTAAACATTTCAAGAATCTAACTATGAAGATAGGAAGATCTTAAAAAGAAAATTCGGTTTCGATTACAAGGAATCGTAATATTCGAATTAAGGTACACAAGAAATCCAATTAAGGACTCCGATTTGAACGGTAATCATCCACAAGGATCTAATTGTGAAGGTAAGAAGATCCCACATGGATTTTTAGAATTCGAATAGCGGGAGATGCTTCGAACCCTTGCACTAGACGTGCTTAAGTCAAAACATAAGGTAAAATGTTTATGAAGTTGAGGTGCTAGATATGCCAAGGCGACATATGAAGTAGAATTTAAAGGTTAAGTCAATGTATGAGCAAAATGTTTTTGAAAACTATGCATGGGGTTCTTTTAGAAATGTGTTTAATGTTTTTGAAACCTTACATAATACTTTTGAAATCATAAGGTAGGTGTATTAGATAAGTATATTTATAAAATGTTTCAAAATCATGCGAGATGACAATTTTTTTTTTTTTTGAAATTATGTACAAGGTTTTTGAAAACATGGATGATGTTTTTGAAATTATACATTTGATATGTTAAGTAAATATACCTTGTTAAAAATGTTTTCAAACTATATAAAATGTTTTTGAAATCATGAAGGTTGTTTTTGAAAAACATATTTTATGTATGTTGTTATGAAAACCAGAATGTAATGATAAGGGTATGAGATCGGAAATACCCTTAGTTATTAAACCAAGGATTTAAAGGCACAGATGCAAAAAGCATGATTACTCATAATGTCACTTTATTTTCTGTACTTCGTTTCTTAGAATGAAATGAGTACTTAGAATTTTCGAGGAAATTATGAGCGATCACTTGAAAGGGAGAATCATAAGAGTAGTTTGTAAAGAACATAGTTCCTTGATGTAGGTATTATAGGGAAATGCCATACATACATGTAACTACATCAGAATTGTGAACAACAATTTATTTATAAACAAACAGATTGTTTCAGGGTTCAACAAAAGGTACAAAAGCATAAGATTCGAATTATTCAAAGCAGCAACATCTTTTAATCAGCCAAATGCTCATCCGTGGATCAGATTTGCAACAGCTTTGTTTTGGGTAGCAAAGAGGCATACGCCAACCAAATGTCCCCATCATCCACAGTGGGCACATTTGAGGCAAGGTATGTGATTCGGATGATGACGGTTGCATCGATTGCACCATGGAGCAGCTCGGCAAACCCTAGCTGTATGACCTATATTTCCACAAATTAGGCATTTGCGGCACTTCACACTGGCATGATGATGAAGGTTACATTGGCTGCACAAGGGTGCAGTTCCGTTGTAAGGCTTCTTGGCTAGTGGTGCTGCCACTTGGCTAGGTCCTGCCTGTTTTGGTGCAACCGCTGCGGGATTCTATGAAGCTTTACGTTTCTTTGGTTTTGGTGAAGGCTTGGCTTCTGTTTCCTTCGGTGACTCTTGAGTGGCTTCATCCTGGAGACGAGACATGGCAGCAGCTAATTCAACCGTCTTCAGGACTACTTCGCCTATTCGCTGGGCAAATTTGGTAGTCTGCTCGGACATCTGAGCGTCGTTGCGATGAAGAGACATTCTAGAGGAAATGGAAGACATAGGAGGAAACAAGTGAAATGTTATCGGATAATCAAAACAGAATGATAATGCATATAAATTGCGATCATTTGTTTGTTACCTAAGGTAAACAAATGAGACGGTGACTAATCAAAGTGAGTGGGTCATATTAATGTATCGCGAAGACATGCTTTAGCCTATAAGTGGATACTCACTCTGAGAGTTCCCAGGTAAGAGTGACTGGTCCGGTTATGTGGATTTGTACGAACACTCTAGCCTTAGACAGAAAACTCAGAGTATATGCATCCACCCTTCCAGATTGCATGTGGTCACATTAATAAGACTCAAACCTTGACGAGATTTTGAAACTTAGAGGGTTCAAAACCTAGTAATCAATCATCCTAGAACAGATGATTGGTTTTCGAAGTGGGTTCAAAATTTGTGCTCTCGTTGTGGTTATCACCTAAGGATAAGTGACGGTATTGTTTTAAGATCTAAACACAAGAATCTTGTGTTAGGGTCCTAGGAAGGTTATAGACTAGGTCAAAGCATTACTAATAACCTAATTCCCTATAACCATGAGCTCTGATACCAACTTTTCTGTCACACCCCGACCGCGTAAAACAACAAATCACGGCGGAATCGTCGGGGAGTGTTGTAACAGAATCATTGTTTCATAACACATGGGAATTTAAGTTTTGTTTTATTGAATTAAAAGGGGTTACAATGTCTTAAAAACAAGAAACGTAACACAATTAACAAGTCTTGCATCTTTTATTGTCACTAAGGCCCAAGTCCGCCTAAGTGTATCTTGATCAATCCTATGCATCATCTCCTGAAAACACATGTGAAAATAGGTACGTCAGCATAAAAATGCCTGTGATTTACATAGGTTTTATTGATTTAGGATTTATGACTTGTAAGTTTAATGAAAATGTTTAACAAAAGTTAGTCATGAACCTTGTAAAATGTTTTCTTTTATAAATCATACAAAAGTGATAAGAAATCAGATGATATAAAAGAAAGATGCATAATTAAGTGAATAACCAAGTAAAAATGAGTTTGTATAAAATATGTTGTTTGCAAAACAATGTTTTGTAAAGATATGTTAATTGTGTAAAATGTAATATGTCTAACTTGAAATGGTTTAAATAACGCTACGACATGTAATATCATAAAATCACTTATATATAGGAAGTACCAGCGGCGTATCCACCATGCTTTTATCATATTACACACGCCTCGTTACTTAAATCACTTACCCAAACAAACCACCAACAATGTCTTGTTTAAACCAATTGTCAAATGTTTATGAGAAAACCATGTCGATTGTCAAATGTAAATCATGTAATGTGTAAACCACGTCTATTGTCAAATGTAAATCATGTAATGTGTAAACAAATGTCATGTATGGCAAGTAAAAAGTGACAACTTAAACCATATGTAAAAATGTACAAAACAAAGTATTTTAATAAATCAAAAGTTATGTTTTGTAAAACAAATGCATGCCTTACTGATACAAACATCTATGCGGTATTGTTCTAATGCATACATTCAAGCCTTGCGGTGACTACTTAAACCATATGTAAAAATGCACAAAACAAAGTATTTGAATAACTCAAAAGTTATGTTTTGTAAAACAAATGCATGCCTTACTGATACAAACATCTATGCGGTATTGTTCTAATGCATACATTCAAGCCTTGCGACTGTGGCGACAAACCCTTAAACGAAATTAAAGGTTTATCTGAATTATGTATATTGGATTCAGTCATTCCTTCCACCCAAACAAACCTAGGATTTCAGGAATGGGAGTTGTCAATTCCTATGGTATCATTACTTACTACCAAGCGGCGTAGCTAATGTTAATGAATGTATTTTTGTCCCATTTAAACAAACCAAATGTCATACCAAAATGTAAGCATGTTTTATGAAAATAATGTACTTTAATATGCTAAATGTTCATACAAAGTAGAAATGTAAAACAATGTGTCCATATGCTGAGTAAACATATGCAACAGAAATGCAATGTAAAACAATGTGCTAAGTATGCAATGTTTGAACATACATAACATGTGATGTAAAACAATGTACTAAGTATGCTATAAATGAACATACATAGCAAAAACATGTATAAAATCATGTACTATACGTGTACTAATGAACATAGCAAGTATATGTTATGAAAGCATGAAAAGCACGAAAGAAACAAGTAGGCACATGTGTTTCACCCCAAAATATTTGAAAAACAGTAAAAGAGGGGACTATGTACTCACTTGAGATTGCTCAATAGTCTTTGGATAATGACCAAGCAATGCTAGAAAGATCACGGAATCAATCGGCACCTAATATAGGTAACTACGTTAATAAACCGGACCTAAATCGGAGGATCGGATAGGATGAGGTTTCGTAAACCAAACGAGTACTGGAACTCATATGATATGGTTTAACAAAGCCTACATTCTAAAACGGAACCTATCCTAAGTGCCTACGACCCATTACGACTCGTTTAGGTAGCTTACGCTACTTTAACGCGTTGTTTGCGTAAAACGCGTTTGGACCGCCTAACTAGCCCTATGATAAGTAATATATGCCTTAACATGTCTAATAATGTTTCCTAATCAATTTAGATGTCAAAATTTAGGTTGTATATGCTTAAAATGAATTTATGCGTAAAAAGGGCATTTTTGTCATTTTCCTAAGGCATATAAACTACCTATCATACAACTAACTAAACGTAGTGACCATAAGGTATAACCTCGGAAGGTTATTCCCTATACAACTATGGTCACAAATATATGTTTGGTCGGATCCTAATGATCGACCAAACGGGTCGGGTTCGAAAGTCTAAGCGGTTGTTTAGACTGCTTATCTTACGACCCTATATAAGCACTAAAAGTGACGAGTTAAACATGTTAAAACATGTTTAACGAAGTTTGAAAACAGGTTTGATATCAAAACAAAGGGTTTTGATACCCAAGAATAGTTTGGTTACAAAATACGCATAAACGCGCATCTTGACCGAAACTATGTCTCGTCACTACACCTAAATAACGTGGTAATCAGTAGGTATAGTCACGAAGGACTGTGACCATCGTGATTACGCTCACGTTGCGAAGTTCAAACGAACTTCGTGTTGACCATTGACTGGTCAAAGCAGAAAGTCAAACACTTTTTGACTTTTACGCTTAAAACGCATAAAAGCACGAAAGAATACTTACAAAGGGTCCAAGCTAGGAAGATCTTGATTCAAATTGCTCAGGTATGAAGTGTTAAACCCCAACTTAGAGCTATTTGAATCAGATTGTGAGGAATGAGAATGAAGGTGTTGGGTTTATATAGGAAACCCACAGCCGTTAGGATCGTTCCTCGCAAAACGTGCTTCAATCTGGACCGTACAAGTGCACCCACTGATTTGGAATACCATGGGCACCCCTAAACAAGCCCATAGAATGCTTAAAACCATTTGCAAGTCATGGGAACAGCTGGAATCAAATTTCTGCTGTTCTGATAGGCTCTCGCACCCTGCGTAAGGGGAGGTCCCTGTCTTACGCGGCCCGCCTAGCCCCTGTTTCCAGAAATGTCAAAACTGGTCCCTGCACTTGAAAAACTTGCATTTTGATGCATATTTAACACGTTTAAGCCCCGTTAACCCCATTTCAAGGCTCTAAAATGAAGTTAAAGTATAGGGAACTTAAAATATGCTCAAAAATATCTCGGATGTCGGTTCGTTTGGTCGTACGATTGCGTTGTTTGGTTAATTACGACGAAACACGAACGGACGCGAAAAACGATTCAAACTACGCGAAGAATGGAATTTTATCATGCCAATCACTAAAATAAAATATTTTAATGATTACATAGATTTTTGGATGTCCGGATATATTCAGAACGTAAGATATGCGCGAAAATGCAAACTTATGAACTTTTTGGCGCTTTTAGTCCCTATTGATCAAGAAAGTTTATTTTTGCGCACCAAACACCTTAAAGCCTATTTCTAAGCTATGTAAAGGATATTTAGGGCATGATTAACTTATGATAAAGTTCCGGAATGTTCGTCAAAGTACGAATCGGCATACTTTCGCAGTTTGTCAAAATTAGCCCCTGTAAGCGAATAAACTTGATTTCGTCACACCAAACCTTCCAAAACTTATTTCTAAGTTATGTAAAGGTTATTTAAGGTATGTTAAGCCCATGTAACTGTTCTGGAGTGTTTGTCGCATTAAACTGATTACGTTTACGCATCAGTTCTCGTATAACTTCCCAGAAAGCGATTTAGAGCTCGAAATCGAACAAGAATTGATATGTGCAAACGATACACATATTTATACAAATCCCAAGTATGAAACACAATATTTCATTAGTTTGGTATTTTTTTGATGGCCATGGAGGCACAGGTGTTACATATAGCCCGAATTTGGGCAGCACTTAAACATCCATCGGATCGGTTTCAATCGATCGGACATTGTATCGTAGCAGTGATCGAGTTATTACCCTGTAATCGTAGTAGCATATCAACCCTAAAATGCTCGTTTCTAAGCAGAATGTTTGCTGTTTTGAAAATTTTTTCGAACACAGATGAAAGCCCCATGCACGTCAAATTTATAGCAAATTTTTTAGTCTTTCGCGGCCCGCGTAAACCTTAAGAGAACCTTACGCGACCCGTGAGGGCCACCCTAGCTTCAGCTAGGGCTGCCGTGTCATGCCGTAGGTCTGCCACATGTCAGACACGTGGCATAAAGCTTATCCGAAGATTCATCGACCTGTCGCGCCCCGCGTAGGTTTAGCTTAAACCTTTCGCAACCCGCGAGCGATCTATAAATTTTGAATTTCTTGGTTTTTCACAAGAATTAGGGTTTTAGGGGTCCGGGTTCTCACTTACGGAGTGTTGTGGGACATTTTTGCAGGTCCTTACATTAATCCTCCAAATGATCCTGTTACACCGGGAGCACAACCTGAGATACCGATAAGTTCGATCTTACCCCCTGGTGAAACCCCGATTTCATGGTATGTAAGATCTCAGGGTGCATTAAACGCAGTCAATGCACAACTCTGTGCACAAGCTGCTCCACCCGCAACTCAATCACGGAGATCTGTACGAACACCGACTGTACCACGTACATCACACTATGATGCACCATCACGAATATCCGTGGACGATACAGAAGTCTACTCCAGATCTCCCACTAGGTACGAATCTACTCACTCGGAGTCTCGACGAAGAGATTACCGTGTTGACCAGTATTCTCATAGACGTCACTCAGTTCATTCTCGGTTGGGCCCGCGTTCTTACCAGAAACGGGACACCCAAACCGATGGGTATGACAAAACATATCAGGAAGGCGATAACACAAGTGTTTTCAGCCGATTGCAACGAGATCATACCAATTACAAACCCAAAACCTGTGCGGTTTACAATCCGGACGCAGAGTATGATTACAATTTAATCTACCGCCCAGCAGAAGCAGCTGAGAATTCAAAATTTGTCAGTGAGATCGCTTTAGCTCCTCTTAAGAGGACAAAATTACCATCAAATGTTGGAAAATTCAATGGAATGACAGATCCAGACGATCATTTATGGGTGTTTACCAGCGCAGGCCTAGTCGGGGGATGGACACTACCCATGTGGTGTCACTTATTCGTCCAAACCCTGACAGGTGCAGCACGATTATGGTTTGACAACTTACCGGTAGGTAAGTTAACATCATGGGTGGATTTGAGAGAGAAGTTCCTAGTTCACTTCAGCCAACAACGCAGATACGTCAGAGATACCGCCGACGTGATGAACATCTGGAGATGAGATGATGAAAGTTTGGAAGACTTCATAACAAGATACAATAAAGAGGTGCTAGAAATTGGCGACGTACATGAACATCTAATACGAGCGCAATTCAAATATGCCGTGCGTTGTGACTATATGATTAAAGTCCTCTCAGGAATAGTAGGCTTGCCCAAAATTTGGGAGAAATTGATGGCCGCGGCTAAAGTTTACACTCAAACAGAGCGGAATCTAAGCTCCAATAGGCCACTGCTACCGCAGAACCGTCCGCAGGATATGAGCTGGAGCAACGGCAAGAAATTTAAGAAAATCTGGAGAGATTCAACCTCAGGCACATACTCGTCCAATGATGCCCGCACGACAATTAACAAGCTAACAGCGCAGAAAGAAGCTAAGCAGGAGAACCGTGAATGACAATGGACCCCTCTAACAAAAACACCGGAGAAGGTACTTAGCACCGAAGACTATCAATTCAAAACACCACCGCCGATGAAGAACAAGAGGGGGCAAGAGCCGAACCTTTACTGTGAGTATCATAAAGACAACGCCCACACCACAAATAATTGCATAAGCCTCCGCACTGAAATTGAAAAAGCATTAAAGAATGGAGAACTCACCCACTTAGTCCAAAATGTGCGCAAAGACATCAAACAAATCACTCGTGGGGATGAAGGGCCGAGCAAAAAAGCCAAACAAACTTGAGCCTAAGACAGAGCAACGCGCTGCAGACATAGCCCCCCATAATTGGTCAAGTACAGCTTACCAAACCATGGCTCAGGACTATCTGCACGCGCAATTAATTAAGTTCCACTATTTATAGTAAAACAACTTTGTAAACTCATGGCCTCTACGCCCTATCCAATTAATACAAAGTTCGTTGCATTATTTCTCTGTTTATTACAAAATGCATGCAATTCCTTTTGGTACACGCAAAAACATTATGGTAAACTAATGCAAGTCTCATGAACAGTCCGCGATCACAAGTATCGCACAAGGTCCAGCCCTACGTTCACACATGAGCTTCATACCATCCTTATTCGTGTTACCTGAAACAAAGAAATTGTACTCATGCAAGACATTGTAATTCAAACACGAAATCTATTCAAGTTACTTGCGCTACAACGCATCAACAAAACCATCAAAAAGGGATCAAAATCCCAATCCCATTCAAAATACAAACAATCAACAACCACAAAAGTGAAAAGAACCTAATCTAGTAGGTCTTCATCATCATCATCATCATCTTCATCCGGGAACACTTCCTTTAATTGCGCTACAAAATATTTAGATTGCAGTGCAATAGTGACTAGGTCCATCAAATGAAGATGCAAAGTGTTATATTCAGCCTTGGTAGCAGCATGAGCAGCTCCAGTATCTACTCCATGTGTAGCGGACCTACTGGTATCCCAATCAACCTTCAATGCATTAACAACATGCTGAGTGCATTCTGCGCAGCCCTGGGCATATCCATCACTGCGCGTAGTAGTCAACAGTTGCGCGACCGTTTGATCCAGCTCACTGGAGTTAAGAACAGAATTGGCAACCTGCACAATACAACAGGTCAGAAAACATATAACCACAACAAAACATGACCAAAAGTTGACACACTCACACTTTTAATCCCGCGATGCTTCATCCAAAGTATATCATTCTTCAACGGTTCAATCTGACTCTCCGCCGTCGCTCGAGCAGTTTCAGAATTTTCCAATTTTTCTTTGATTTCGCTCAAGCGGCGGGAGGACTCAGCCTTTGCAACGCGTTCAAGGTGCAAATCTTTCTTAGCAGACTCAAGCTCCGCCTGAATTTATCCCTACTCAGATAATAAAGAGGTGAGTTCGTCTATCTCCTTATCTTTAAGGGCAAGTATGGCGCAAGTTCGTACCTCTCTCTGTTCACTCCTCTCTCGATGTGAACGAGCCTCATCACGGGCCGCTTCAACCTCCGCCTTCTCTTTCTTTAACTTCTCAATCTCCGCATCCTGCTTCTCAACCTCCGCCTTGAGATTATTGATGACATTGCGGAGACCAATTTTTTCATTATTATCTTTCTCGCAAATCTCCCTCCAACGTTTGTGCTCTTCTGCAAGGAGAGCGGCTTCAGCCTCCGCTTTTCTTTTCCAACCAGCAACAGACCACTCTTTAGTTTTTTGATCACTCTCAAAGTTTCCTCGATCAGCCTCCAACTTAGCCCTCAATAGGGCAGCACGGGCCTCATCTTTAGAAGCTTTTTTCTTGGACGCCTCAAAAGCAGCCCATTCTACGCCACTCATGCACTATACGATGCGTAGTAGACGTGTAGCTAGTAGCTTCTTCAAGATAAGCATGGTAGGTCTGATCGTGAGGACGTTCCTCTTGAAATTTGATCTCCCCAGGAGGAAAGGTACCTTGCAACCAATCACGACAAACCCGCCAGTCTGAAAAAGTGTCACCTTTCTTCAGTTTCCACACCGACGTATGAATCTCAGCAGCTTTTTTCTCCGAGTAACATCTATAATAATAATCCCCCGGAGTTTCATCCGGGCGGATAGGAGAATCTTCATCAACTTGAGAAAAGAAGCCCTGGTCACCAGCTGGGCTTTTTTCAGCATTTACGGGCGCGGTAGTCGTAGACGAGAAAGGAATAGTAGTCACTGGGTCTTCTTGAATAGATTTTCCTTTCTCCGGATCCTGCACCACCACCTCAGGAGACTTGGGCTGAGCGGTACCAGTACCCGCAGTCTCCGACCCTACAACTATCTCGACTTCTACCTCAACCGCAACAGGTTTCCCAGCTTTAGGATCTTCCACCTCCACAACCTTCTCCACCTCAACAACTTCTGTACCTTTTAGCTGCTCCTTAGCAGAGGCACGGGGTGATGAAGGAGGAAGATCATCATCAAAAACAGATGATGCCTCCGCATGAACAGAGAGAACTAGTTTTTCTGCAAAAACAAAGTTCATATTAATAACACATGGCGCGCATAAATAATAAATGAAGAAGATACTCGCCTGGGGGAGGTTTCGCAATAAAGGCATCTAGATTGCCTCTTTTGCCAATTTTCCTTTTCGGCATCTTCTCAACAGGCTGCGCCCCAGTCTCAACTTCAGCATGTTTCCTTTTGCCCCCCTTTGTTTTCAATAAGGTCTCTGGACTTGACTCCAAATCAATAGGATTCGAGGCTGGGATATCAGCGGTATCCCGGGGCTCCGCCTTGGGCTTCTTTGTAATTACAGGCGCAAGTCCTTCCAACGTATCAGACACCACTACATAATCACACCAGGAGTCAGAGGAATGACGCATACCTTTCTTCTCTCCCTTGACAGACTTGGCCTTCGAAGATTGTGCTCCCGACACGTCAGCCTTCTTCGAAACGCTAACAACAGTCGGTACGCGTTTCCTCTTTTCAGGGCCTATGCCCAAGCTAGTCAGCTCACCTATTTAAAAGAAAAATATTGCAATATTACCCCACGTGCAAAGACAACAAAGAGTAATATTGCAATATCAATCAAAATCAATCAAAAGTAAACTTACTGACACCAGTCGAAGGTTATGCGACCAGATCTTCATCCCGCGGAAGGGAAAAATTCTTGATTATCTGTAAATACCAACGTTCCTCGTCAGCTCTCTTCGGAACAGTGGTCATCTTTCCATTCTCTCTTTTATATGCCACAACATACAAAGAAACAACTACAAAGAGAAGCAAATGAACAAATTCATATTATTTACAAAAAAAAGGAAATGAACGGTAAGAAATTCCCAAAGTTTACTTTTATCATCCTCCATGTACACTGGCTTGTCTTCACGGTCCATCTTCCAATAAAGACTCATGCCAGCAGCAACTAGGGCTCTTTCCGGCAATTCAATCGACGGAACATCTTTCAAATCCTAATACCAAATATCCGACAAAGGAGTTTGTATGGTCTCTGCCACAATGTCTTCTTTACCCCTGAAAGTCATCTTCATCAGAATCACGCCGGCCTTGATGAAGAAAAGTTTCGGCTTCCACTCATGAAATGATTTTGGGGATGAAATAAGATTTTCTTTGCCGAAGCACGTTGAGCAAAGGAATAAAAGCCCTGAGAGCAGTGCATTTGATACAACACTCGGAAACGGTTAACCGTCAGCTTAATATAGATTGATTGTCAAAGGAATTCAAAATGACGAATTCGAACCATCCCGATTGGGTGCAACTGAGAAATATGGAAGTTGTAATATGCAAGAATATCAAGAAAAAACCTTGTCACCGGCAGTTGGAAGTTGCCTTCAACGAAATAGTCCCAAAACAATATAATATACCCGGCCGGAGCGTCTGCCACTGTCTGACCCTCATCAGGGTATCGAACACCCCAACTATCAGGGAATTTGAAAATTTGAACCATGATATCAAACATTTCCTTCGACCACTTCAGGGGTGGAAGACCGGCATACATCTCTTCCGACGAATCCTCGTGACGTTCTCTAGTAGACATAAGGGGAAAAGATTTACAGCTTTCTTCAAAGAAATATTGAGGAAGATGAGTGGAATTTAAAAAACAAGCAATAAAAGGAAGGCACTAAAAGGGTTTTATACTCACAGCCATCAAAGCCCTAGAAAACTGGGATAGCCCCTTTTTCAGAAAAAAAAACACAGTTAACGAAGCATCAGGGGCGAGTGAGGAACATCAAACAACCCCACGCGCGCGTGAAGGCCATGTTTGACGACGCACATTTAATGAATAACTAAAACTTGACAGCCTGTCACCAAACCCGTCACACGTCAACAATCAGAATAGTACCTTTCACCTGCCAAGGGTCAAATTTTTCAAATTTTGAAATCATGAGCCATTCAAAAGAGTATATTCTACAAGAAGATTCTCCATATTTCGCGTAAAAACTTCTCAAAGCAAAAGCGCACACTTCATTTTATATAGTCCAGCGCTCCACTTACTCGCATAAGAGCAACACTGACTGGGGGGGACTTGAAGGGGTATGGTCCCAAAAACCTTGCGTAGGCACATGGAACCATACCATAACCTGTCACACCCTGTCTTTTGCGGAAGCGTATGATGTGTGACTAGCTTGTTATCATTGCATTCAATCATAATAAACAACTACATGATTTAAAATGATGTTCATCCAGTTAGAAAATTTGAGCATTACAAATACTCGTTATTTAAGTTTTAAAAATACAACCTTCGTCCAGGTTACAATTCAACAAAAGTGGATGACATCTAAACTTGAAGTCTACTTCTAGCTATGACACTTGCGCCCAAGATCCATCCTGTCACCTGAAATACATGTAATTTTGGAAAACATCAACATAAAGTTGAGCGAGTTCATGCGTCTTGTTTGTATAAATAAAGTATTTTTGTGTAAAACAAGTTTTCTTGTGTACACCACGTACTAAATGAATGTTTGTACTAAAACATTTAGGCATGTGAGGACATAGGAGCATTAGTATTTTCTCCTTTAACTGTGTCGATTAACCTCGACTGCGTCAATTTCCCTTGACTGTGTCGATTTCCCTTGACTGTGTCGATTAACCTCGACTGTGTCGATTTCCCTCTACTGGGACACCGAAGCACTCATGAGGTCACATAAGGACCATGAGTGGGGCTCAGCCGTACCCGTTAGATCTAACCCTCGTCCCTAATTAAGTATTAACGGCATCTCAATATCTAGTTTAAGCTCACATGATCTAGTATTTTCTAGGCATTTCTTAATGCTCGTCATATTGCACTCACCAAGAGTGCTTCTCGTATTTTTACCATTTGTAAAAATTGTAATATGTGTAACATGTATTTCACCCCCGAGAGTTATAAAACCAAAAGCAGTTAGAGAAAAGGGGGAGCATGAACTCACTACTTTGCGTTCCTTGCGTTGTAAACTTCACCGGATTTGCTTATCTAGCGTCGTGACCTATACGTGTTTTCTTAACGTTAGTCACTAAACTTGTATCACACAAGTACAAGTCACCATCTTTGTGTACGTATTCTTGTGTTAAAAATAACTTATATTTTTAACTAAGTGTCAGACTTATATTATTTTCTCGAAAATAATTATAAGTCTCTTGTATTTTGCACTTTGCACCCGAATTATGTATTTTGCCTAAGTATGGTGTATGTGTATTTTTGTGTTTCCACTTCTCATGAGTATTTAGTGTATTCTTAAGTCCTAATACACTATTAAGTATAATACATACTACATACACTTAGCACAAAATGTGGCGATCAATAAATATATATATTCTTCCTCACAAATATACATACTTATATCCTTTCAGTTTAAATATACAAAATTGGGCTGTTTTCGGGCATTTTAATAAAATAGTTATCTTATTCCAAAAATTCCCAAATTTTTACAGAATGTCTTATATGTTCCAAAAATTATTTTGTAAAAATATCGGGGTCCAGTTCATTAGAAATATTTTATAAGAATTTATTTTCCGGACTGCAATCAGATTTGTCGCTTTTTGATTGCAGTTTACGAAATAATTCATTAAAAATTCATCGTGAGTCCGATTTACAAAATTCCAGTGGGAGAATTACAAATGCATCAGTGGTCAACTATGGTATAAATTTCGTGATCAGACTCCACACAGAATACAAGTTATGACAGAAAACAGGACGCACATTTTCAGCAGCAAAAATGCAGCTCTAGTTGCTGTTACGAAAAGACACTTTAAAAATAGTAAACGGAGTCAAAAAATTATGATTCCGGTGCCATTAGAACCGTATTTCATAGTACATAAACCTAGACTTCAGAAAATACATTTTTCGTTCAGTTAAGGACCTGTTACAGCCTGTTAAAGTTGGCTGAAAATACAACTCAGCATGCTGTTTATAGTTCATATGTTACTAAAACACACATATACGATCACCGCACTTTCTAATAACGATTAGCAACAGGTCATAAGTTATTTACAGCAGGTTATAGCTCATATAACTCAGGTTTATCATGTTTTACCATTTGATACTCTTTAACCAACATATTCATCTTTCTTCAAGACTTTTAGATTTGATCTTGTATGTTCTTGATTTTTATCCGATAAATCTCTTATTAACCACTTCAAATATGAACAAGAGAGTGTTTAGAAGCACTTACAACTAGCTCAAGGCTAGGGAAGAATCAAGACGTAAATGTGGTGGATAAAAGCGATGTAGAGAGGTCCTTGTGATTCCGTAAGCACCGAGCCTCCTTGTGTGAACTCTAGCACACTTGTATGTATGTGAAATTACAAGATCAAAGTTGAATGATGGTTGGATGGTGGACTATGGTTCCAGCCATGACCAAGCCAAGAGATAAGGAAGAGTGAGTTTTGAGTTGTGATTTGTGAGAATGAATGTGATTAACCCTTAGTGTTTCTTATAACCCATGTTATATGTTTAACCAATAGGTAAGGTGTCATCAAGATATTAGACAAGCCTTATTATAATAATAAAAAATAGGTGGGGTATGTCCCCTTGGGGAAACCGATTGGTTTGGGGGGGGGGGGGTTATATGGTTGGATTTTGATGTTATAGTTAGGTGTTAGTTTGTTTAGTTATGAACTTTAAACAAGTTACTAGTGTGTTATAAAATATAACGGGTGTTAGGGTATTCGGGGACCCTAACTGGCTCAGAAAAGGAAAAACAGTGTCACTGACAATATTTTTATGTTCCGGGTAATATCCGGTTGTTCGGTTAGACACCGGTTCGTTAAAGTGCTAAATTACACTTTTTAGTGTCTTTTAAGTATCCTTTTGTAATACTTTCGATTCCCGACACTTTGGGAAGTATTCTGGATGATAAATCATCATTTTTGCATAAAATTATAGTGTCATATTGCTGATTATAGCTGAATTTAGATAAATTATGCGCTTAAAGTGCGTTTCGGGTGCTATTTAGTGCGTAATTTAGCTTCCGGAATGCCTATATTAAAACCCTTGTATGTACTCTTGGGTTTTAATGCATTCTTGACGTTGGACCTACACCTAGGCTCCAATTCTAATGTCTGACTGCTTTCTGCAGTTACCGGTGAGTTTACTAATATTTCTGACGCAACGCTCTCGTTTATGCATAAAACAATATTTTGTAGTATAAAATGTGCATGAATTCACTTGCATGGAATTCAGAAATTTATTTGTCTTGTGAACTGGATCATGTACGTTCATTAAAGCACAAATCACTGTTCATTTAGTGTACGGAATGTACGAAAAAGTGACGGTTGTCACATAACCCCATCACATAAACATCTTTAAAGCAGAACCCCGCGCGGCTGGGCGCCGGTTCTAAACAAAACACAGAAGAAAACAATCTTCAATAAACCACGTACCAGAGAAAGGATAGAACCAACAACCTAGCGCGGGCTCACGCAAGAGTAAAAGTTAGACTCGACGTTGAGAACCTAAACAAACTCCGCGCACCATGAACCATAACTTGAGCAAAAGTGTTCTTTTCTGATTGTAACAGAATTAACACGTGGCAAGAACATAAAGGGTTACAGCTGTAAATCTTCTAGAAAATTTTATCATGCACAACTATTCGGTTACAACCGAATGGTGACATGGCATCATCCTGGGCGTCCATCTCAATCACGATGATGGCACTAACTTGGAGAGAGATCCACATAAAACCACTTTCCACGTGGTGTTCCCCTAGCCATTGATCATAATCACGATCCGTGTGCTTGAACGAACATTAATGATCAACAGAAAAGGCAGTAACCGCTTACAGAAAATGCCTTCCGTTACTATCTCCGTCAACAGATTTTCCCGCCCAAATCCGAGCTATAAATAAGACAGGCCAGGTGTGATTTCACAAGTTACATTCACTTCACTTTCACTACTTCTTCTTCTTCATTGAGATCTGTACTTATTCTCACGCCGGGGGGTGGTCACGAAGAGAACCCCCATTCTCCCCGTGACGAGTCTAACGACTGTTCGTTTTGCAGATATCATCAGAGAAGAAACCCCTTTTAACCCTGAATCAAATGAGAGGACTATCCATTTTATGCAGAACTAAAGCCCTGGTCCGATTGATTCCGGTCATTCAAACCACTGTTTCTTCACTTATACTTTATGAAAACACATACAATCCAATCCTACATGCTTAAATACGTGATACTTGATTTGTATACTTGGAACATTCTTATGTGATTACTTATCATTAACTTTGTTTAAAGCCTCCCTTTGACATTTATACCGCTATAGGAGTAATGCACCGCCCGTATTCTTGAGGTCATGTTAAGTTTAGTCATACAAAAACGGTCTTATCGTTGCTACGATAAGATTACGCTAGCGTTAATCAGAGGATTGACTTGTATAATTGCATGCCTTGATACATTAATCTAGTTTGTCATGTGGATTGTTCAAACTTTTATATATGCTAGTACTCAAACTTGTATACTCGCCAATACTTTTGTATTGAACTATACTTTAAACGTATTTGCAGGATTTGATGATGATGGTGATTGTAACAACCTGACCATTGGTTGTTCCCACTATGTCGTAAATTCATTTCGTAAATGCTTGTACTCTGAGATTTGATGATTACAAAAGGTTAACTACATTTTTAAACACGTTTATATCGCATGTTTAACGCATGTAGACGCTTATCTGAACGCTCATCGCAACACAAACTCAAAACGAGAATTTATTTATATTATTTGTTTTATTTATGTGTTTAAATGTGAGATTTGTTATGTGTATTGATTACTTACTTAAAACGCTCAAAAGCTCACTCGCTCAAAACGCTCTAGCGAGATAAATCGAGTTGCTAAACGCAACGTAACATTTAAGACCTCGCTAAAATATTTAAAGTACTAGAGCTAACTAACGCAATAAAATGCACGAAACGGGCATCCTACAGGCGAAACGAAAGCCACATGTGCGAAATAGGCGGCTTCGTACGAAGGTAGAAGCTTCGTACGAAGGCAGAAGCTTCGTACGAAGGCAACCTATGCGCATGCTCCCTCTCTATATGTAACACGTCGTAAAATCACGTCCAATGAGGTATTGACACGTGTAATAAACCCTAATAAAGTCAAACCTTGAATTTAAGGGACTAATTTTTCGAAAAATCGAAAAATTTGTTTATGAAAGGACTGGAAGTATTAACATACTTAAAATAAGTTTCTGAATAACCTTTTATGGTTTTATATTCACAAATGAGCCACTTATTGATCGAGTGTAGCCGTTTGTGTAGTTAATTGAAAGTTCGCGCAATTAAGGGTTAAAAGCGTCAACATGTTAATTCTTACCTCTGAGTGACCTTTTAACAAACCAGGAGCTTCATGATATTTGATTATACTCTCGGGAATTCCTAATATTGGCCATTAAGGGCTTTTATGCCTTTAAGTGACGTTACGCGCAACTTTTTAAGTTGAAGGGGTTAAAAGTGTCAATATGTTTAATCATACCTCTGAATGACCTTTTTATGAACCTGAAGCATTTTTATGTATTATAATACTCTCAAGAATGCCTAATATGGATTAGATAAGGCTTTGATGCTATTAAACGATGATATGCGCAAATTTGCGCATTAAAGGGACTATTTGCGTCAAACTGCAAAGGTCTATCGATTCGTACGGTATCGAACCTTTCGGAATATGATCATAAGTTAAACATGCCCTAAATATCCTTTACATAGCTTAGAAATAGGCTTAGAGGTGTTTGGTGCGCAAAAGTAAACTTATTTGATCAACAGGGACTAAAAGCGTCAAAAAGTGCACAAGTTTACATTTTCGCGCATATCTTACGTTCTGAATATATCCGGACATCCAAAAATTTATATAAGCATTAAAATATTTTATTTTAGTGTTTGGCTTGATAAAATTCCATTCGTTGCGTAATTTGTTTTGTTTTTCGCGTCCGTCCGTGTTTTGTCGTAATTAGCCGAACAACGTGACCATACGACCAAACGAACCGACATCCGACATGTTTTTGAGCATGTTTCATGTTCCCTACATTTAGGCATCATTGTAGAGCCTTAAAAATGGTTTAACAGGCCTTAGATGTGTCGGAAATGGCATTCGAAAGTGCCGGGGCCAAAATTGTCAACATTTGAAACTTGATGTGTGCTGGCCTGGTCCTTACGAACCGTATGACTGGACCCTTATGGTCCGTAAGTTGATTCCAGTAACAGAATTCTTAAAAACCAGCTTTGGTTTTGCTCCTTTTCTCACACATTTGATTCTAGGGGCTTTGATGGTTTGGAAAAATGGTTTTACACCTGTAATGATCTTGTTAAACCATTCCAACACTTGTTGATCATCCATGGATCCCTCAAACACTATAAATAGGGGTGGAATTTCATTTGAAATTCACACCATTTCCTTCATTCTTGATCTCCTACTCAAATCTGAGGGTCCTGACCTTAGGGAACCTCCTTTTGAGTGATCTTCTGCCTCTTGGACCTTTTGTAAGTGTCCTTCCTTGCTTTGTTCATTTTATTTGGCTCTTAAAGCCGAAAAAGTCAAATATTTCGATAAACGCTTTGACTTTTAGCTAGACCTTGTATGGTCAAGCCATGATTCGCAACGAGCATGGATACGTGATCGTAATTAGGTAGGTGTTAAACCCTCATAAGGGCACCTCCTAATTACCACGTTTGCTTAGTTAATTGTCGGGTCAAAGTAATTAAAATAAAAAGTCAATGAGTCGGTTTTTAAATAAAATTCATAACTAATGATATAAAGGCAATAAAATCAGTTTTGTCACTTTAATAACTTGGTAATTATTAATTGAACATGTCTAGGCATGTTCAACCCGACAATTCTAAGTTTAGGCTCGGTTCAGAACCGAAAGTCGCAAAAGTTGACTTTTGCTTTGACTTTCAATTCTGACCCAAATTAGCTTAGTTTGATTATGCCTTAGGGTTCCCTTGTGATCATCATATATGTTAGTATAAACCCCTGAAGTTATACTACATGATCCCTTAGAATTTAAGTTCATATGCATGTTTCCATTATATGCCTTAAGATTGACTATTATGCCCTTTTGATATTAAAACGAGATCTTTGAAAATGTGAAAGGACTGAAACCTTTATTACTGAAATATAAACATGTCCATAAAATATCACATCAGTCCGTGGTCTAAAATAGGAGTTATGCGCAATAGCGTAAAGTGAAAGCTTTTTATTAATTAAACGGCATTTTCGGCATAAAGCATATTTTAACCTAAATCTTGGCATCAAACCTTTTACCTACTGATTTAATATAATATTTAGAGATTTTTAGAAATTTTTATAAAATTTTAAACTGATCATAACATAGAATTATCGCATAGACTCGGTAATTGACGATAATGCCCTTTTCGCTAATAAAATGAGTTTTACACATCCTTTACATACCAAACCTTTTTCTACTGATTTTATATATTAAATAAGTTATTTTAAACAGTAAAGGCTGGTCAAAATCTCAGATTTCATTAATTAACCCGAATATCGTTAAATACCGACTTTCATGCGATTTCGACGCATAGTATGGTTTAAAACCATATTAGGCACCTAAAGCGTGATACCTACTGATGCTATGAATAAGTTTTTATAATTTAACAGTAAATAAAAGTTTTAAACTAAGATTTCCAAAATTTACCCTTAAAGCATATGTGAAATGACCAAAATGCCCCTTCGGTGCATAGTTTGGTCATAAATTATAAATTTCACATATGTGAGATATTTTACTGATATAACTTGATAAAATAAATATTTTTACTGACCATTTTAGACCAGAACCTTAGATTGTCATTTAACCTCTTTTATAATCTTTAAAATGACCAAAATGCCCTTTTGGGGCTTAATTTGATTTTGAATTCATTTTGGGCATAATGTGTAGGTCCCCTATTCGTATGGATCTTCAACAGAATTGTCTTTCCAATCAAGAGTGCGGAATCCTCTTGATCAGAATTAGCAGAAAACGTGTAGGAAACAGAAACAACAAGACACTTTCAACCAGGGTTTCTATTGATTATCGATTCCAAGAATTACAATCAATCAAACCCTAACCAACACCAATTTCGTCCAAGCCTAAACTCTCACGAAATTGCTCTCACACAATGTTCTGGCTGATTAACCTAAACCCTAAAGCCTAACCTTGTTTATATAACACAAGGTTTGCTACTTGGGCCAAGGTTTCCCACATGGACTGCGAATTGGACAGGCCCAATTCGCCCCCACACACCCAATTCGTTGGGTTTGGGTAGCCCAAACATTTCAACTAACTATTACAAAGCTAAACCCGCTAACTGTTTATCGTTTAACTAATTACAAGATATCCAAAGACCAAATCTAAGCTGTTGTCACAAACATGCACCAACAAACTCCCCCTTGACAATAGCTTCATAAAATAACTTTGTCTTCAGTCATCTTGCAATCTTCATGTATTCTTGCACTGTCTTTGGTCTTTGGATAGCTTCACATGTAGATGTAGACACACAGGATTGCTTCTTGCATTGCCAAGACACGATCCTGCCTCCCAAGAACTGACAACCACCTGTTGTAGACTTTCTGTTCGACTTGCATCCTCCAAAGTCTGAGTCAGTGTAAGCGACTTGCATCCTAGCGGCTTCAATCAACGTCCTGTTTTTCCTCTCAGCAACTCCATTTTGTTGAGGCGTATAAGGAGCAGAATATTGATGTTCAATTCCCTTGCGAAGACAATAGAGATCCAGAATTCGATTCTTGAACTCCGTGCCATTATCACTCCTTATCCTCTTGATTCTTGCATCATGGACGTTTTCCAATTTCGTAAAAAGATCTATCAGCATCTCCGCCGTCTCATCTTTTGTACCTAAAAAGAAAACCCATGAATAACGTGAGTAATCATCAGTGACAACTAAACAATAGTACTTTCCACCTATGCTCCTTACGTTCACTGGACCGAATAAATCCATGTGAAGTAATTCATAAGGGGCATCTATGGAATTTACTGTTTTTGATTTGTGAGGTTTCTTATGTTGTTTTCCTTTTTGACATGGAAGACATCTATCTTCCACGTGAAACCTCTGCATTGGAACCCCTTTCACTAGCTCATTTTTAACAAGGTAATTCATTTTTCGATAGTGAATATGGGCCATGCGTCTGTGCCACAACATCGATTCAGCTTCAGATGCTTTTGATAGGAAGCACGCCACCACAGCAGTTGGATCCTTAGCACCCATGTCCATGACATAAGTGTCATTTCTCCTTGGCGCTCTCATCACTATCCAATCTTCTGGAATCTTCAAACCTGGTTTCAACACTAATGCTTCATTATTGGTAAAATGGACCGAGTGACCCTTGTCGCAAACTTGAGACACGCTCATCAGATTGTGTTTAAGCTGCTCCACATAGTTCACTTTGTCCAGTGTGATCTTCCCATTGGTCACCTTTCCTCTTCCTGTAATTCTACCACCTTTAGCACCCGCAAAATTCACCTTTCCACCATCATAATCTTCAAATTCAGTTAACAATCTCATATCCCCCGTCATGTGCCTGGAGCAGCCACTATCAACATACCATAAGTTGATAATCCTCCTTAGCAGCTCCTGCACACACCAATCAAAAGATTAGTTAGATTGGGGGACCCAAGCCTTAATGGTCTTGGGTCTTCCAAATTCACCAACTACTTGAACATCCATCCAGCATCCATTTCTCCTAACTGGAGTCTTGGATCTTTGGCCTGTTGATGGAAATGGGGCATGATTTTCATAAGGTCTCTGGTCCTGAGGGTTCCTATATACATTTGGACTATATGACCTTTGAAAATTTTGATTTTGGTACCTCGAATTTTGATTCCAAGAAGCTTGATTGTTATAATTTCTAAAGCCATTGTTATAAAAATTTCGACAACCATTATTTTGGTATCGATTTTGATATTGACATTGACTTCTGAAATTATTTGTTCTTCCATTAAAATTGTTCATTCTAGGTGAACTGCTTCTAGGTTTCTCGTATCTGCCTGGTGGAGATCTAGGCTGAAATCTTTGTTGATTTCTTTGAAAACGTGGAACTTGTGGAGTTCCTGTTCCAGCCTTATCTACACCAACAACAACATTTACTGGTTGCTTAGGAGCAGATTTCTTTGGAGAATTTGAGCCTTTCTCCTCACTATCACCTTCCTTCACTGGTAATTTCCCTCTCTGTTTTTCACTAAGTTGTGCTTCACTCTTTTTGTTAGGACAGCAGCTTGCTACATGTCCCTTGACATGACATTTGAAGCACGATCTCTTTCTCGAAGACTTCTTAGCTGGAGTCTTTGAGGTAGATCCCTTATCAGATGGTGATGATCCCTTGGATGAACCATGTTCAGTTTGCTTGACTTCAGATTTTTCTATGTTCTTATTTTTAGCAAACTCTACATTCGATTCATTTTCAATAACAGCAGTTTCGTTTTTCATATCACTACCTTGAACAAAATTAATCTTTTTAACAAAAGCTTGATTTTTATTCTTAGGTGGTGAATTTTTCCTTTTCAAAGGTTCACTGTTATTGTTTTCCTTAGCCTCATCACTCTCAGATCCATCACCTTGACTTGATGTGGATCCGAAACTACTTGGTGCAGATGCCATAAAGTCTGCTAGCTCATTTTCACTCGGCAGGAATGAATAGTCATGACTAAGTGGAGGTGGAACTTCATTAAAACCTTGGAAGCCCACACTTGTCTTGTCATTACTCTTCTTTAACCCACCCATCATGTGTTTCATTACAAAAGATGAATCTCTGAATTGACCTAATTTCTTTTCAAGTTCAACAATTTTGAGTTGTGCATCTGACAACTCTTTGCATTTTTCAGAAATCTCTTTTGTTTTCTCAGCCATCATGTCATGAGCTAAGTCTATTACTTGAAGTTTTTCATTTAACTTGCATGTTAAAGCTTCAATTTCAGCTTCACAACCTTTTATTTTCTTCAAGTATGACGATTCATTCCTTTTAACAAAAAAATTTGCTTCTTTTATGTTAGACATCTCACTTACCAGACTTTGGTTTTGTGTTGTCAACCTGGCAACCTCACCCTGTAATTCACGACATCTCAAACATACTGAATTAGATTGTACCTCTTTCTCATGAACTTCTGATACCAATTGTAGGTCCCTTATTCGTATGGATCTTTCACAGAATTGTCTTTCCAATCAAGAGTGCGGAATCCTCTTGATCAGAATATCACAGAAACAAGTAGAAAACTGAAATTTCACAATCAAACGGGTCCTCTATTGATTATCCAAACAAAACGTTTTACAATCAACTCAAGACCCTCACAACCTCACAGCCACTATCTGTGATCTTGACTACAACCCTAATTTCGAATTCTCTCTCTCTACTTTACTTTCTCTCTCTAAAATTCTCTAACCTCTTAAACCCTAATCACAAAACATGTTTATATACCACATGTTTGTGAACTGGGCTTCCTACTGGGCTAGGCCATTTTCCAAGCCCAATACAACAATAAACTCACTAACCAATAAGCTAAGCCCATTACAAAATATCCAAAGACTAAATAATCAAACTATTAAGCTGTTGTCACCGAATATGCACCAACAGACTCCCCCTTGACAATAGCTTCATAAAATAACTTTGTCTTCAGTCATCTTGCAATCTTCATGTATTCTTGCACTGTCTTTGGTCTTTGGATAGCTTCACATGTAGATGTAGACACACAGGATTGCTTCTTGCATTGCCAAGACACGATCCTGCCTCCCAAGAACTGACAACCACCTGTTGTAGACTTTCTGTTCGACTTGCATCCTCCAAAGTCTGAGTCAGTGTAAGCGACAAAATTCAGATCACTATCAGCTCTGATACCAATTGTAGGTCCCTTATTCGTATGGATCTTTCACAGAATTGTCTTTCCAATCAAGAGTGCGGAATCCTCTTGATCAGAATATCACAGAAACAAGTAGAAAACTGAAATTTCACAATCAAACGGGTCCTCTATTGATTATCCAAACAAAACGTTTTACAATCAACTCAAGACCCTCACAACCTCACAGCCACTATCTGTGATCTTGACTACAACCCTAATTTCGAATTCTCTCTCTCTACTTTACTTTCTCTCTCTAAAATTCTCTAACCTCTTAAACCCTAATCACAAAACATGTTTATATACCACATGTTTGTGAACTGGGCTTCCTACTGGGCTAGGCCATTTTCCAAGCCCAATACAACAATAAACTCACTAACCAATAAGCTAAGCCCATTACAAAATATCCAAAGACTAAATAATCAAACTATTAAGCTGTTGTCACCGAATATGCACCAACAGACTCCCCCTTGACAATAGCTTCATAGAGTAACTTTGTCTTCAAACATCTTGTGTTCTTTTGGTCTTTGGATAGCGTCAGCTACACAGCTTCTGACATCAACAGACTCCCCCTTAGCTGATGCTTCCAATCTCCAAAACTTTCATTCATTGTAGATCAGTTAGCTAGCAATCCTTGGTTAAGCAAGTAAGCTCCAACTCTTCCATATCTCTCTTTCTCTTTCTGCAATGTAGTAGAAGGATCCTACCATGCATCTTCACACATTCTTTACTCTAAATATGCACTTTACTTGTATTCTGCACTTCATTTTGATAACTGCATCAATCTGTTTAGCAACACAAGCAAGTATCTCGAAAAACCATTAGTCTTTTTCACATTTAAAGATAAACCAATATTTTATCTTATCATGCAAAAACAACAACTTGTCAATTCTAAATGGAAGTCTTTTTAAAAAGAAATCTTTTTGGTATTTTTGATATTTTAAGAAAAGCAGTAAACTATTTACAAAAGCAATAAACACTCTATTTTTGTGAGAATCACCGGTAAGAAGATCATATCAACAAAATCAAACCGTTTCACACTATTAGATAATTCTTTATTTAATTTTTCGTGAAAAGCATTCCAAGACGATTACCAGTATGTTCGTCCTCTTAAACAAAATGCATGAACATTTCAAGTACCATTACCATATGATACATTAAGATAATATTAATTACTGATATACTAGTGTGTCCCACTTCAGGATATACCCCCGCGATCAAGGTATGCACAAAGATTCATCGTAGTAGGTGAGTATACTGATGTCATTCTTTAAGATATCCTGACAGTGACTAGGTCTGCATATAATCTGTTTTATCATGTTTTGATTTCTTAACAATGAACACCCAAATAAATAGTAATCAAATCCTGGAAATATAAACAACACACTCTATCATGCAAGTATCTTCCCTACCACATATTTCACAAGTCCAATCCAGATTTCTGAAATCTTAACTGGGAATAGGTTGAGAAGAGAACAGAATAGATCTTTAGGAGAGAAGGTATAATATACAGATCAAATGAGATTTCTCAGTTTGATATAGGTTTATTGGGTTTCATTTGGGCACTAGAGGGCCTCTTTCGGGTGTATTAGATCTATAGCGCGACAACGTACAGCTAGGTCAGCATGTATCTGGATGCAGCAGAAGCTGTCGTTGCCTAGCACCTCCAGGTCAGCATATATCTGGATGCAGCAGAGGAGGTACACGACTTTTTTTAAGAGAAGATTTCAGAATCAGATCAAAATTGTGTGTATCGGGACACATACAAACATTCAAATAGAAATGTGCTAATTCCAAGTGACTTTCTTTCCTGGGGTCATGTACAATTTTAGTTCTGAACAGAAAAACAGCCAAGATATCCCCAGATGAAATAACAGTATAAAGACCCAAAACTTCAGATTTTGGCAATCTATCAACGCAAGATTTAAGGTCAGTAAACCATACACCACTGATATGTTCCCCACTCATATTCACTTTATTTAGGTTTATATCACATTGGTAAGTTGATTATTTCATGCTTTTTGTCTACTGGTACATCATATAATGAAGCTGCTATCACACTTAAGCATTTTAATTTCAGTTTCAGTGTGACAGTCTAACTTGCCAATGTACTATCATTTCTTCTTTTTCACACAGTGATAACTCATTTTTGATTTTCTATTTTTTTTTATGTTTTTGATTTTTCAAATTTTTTTTTATTTTTGATTTTTAAGAAAATTCTATAACTTACTCCCCCTAAACACACGCACTAACTAAACTCTTTTTGGCTTAGGGAAATTTCTCCCCCTAAATTTTTGTTTTTATGGAGCAAGTTTCAAAAACAGAAATTTATAAACACAAACAGACTCCCACTTCAATCTGACAATAAGTTTTTCACTTTTGAAGTTTAGAAAAATCATAACCATCACTAAAGTAAATAGTTCGTTACCCATGTTAACCTACTATTCACCTCAGAAACTTTACAGGAATAACCACTGTCGAACACTTCAACAGTCCTTCTTGGTCATCCTGCACACACTCAACAACTCAGTTAGTCTTGAGAACCCAAGCCCTGATAGTCTTGGGTTTTCCAAATTCATCCATTACAGGTACATCCATCCAATATCCATCACACTTCAGTGGATTATCTGGATACCTGCTTCTCCCATTATTATACCATGAATTTTGAAAATTTTTTGGATATTGTTGAACATTCGAGTTACTAAAACCCCTATGTCCATTTCTTGTTTGAAAATTTCGATTTACAGATGTCTGGTATCGATTTTGATATCCAAAATTTCTATGTTGACTTTGAAACTGACTTGATTTACCATTATAATGACTAAATTGTGGAGAAATACTTCTTGGTCTATCAAATCTTTTCGAAGTTGAGGGTTTTGGTTGAGATTCAGGTTTCTTTGTCTGACAACTTGTTTTTACACTATTGCTTGACCCAACCTGATTCTCATCCTTAACCTCATCAACCTTTTGTTTACCTTTCTTCAAAGGACAACAACTTGCCACATGCCCTATGTTGTGACATTTAAAACAGGATCTCTTCTTATAACTCTTCTTTTTGTTTGATCCCTTTTTAAATGTTTTGACCTTTTTGTCTTCAGTATCCTCATCCACTTTATGAGGTGTACTGTTAGACCCTACAGATTCTTTCAAAGAAACTGGACTATCTGGCAAGTTCACAGCTATCGGATCCACTACTACTTGTGCAGTGGTTACAAACTCAGTTAGCTCATCTTCAGTTGGTAAAAATGAGTAGTCTTGATTTCCAGAAGATGAAGCTTTAGTAAACCCCACCCCTGTTTTATCATTACTTCTTTTTAAACCTTTTTGAATTTGAGTTCTGACTAACGAAGAATTCCCAAAATCGTTTAACTTCCCCTGAAGTGCAACAATTTTGGCTTGTGCATCAGCCAATTCTGTGCACTTTTCTGAAAGCTCGTTAGTCTTTTCTTTCACAGTTTCACGAGCTAAATCAATGATCTGTAACAGTTCATTGACTTTGCTTGTTAAACTGCTGATTTCTTGTTCATTTGATTTGAGTTTATCTAGACAATTTGACTCTCTTTTAATCAAAAGAACATTTGACTCTTTTAATTTTTGCAATTCAGCTAACTGAATTTTGTTTTGCTCCGATAGTCTGTCAACGTTACCCTTTAGTTCAGTGCAATTATGACATGTATGACTTACAGGTTCTGATGTTACCTTCACCTCTGTTGTAAGTTCATTCACACCATTCATGCACTTTGAAACTTCTGCATCTACCTTTTCAGCAGTTTCCTTATCAGCTTCCTTTTTCAAAGCATTCTCTTCATCTGCTTTCTTTTTCTCTTCAACCCCAGCAGCTACTTCTCTTATCTTCACTGCTGCAAACTCAGCCACCAATGCTTGATCACAAGTATTCACTTTTGATTGAATCTGATAACGTTTTTCCAGGGCTTCCCACAGCTCTTGAGAAGTTCCATACTTCTTAAGGGTATGTTTAACGCCCTCAGGCAAGGACTTCTTTATTGCTGCTAAAGCTTTCTTCTCAGCATCAACCACTCGTTTCTCAGATTCATTCATCTTATCATAAGACATCACTATAACTCTTCCATCAACACGACGTGTGGGAGCAAAGTATCCATCTATCATACACGTCCACATTTCAGTATCTTCACTTTTCATAAACGACTCAAACTTGTCTTTCCAGTCAGCATATTCTTTGATGTTTGTAAGCTTTGGCCAGTTCTTAACAATCTCACTTCCATTGTTCATCTTAACCATCTTTAAACACGTTTTTAGCGTAACCGTACTGATAAAACCGTACAAAATTTCTCCGAAAACAGTGGTTATCAAATTACACCGTTAGAATCGTCTCGAAAAGACAAATCCAATGATATATAATGTCGAAAACCGTATTCGGGATTTTCCAGAGGGTTTTTTTTTTTTTTTTTTTTTTTTTTTTTTTTTTTACCCTAAAAATCCACTGAATCCAACGGTCCAAACGGTTCTGTCAAACGAGCTACGGATCAATTTCTATTTGCAAAACAGTCAAATTTTATCGACGCTTAGCAACTGAAATTCCACCACTTTAATTTCGCTGGTTTGGTTAATTTCGCTGGTCCTGTTAATTTTGCTGGTAAATCAGTTAAATTTGCTGGTCAATTTCGCTGATATGTTAAATTTTCTGACAAGTTCGCTGATCAATTTCGCGATTACGACGACTTGTAAATTCGCCGAAAACCGTAATATTTTCGCTGTGGAAAATTTCACGGTTACCAAAGTCGCCTTTGGATTTAACTTCGCCGGTCACCGAGTGGTAAATATGCTGGATCAGTTTATTTCGCAGGTCTTGTAAATTCGCTGGTCTGTATTTCTGGAAACTTAATCTTTTCGAAAATTCTTATGATTCTATCTCTTCTCCAACACAAATCTGCAAAATCAAAACACCAAATCAGCACAATAATTTCGAAAATTATCAAGAACTGATCTAAAAACACGAAGAACACGAAGAACAGTCTTCGAATCTTCAAGTCTATCAGCCGAAAACTTCTCCAGAATCAGCAGAATCTGTCCAGAAATCCTGTAAAACACCAATCAAACAAACCAGAATATCAAAACAGCCAAAAAATTTTCCGAAAATTATATCAAAAACAGCCAAAAATTCGAAACCCTAATTTGCAAAAAAATTTCGAAAATCCTTCCTGTTTCTGCAGCCAACAATTCTGAACCAAGCCTTCAAGAGCCTAATGCTCTGATACCAATTGTAGGTCCCTTATTCGTATGGATCTTTCACAGAATTGTCTTTCCAATCAAGAGTGCGGAATCCTCTTGATCAGAATATCACAGAAACAAGTAGAAAACTGAAATTTCACAATCAAACGGGTCCTCTATTGATTATCCAAACAAAACGTTTTACAATCAACTCAAGACCCTCACAACCTCACAGCCACTATCTGTGATCTTGACTACAACCCTAATTTCGAATTCTCTCTCTCTACTTTACTTTCTCTCTCTAAAATTCTCTAACCTCTTAAACCCTAATCACAAAACATGTTTATATACCACATGTTTGTGAATTGGGCTTCCTACTGGGCTAGGCCATTTTCCAAGCCCAATACAACAATAAACTCACTAACCAATAAGCTAAGCCCATTACAAAATATCCAAAGACTAAATAATCAAACTATTAAGCTGTTGTCACCGAATATGCACCAACATAATGGAAGGTATCCTACTGATATCACAACATATTTAAGGCATATTAACTTGAGGAACATGTTCATGACTCTTTTTGGTCACCCGTTATGCATTTTTCGCGTTCGGTACAGTTTATGTAACTAGTTTGCATAAAATAACCGAAACGGGTCAAACCTTATCATTTTCACTTCATAATCTAGAATGTGTTTAGTTTACCCATATTATACAAGTCTTCGTACTTGTCGGGTCTGAATCACATTCTAATCCGGTCTGCGCTTAATCTTTCGTTTTGAACCGTAAACCTTTCCTTAAAACCAACCGGTCTAAGTTACAACTTAAACAAGACCCGTTAGAAATCTAATAGATTAATAAAACCTTCGTTTCAGATTAAGAGCCCTAGTAAAGGTACTTGTGCTTGCTGATTTGAATATACGGCTGAGAATAATATTGCATTTTAGCTCAGGTAAATACTTTTAACTTATTTTCCCTTATACGGGCTTGGGATACGGTATTATAAAAATACCGCTTGGTCGCGTATAGAAACCTTTTAATCGGAGATGATTAAATTGCATAATCCCATTTTAATCAGTATTGCTTAATAACAAATAACATTGGGGGTTAATGACCGTGTCCTGGATATCCTTGGCTCATTTAAAAAGTGAATGGCCACAACTTAAGCACAAGGTGTAGGCATAACACCTCCTGTTGCGTATGTAAAAGATATACTCACTCGTAAGGGTAACTTCTTGTGAGATTATATTTGTGGTGTGTTGATTAATCTTGATCGGTTTATATAATCACCGGCCCTAAATGTTGGACAAACATGTAAATCTGATACAAGATTTTTATTAATAAAATTGTCCCAAGTTATAAAAGAATTTTTGTGCCTTGTGCATTCAAATAAATTTTCATAAATGTTTTCAAAATGAGTCAGTTAATTGTATTTACCAGTGTAAACTGGCGTATTTTTCCAAAAAGGTTAAGTGACAGGTATTGTACGTAATTGGCTAGGAGCTCAGGGCGTTAATAGGGAATCTTGCAAGTTCTAGATGCCTAAAGTCTGTTGAACATTGTTTATCTTTTTGTTTTAATATCCTCCTGTGGATCCATCTTACAATCCGTTGTAATATTTGATGTTACTTTTGAATCGGATTTGTAATATATTCACTTTTGACTTCCGCTGTGCATTGAACTGTGATTATTTGACTATGATGATATCAACTACGTCACGATACTCCCCACCGGGCCCACCGGTAATACGTGGAAATATCGGGGTGTGACACTATAAATACCCAAGCCACTCCTCTCATTCTAACTTGCTGCCACTTCATTCATAACGCTCCCAATCTGCTGTCCTTCAATTTCCCAAGTAAGATCTACTATTTTTACATGTTACATAATGATTTCCACTGCGATTTTTCACGAGTTTAGCATCAATTTCATCCAAACTTCTCTATTTTCATCTAAACTTCACCTTTTTCATGAAAACCTTCATCTTTTTTCTTCAAAAACTTCTGATTTGCTACGGATCTACATTTGAACGAGTGTATTGGGCTAAGCTTTGGCTTCCCAAGATGTAGATCTGAGAATCTCGCACTCACCAAGTGTTTAATCCAAAGAAAAACTGTTTTAAACTCGATTTTTACACTAAAACGGACCAAAACCGACTTATATTTCGCTCACTAAATAGTGGGACGAAGTGGTGTCGAAACCGTCATGGAAAGGTCTTGAAAATACATCCGATTCAGGTGAAAACACAGATCCGAATGCGAAAACAGCCACTTGTGCGAGCTGGACTGTTCTGTACGAAGTCCCGGCTTCGTACGAAGGCACTGGCTTCGCACAACACAGCCCAAGTTCCCACCTGTGACTCAAACAAAGACCTCTCTAGCTCTAAGTTTAAACAGTAGCTTAAGGCTGGAGGGATGAACACTCGATTTTCCGAAGAAAGAGGCGATGAACACTCGATTTTGGACAACGGAAGCAACACTTGTACGAAGCCTCCCTTCGTACGAAGGCACGCCCTTCGTACGAAGACACTAGCTTCATACGAAGTCTCTGTATCCCACTCGACACTCCGATTTCGACCGTTTCAGCACTTTGGAAGACTTACGCACTCTGTTCCCGTACGCAGGCTGATCTGGTGCTCCCTTCAATCCATTCCAGACCGTGTTTACTGTTAAACACGCACTGTGAGTATACTCGAACCCTTTTTCACTTAATGCACTTTTGTGTGTTACATACGTTCTCTATCAAAACACAACGCACACAACGCTTAACTCATTTTAAACGCTGACCGCTCTCGCATGTCATACGTGAATTGCTGAATGCTTGTTTGCTATGTGGATACATTAATAGCTTGCCTACCGCCCTTAGCAACGATAGTACTATAGTTTGGACTCAGCACCTGTTTATTCAGGGGTTGTTAGGGATCTCATTCTCACTTTACGTGCGTGCTCACTACGGTGAACACGTATCGCGCATACTCCAACTCGAAGTCATGTGGTTAGCCTGTATCATTTTCAATAGCTTACTTGATTCACCTTTCTACATGTTACATGCTGGTTATGTGTAAACGCTTTACTGCTACATTTATGCTAAACTTGTGTACTCACCTTTATATTATTGTATTGACATTTATTTAACGTATGTGACAGGTTGATGGAATACTGCTGGAAATGGTTTAGGATGTCTAGAAACCCACCTAAACTAGTTGCAAGTTTTGTTACATTGTTCTGTTGTTTGAGAAACTCGTAATCCGTTATGACTTTTGTGAGAATGCTGTCACACCCTGACTTTTGCGGAAGCGTGTTACGTGTGACTTCCTTAATATCATTGCATTTAATTATATCAAACAACTAAATGATAGAACCCATGATGTTCATCCATTACTGAGTTTCAGAATAATACAAACCATATTGTTTAATACCAAACAAAGACTTCAAGTTTAAAATACAAATCGACCAAATGTTAAAGTTCCATAAAGGACTCGATAAAATCCGGTAATGCAAAGGGCTGGAAGTCATCCTCATCGTCAGACAGCATCTCTGGATCACTCTCGGTGTCCGACGTGAAAATCTCCGGCTCAGGTATGATCTCATCGTCTGAAACGATGGCCATAGGGTCGTGAGTGTCAGACAATCCGCTCTCAGAGGAAGACATGGGTGCCTGTAACATAATAATCATAACATGTGCACATATGTTAACCACTAACACTCAGTATATGTAAACAAAGACAATCATCACTTATTCATGTATTCACGTTATCCTACAGGAGACTTTTATTTTTACTAGTCTACCCCATACAAACTAAACCACCAACTGTGACCTTGCTCGTGTTCCTTGTCTTTCCTTTTGTAAAACGTTTGTTCCATGGATCTTGGCATTTTGTAAATGCAATGAAAAATATTTTGTGAAAATATTTTCGTGAGAGAGCCCTAATGATTGTAGTCTAGAATCGAGAAGGAATCCTAGTTCGCTACAATCAAAGCTCTGATACCAAACTGTCACACCCTGACTTTTGCGGAAGCGTGTTACATGTGACTTGCTTAATATCATTGCATTCAATTATATTAAACAACTAAATGATAGAACCCATGATGTTCATCATTACTGAGTTTCAGAAAAATACAAACCATATTGTTTAATACCAAACAAAGACTTCAAGTTTAAAATACAAATCGATCAAATGTTTAAAGTTCCATAAAGGACTCGACAAAATATATTGATAAAAGAAGGCTTTGAGTTGTATGGCTTATCTAAGATAAAACATCCAATTCAAACCCTACAAAAGTGCCGATGACATCATGGACTTTCAGTTGGCGTGAAGCATAAGCGATAACCTTTTGGCGTTGCATGAGCACGCAACCCAATCCCTGTCGCGAAGCGTCACAATATACCACGAAGTCTTCCGTGCCTTCGGGTAGGGATAGTATCGGTGCATCGCATAGCTTGTTCTTGAGCAGCTGAAAGGCTTCTTCTTGCTTGTCTCCCCAGTCGTACTTCTTGTCCTTCTGAGTAAGGGAAGTCAGCAGTTGAGCTATCTTGGAGAAATTCTCGATGAACCTGCGGTAATAACCCGCTAAACCCAAAAATTGCCGAATCTCAGTCAGTGTCTTCGGAGTTTCCCAGTTCTTGATTGGTTCAATCTTTGTGGGATCCACATGAATGCCATTCTCGTTTACCACATGACCGAGGAACTGTACTTCGCGAATCCAAAATTTGCACTTCGAGAACTTAGCGTAGAGCTTTTCCTTCTTTAATAGCTCTAGAATGGCTCTGAGATGTTGCGCGTGATCTTCCTTCGTCCGCGAATAAATCAAGATATCGTCGATAAATACAATCACAAATTTATCGAGATATGGCTTGCACACCCGATTCATCAAATCCATAAACACTGCCGGCATCACGAGGAACTCGTAGTGTCCATAACGAGTTCTAAACGCAGTCTTCGGTATACTTTCCTCTTGAATCCGCAGCTGATGATAAACCGATTGAAGATCAATCTTGGAGTAGTAGCTCGTCCTTGCAGTTGGTCAAATAAATCATCAATCCTCGTTAGTGGATACCGATTCTTGATAGTTAACTTGTTCAGCTCCTGGTAGTCGATATACATTCGAAAGCTACCATCTTTCTTCTTGACAAACAACACTGGAGCTCCCCAAGGCTAGAAGCTCGACCTTATGAATCCCTTGTCCAATAACTCCTGAAGCTGCGTGGATAACTCTTGCATCTCGGATGGTGCAAGTCGATAAGGTGCATTGGCTACAGGCGCGGCGCCTGGAACCAAGTCAATGTGGAACTCGACTTGTCTTTGTGGGGGTAATCCTGGCAAGTCTTCGGGGAAGACCTCGGGATATTCCCTTACCACATGGATATCTTCAAGCTTTGGTTCCGCGGCTTCCTTATCCACAACATGAGCTAAAAAGGCAACATATCCTTTCCGTAGAAACTTCTGCGCTTTCATACAACTGATGATCCGCAAAGGCTTATCATGCTTCTCTCCCTGAATCACGACCGTCTCTTCACTCGCCATCGGAATGCGAATGATCTTCTCATGGCACACTATCTCTGCATGGTTGCTAGACAACCAATCCATCCCAACTACGACATCAAAGCTTCCCAAATCAACTGGCAGAAGGTCTATCGAAAACTCATGCTCTCCGAGCTCCATAATACAACCTCTAATAACCTCATTAGCTTCTACTAGCTTTCCATTAGCCAGTTCTATCGAATACGGGGCGTCTAACTTACTTGCAACTAAACCAAGTATATTCTTAAAGTCTAGAGATACGAAGCTAAAATCGGCACCAGTATCAAACGACACAGATGCATATCGTTGATTAATAGGGAACATACCAGTAACCATGTTTAGATCCTGGCATGCTTCCCTAGCTCCGATGGTGAACACCCTTCCACGTGCTTGATTATTTTTGGGGCAGTCCCGCTTAAAGTGCCCCATGTCACCGCAACCATAACAACCTTGGCCACGTCCATTTCCATTACCACCCTGGTTGTTGTTGTTATTGTTGTTATTGATTCCTCCGCGGTTTCCGTTACCAGCTTGGTTTCCATAACCACCACGATTCCCGTTTCCACCGAAATTACCATTTCCTCCCTGATTTCGATTCCCAGTCTGATTTCCATTTCCACCACGGTTTTCATTACCACCTTGTCCTCCATTTCCACATCCAGCACCATACCAACATGCCTCCTTAGAATGCCCAATTTTTCCACAAGTATCACATTTTCCATATCTACACCGACCAGCATGATGAATTTGGCAAATGTCGCACTTTGGTAGGGTACCCATGTACTCCTTTCCTTTATTTTCAGCACTTGTAGCGCCAGTCTGTGCCTCAGCTGGCTGGTTAGCGTCTCTTCGCTTGTTGGCATTGTTATTGTTCACTCGAGTGCCCTTCTTGAAGTTAGTGAACTTTCTTTTGTTATCCCCTGATGACTCCACATGAGTCTCTTTCTTCTTCGTTTCAGAAATCGAGAACTTTCCCAACTGAACTGCTTCCTCAGTAAGCGCTACACTTAAGTTAATAGCCTCAGAAATAGTTGGAGGCTTGGAAGCTATCACCATGCTCAGAATCTGAGGTGCCAATCCCCAGATAAAACGTTCAATCCTTTTAAACTCCGGCTCCACCAAGTAAGGAACAAATCTTGACAAATCATGAAATCTCTGAATATACTCAGCCACCTTTGGACCATCCATTTTCAAGTTCCAGAATTTCGTTTCCAACTTCTGGATCTCCGCTCGAGAACAATACTTTTTACGCATTAACTCCTTCAGTTCATCCCATGTTAATGCATACCCCAAAGTCTGAACCTGGAGGTTCCACCACGACAGCGCTCCGTCTAGAAACAACCTAGAAATATACGTGACTCTTTGCTCTAGAGCGCAATTGCTCATTCTCAATACAGAGTCCGTCTTCTCCACCCACCGTACGAAGGTGACAGCACCCCCAGTGCCATCGAAATTTAGGGGCTTGCAGTCCAAGAACTATTTATAGGTACAACCTGTAACACAAATAACATCATTCACAGAAAGCATTAGCAAAGCATGATTGGAAATATCCAAACGAACTGTAATGTGTCTTAGGTGACTTAACATTACCGATTGGGGGGTTATTCCCAGAGGTACCTCCGCTATGTTCGAAGCGGAGGGCCTCGTGCTGAGCGATGGCCTGTGAGATGCGCTCTTGTAGCTCTGCCTCAGTCGTTGGCAGTGGATTGTTGGTATTGGTATTCCTTCAAGGCGGCATCTTTCTTCTAGTAATAAGATTCGGGTAGGTCAGGCCTTATTCGTTATATAAATAAATAGTTGTCTAGGAGTCGTATGTACATATATATAAGCAATCATCATAGCAAAGAATCATGCAACAACATAATCATAGCACAAACATGTAAACCAACAACGTATTTAATGAGAACACGGCTATTGAGCTTTCATAAATCACCAACCAAGTGTTACATTGTTTTCACATCGTATCATACCCAAAAGAGACATAGGGTCACACTACCCTTGTCATATAAGTCTGTTAATATACAAAAATATAATAGTCAAAAAGTGGTCTTCCATTCTTCACGATCTCGGCTCAATTGTAGCGTTCTCACCAAAAGTAAAGCATCTGCATAAAACCAAAAACCTACTGTGCTGATGGCAGAGGAGGAGGAGGAGGAAAGAAAAGCAAACTGCGGACATGTGCGAGCTCCTCCCCGAGCTCATAAACACGGCGAAACAAGAAGCTAATCTGCTGCTCGACAGTGAGAAAGCGAGCATCAAAGCCCGGAATATAGGCGTGAGCAGCAGGTGGAGGTATGAATGAAGCTGATGATGATGAGTGTGGAGGGACAGAAGTAGAATGACAGGGACAGGGTGATCGTCTAGCACCCTCAGCGAACTCCAACTCAAGAACTCTATGACTCAAGATCTTAAACTGCAACTGAAGCGACAAAAGTAACTCATCCCGAGTGTATCCAACGTGATGTGAGGGATGGTAGGGGTCAGAGATAGGCATAGAGTATGGTGGAAACCACCTGAAAGGCTCATCTAATGACGCTGGTGTAATCAGTGAACAGTGCGGGATAGGAGGGAAATCTGCTGAAGCAAACGGGTCAAAAATCGGGGGCTGTCCCGAGGTACCTTCCCCTGGACGGGGTGCAGGGATCTCCTGTAAGAAAACAATCGGAAGGTCGGTGCGATGAGCATCGGACACAAGTGGAGGTGGGGGAGCAACATCAGCGGGTGGGGGTGGTGGAATGAATGGGTCAACAAGTGGGAGATTAAGGGGTGAAGGTATCGGCTCTGGGACAAGTGGTGCAATATCAGGCATACCAAATGGAACAGGGTTTGGCTCAGGAACAGGCTCTGGGACATGTGGAGGTGTAGGGACTCGAGCAGGGGATAATGGTGCAGCAGACATCGTAGTGTCATCGTCTGAATCAGTGGCATAAAGCTGCAGTCCTACCGCCCGCAGGGCCGAGGAAGTCACAGAATCAAAGGAGTCTGAAACTGAATGCAAGCTAGAGTCAGAGGATAACTCGATAACAGGTATGACTGGAGGGGGTACGTCTAGCACTACAACATCGTCGACCTCTCCATCACCCTGAGCATCAGCTGGGGGACCATAAAAAAAAATCAACATCATCGTCAAACAGGTCATCGAAGGGCCAATCCTCAGGAGGAATGACCATGAGGGGAACAACATCGAGGATAGGTGCGACAATAAGCTCACCATCGGGGTGACCGATGATGAGGTGCTCATGGATAGGAGCAGGAAAATCAAAAAGATCCTCGACGGGAATGCCATCAGCTAAAGGTGCGTCGTCGCCAAAATCCGGTAATGCGAAGGGATGGAAGTCATCCTCATCGTCAAACAGCATCTCTGGATCACTCTCGGTGTCCGACATGAAAATCTCCGACTCAGGTACGATCTCATTGTCTGAAACGATGGCCATAGGGTCGTGAGCGTCAGACAATCCGCTCTCAGAGGAAGACATGGGTGCCTGTAACATAATAATCATAACATGTGCACATATGTTAACCACTAACACTCAGTATATGTAAACAAAGACAATCATCACTTATTCATGTATTCACGTTATCCTACAGGAGACATTTTTTTACTAGTCTACCCTATACAAACTAAACCACCAACTGTGACCTTGCTCGTGTTCCTTGTCTTTCCTTTTGTAAAATGTTTGTTCCATGGATCTTGGCGTTTTGTAAATGCAATGAAAAATATTTTGTGAAAATATTTTCGTGAGAGAGCCCTAATGATTGTAGTCTAGACTCGAAAAGGAATCCTAGTTCGCTACAATCGAAGCTCTGATACCAAACTGTCACACCCTGACTTTTGCGGAAGCGTGTTACGTGTGACTTGCTTAATATCATTGCATTCAATTATATCAAACAACTAAATGATAGAACCCATGTGACAACCCTCAAGAATCCCATGTATTCCGTACAATTCAATTAATAATAATTAATGTGCTTGACGACTGTGTCGAATCACTTAACTGCTTTCTGATATCTGTGTTATGCTTACACGTAATTGTTAGTATACTAATAGTGTACAGAAAGGTCACTAAATAGTCCGTTATATTTTCCTAAGTGTTAGAAAGTAAAAACGTTGCAAAATATATAAGTAGGACGCTTTACGGATTAATTAAGCAGTTTAACGAAACAGTATTGAACCGAACAACCGGACTCTACCCGGAACACAAAAATATTGTTAAACACATTGTTTATACTTTTCTGAGCCAGTTAGGGTCCCTGATTACCCTAACACCCGTTGTAACATACTACACACAAGTAACTAAGTTAATTACCTAACTTAACCTAATTAACACTTAACTATCTAGTTGATTTCGAACTAGACCCCCCCCCCCATGACCGATTTCGGCCCCTTTGTAACTAGGAGGGGACAAGACTTGTACTCCCATGATTATTTTATTTTAGTTGGTCTAATATCTTAACAACACAATTACCATTGGTTAAAACCCACAAGATTTGTCTATAAGTTCTTGAGCTTGCATACATGAACATAACCCACACATAATCACCACCCAAGTCTCTCTCTTTCTCCCTTACCCACTCTCGGCCGAACACCCCTCATTCACACACCCATTTTCGGTCCTTGTTCAAGCCAATCCAAGGTGAGACACACATCAAAGGTCACGTATTAGGAGCCTCGGAGCAAGCGGAACACGAAGGACCTCTTCCGTTAGCTTTTATCCACCCATTTTCCATCAAGAATCTTCCCTAGCCTCGAGCTAGAGGTATATCACTTAAAACTCACTCTTGAACGTATCTAAAGTGGTTAATAAGAGTTTCGTCGGTTGAAAATCACTAACATATAAGATCACCAACTAAAAGTTTACTAAAGTAATGAACAAGGTGGTTAATGGATGAATATGTGTGTAAATCATGTAGATCTTGTGTGATTATGATTATTAGTTGATTATCTGATGTTGTGCTGAATAATATTAGTATGTGATGTTGTTGTGGTCACTGAACTTGTTAAAGGAATCGATCGAACATGATTTAGAAGGTTAAACACTAAAAATCAGAATCTGTCCCACTTTTACAGCCAACTTCAGTTGGCTGTAAACAGGTCTTAAACTCAACGAAAAATCGATATTTTGAATCTAAAATATGTTATTATGAAATACGGTTCTAATGGCACCGGAATCGTAATTTTTGGACTCCGTTTACTATTTTTAAAGTATTAATTTGTAACAGCAACTTAAGCTGAATTTTGACAGCAATAAATGGGTGTCTTACTTTCAGTCGTAACCTGAGTTTTGTGATGAATCGGACCATGAAAATTTTACTGTAGATGATAACTGAAGTATTTGTAATTACCCCACTGGAATTTCGCAAATCGGACTTACGATGAATTTGTAATAAATTGTTTCGTGGACTGTGGTCAGAAATACATAAATCTGAGTTCAGTCCCGAATATGAATTTTTATAAAATATTGGTGATAAACCGGACCCCGATATTTTTACACAATAAAATATGGAATGTTTAGGATGTTCTATAAAAATTTGGGAATTTTTGGAATAATCTAACTATTTTATTTAAATGTCCGAAAACAGCCGGTTTTGAGTATTAATGCTGAAACGACATAAGTAGTGATTTGCGTGTCTAAATGTCGAGTATGCTATCTGTGAATGATTTGACATGTTATATATGTTATGTGCATTATCGTATGTTTGATTTTGAGTGGGGAATGGACGGGAAACTTAGATGGGCATAAACCGTTACAGTGATGCATGTTGTGTGATAGATACGTGTAGGAACTTTGTGTTCTATTTGAAAGCCACTAAATGACTAACTGGTAAATCATACTAGGACGTGATTGACCGACCTTGACTGTTAGCTATATTGAGAATCTAACCGAGCAAACCGAGGTGAGTTCACACCCTTACTAAGGCATGGGATTCCCGGTGGTTGGGAATGGGATTGAATAACTACTCGTACTATCACTCTATTTATATTACCAACACTACTAGACTACCTACTACTGTCCTCGGATTGAGAAGGGCACATACGTAAAACCTACGTACACTCACTACTGTCCTCAGATGAGAAGGGCACGTACGTAAAACCTACGTACACTCACACTCACTACTGTCCTCGGATGAGAAGGGCACGTACGTAAAACCTACGTACACTCATACTTAACACCGTCCTCGGATTGGGAAGGACTCTTATGGATACGCCTAGTCTAGTAACATACATAATGGGAAGCCCCCACTAAATATCGTAAAGGTTTGGGAATCAAGAATAATGGGTAATACTTGGTTATGAAACGAACTTCCGATTCCTGATACGAACTCATTAACTAAACAACCAAACGTGAACTCACTCAACTTTGTTGTTGACTAGTTGTTACATGCCTTACAGGTCGCTAAATACTTGGAGCTTGCACGGGGAAGGAGTCGTTGTGGAACATGGGTTGTTATATCCCATACTTAATAATTGAACTTTATAAACCTATGGAACTTATGTTTGAGACTTTAAACTTATGAACTGTGAACTTATGTTTTGAACTCACGTTTACGCTTCCGCTGTTTAAACCAAACAAGGTTAACTAGCTTTGGTCACCAATCGTATTATGTTTGGTTTTATTTACTTAATTGAATTGTTCAATATGATTGGTGGCTCGATCCTGGTCATGTCACGCCTCCAAGCGGTGATACTCCGCATGGTGGATTTTGGGGGTGTGACAGATTGGTATCAGAGCCATTGGTTATAGCGAACTTGGTTTTTAATAAGGGAAAAGTTTTCATTAAAACCAGACTATAACCTGTACAATGCTCAACGATCCACAACGACGCTTCGCTCCACGTGCAAGACTCGACACCATAAGTGGTATGATTTATGTTATATTATCGGTTAGATAGTTCTCACTGTGCATTAGATAATGTGGTAATTGCTATTTGAACCTTGTGTGCATACTCTCTAATGTCGTCCCACACTTACACACTTTCGCGACACTTTCCTCACTTACGTTGCTTCATTATGAAGATCATGAGCGGACGCGAAGGACGTATCAACCTCACTCAAGCCCAGCTGACGGCTTTGATCAACGAACGAGTTGCGGAGGCACTCGCAGCTAACCCTGCAGGAGGTATAACCTGCCATACCAACTCACCATAGGACAATTAGATCCTACCTTCGCAAACCAACCCTCGTGCTTAATCTTGTCTTTTATTCTCGCGCAACAGGTCAACATGCTCAACCTCCTGTGTGCACGTTCAAGACGTTCATGGACTGTCGACCTACCACTTTCAGTGGCACCGAAGGAGCAGTGGGCCTTCTTCACTGGTTTGAAAAGCTTGAGACTGTTTTCGAGATGTGCGAATGCCCCGAAGACCGTAGGGTGAAATATGCTACCGGAACACTTGAAGGAGCTGCGTTAACCTGGTGGAAGGCACAGGTTCAACTACTAGGACTGGCAGTTGCTAATGCCACGCCCTAGAATGGTTTCAAAGAGCTGATCAAAGAGGAGTACTGTAGTCGGGATGACATCCACAAGCTAGAAGTGGAATTTTACAATCTGAAGATGACAGGATCTGAGATTGAGGCGTATACCAAGAGGTCGAATGAACTGGCCATCCTGTGCCCAACTATGGTGGACCCTCCCATCAAACGTATTGAGCTTTACCTCAAGGGCCTTGCACCAGCGATTCAAAGTCATGTGACTTCAGCCAACTTGGGTACCATCCAGCAAGTCGTCAAATTGGCTCATCGTCTCACCGACCAGGCAGTGGAACAAAACAGACTACCCAAGCGTATTGGTGCTGCTACTTCTGATGCACCTACCGACAACAAACGAAAATGGGATGGGAATTCCGGCAAAGGCTCTACCTCTGTTCAGTCTCAGTCTCAGCAACGAAGGACTGAGGACCATAGGAGCCCTGGCCAGCACTTTTCTGGTAGTCGAGGGCAGGGTGGATATCGAGGAAACCACCCAAAGTGCAACAAATGCAACAGACACCACAGTGGTCAGTGCAACAAGGGACACTGTCAGAGGTGTCTCAAGATGGGTCATGAAGCCAAGGATTGCAGGAGCCCACGGCCTACGAATCAGAATCGTCAGCAGCAACAGCAAGCACCGCAGAATTAGCAACAGCAACAGGGCAACAAGGGATGCTTTCAGTGTGGTGCTGAAGACCACTTCAAGAGACACTGCCCGCAGTTAAATCAGAATCAAAATCACAACCAAGGAAACGGGAACAATAATGGGGGCAACAATGGGGGAGACAACAATGGCAACGGGGCAAGGGGTCGTGTGTTCGTGATTGGTCAGGGAGAAGCAAGGAATGATCCCAACGTTGTGATGGGTAAGTTTCTTCTTGACGACTTCTTCGTTACTGTTTTATTCGATTCGGGTGCCGATACCAGTTATGTGTCCGTAAAAGTTAGCCAAATTCTTAAGCGCACCCCAACACTCCTGAACACCAAACACACGGTAGAACTAGCTAACGGTAAAAGTCTTGAAGCCACACACATAGTTAAAGGTTGTAACCTCGTCTTAGCTGGTCAGACTTTCCCTATCGATCTTGTTCCTATCACACTTGGTAGTTTCGACGTCGTTATTGGGATGGATTGGTTATCTCATCATCAAGCGGAGATTGTTTGCAAGGAGAAAATCATCCGCATTCCTCGTTCTGATAAAGAACCCCTCGTGATTCGTGGCGACAAGAGTGGTGCTGTCGAAGGCATCATCTCTTTCCTTAAGGCCCAGAAGTGTTTGCGAAAGGGCCACACTGCCATTTTAGCACTCGTTACTGACACATCTACGGAAGAGAAGGGAATCGAAGACATCCCTGTTGTGCGCGAATTTCCCGAGGTATTTCCTGAGGAATTACCTGGTCTTCCTCCTCATCGCCAAGTTGAGTTTCAAATCGAGCTAGCTCCTGGAGCAGCGCCAGTAGCCCGAGCATCATATCGTCTAGCCCCATCAGAACTCGAAGAACTGTCCACACAACTACAAGAACTCTTGGAAAAGGGTTTTATACGTCCTAGCTCTTCACCCTGGGGAGCTCCAGTCTTGTTCGTGAAGAAGAAAGACGGTACCTTCAGGATGTGTATTGACTATCGCGAGCTCAACAAGGTGACTGTGAAGAATCGTTATCCTCTTCCACGTATTGACGATTTATTCGACCAGTTGCAAGGGTCGAGCTATTACTCCAAGATTGATTTGAAATCGGGATACCATCAGCTGAGAGTCCGAGATGAGGACGTCTCCAAAACAGCATTCAGAACTCGTTACGGCCATTACGAGTTTCTGGTTATGCCGTTCGGGCTGACGAATGCACCGGCAGTCTTCATGGATCTCATGAACCGAGTGTGCAAGCCTTACCTGGATAAGTTCGTTATTGTGTTCATCGATGATATCCTGATCTATTCTAAGAGTCAGGAGGAACACGAGCAGCATCTACGACTTATGCTGGAACTTCTTCGAAAGGAACGGTTGTATGCCAAGTTTTCGAAATGTGATTTCTGGCTTCGCGAAGTCCACTTTCTAGGCCACGTGGTAAACAAGGACGGAATTCATGTGGATCCATCTAAGGTTGAATCGATCAAGAACTGGCCCGCACCCCGCACACCAACAGAAATCCGCCAATTCTTGGGTTTGGCCGGATATTACAGAAGGTTTATAAAAGATTTCTCCAAGATTGCGCAACCTCTCACTTCACTGACTCAGAAGGGCATCATCTATCGTTGGGGTGATGCACAGGAGTCCGCGTTTCAACATCTAAAGGATAGACTTTGTAGCGCGCCTATCCTCTCATTGCCAGAAGGCACCGATGATTTCGTGGTTTATTGCGACGCTTCCATCCAAGGACTTGGTTGCGTATTGATGCAACGTGACAAGGTCATTGCCTACGCATCGCGCCAACTTAAAGTTCACGAAAGAAACTACACTACTCACGATCTGGAACTGGGAGCAGTTGTATTCGCACTTAAGATATGGAGACATTACCTGTACGGTACCAAGTGCACCATTTACACCGACCACAGGAGTCTCGAGCATATCTTCAAGCAAAAAGAGTTAAACATGCGACAACGCCGATGGGTCGAACTCTTGAATGATTACGAATGCGCTATCAAGTATCATCCGGGCAAAGCCAATGTTGTGGCTGACGCCCTCAGTCGAAAGGATACTTTACCTAAGCATGTACGAGCATTACAGCTAACCATCCAGTTTAACCTTCCTGCTCAGATTCGAGATGCCCAGGTCGAAGCATTGAAAGCAGAAAACATCAGGGCTGAGTCCCTACGAGGATCGAGGCAGCGGCTAGAACAAAAGGGAGACGGTGCCTACTATGTTAACGGACGCATCTGGGTTCCATTTTATGGCAACTTACGCGAGCTTGTGATGGATGAAGCACATAAGTCTCGTTATTCGGTACATCCTGGTTCGGATAAAATGTACCACGATCTCAAGACTACGTACTGGTGGCCTGGCATGAAAGCCCACATAGCAACCTACGTCAGTAAGTGCTTGACTTGTGCGAGAGTCAAGTCCGAATATCAGAAACCATCAGGCCTACTTCAACAACCGGAGATCCCGAAATGGAAATGGGAGCAAATTTCCATGGATTTCGTTACTGGCCTGCCCAGATCTCAACGCGGAAACGATACCATTTGGGTGATCGTAGATCGACTGACCAAGTCTGCACATTTTCTGGCCATCAAAGAAACGGATAAGTTTTCTACTCTTGCAGACATTTATCTAAAGGAGGTAGTGTCAAGGCACGGGGTGCCAATCTCTATTATATCTGATCGTGACGCGCGTTTTACTTCTGAACTGTGGCAAGCAATGCACAAGTCCTTTGGCTCACGTCTAGATATGAGCACCGCTTATCACCCGCAGACGGATGGGCAATCTGAACGCACCATCCAAACCCTTGAAGACATGCTTAGGGCATGTGTAATCGATTTTGGTAACGGCTGGGAGAAGCACCTCCCGCTAGTGGAGTTCTCATATAACAACAGCTACCACACCAGCATCCAAGCCGCTTCGTTTGAGGCATTGTACGGACGCAAATGCCGATCGCCTCTCTGTTGGGCAGAAGTTGGTGACAGCCAAATCACTGGCCCAGAACATGTGGTAGATACCACCGAGAAAATTGCTCAGATACGACAGCGAATGGCGGCAGCTCGTGACCGTCAGAAACGCTATGCTGATGAGGGAAGGAAACCACTCGAGCTCCAGGTTGGGGATCGAGTGCTACTCAAAGTCTCACCTTGGAAAGGTGTAGTCCGCTTTGGCAAACGAGGCAAACTCAATCCGCGTTATGTCGGACCGTTCAAAGTCATTGAGAAAATTGGCCAAGTCGCCTACAGGTTGGATCTACCTGAAGAACTCAGCAGAGTTCACAACGTATTCCACGTATCAAATCTGAAGAAGTGTCTGTCAGATGAGCCCTTCATAGTTCCTCTCAAGGAACTCACAATCGACGACCAGCTGCGATTCGTCGAGGAACCAGTAGAGATTACTGATCGAGATGTTAAGATTCTCAAGCACACAAGAATACCTCTCGTTCGAGTTCGTTGGAATGCTCGTCGTGGCCCAGAGTATACCTGGGAACGCGAAGACCAAATGAAACTCAAGTACCCCCAGCTGTTTAAGAAAAACGCAACCACTACTGAGGCTGAAGCTACCGCAGAATATCGGGACGAAATTCCAAATCAACGGGGGGATGATGTGACACCCCAGGAAAATCTGGAAAACAACGCAACTTAACTAGCTTCCTCAGTAACCACGCGCTAAATTTCGGGACGAAATTCTCTTAACAGGGGGAGAATGTGACAACCCTCAAGAATCCCATGTATTCCGTACAATTCAATTAATAATAGTTAATGTGCTTGACGACTGTGTCGAATCACTTAACTGCTTTCTGATATCTGTGTTATGCTTACACGTAATTGTTAGTATACTAATAGTGTACAGAAAGGTCACTAAATAGTCCGTTATATTTTCCTAAGTGTTAGAAAGTAAAAACGTTGCAAAATATATAAGTAGGACGCTTTACGGATTAATTAAGCAGTTTAACGAAACAGTATTGAACCGAACAACCGGACTCTACCCGGAACACAAAAATATTATTAAACACATTGTTTATACTTTTCTGAGCCAGTTAGGGTCCCTGATTACCCTAACACCCGTTGTAACATACTACACACAAGTAACTAAGTTAATTACCTAACTTAACCTAATTAACACTTAACTATCTAGTTGATTTCGAACTAGACCCCCCCCCCATGACCGATTTCGGCCCCTTTGTAACTAGGAGGGGACAAGACTTGTACTCCCATGATTATTTTATTTTAGTTGGTCTAATATCTTAACAACACAATTACCATTGGTTAAAACCCACAAGATTTGTCTATAAGTTCTTGAGCTTGCATACATGAACATAACCCACACATAATCACCACCCAAGTCTCTCTCTTTCTCCCTTACCCACTCTCGGCCGAACACCCCTCATTCACACACCCATTTTCGGTCCTTGTTCAAGCCAATCCAAGGTGAGACACACATCAAAGGTCACGTATTAGGAGCCTCGGAGCAAGCGGAACACGAAGGACCTCTTCCGTTAGCTTTTATCCACCCATTTTCCATCAAGAATCTTCCCTAGCCTCGAGCTAGAGGTATATCACTTAAAACTCACTCTTGAACGTATCTAAAGTGGTTAATAAGAGTTTCGTCGGTTGAAAATCACTAACATATAAGATCACCAACTAAAAGTTTACTAAAGTAATGAACAAGGTGGTTAATGGATGAATATGTGTGTAAATCATGTAGATCTTGTGTGATTATGATTATTAGTTGATTATCTGATGTTGTGCTGAATAATATTAGTATGTGATGTTGTTGTGGTCACTGAACTTGTTAAAGGAATCGATCGAACATGATTTAGAAGGTTAAACACTAAAAATCAGAATCTGTCCCACTTTTACAGCCAACTTCAGTTGGCTGTAAACAGGTCTTAAACTCAACGAAAAATCGATATTTTGAATCTAAAATATGTTATTATGAAATACGGTTCTAATGGCATCGGAATCGTAATTTTTGGACTCCGTTTACTATTTTTAAAGTATTAATTTGTAACAGCAACTTAAGCTGAATTTTGACAGCAATAAATGGGTGTCTTACTTTCAGTCGTAACCTGAGTTTTGTGATGAATCGGACCATGAAAATTTTACTGTAGATGATAACTGAAGTATTTGTAATTACCCCACTGGAATTTCGCAAATCGGACTTACGATGAATTTGTAATAAATTGTTTCGTGGACTGTGGTCAGAAATACATAAATCTGAGTTCAGTCCCGAATATGAATTTTTATAAAATATTGGTGATAAACCGGACCCCGATATTTTTACACAATAAAATATGGAATGTTTAGGATGTTCTATAAAAATTTGGGAATTTTTGGAATAATCTAACTATTTTATTTAAATGTCCGAAAACAGCCGGTTTTGAGTATTAATGCTGAAACGACATAAGTAGTGATTTGCGTGTCTAAATGTCGAGTATGCTATCTGTGAATGATTTGACATGTTATATATGTTATGTGCATTATCGTATGTTTGATTTTGAGTGGGGAATGGACGGGAAACTTAGATGGGCATAAACCGTTACAGTGATGCATGTTGTGTGATAGATACGTGTAGGAACTTTGTGTTCTATTTGAAAGCCACTAAATGACTAACTGGTAAATCATACTAGGACGTGATTGACCGACCTTGACTGTTAGCTATATTGAGAATCTAACCGAGCAAACCGAGGTGAGTTCACACCCTTACTAAGGCATGGGATTCCCGGTGGTTGGGAATGGGATTGAATAACTACTCGTACTATCACTCTATTTATATTACCAACACTACTAGACTACCTACTACTGTCCTCGGATTGAGAAGGGCACATACGTAAAACCTACGTACACTCACTACTGTCCTCAGATGAGAAGGGCACGTACGTAAAACCTACGTACACTCACACTCACTACTGTCCTCGGATGAGAAGGGCACGTACGTAAAACCTACGTACACTCATACTTAACACCGTCCTCGGATTGGGAAGGACTCTTATGGATACGCCTAGTCTAGTAACATACATAATGGGAAGCCCCCACTAAATATCGTAAAGGTTTGGGAATCAAGAATAATGGGTAATACTTGGTTATGAAACGAACTTCCGATTCCTGATACGAACTCATTAACTAAACAACCAAACGTGAACTCACTCAACTTTGTTGTTGACTAGTTGTTACATGCCTTACAGGTCGCTAAATACTTGGAGCTTGCACGGGGAAGGAGTCGTTGTGGAACATGGGTTGTTATATCCCATACTTAATAATTGAACTTTATAAACCTATGGAACTTATGTTTGAGACTTTAAACTTATGAACTGTGAACTTATGTTTTGAACTCACGTTTACGCTTCCGCTGTTTAAACCAAACAAGGTTAACTAGCTTTGGTCACCAATCGTATTATGTTTGGTTTTATTTACTTAATTGAATTGTTCAATATGATTGGTGGCTCGATCCTGGTCATGTCACGCCTCCAAGCGGTGATACTCCGCATGGTGGATTTTGGGGGTGTGACAACCCATGATGTTCATCCATTACTGAGTTTCAGAATAATACAAACCATATTGTTTAATACCAAACAAAGACTTCAAGTTTAAAATACAAATCGACCAAATGTTTAAAGTTCCATAAAGGACTCGACAAAATATATTGATAAAACAAGGCTTTGAGTTGTATGTCTTATCTAAGATAAAACATCCAATTCAAACCCTACAAAAGTGTGGATGACATCATTTATTGTAAACACATCTTGAAAACCTTGAACGCCCGCCAGATCCATTATTAATTTCCTGAAATACATGTAGTTTGAAAACATCAACAAAAGTTGAGCGAGTTCATATGTTTTGTATGTGAGCTCGTAATAAACTTGTAGTCACTATAAGTATGTATTTGTAAACCGGTATGAAAGCGTCTTATGAACATATCAATTAATGATTTGCAAGGTCAATGTGTGTGCAACGGTGTAGGAAGGCTCAAACCTAGCAGATTTTGTACCGGGCTTCTGGATGGAAGACATATTCACCACCTTCGGCCACTTCGGGCCCAGGGGTGGGGCTCGCAACACCTAAATAGATCTATCACTCATGTCACTTGGTCCTTATACGAGGAGGTCTTAAGTGTGCGCCTACCCATTCACATGATCTAGCAGTTCATTCCTTAGCTAACCATACCATTTATAAATGTTTGTAAACATTTGTAACATGCATTTCACCCCCGAAGTTATAAAACCGAAAACAGTTAAAGGAAAAAAAAAGGGGACATGAACTCACAATCTTGCGTCCTGCAAACTGGGGTAACTCAAAGCTTCTCCTCAGTCGCACGACTACCTACACACGTGCTATGGTTTATTAGATGGCTAAGTCGTGCCACGACTTTTAGTCTTAAGTGTTATGACTTAGTATCTTTGAGTTACGTTTTTTATGTAATAAATATTATTCAAAAGTATATAATTATTGGTTAAAATAATAATATTTTAACTTAAATTATATTTATTAATTTTTAGAATATTTGTTAAAATAAAATATTTTAACTTATATTGTCTTGTAATCCTTCCATGAATAATTTCCCCAAGGATGGGTATACTTATGCTTGTATTCTTAGACTTGTGTATTTTTGTCAAGTATTGGTGGCGTATTCTGGTGTGTATTTGTACGTATGAGAATACGTATTTTTGTTGTATTTGTTAAGTATTCTTATACTTAATTTTTGTAATTAAATTTTCCAGAATATTATTTTTAACAAAAATCACCAATATATATATTCTTAAAATATATATACTTTAAGAAAACTTTTTATATAAACTTATCTATAATTCTTCCTTGGCAAAAATAATTATATTTTCATGTAAACCTCAAAAATAATATATTTTCAAGATTATCTTAGAAAATATTTATAAATCCATTTTTCACCCAAAATAATATATCTTCTAATAATTCAAGAAAATATATATATCCTTTCTCTATTTAAAAATAATGTATTTTCCACTTGACAAAAATATGATATATTTTTGTAACACTTGTAAAAATTATAATTTTCGTTTCTTTGGTTTCCAAAATACCGTTTAACTTATTTGTCAAAATATACATGGACTTAATTCCGGAATATATATTTATAATCCATATTCCTTGTTCTATTTGTCCAATTTTTTGGTATAAATTATATATTCCTTTCCTTGGAATTTTGGTATTATTTTGTATTATAATTTTTGGTAAGTTATATTATTTTCAAGTCCTAAAATAATATAACTAATACACATAATATACAAGTAATCACACAAATTGTGACATCTAAATATATTTTCCTAAATATATACTTAGTCACTTTTATTTATCAAAAACCAACCTCCAATATTTGTAATTTTTGTAACAAAAATTATGGTAAAGTTTACATGAAAAACCATGGTTAAAATTTACTTATAAACACTTGTTTAAAAATATTTTTCTAAGTGTTTAAATTCTACAAAAATTTTACCATAGTTTCCCCTTAAAAATGGAGGTTTCCATGCTTTCAAAGCATATCATTTTCTTTTAAAATCATCACCAATCAACAACAATTCAATCAACACTTACCATGTGCCAAAATCATGCAATTTACACTACATCATGAGCTTGAAATTTTGTAAAAACTTGTAGTAACTTGGTATGTTTTTTAGTAGGTCTAGTTACCCTTTAAAATGTGGGTGTTTGTTTATAACTCACCTTCTTGTAAAATTTAGTCCTTTACAACTTACTTGAAGATTTTGTATTAATGATTTTTCTTGTATTCTTCTTGTTAACAATATGCTTCTATTCTTGATTTAATACTAAAAATGTGATTAGTTTCTTAAAAAGTCATGATCTTGTTAATCTTGTAAATAATCTTGCTTTCTTGAGAAAGTTAGTTTTGTAATCTTCCATTTACAAGACTTTTAACATGTATCATACTTCATCATACACCAAATCATCTTTATTTTCAAGTTCATGAGAAACATAAAGGATGATCATCTTGTTTTTCACAAGATTCACCCTTTCACTTGCTAGATCATGTGTTTAATCACAATCTAGCAAGCTTCTTATGATGTTTAACATCATAAACACAGGTAATCAACAATCAAGATTCATACATACTCTAGATCAACATAGATTATCATGATTTTAAGCTTTTTGTGAAGAGTTATTGTAGGATCGTTTTGTGACCCAAACGAGTCGTTCAGAAGAGATTTAGTTCGTTTTAGAGGCGGAAACTAAGAAACGAATGAAGAAACAGCTTGAATATCACTTTAAACAGCTTGTGTATTGATCTAACAGTGATTACAGGCACAAAATATACCGGCAGCACTTCGGTATTGATTACAAGGCTCTGATATGTCCTAACCTATCCGCTTGAAATGACAACATAACACACATATTTATAGTCTAGTCTTGATCGCTTGAAATGAACATGTACATGTTCAAGCGATCAGACTCAAGCGACCAAGAAAGTTCAAGCGAACAAACTCAAATACATTTACAAGCGAACAAGACTTTTTGTCCGAACATGAAATCTGATTTCATTTATGCATGTGATCTCCACTTAATGTCATGGGTGATGTCATTGATATGATGTCATCATAAATAATGATGACATCATCTTTCTTCCGAACCGCAACGAACCCGAGACTCGATATTAAGACGAAGACGACAGATGTGTGCACCAACAGACTCCCCCTCAGATGTTGACTAGTCTTAAGTGTCAAGTCTTCACAATCTTCAGTCTTAATCAGTTTGAATGCTCTCAGAAATATCTCACAGTGTAAGCATCCTCAAACTTTATCTCCTTCTCCTCTTCAGCATCAACAGACTCCCCACGAACAATCTTCTACTCGGATGTCTTCAGACTCCCCCTTTCGATATGCTGGGATCACAGTCTGGCATGTTGAAATCACAGAGTCTTCAGGTATCGGAACCGGGCAATCTATCTTCAAGTTCAAGATCAAAACCTGGCTACACCTGCACATTCTTAACCCAGAAATAAATTTCCTGATAACCACTTGTAAAGCATATTTTAAAATGATTCAACAATTATAGCCTCTGATGAACCACTTGCAGAAATATCATTTTCATTTCAAAGAACTTCAAACAAATACTTTCCCAAACCTGTTCGTCATGTCTAGCACTCGGAATTTTGAAAATTAGCTCTTCAACACCAGTTGTCGAAAATCTTTTTGAATTTTTCAAAAATTAAGCTAAAATACACTAAAATCTTTTTGGATTTTGGAACGTAATGAAATGCAGTAAAAAAAATATTTACAGACAATATTTTGTGAGTTTATGCAAGAGGATTATATCAGTTTCTGAGACAAATCACCAACACCGTTAAGCTTCATTTCATTTTAAGTTCTAAACGATTCACTTAGATTGTCAGTATACTGGTCCACTTAAATTTTCACACAAAGTTCAACTGCTTTGAGATACGAGATTAATGTCTTAAGCACTTAAACTCAATCGCGTGTCCCACCTCAGAATATACTCCCGTATCCAGATCCCAATATTCAGTCTTACAGGAAATTATAACACCAATGATATCTGTATATAAATTAGGTAATGCGAGGGCCGAGGAATCTCAGGTCGATACTTCCGTATACGCAGAGAGATATCAGCTTCGACTTTACAGTATGTCCCCTTTTAGAGGATCTTTTAGCTACAACAGCAGCAACTATCAATTTTATTGTTTCATCAGCATGCTGAGGGTTTATGCTATGTTTCAAGCATTTGCGGAAAGTATTATTCGAGGACTAGGTCAGAACTACCGTTCAGCAGAAGTCCTGGAATAATACCCCAGACATCATTGAGTATAAAGACCTAGTATATCAGATTATGAGACCTTTCAAACGAGATTTCGGGGGTTACCCATATAATCCGAGAGATGTTTCCCACGATATAAGCAAGTTTGAAATTTACGTTTATATCTCGTCACAATCTACTAAATGTGCAAAAACCTACTGGCACATCATCAGTGAGACCGTTTATCACATTTTTACTTTCCAATTCTTTAGCATGCTGTGATCGTCCACTGATGTACTATCATTTCCTCTTTTATGCAACAAAAACTCATTTGTCATTTTATCATGTTTTTGGCTTTTTCAAATTTTCAAATGTTTTTGGATTTCCTAAAATTTCTTACTCCCCCTAAAATGCAAACACATTTTAGGAAATTTGAAAACAAACTATACAAGAACTTGACAACTGATATCGAATTGCCTCAATTCTCCATCCACTTGGCATAAACAATCAGAACTCCCCCTTTCACAAAACTATTTTCTCATTATGATTTCAAAACACTTAAGTTTGTTTTAACCAAAATGATTTTTCCGGAAAATAAGTTTTGTTGATTTAACCACTTGTAGATTAGTGGTTTGGTTCATCATATTGTCCATTCAATCTCTTATATGTGGATTACATCAAGTTCAAACTAATGACCTTGAGTAATCACTTTGTCAGAATCAACCTCTCACCACTTTGTAAGAATATCCAAAACATATAATCACATGTAGGAATAAAACATCTACACAAACCATTTTACCAAACAAAATGCCGATTCCTGCTTCACACTTACCAACCTGGAAGCTCCGGCAATTCACACTTATCCTGTAAAAATTAAACATATTTAAAAATCTGTCACAAAATCTATCTTAACAAGAATGATGCCGATTCCTGATCCACGATTACAAACTTGGGATCTCCGGCATAGTCCTAAGACTTCAAGGGAAACAAACTTCCAACCAAGTCTTCTCAGACTTGATGGCGTTCAGTTCTTGCGCAGCAGGGTTGTATGTTGCCTTTTTAGTTGCATAAAAATCTTTAACCCCCTTAACTTTCCCATTCAACATTTTTCCAAAAATTTTCTTAACACTTCCATTGAATGTTTTCTCGACATCAAACTTAGTTTTCTCTGTGTAAAACTGATTCGAGATATCAACCTTACCAACTTTCTGTTTAATTTCTTCAAATTTCAGTGATGGAAACTCATCATCATTCACTGAAATTTTCACCTCACCTTGTGGCTCTTCTGGTTTTGTGGAACCAGATTCATCGCCGACATTCACATCAACTTTCTTAACAACCCACACTTGGTTGTCATTTGCATTCTTTTTGTAAAAATTCTTTTTAGAACATTCACCAACCTCATAAGTTGAGTTTTCAAAAATTTTAAAATTTTCAATTGGTGGTTCAACATCAACAACTTTCTCTTTCAATTTATGAGAAACTCCCTGTTTTGTTTTGGCATTTTTCTGACAGTTCCATGCAATGTGACCAGTTTCATTGAACTTGTAACAGGTACGAGTCTCTCTTTGATAAAACAATTCAGTTCCATTCTTCTTCTTTTCAGCAAGAAACTCTTGATTTGACTGTCTCCAGAATGGTTTCTTCTGTTCCTCTTCTGCACTTCCATCTGACACAAATTCTGTTTTTGTTTTAGAATGTTTCAAATTTTTATGATTTTCTGGTGGAATAAATCCGAGACCTTTCTTTTTGTAGCTACGATTTTGATTATGTTTCTTTTGAAAACCAGAACCAGAATTGTAACCCTTTTTCTTGTTTAACCGTTGTTGAACTCTTGAAGTGTACTTTTTAGTTTTTTCAGTAAGATTTAAATCTTTTATTTCAGAAATATTAATTTCTGTCATTTTGAAAACCTTTTTGATCATATCAAAACGAACACTTCTTATTGGAAACTCTTTGTCAGAGTATAATTTGTCCGAATCATTTAAAGTGTATGCAACTTCAAATGTTTCATCATCCAAATTTGCTTTCGATAACAAAAATTCTTTACTATAAGACCGTTTAACCGATTACTTTGGACTGTTGACTGACGAATTTGACCCTCCAGACTCAGACTTTGACTCAGACTCCTCCTCAGTATCCAACACCTGATCGACCACCTTTTTGATTAACTCAGACTCATGATCAGTATCGGACGAGGTAAACGTGACATCAATGTTATCTGGTAAAACGTCAGTTGTGTCGGTTTTTAGCTTTATATTGACTGCTTTTTCAAGTTGCTCATCGTTTGGTTTTCTAGGAGAATACCCTTCCCAAATTGGAGGCAGAAACTTGTTATAGCTAACAGTCAGTTTCTTACCACTATCTTTCTTTTTCTTCGGCTTCTCGTCTTGAAAAGCTTCCATACCTGAAACAGTTGGGTAAATACGATCAATGAGATAATCAGAACTAGAATAACTTTGTAATAAACGTCTAATTCTCTCATTCTCAATCTTCTCTGACTCCAACTCTTGCTTCCATTTAGCACTTTCTTCGATGTAAAAGTTGATAGCTTTTTGCTTTGTCATCATAACAGCATTCATCATCGTTAGTGCTTGTTCTCATTCTGAGTTTGTCTTTTGGAGACCAGTTACTGTTTTGTTCAAGACATCATAAGATTCTTTCACATAGTTAAGATTGAACAGTAACTGCTCCTTTTTCTTCTCATACTCAGCAATTATCTCGTCTTTTGCTACACAACCCTTGCATGCTTCCAAACACTTCATGCATGGCTTTACAACTTCAACAATCTTCTCAATCTCGATTGTCTTTACCACTTCAACTACCTTTTCTTCTTCAACCACCTTCTCTTCTTCCTTCATTCGCTCAGTTTCAACCATCTCCTCAACAACACCTTCAACATTCTCGTTCTTAACAACATCTTCAGATTTCTTTATTTGTTGTTCTTTAGCAACTCGTTTCTCCTTCAGTTTCTCCATGCGATCTGCAAAATAGAAATGAAAACTTTCAGGAGAAAGATGAGATTTTGCAACATTTATATGTTTTTATTCCTCATCATCACTGCTACTATCAACTGGTGACTGATCAAACTGTACAGATTTTTCAGAATCAGCATCTGATACACCAGAAGCAGACGGTGTTTGATCAAATACAACTTCTTTTTTGAAGTAACATCATTTTGCACACTCTCATCTGCACTTAGTGAATCTTCATCAACACTTTCTGATCTTTCTTCAGATGTAACAGACTGTTCCTTCACACTTTTCACTGTCTCACCAATAGATTTCATCCATGTGGTAAACATGTCTGGTTCTCTGACAATTTTAGCAATGAAAGCTTTGAAATCACCCTTTTCATCAACAAACATATCCCAACTGAAACCTTCAGGTAGCATCTCATCATCTTGATCGACTATGCATGCTTTGCTATCAGGAGATATATAGTTGCTCCAGTTGAAATCTACCAAACATCCTCTCTTTGAATCCTCAATCTTTCTACCATGAGCCGTTGTGAGTCTTGTGACTGACCAACTTGCTGATAAATGGCTTTTCGGTAGTAATCGTCTTTTCCGAACGGATTCTGAGCTCCACTAGCTTCTCTGTTCTTGCACTCCCGCTTGAAATGCCCTTTCTCCCTGCAACGAAAACAAGTAACTTTAGATTTATCAAAACCTAAAGTAGATACATGAGCATCAAGAAAGTCATTTCTCCCGGTAATCGTTTTGAACTTTTCAGCACGTCTAAGAACACTCGCAAGACACCATTTGATATCCATCAGTTCCATCTCTTTTGCGTCCATTTGATCGTAATCCTCTTTGGTGAGCATGGGATTTCCGATCCGACCAGCCACTAGACCCTCATAAGATAACAATACGGAACCAAGTAGAGCCATGTGGTCTTTAGCAGTATCTTCTGAAAAACTTTGACCTTCTGGAAGATTTAGAGCGATGTTGCACTGAATCACATAACCATTTCCTGTCTTTGTGCTTTGAGACTGAAAGCTTTCTGATGAACTCTTTGGATTGACACTTGGATATAATGACAAACCACTGCTGCTTTTGTTTGAACTTTGATCAATCTTTTCTGTAGAATCCCCAGCACTATACGCAGTCTGGATTTTCGGACTTCTCTCAGCTTCTGGAACCGGAACACTTCCTTTGTAATACATTTTTACATCCTGTTGATCACTTGGACTATTCATCCTCACGATCTTCTGCTGTTCCAAATCTTGACCCTCAATCTTTTCGATAAACTCACCAATTGATAACCCATCATAAACCCCTGTGTTTTTCAGGATCATCAAATAAGTTCCCCACTCTTTTTGCGGTAATGCATCAGCTAATTTGTCTACCCACTCTTCAGACTCCTTTTTTATACTAAGCATTGACATAGATCGCACAAGGTGACAGTATCTTTCAATCAGCTTCTTTGTATCTTCACCCGGTAGACTACTGAACAGATCAAACTCTTTCTTTAACAGTGCCTTCTTGCTTTTAATCATTTTCTCGCTACCCTCAAATTTGACTTTAAGTGCATCCTAGATTGACTTTGCAGTTTTGTCATGCTGTAGCAGAATGAAAATGTCTTCTTTGATAGCTTGCTGAAGTAGACTAATCATCATCTTTTCAGCTCTATACATATCACGTTCTTCATTACTAAATTCAGATATCTTTTTGTCAACTTTCAAATCAGTCTGTGGCAAAACATATTTCTTCAAAATACATTCCCATGACCTAAGATGGTTCGCCTGAACCCAGTTCTCGAATCTATCTTTCCACCCGTAGTATTCTTCGATACTCATCAATTTCGGGGGCTTTTGGGTGGTTCCCGTCTCGTTTTCTAAATTCATGTTCTGAGCAATGGAAGCCGGAGTAGATGAGGATGTAGCAAACGCGTTGTAGAAATCGTTATCCATGTTTCAGTATCCAAGAATTTCTCAAACAAGCTTTCAAACAAACTGTTTCACCTCATAAAAAAAATACCTGAAACAGACAAACAAACAATCAGTTTAAAAACTTATCGATTAACAGAATAAAACTGGTACTCGAACTAGTAATAATTCTGTGCAGACTGAAAGTTGACACATTGTGTGGACAGCTATGACCCGGATCAAATTCAAATGACTTGACCCTTTTACGTGCAAACTGACGGGCTTTCAATCAATGTGATAATCCTTTGAAAACTTTGAACTCCAAACTGGAACTGGAACTAACTTTCAATCGAATAGATGACTCTTTAAATGAACTAATCAACTCACTTGACCTGATTTCATACTCCAACCAAACTTCAAACATACATTTAGCCGAAAATTGGTCAATGAACTGAGTGAATTAATGAACCTGGTTGAAATATGTTGTTCACCTTGTACTGATTGAATTAATATGATATACCTAAACACTGATTGGGCCGTAATAAACAAAGTCACATGGGCCGGTTTATATGATTCTCTTGCAAATTGATTGGACCTTAAAACATCGACAACAACAAATTCAAAACAATTTCATTGGGCCGATTGTATTTGATATAAATCCTGTGAGTCGACAAACAATGCTAAGATACTTCTGATTGGGCCGAACTCTTGCAAACATCTGACAAACACTTCTCAAAGCCTGACAACTTTAATTTTTACTTAAATCTGATTGGACCTTTATATGTGGCAGACAATTTTTGTTGTTTTTTTTATGTGATCGAAAATCACATGCAAGTCACTGACAAAAGCTGATATATCCACTAAACTGACAAAACATATGATTTCTTTTCCAATTTAAGAGAATCGAGACACTTTATGTAACCCCAATTTACATGCGCTGACACACAACCACATGATCTCTTGTTCCAACATACTGACACCTTGTAAAATGTTACCAACAACTCGATGTACACATTACACGAATTTTTTTTAAACGGTGTGTCAGTTCAAGCGATCAGACGGTTTCAAGCGGTTGAACGATTTCAAGCGAACAAACGGTGAAAAACTCAAGCGACCAGCCAATTTCAAGCGGACAAAACGTGTTATGTTCGCTTGAACAATTGATGATGTCAGCTACTTCGAACCCATTTCAAGCGAGCAGAAGATTTTAATTAGTTTTTAAGTTGATTTTAGTGCTGAAACTTTCCAGGATTTGTTAATACATGTATGCGTACAATATATGAAAGTTTGAGCCGTTTTTAACCGTAAAAATCTTTAAATTTCGAAAAAGAATGGTGTAGAAACAGAAAAAGTGACGTAAACAGGCTGTTTTGGCAAGATCTCTTCCTCCTGAGCTCTGATACCACTTGTAGGATCGTTTTGTGACCCAAACGAGTCGTTCAGAAGAGATTTAATTCGTTTCAGAGGCGGAAACTAAGAAACGAATGAAGAAACAGCTTGAATATCACTTTAAACAGCTTGTGTATTGATCTAACAGTGATTACAGGCACAAAATATACCGGCAGCACTTCGGTATTGATTACAAGGCTCTGATATGTCCTAACCTATCCGCTTGAAATGACAACATAACACACATATTTATAGTTTAGTCTTGATCGCTTGAAATGAACATGTATATGTTCAAGCGATCAGACTCAAGCGGCCAAGAAAGTTCAAGCGAACAAACTCAAATACATTTACAAGCGAACAAGACTTTTTTTCCGAACATGAAATCTGATTTCATTTATGCATGTGATCTCCACTTAATGTCATGGGTGATGTCATTGATATGATGTCATCATCAATAATGATGACATCATCTTTCTTCCGAACCGCAACGAACCCGAGACTCGATATTAAGACGAAGACGACAGCTGTGTGTACCAACAGTTATCTTCTTGTTCTTTCATGATCTTTATGTTTAGTTACTTACATAATCTTTAACCAACATAATGAGAAGTAAAATGAAGTTAGGAGAGTCTTACTACTAGCACAAGGCTAGGGAAGAGATCAAAGGTGATGAAGATGATTAACTAGGTGGATAAATGCTCTTGAGAAAGGTCCTTCAACTTCCAATGGCACCAAGCTCCTTAATCTAGCTCCTTGCACCTTTGTAACACCTTAGAATGGATGAACAAGACTTGAAAGTGGTGGTGGTGTGGTGGTGGTTCTCGGCCGTGAGGGAGGAGGAGAGGGAGAGAGAGTTGAAGTGTGTTGGTATTGTGGAAATGAAGAGTTGTGTGATCTTGTGGTCAATTTAAACAAACTTCCAAAATTTACTAATCCTTTGTGTAATGTGTTTCTAAAGATAATAACAAGATCAAATAAAAAATTCACAAAATCATGGGTTGGTCCACCCATCCAAACCGTCGCCAAGGGGGGGGGGGGGGGTATAAGGTTGGATTTCAATTGTTTAGTTAGTTAGTTTCTAAGTGTAAATTTTAGTGTTTATATGTGTTATGCAATTATAAAGTGTGTTATGATGTTCGGTGACCATAATTAGCTCGGAAATGATAAAACAATGCTTCTAGTGAAAATTTGGTGTTTCGGGTAGTGCCCGGTTGTTCGGTTAGTTATCGGTTCGTTAAAGTGCTAAATTACGCAGTTTAGTGTGCTTTATGTTTCTTTTTGTGACAGTTTTAATTCCCGACACCTAGGAAGGTATTCTGGACCATTAAACCATAATTCTGCATAATATTGTGTTGTTAAAATGCTAATTTTTGCTGAAAATTGCAGAATTCTGCAGTTTGTGTGAGTTTTAGGCACTTTCCGGCACTTAAACTATCACTAGGAAGGCAGTTTTATGATCCCTACTTTCCTACACACTATACTAGTGTAACTCTTGGTTTCGGGCTCATTCTGTATCTTATCACCATGTCTGTCTGAATACTGAACTCCCGTCAGTACTTCTAGTTTGTCGGATAACTGTGCTAACTTTGTTTCATGCACTGATTTTAATCACAGTGTGTTGTATACAATAATGATATGAAAGTATGCAACATTTAATGCATTTGTATATGTATGACAATAATCAAAACCATTCATGTCATTAATCCCAGTCAAGCACATTCATTAAGCTACAAATTACTTGTCACACCCTGGCTTTTGCGGAAGCGTGGGTTTATTTGGTGTGACTTCTTAATACCATAGCAACAATCATAACAATGCTATATGATTAAAACACGAGATGTTCATCCATTCATTAAATTAAAAAGTACTACAACATCATTGTCTGGAAACATAAACCCAAATAAGTTACAAATCCTTAACTTGTTTAAAACATGATCGTGAGACACAACCAAAAGACTATTAATAAAACGAGGTTTAAGGCATGTAACCCGTCCAGGTAAGGGTCACACCTCTTAAACCTGCTACCCTGGATGACATCTTATTCAGTACGCAGCTTGTAACACATGCAACACTTGCCAGATCCATCAATTTCCTGAAATACATGTAGTTTGAAAAATCAACAAAAGTTGAGCGAGTTCATGTGTAAGTGAGTTTGTATAAACCTTTGTAATGTGTCTGTATGTATGAAAATCCCTAGTATGTAGCAGTTAAGGAAAAAGAAAAAGAGATCACCAATGGGTTGCAAAGCCACTGGTATGTGTGAAACGGTGCAGGAAGTACTCAAACCTAGCAAATTTGTTACCGGGCCTCCGGCTGTAAGACACAGTCACCATTATGGGCCACCCTGGCCTCATGGGTGTGGGCTCGCTACACCCAAATAGATCTATCACTCATGTCCCTCGGTCCTACAACGAGGATTAATGGCCTTAAGTGTTGTACCCACCTTTCACATGATCTAAGCGTCTAAGCCCTCCATAAGCTAACCATACCATGTATAAAAGCGTCTGTAAGTGTCTGTAATAATTGTAACATGTATTCCACCCCCGAAGTATAAAACTGAAAACAGTTAAGAGAAAAGGGGGACATGAACTCACAGTAATGCGTCTCCTGAATCGTATCGTCAACTCAAACTTGGTCCGTTACGCGACAACCTACAACGTACTATTGTCCATTAGACGAACGGACCGTGCCTTGCTTTTGTATTTACGTGTTTGAGTTACGTTACTTTGATATTATTCCAAGTTGTAGCTTCTTGTTAAAATAATAATAATTATTTTAACTTAAGTTTTGTTTTTAGGGTTTTGGAATAATAGTTAGGTAACTATTTCGCATCCATACTTCTCAAGTATTTTATTTGCGTATTTCCTTCCCAAGGATGTGGGTATTTATACATGTACATTTGTAGTTTCAGAAATATATTTTAAGTCCCACTTCGAAAAATATATTTAACTCATTTGTCCAAAATAACTTATTTCCAAAATATATGTATTTTTCCCAAAAATAATATATTTTTACTTCCTTAGTTTCCAAAATAATATTTTACCAAAAATATATGTGTAAGAGTATTTTGCGGAATATTTTGTAAGTTACGTCTTTGTGTTTGGTTTCACAATATCGAGCGTATAACTTAAATATTTATTCCGTGTGATTTTTGGTATTATTTTGGAGTTGTAAGTGTCATGGTATTTTGCTAAGTTATATTATTTTACCCTAAAATAATATAACTAGTTCACCAAATATACAAATATCCACACAAGTGTCTTAGTATAAAATATATATTCTAAATATATATTTACCCATTTTTATTTATAAAAACCAACCTTCGATACTTTGTATTTTTGTAACAAAACCCATGGCAAAGTTTATATTCGAAACACAAGTTGTAAATTATACTTGTAACATTTGTTAGAAAAATATTTTCTAAGTGTTGGAATTTTAGAAAATTTCGCCAGAGTTTCCTTTGTAAACGGAGGTGTCCATGCTTATTAGCATATCTTTTTCTTTTCGGAAATCATTTAAGTCAACCAACAACAAGTTACTAAACAACATTACACTAGTCAAGTGCAAAAACAATGCACTTTACATATCAACATGAACTTGGTTTTTCATAAAAACGCGTAGTAACTTAGTGGGGTGTTTAGTGGGTTTAGTTACCCTCCTAACTGTGTTTACTTTTGCTAAAATCTTATTTTCGGGATTTTTAGATGTTCACAACTTGTGAACATATTTTGAAAAAATATTTGTTTACAACAATTTTTGTTTCACTAGTATTCTCATACTTATTTCTTTCCAAAAATAGGGTAAGAATCTTGCTCTTTCAAAACCCGTCTTTTTAACTTGGTTAGTTTTAGAAAAATCATCATCAAGACTTGGATTTACAAGTTCACTAGTTCACTAGGTTCATTATTTTTCAAGAAAATCATCTACTTTCAAGTTCATGTCTTCACTAGTGGGTGGTTATTTCATGTACACATAATCACCTCTAACTTGTTAAGTCATGTTTTTAATCATAACTTAACAAGTTTCATATGATGACTAACCATCATGTTACTAGTAATCATCAAGATATCAACAACACATTCAAACAATATCATTCTAGCATTATTTTATCTCATGTAAAGCTTATGCTTCAAGATTTGAGATTTATGTCTTTTAGAGTTCATAAGTTTTCACCATAAAAGAATCTTTAACCACTACAAACATGAAGTAAACATGGGTTAAAGAAGCTTACTACTAGCTTTTAAGCTAGGGAAGAAACACTAGAGAAAATGGGTGGATAAAAGCTTGTGATAGAGGTCCTTCACGATCCGAGTGCTCCACACCTTCTAAAACACCTTTGTGCACCTTGTAGTATACTTGAAATGCTAGAGCTTGAAATAAAAAGAATGGTGATGGTGGTGAAGGTCACGGCCGTAGCTTTTTGTAGGAGGAGGAGGAATTTTCTTTGTGGTGATTAAGTGAAAATGATAGTGGTTATTTATAATTCAAATTCTATTGTCCATTGGTCATTGTGTCAACAAGAGTACAAACATTATCTTCATAATTCCAATGTAAGATCACTAGGAAGATATGGAAAGTTTAAGAAATCTTTGGGTGGGTCCCTTAAGTGGACGGTTATGATGGGAGGAAAAAGAGGGTAAATGTAATTTAAATGGGTAAATGGTAATTAGTAGGGTGTTAGATGTAAAATCTAATGTTTAGTGTGTACCATGTATTATGTAGTGTGTTATAGTGCTCGGGGACCATAACTAGCTCAGAAAACTTAAAATAATGTCTCTTGTAATATTTTAGTGTTCCGGGTAATGTCCGGTTGTTCGGTTATATACCGTTCCGTTAAAGTGCTAAGTTATGTCGCAAAGTGTCCTTTATGTATCTTTTAGTGACCCTTTTAATTCCCGACACTTAGGAAAGCATACAGGACCATTTTGCCATATATTTGCAAGTGACTAGCATATTTAAATGCTGAATTTTATTAATAAATGCAGAATTTTGCACTTAGAGTGGGTTTTAGGCACATTCCGGCACCTAAACTATCACCTAGTGACGCAATTTTATGGTCCTTACTTCCCTACACACTATACAAGTGTAGTACCTTGTCCCTGGCTCATACTGGGCCTCAATATAGTGTCTGTCTATGTGCTGGCATTGTCAGCATGTGTCTGAGTTATCCACTCACTGTGCTAACTGTGCTTTGTGCATCAAGTTTGTCACTAAAGTCTGTGTGTAATAAATGGAGTGACAGTATGAAATGTGATGCATTTGTATGTATGATGCAAAAATCATAGAGCAGTTAAATCAACAGTTGTAATCAAGCACAGTCTTTAAGCACAGATTAAATATTAATTAATTGTACTGATACCTGTAATTTTTTAGGGTTGTCACATTCTCCCCCTGTTAGAGACATTTCATCCCGAAATTTTAGTTCTGCTACTAGATGCAGGGGTCTTAGGGAATAAATGTGGGTATTTTTCCTTCATACGATCCTCACGTTCCCACGTGAATTCTGGCCCATGTCGTGCATTCCATCGAACCTTGACGAGTTTGACACAACTCCGGCGTGTCTTGTTAACCTTCCAATCAGTAACCTCAACAGGTTCTTCAGTAAAATGGAGTGTGTCGTCAATATGAACTTCGTCGGCAGGAATGACAACTGTGTCTTGAGTTGGACTCTTTTTCAGGTTTGATACATAGAATGTATCATGAACGCCATTAAGTTCAGCAGGTAAGTCCAATTTGTATGCTACAAGCCCAATCCTTTGCAGGATTCTGAATGGACCAATGTATCGCGGATTCAACTTCCCACGCTTCCCAAAGCGTGCCACACCCTTCCAGGGTGAAACCTTCAACAAAACCATATCACCAACCTCAAATCCCAGAGGTTTCCTTCTCAGGTCCGCATAACTCTTTTGTCGATCACGAGCCGCTTTGATGCATTCTCAGATCTGTGCAATCTTGTCTGTCGTTTCCTGGACCAATTCCGGACCAACTAACTGTCTATCACCCGCATCAGCCCAGCATAAGGGTGATCGACACTTGCGTCCATAGAGAGCTTCGAACGGTGCGGCTTGAATGCTTGCATGGTAACTGTTGTTGTATGAAAATTCAACCAATGGTAGGTGAGTGTCCCAACTCCCACCTAAATCCATTACGCAAGCTCGCAACATGTCTTCTAAGGTTTGAACAGTTCGTTCGCTCTGTCCGTCTGTCTGCGGATGAAATGCAGTACTCAAATTTAAATGAGAACTGAATGCTTCTTGGAAGGATTGCCAAATCCTTAACACGAAGCATCCATCTCTATCAGAGATAATTGAGAGAGGCACTCCATGACGTTCAACAATCTCCCTCATGTATATTTCCGCAAGTTTACTCGTGTTGTCTTTTTCCTTGATTGGCAAAAAGTGCGTAGACTTTGTTAGACGGTCTACTATTACCCAAATCGTATCATGGCCCTTAGGCGTCCTTGGCAACTTTGTTATGAAGTCCATTGAAATCTGTTCCCATTTCCATTTGGGTATTTCAGGTTGCTGCAGAAGACCTGAAGGCTTCTGGTACTCGGCTTTCACTTTGGCGCAAGTTAAACATTTGCCAACATATACCGCAACATCGCCTTTCATCCTCGGCCACCAATAGAAATCCTTAAGATCTTGGTACATCTTATCCGCTCCTGGATGAATCAAGTACCGTGACTTGTGAGCCTCATCAAAAATAACATTTCTCAAACCACCAAACAAAGGAACCCAAATCCGTTTCATGAAGCACAAAGTTCCTTCCCCGTTTGGTACCAATTGCTTCTCCATCCTACGGAGATATTCATTCTCAAAATTCCTTTCCTTAAGAGCTTCTCTCTGCGCAGCATGGATGCGCAACGAGAGGTCTGTTTGAATGATCATTTCCAAAGCCCTAACCCTTATGGGCTTGATCCTTTCTTTCTGACTTAGGGCATCAGCGACCACATTTTCCTTCCCTGGGTGATGCTTGATTTCTCAATCATAATCGTTCAACAGTTCAACCCAGCGTCTTTGTCTCATGTTAAGCTCTTTTTGATTGAAGATGTGCTGCAGGCTCTTGTGATCAGTGAAGATCGTGCATCGCGTGCCATATAAGTAATGTCGCCAGATTTTCAATGCAAACACCACTGCTCCCAATTCCAAATCATGTGTGGTGTAATTTTTCTCGTGAATCTTCAACTGGCGAGATGCATATGCAATAACCTTCTGTCGCTGCATCAACACGCAGCCTAAACCTTGGCATGAGGCGTCGCAATATACCACGAAGTCGTCCGTTCCTTCGGGTAGAGATAAGATCGGTGCGTCACAAAGCTTGTTTTTCAACAGTTGGAATGCTTCTTCTTGCTTGTCTCCCTAATCAAACTTCTTGTGTTTCTGTGTGAGAGTGGTTAAAGGTTGAGCGATTTTCGAGAAATCCTCAATGAATCTGCGGTAATAACCAGCCAGACCTAGAAACTATCGAATCTCAGTTGGTGTCTTAGGAGTTTCCCAGTTCTTGATTGCCTCGATCTTTGTGGGATCAACATGAATTCCATTTCCGTTAACCACGTGACCAAGAAACTGAACTTCACGCAGCCAGAACTCGCACTTCGAGAACTTAGCGTATAACTTCTCCTTTTTAAGTAGCTCTAGAATAGCTCTTAAGTGCTGTTCGTGCTCGTCCTTCGTCTTTGAGTAGATCAGAATGTCATCAATGAACACAATCACAAACTTATCGAGGTACGGCTTACAAACTCTGTTCATCAAGTCCATGAATACTGCAGGCGCGTTTTTCAATCCAAACGGCATGACCAGGAACTCGTAATGTCCATAGCGAGTCCTAAAAGCAGTCTTTGGAACACTTTCATCTTGTATCCTCAACTGGTGATATCCCGATCGAAGGTCGATCTTTGAGTAAAAACTCGAACCTTGCAACTGATTGAACATGTCGTCAATTCTTGGCAATGGATATATGTTCTTGATAGTCATCTTGTTAAGCTCCCGGTAGTCGATACACATGCGAAAACTACGATCTTTCTTTTTGACGAACAAAACTGGAGCTCCCCAAGGAGAAAAGCTTGGTCTGATAAATCCCTTGTCTAGCAACTCCTGAAGTTGCATCGACAACTCCTGCATTTCCGAAGGCACAAGTCTATAGGGTGCCTTAGCCACAGGCGCGGCACCTGGAACCAAGTCAATGTGAAACTCGACTTGTCGCTGTGGCGGCAATCCTGGCAAGTCTCCTGGAAAGACTTCAGGATACTCCTTTATGATTGGAATATCTTCTAGCCTCGGCTCAGCTGCTTCTTTATCCACGATGTGTGCCAAGAAGGCAACACATCCCTTCTTCAAACATTTTCTAGCTTTCAAACAGCTAATGATCCTCAGAGGCGTATCATGCTTCTCCCCGTGCACCACAATCGTTTTTCCATCCGCCATTGGGATGCGAATGGTCTTCTCATGACATACGATCTCGGCTTTGTTGCTGGACAACCAATCTATCCCTACTACCACGTCTAAGCTTCCCAACTCGACCGGTAGGAGGTCCAATGTAAACTCGTGTTCCCCCAACTCTATAACACATCCTCTGATAACTTCATTTGCTTCAACTAACTTTCCATTAGCCAGTTCAATTGAGTACGGAATGTCTAATCTACTAGCAGTTAACCTAAGCATTTTCTTAAATTCTAGTGATACAAAACTATAGTCAGCACCAGTATCAAATAGCACAGATGCAAAGCGTTGATTAATAGGGAACGTACCAGTGACAACATTCGGGTCCTGGCGTGCTTCCCTTGCTCCAATGTTAAATACCCTTCCACGAGCTTGATTGAGTTTTGGGCAGTCGCACTTGAAGTGCCCGATGTCTCCACAGTTAAAACATCCCAGTCCTAGAGCGTTACCATTACCACCTTGAGCATTGTTTGCTCCCCGGTTTCCAGCTTGGTTCCCAACATTCCCACGATTACCATTTCCGCCGCTGCGGTTCCCATTTCCGTTACCACCGTGATTGTTGTTACCAAAACCCCTTTGACCATTGTTACCGCGACCAGCACCAATCCCAACCCAGCATGTATTCTTCGAATGGCCTTTCATCCCACAAGACTCGCATTTCCTTAACCTGCACTGACCAGAATGATGGTACAGGCATATATCACATTTGGGCAGAGCGCCCATGTATCCCGTTCCTTTCACCTCAGCACCAGTTTTAGCTTCGACTGGTGGGTTCACCTTTTTCTTCCTGCTCGCCCTGCTGGTACCTTGCTTAAAGTTTGAGAACTTTCGTTTGTTCTCCCTTGAGGATTCAACATGAGTCTCCTTCTTTTTCTGATCAACATTTGAAAACTTGTTTAGCCTGATGGCTTCTTCAGTTAAGGACACGCTCAGGTCGATGGCTTCAGTAATCGTTGCTGGTTTTAAAGATGTTACCATGCTCATGATCTGGGGTGCCAACCCCCAGATGAAACGCTCCACGCATTTGAATTCAGGAGTAACCATGTAAGGTACCACATGGGACAGATCATGAAACCTCTGAACATACTCGGCGATCTTTGGGCCGTCCATCTTTAGATGCCAAAATTCCGTTTCCAGCTTTTGTATTTCAGCCCGTGAACAATATTTCTTCCTCATGAGCTCCTTCAGCTCAGTCCACGTCAATGCATATGCCGCCGCTTCTCCCAGGGTTTGTACTTGCAAATTTCACCATGATAAGGCACCGTCAAGAAAGAGCCATGAGATGTATGTAACTTGCTGTTCAGGAGCACACTTGCTCATCCTTAAAATAGAATCCGTCTTTTCTGCCCATCTGACAAAGGCAACAGCACCTCCAGTGCCGTCAAAGTTAAGCGGTTTACAATCTAGGAATTGCTTAAAAGTACAGCCTGTACAAGCAATGTTATTCATAGAAAACATTAGCATTTGCACATGAAATGTCCAAGTGTAGTGTAATGTGTCTCAGTGACTAAAACATTACCATGTGGTGGGTTGTTGTTGTTTGAGGTATTCCTGCTTGTTTCAGCACGCGAGGCCTCATACTGTGCTATTGCTGCGGCAATTCGCTCCTGTAGTTCAGCCTCAGAAGTAGGCAAGCGTGTGTCACGACGTGGAGGCATCTTCTAAAAGATGATCATATTGGCCAGGTCATAGTATGTATAGTAAATATGCATATATAATAACATCCATCAACCTCATAACCCATAACATCCCATGTTATAATATAAAACAAATAGTTCAACAAAGCATGTAGTGAGAACTTTGCCATTGAGCTTTCATTAACCATGACCACAATATAGTTTTACATGTTTCACAGTACATCATACATCAAAATAAGATCATAGGGTTACATCACCCCAAAATACAAGTCAGTCTACACATATCATATATAAAAATGTGGTCTTCCAAAAGTCTTCATATGTTGGCCCAATTGCGACTTTCTCACCAAAACGATCTACCTGCACCAAACCAAAAATATAGCTATGCTGATGGCGGAGGAGGAGGAGGAAAAGAGAAAAGCAAATGGAGCATAAGCACCCAATCCTCCTCAAGTGTGTGTACAACTCGTAGCAGATACGCAATCTGCTGCTCAGGTGTAAGGAAACGGACATCTGAATCAGGGGGTAGTGGAAGAGGAGCTGGCGGCGTAGAAAAAGGAGACTGACAGTGACAAGGAGGACGTGGAGTCCTTTCCAGCTCTCGTACTTTACGGCTTAAATCATCCTGCTGTAACTGCAGGGATCTAAGTAAGTCATCTGTGGTATATCCAACATGGAATGGGTGATAAGGGTCTGATAACGGCATAACATAGGGCGAGGACCACATAAGTGGCTCGCCTGGGGGTGCAAAAGGTGATGTAGTGTGAGGAAGCTGAGGCCTGAATGGAACAGCTGGCAACATGGGTGGAACAAAAGCAGGATGAGGAAAGTGTGGTATAGGCTGGCCGGCTCCTGATATAAAAGGTACGTGACCAAAAGGCTGACTCGACGAACCCTCCCCAGGACGAGGTGGAGGAATGTCCTGGAGAAACGTGATAGGAAGGTCGGTGCGATGGACATCAGTGACGTGTGGGTTGAACAATGGAACATCAACAGGTGCGAAAACAGGTGCCACAGGAGGAGTGACTGGTAGCACAAACGGAGGGTAGTCATCATCATCCTCGATCCACCCATTACGGGTGTCAGTATAATGAGGATCGATGTGAGTGGCAAAAGGTGCATGGTCAGCATACACAGGGGCTGAATCAGGTAATATCGGTGCAATAACGGGAATATCAACAATAGGTGGTGCAATGGCTGGTGCATCCACAACAGGCGGTGCAACGACTGGAGCATCATCAAGAACAGGGTCGTGCACAAGTACAGGGTCAGGGGCAATAACAGGCTCTGGTGCCATGACAGGCTCAGGGTCAGCAAAGGCCATATCAAAGTCGGCAGGTACATCAAGAAGATGATCAATAGGAACCACTGGTGCCTCCAAGGGCTGGTCATCAGGAATAAACTCGATTTCGTGATCGGGATCGAAATCAGGAGGAAAAACTGGATCAAACTCATCCTCGAACTCAGGGTCAAACTCAAAAGCGTGAGGCGAACCGGGTGCAGCTGACATAGCTGTATCGGAGTTGGAGTCAGTAGGGTATCGACGCAATCCGACGGTGTGCAAAGTAGAAGATGATATTGACTCAAAAGAATCAGTACCCTCAGACAAAATCTCCTCAGCGGGAGCCTCAACAGGTGGTAAAACAACAGCATCCGCAACCGGAACCTCAACCAAAGGAATGGCGACATCATCAGCAACTGGGGCCCCACCCTCATGGTCGTCCTCAGGGAGACCCTCGAAGAGATCAATGTCGTCATCGGACACAACATCGAGTGGCAAATCCTCTACGGGAAATGCAGTAAGTGGAATGGGAGCAGGGATCAAGGCAAGGGGTAGATCCCCATCTGGAATGCCATCAGCTAAGGGTAAAGCACCTCCAAACTCCGGCAGAGCGAAGGGCTGGAAATCGTCGTCGTCACTACTGTCCGTATCAGACGTGAAGACCTCTGGGTCTGTGTGTATCGGGTCGTCTGAATCTGCTGCCACGGGGTCAGAAACTCCACTCGACGAAGACATAGCGTCTGTAATAACACAACCACAATGTATGCACATACATCAATAATAGTCAAGTAAGCATATAAATCACAATAATGCAAGCAAGTAATCATCCTAGTCTTCCCCAGACTATCCCTCCCAGTCTCTAAGACTAAATTCTCCCCAATCTCTAAGATTAAACCCCTCAGTCTCTAAGACTGACCCTTCCCATCCTCTAAGGCTGAACTCCCTCAGTCTCTAAGACTGAAATATAAATTTTGAAATGTGTATCAGTGCCTTTTGTTTGTAAAAATGTTTGTTCCCTGGATCTGGACGTTTTCTGTATGCAATGTAAAATGTTTTCGTGAGAGCCCTGATGATCATAGTCTAGACTCGAGAAGGAATCCTAGTTCGCTATGATCGAGGCTCTGATACCAAGCTGTCACACCATGGCTTTTGCGGAAGCGTGGGTTTATTTGGTGTGACTTCTTAATACCATAGCAACAATCATAACAATGCTATATGATTAAAACACGAGATGTTCATCCATTCATTAAATTAAAAAGTACTACAACATCATTGTCTGGAAACATAAACCCAAATAAGTTACAAATCCTTAACTTGTTTAAAACATGATCGTGAGACACAACCATAAGACTTTTAATAAAATGAGGTTTAAGGCATGTAACCCGTCCAGGTAAGGGTCACACCTCTTAAACCTGCTACCCTGGATGACATCTTATTCAGTACGCAGCTTGTAACACATGCAACACTTGCCAGATCCATCAATTTCCTGAAATACATGTAGTTTGAAAAATCAACAAAAGTTGAGCAAGTTCATGTGTAAGTGAGTATGTATAAACCTTTGTAATGTGTCTGTATGTATGAAAATCCCTGGTATGTAGCAATTAACGAAAAAGAAAAAGAGATCACCAATGGGTTGCAAAGCCACTGGTATGTGTGAAACGGTGCAGGAAGTACTTAAACCTAGCAAATTTGTTACCGGGCCTCCGGCTGTAAGACACAATCACCACTATGGGCCACCCTGGCCTCATGGGTGTGGGCTCGCTACACCCAAATAGATCTATCACTCATCTCCCTCGGTCCTACAGCGAGGATTAATGGCCTTAAGTGTTGTACCCACCTTTCACATGATCTAAGCGTCTAAACCATCCTTAAGTTAACCATACCATGTATAAAAGCGTCTGTAAGTGTCTGTAATAATTGTAACATGTATTCCATTCCTGAAGTATTAAACTGAAAACAGTTAAGAGAAAAGGGGGACATGAACTCACAGTAATGCGTCTCCTGAATCGTATCGTCAACTCAAACTTGGTCCGCTACGCGACAACCTACAACGTAATATTGTCCATTAGACGAACGGACCGTGCCTTGCTTTTGTATTTACGTGTTTGAGTTACGTTACTTTGATATTATTCCAAATTGTAGCTTCTTGTTAAAATAATAATAATTATTTTAACTTAAGTTTTGTTTTTAGGGTTTTGGAATAATAGTTAGGCAACTATTTCGTATCCATACTTCTCAAGTATTTTATATGCGTATTTCCTTCCCAAGGATGTGGGTATTTATACATGTAAATTTGTAGTTTCAGAAATATAGTTTAAGTCCCACTTAGAAAAATATAGTTAACTCATTTGTCCAAAATAACTTATTTCCAAAATATATGTATTTTTCCCAAAAATAATATATTTTTACTTCCTTAGTTTCCAAAATAATATTTTACCAAAAATATATGTGTAAGAGTATTTTGCGGAATATTTTGTAAGTTACGTCTTTGTGTTTGGTTTCACAATATCGAGCGTATAACTTAAATATTTATTCTGTGTGATTTTTGGTATTATTTTGGAGTTGTAAGTGTCATGGTATTTTTGTTAAGTTATATTATTTTACCCTAAAATAATATAACTAGTTCACCAAATATACAAATATCCACACAAGTGTCTTAGTATAAAATATATATTCTAAATATATATTTACCCATTTTTATTTATAAAAACCAACCTTCGATACTTTGTATTTTTGTAACAAAACCCATGGCGAAGTTTATATTCGAAACACCAGTTGTAAATTATACTTGTAACATTTGTTAGAAAAATATTTTCTAAGTGTTGGAATTTTAGAAAATTTCGCCAGAGTTTCCATTGTAAACGGAGGTGTCCATGCTTATTAGCATATCTTTTTCTTTTCGGAAATCATTTAAGTCAACCAACAACAAGTTACTAAACAACATTACACTAGTCAAGTGCAAAAACAATGCACTTTACATATCAACATGAACTTGGTTTTTCATAAAAACGCGTAGTAACTTAGTGGGGTGTTTAGTGGGTTTAGTTACCCTCCTAACTGTGTTTACTTTTGCTAAAATCTTATTTTCGGGATTTTTAGATGTTCACAACTTGTGAACATATTTTGCAAAAATATTTGTTTACAACAATTTTTGTTTCACTAGTATTCTCATACTTATTTCTTTCCAAAAATAGGGTAAGAATCTTGCTCTTTCAAAACCCGTCTTTTTAACTTGGTTAGTTTTAGAAAAATCATCATCAAGACTTGGATTTACAAGTTCACTAGTTCACTAGGTTCATTATTTTTCAAGAAAATCATCTACTTTCAAGTTCTTGTCTTCACTAGTGGGTGGTTATTTCATGTACACATAATCACCTCTAACTTGTTAAGTCATGTTTTTAATCATAACTTAACAAGTTTCATATGATGACTAACCATCATGTTAGTAGTAATCATCAAGATATCAACAACACATTCAAACAATATCATTCTAGCATTATTTTATCTCATGTAAAGCTTATGTTTCAAGATTTGAGATTTATGTCTTTTAGAGTTCATAAGTTTTCACTATAAAACAATCTTTAACCACTACAAACATGAAGTAAACATGGGTTAAAGAAGCTTACTACTAGCTTTTAAGCTAGGGAAGAAACACTAGAGAAAATGGGTGGATAAAAGCTTATGATGAGGTCCTTCACGATCCGAGTGCTCCACACCTTCTAAAACACCTTTGTGCACCTTGTAGTATACTTGAAATGCTAGAGTTTGAAATACAAAAGAATGGTGATGGTGGTGAAGGTCACGGCCATAGCTTTTTGTAGGAGAAGGAGGAATTTTCTTTGTGGTGATTAAGTGAAAATGATAGTGGTTATTTATAATTCAAATTCTATTGTCCATTGGTCATTGTGTCAACAAGAGTACAAACATTATCTTCATAATTCCAATGTAAGATCACTAGGAAGATATGGAAAGTTTAAGAAATCTTTGGGTGGGTCCCTTAAGTGGACGGTTATGATGGGAGGAAAAGGGGGGGGGGGGGGGGTAAATGTAATTTAAATGGGTAAATGGTAATTAGTAGGGTGTTAGATGTAAAATCTAATGTTTAGTGTGTACCATGTATTATGTAGTGTGTTATAGTGCTCGAGGTGCATAACTAGCTCAGAAAAATAAAAATAATGTCTCTTGTAATATTTTAGTGTTCCGGGTAATGTCCGGTTGTTCGGTTATATACCGTTCCGTTAAAGTGCTAAGTTATGTCGCAAAGTGTCCTTTATGTATCTTTTAGTGACCCTTTTAATTCCCGACACTTAGGAAAGCATACAGGACCATTTTGCCATATATTTGCAAGTGACTAGCATATTTAAATGCTGAATTTTATTAATAAATGCAGAATTCTGCACTTAGAGTGGGTTTTAGGCACATTCCGGCACCTAAACTATCACCTAGTGACGCAGTTTTATGGTCCTTACTTCCCTCCACACTATACAAGTGTAGTACCTTGTCCCTGGCTCATACTGTGCCTCAATATAGTGTCTGTCTATGTGCTGGCATTGTCAACATGTGTCTGAGTTATCCGCTCACTGTGCTAACTGTGCTTTGTGCATCAAGTTTGTCACTAAAGTCTGTGTGTAATAAATGGAGTGACAGTATGAAATGTGATGCATTTGTATGTATGATGCAAAAATCATAGAGCAGTTAAATCAGCAGTTGTAATCAAGCACAGTCATTAAGCACAGATTAAATATTAATTAATTGTACGGATACCTGTAATTTATGAGGGTTGTCACATTACTGTTTAATTATTGTACGGATATATGGAAATTTTACAGTTGTCACAAATGCTTGTTTGATAGTATAGGATATTGAACCTTTTAAATATTGTCACTAAATTCTTCGTTATGGATTCTCTCGAGCAACCTATTCGCATCATGCTCACGCCCCGATGATTCCGCCATCGGTTTGGGTGTGACAGGTTGGTATCAGAGCCATAACTATAGGGAATTAGGTAAAATTTCAGGATTTGACCTAGTCTATAGTCTAAGTACCAAAGCAGACCATTCGTACGAACCCATAGGCTGTAGCTTCGTACGAACTCACATCCTGCACCTTCGTACGAACTTACATGTTTCGTACGAATGGAACCTTTCCTAAGGTCTAAATGCTTAATTGCCTTTCCTAAGGCTAACACAATATACACGTTTGAAAACACTCGAATAACACCAACGAGTGATTATGTCAAGATTAGGTGTGAAAACCAAGAACTCTCGACTAAATCACTCACTCTATGCGTTACTCTCAGCACGAGAACCTTCCGTTGAGTTAGGAGTGATATCCACATCTCGACGAAAATCTCCATCTCTATCTGGTGGAACTCCTGAATTTATTCGGTGAGCACAACCATAGTTAGGAGCGAAGTTGTTAAGCTAGGGGTGAAACCCGCATCTTAATAACCCGTTCCACTCTCTAAATTGATTTTATAGATCTCACCAAGGTCTCGACTGTTCCAATGACCTGTGTCACGTAGTAACTGGAAGGATGAATGTCGTTAGCCATATTACGGTGAGAGCATAAGTCTATTAGGCCAAAGCGTGTGCTCGAACTTGTTTGGAATAGTTGAACCACTTTGGGTAGTCGATGTCGCAACACCCAAGACGCTCTATTTATTTTAAGCCTGCAAACCGTCGTTTTTATGCATCATCGAGTTTATCGTGTTTTTTGTGTTTTAAATTGTGAATTTTGATCTCTACGCTTTTACGATTTCGTTTTATCGCTCCTCGCTTTACAAAATACGCACAACTCGCACAGCTCTCGCAATATAAAACGCTAACAAATCGTATACGAACTAAGAAGTCTTATGCGCTCTACTCCTCGCTTATACTATGCTATCTCGCCCACGCTACACGCAATTTAGAGAAGATATACGTGCAAAATATGTGTTTATGTGAATTATGTGCTAATACATGCTTATGTGGATTACTTGCCAATACGTGCTTATGTGCTTATGTGATTGATCATATGCTTACGTGATTATGTGATTAGGTGCCTTACATGAATAATAATAATAAAATATGCTGTAAAGAACGCAAAACTTTAAACTAAAACCCCATATAATCGAATCTCGTCTCATTCCTCATGTGCCATTTGTAGAGGAACTCACAAATGGCTTCCATGGGTTCTCACACTCGCCGAACTATCCAACGAAACAATGCTGACAAACGCATCGCCTCTCAAGTCCTGACGACTCACCATCTCAAGCCCCCAAGTCTAATCGACAAAGTCACAAGCGAAATAACTCCAGCAAAAATTGTGTAGTTACCCCAGCACCCCTCAACTCTTAGCCCTCTTAGATTGCTACTCCCAACGCACCGCCTGCTAAGCGTACGTACACTGGGAATCACCCACTGTGTCCTACTTGCACCTATCATCATCCAGTGGAGGCAAATTGCCGCTTCTGTGTCAACTGCAACATCTATACGCACTTCGCATTTCACTGCCGCATTGGCCCTCGTCAGCAAGCTCCTCAAGCTCTCGCAACACTGCCCGCTCAACCTCGCACTGCTGTCGCAACCCCTGTCCCCTAATTACCCTGAGAACGAGCGGCCGCGGCCAGCTTTGGTGGTATCGGGTGTTTAGTCATTTTGGCAGTGGAATTTACATCAGGATCGTAGTTAGGAAATATTTTATCAGAGTAAAATACCAGGCTTTTACAATATTAAACACATGGGAAATTCCCAAGTTTCAAGTACACACATTTTCATAGGGATAAACCCTATTTTATTCAAATAAAACATCTCTTTATTTAGGTAACTTTTATAGCCACTTTTCCAAGCCTTCAGTGCTGTCCAGCTGGCTTCTATTTCGCTTTCACATTTTGTCACCTGAAACGCGTTTAAAAACATTTTGTCAGTGGGAAATACTGGTGAGTGAATCCCAGTTTAATCAAGTTTGGTAAAACCAGTCTATAGTATTGAGGGCGATCTCGCAATTACATTTGTTTCCATCTACTTTAATTACCACCCACGGTACTGTCAACCCGACTTGTGTTCATGTTACTACTCACAATGTAGTAACAAATTTTGTATACAAAACCCCAACATACCGACGATAATTGTAGAATACAAATACTCAATCATTGTTTAATATATCATTAATTAAGTGAGGTTTTGTAAAAACAATTTGCAAAAAAGAGATTACTCACATTGCTATCTTAGGGTTTTCCTTTAGGATTTCATGGTGATTATCTATTAATTACATAAATGCATACGCGTTAGTATAATAACCCAATATTTACATTAGTAATACCCTCCCCGAGACGGCATTCCAACGACTACGTCTGGCAGAACCATGACAGCCGTTACGGAACCCTAGATCAATCGGGCAACGTATCTAATACGTAATCGGGGTTATAATACTTACAATGGGGCAGAACTTCGTTAATTAGGGGGTTATTATACCCGAAAATTACTTTAGCTATGCAGAATTTCGAGAGAGAGAATGAGTGATTGAACGGTTTGAAACTGAGGCTGAAGGCCTCAATTTATAGTGCCTCTTCGACTTCCTTCGCGCCTCACGTAGACATCCTCCAGGGGCTTCGCGGCCCGCAAGGCCAGCTAGGGTACGCCCTACCTTGGCTGACTCGCCACTAGGCTTGACACGAGTGGGGACACGTGGCGGCTCAGGGGCTCGCCCTGACTCTGAGCTGTCGCGGCCTGCGTAGGTAACTGCCAACTCGTTTGCGGCCCGCGAGCGAGGTTAAAATCTTGGTTTTATTTAATATTTAATTATATAAAGTATTTAGGGCTTGGTTTTCGCATACGGGGTATGTTTTAAGACATATAGGGTCATTCTTAATTATATTAGAGGTGTCGAAAATAATTTGGAGGGTTGTTATATCCTCCCCACCTTGTTTTAGAACTCGTCCTCGAGGTCTCCTGGAATAAGTGTGGATATTTCCTTTGCATCTCTGCTTCAAGCTCCCAAGTGTATTCTGGTCCTCTCTTGGAATCCCATTTCACTTTGACTAGAACCAATCTCTTGTGTTTGAGATTCTTGACTTTCCTGTCTTCGATCTGTAGAGGTCTTTCTACAAATTTTAACTGTTCATTTACCTCTATATCTGTAGGATCGTTTTGACGACCTAACGAGTCATTCAGAAGAGTTTTTACTCAATGCGAGAGGCGGAAACAGACGTATCAAGTTGATTCAGCTTGAGATTCACTTTAAACTGTCTTTTGATTGATATAACAACGTTTTACAGTGAGTAGACACTTCGGCAGCAGTTCGGTACTGAAACCGGAAAGTTACAAATGACAAAGCACACCTAGTATTTATAGGGCAGGCTATTTCGCACGGAATAGTCCAAGCGAAATCAATTTCACATGAAATAGCTATTTCGTGTGAAATGACTGATTTCGTGCGAAATGACACATTGACATTTCGTGCGAAATACCCCTTCAACACATATTTGACATTTTTCTCGTACTACGTGCCCTGATCTATCTATTTTAATACAAGACTCGATACAAGACGAAGTCGACAGACGTATGCACCAACAGACTCCTCCTCGGATGTTGACGAAGTCTTCAGTGTCGAGTCTTCAATCTTCCGTCTTTATCATTCTTCTCGAACTTTTTCAAAGTATCTAACAAAGTAAAGCATCCTCAATTTCTGTCTCTTCTCATCTTCAGGATCTCGACCTGGCTCTAAACTCTCTCTAGTTCTCTTGTTTAGATCTCTTGATTCCTTAAGCTTTTCACAGGTTCAGGAAAGTCTCCTGGCTCTCTGTAGCAACAGGATCTGAAACCTGGCTATCCTACAAACATCTCTACCTCACAATAAATTTCACAAATCTAAAATTTGACAAATTTATATACCACTAGCATGTATTAATCAATCAATTAATGATTTTACAATGTTAATCTCTGATGAATCACTTGTAGAAATCTTTCAGAATGATTTAACATTAATAAAAACTGATGACCACTTGTAAAGAAAACATTCAAATTTTGACATTTTCAATTCAAAATCTTCAAATTCTCCCAAACCAGTATTCGTCATGTTTAGCACTCGGAATTTTGAAAATCAGCTCTCCAACATCATTTGTCGAAAATCTTTTTGCATTTTTCAAAAATTTATGCTAAAACACACTGAAAATCATTTGGATTTAGTATTTAAAGAAAAGTAGTAAAGAAATATTTACAGACAATATTTTTGTGAGCTTGTGTAAGAGGATCATATCAGTATTTGAGACCAATCACTAACACCGTTAAGCTTTAAACATTTTAAGCTCTAAACAATTCACTTAGATTGTCAGTATACTGATCCACTTAAATTTTCACACAAAGTTCAACTGTTTCGAGATACGAGATTAGTGTTTTAAGTACTTAAACTTATTCGAGTGTCCCGTCTCAAAATATATTCCCGTATCCAGATCCCAATATTCAGTCTTACAGGTGAGTATACCTAGATGATATCTGTAAAGGGGTAAATGCGAGGGCCATGAGAGCTCAGGCTATTGCTTCCGCAAAATCAGAGAGATGATGGCTTCGACTTTTGGTGTGTTCCCTTATCCCTTTAGAGAATCTTTTCTTCAACAGCACATAATTAACATTTTGCAATGTTTCATCATTTTTTATGCTGAGGGTAGTGTTATATTTCAAGCAAGCGAAAAGTTTTATACGGGGACTAGGCCATTGCTTCCGCAAAATCAGAAGTCCCGGGATAATACCCTAGATATCACGGAGTATAAAGACCTAGTATCTCAGAAAGAGGGACCTTTCAAACAAGATTTCGGGGGTTACCCATATATCCGAGAGATGTTCCCCACGAGATAAGTAAGTTGATAAGTAAGTTTGAAATTTAGGTTTATATCTCGACACAATCTACTAAATGTGTAAAAACCTACTGGCACATCATCAGTGAGACCGTTTATCACATTTTGACTTTCCAATTCTTTAGCATGCTGTGATCGTCCACTGATGTACTATCATTTCCTCTTTTCTCAACAAAACTCATTTTTGATTTTATCATGTTTTTAGCTTTTTCAAATTTTCTAATGTTTTTGGATTTTCTGAAAATTCTAACTTCCCCTAAATTTCAAAACCATGTAAAGAACATTTGAAAACAAACTGTACAAAGTAAAGTGGCAACTGATATCGAATCACTTCAATACGCCATCCACTTGGCATAAACAATCAGAACTCCCCCTTACAACAAACTATTTTCCCATTAGATTTCAAAACACTTATGTTTGTTTTAATCAAGTGGTTTTTCCGGAAAGTTGGTTTTGTTGAAATTCACAAACCACTTGTAGGTTAGGGGTTCATTCATCACATTGTTCTTCAAAACTCATATGTATGAAAGTTAAATCAAGTTTAATTTAATGACCTTGACTAACCACTTGTAGATATAACCAAACAAACATTATCAAGAATGATGCCGATTCCTGCTCCACGATTACCAACTTGGGAGCTCCGGCAAGTCCAGATTTTTACATATTAAAAACAAACATCCAAGCCTGACCAAACTTGGATGTGACGTCTTCCTCTTCACTTGGGGTATAAGTTGCCTTCTTTGATTCATAAAAAAACTTTAACCCCTTTTACCTTCCCATCGACCATTTTTCCAAATAGAATTGATTCTTTCTTCTCAGAATAGAATTGATTCGAGATCTCAACCTTACCAACTTTAGATTTAAAATTTTCAGCCCGCAATGGTGGAAAGTTTACATCATCCATTGGCGATACTGATGTTTCCAATTTTAGCTCAACTTGTGGCTACTCTGACTTTGTGGAATCAGATTCATCGCCAGATTTCACATCAGATTTCTTAACAACCCACTTTTGGTTATCAAGATTCACCCTTCTTTTGTAAAACTTTTTCGAACATTCACCAACTTCATATTTTGAATTTTTGAACACTTTAAACTGTTCAGTTGGTGATTCAGTTTTGTCAACCACTTTTTCTTTGAGTTTAGAAACAACTCCCTGTTTTGTATTGGTCGCCTTTAGAGAATTCCAGGAAATATGACCAACTTCTTGACATCTGTAACAGGTTCTTGTCTCTTTTCTCTGATGAACTCCATTCTTCCCATGTTTCTGTTTCTCTGCAAGGAACTCTTTGTTCGATTGTTTCCAGAAAGGCCTCTTTGCTTCTTCTTCAGAACTTGACCTTGAAACAAAAACAGTTTTTGATTTATCATCTTTATAATTTTTATGATTTTCTGGTGGAATAAATCCTAATCCCTTCTTTTTGAAATTACCGTTATGGTTTGGTTTCTTTCGATAACCTGAACCAGAACTGTAACTTTTTTGTTGTTTAAACGTTGTTGAACTCTTGAGGTGTACTTTTTAGGTTTTTCAAAAAGATTTACATCTTTTATTTCAGAAATATTAATTTCTGTTAATTTGAAAACCTTGTTGATCATTTTAGTTTTAACACCTCTTATTGGAAATTCTTCATCAGAATATAATTTGTCTGAATTATTCAAAGTATATGCCACATTGATTAGTTCATCATTCAAATTAGATTTTGATAACAAGAATTCTTTATTGTAAACCCTCTTGACCGGCGACTTTGGACTGTCAACGGATGAACTCGAACTCTCGGATTTGGACTTTGACTCTGACTCCTCATCTTTATCCAACACCTGATCGATCACTTTCTTTATTAACTCAAACTCATGATCAGTGTCAGACGATGTGAATATGACATCAATATTTTCTGGTAACTCATCAGTTGTTTCAAACCTTTTTTACTTGCTCTTCATTTGGTTTTCTGGGAGAATAACCTTCCCAGATTGGAGGCGGACACTTGTTATAACTGACACTTTGTTTCTTACCAGTATCCTTCTCTTTTGACTTCTCATCTTGAAAAGCTTCTAAACCTGCAACAGTTGGATAAATTCGGTCAATCAAATAATCAGAACTAGAGTAACTTTACAGTAATCGTCTGATTCTTTCATTTTCAATCCTTTCTGTCTCCAGCTCTTGCTTCAACTTTGCACATTCTTCAATGTAGTGATTAATAGCCTTCTGCTTTGACATCATCACAGCATTCATCATTGTTAAAGCATCTTCTCTTTCAGAATTCGTCTTTTGGAGACCATTCACTGTTCTATTCAACACATCATACGATTCTTTCACATAATTGAGGTCGAACAGTAATTTTTCTTTCATCTTATCTTGTTCTCTCAACTTCTCATCCTTTCTTCACATTGTTTGCAAGATTCTGAACACTTTAAACACGGTTTGATCACTTCAAATATCTTCTCAGTTTCAACTATCTCAGCAACTTCAATTCTTTCATTTTCTTCAGACTTCATTTCCTGAGTAACATTCTCGCATTTCATCTTTTTCTGTTCTTTTGCTGCTCGTCTCTCCTTCAGCTTCTCCAATCTATCTGCAAAATAAAATTGAAAACTTTCAGGAGATAATACAGATTTTCCAATATTTATTTGTGTTTCTTCTTCATCATCACTGTCAGATGATAATTGATCAAACACTTAAGTACTATCTGAACTATTATCTGAAGAAACAAACTCTCCATCTTGGCTTCTCTCATCACTTGCAAATGCTTTCATCCATTCAGTCATCAAATCTGGCTCTTGAACTATTTGTGCAATAAGAGCTACTACTTTTGAATCAGGTGGTATGTATTTGTCCCAACTGAAACCCTCTGCCACTTTTTCATCATCTTGATCAATTATTCCAAAATAAGCTTTCTTGTTTGCCTCTTCAATCGCCTTTTTAGCATGTGCAGTTTGTGGTTCTTGTTGTTGATATAGTTGATGAGCAACTTGTTGATATATGGCTTTCCGATAATAATCATTATTTCCAAACGGATTCTGTGCTCCACTTGCTTCTCGATTTTTACATTCCCTCTTGAAATGTCCTTTCTCCCTGCATCGAAAACAAGTTACTTTAGATTTATCAAAACCCAAAGTAGAAACATTTGCATCCAGGAAATCATCTCTTCCTGTAATCATCTTGAATTTTTCAGCTCTTCTCAAAACACTTGCTAAACACCATTTTATATCCATTAACTCCATTTCCTCAGCATCGATCTGATCGTAATCCTCTTTCGTCAACATAGGATTTCTGATCCTTCCTGCAACCAACCCTTCATATGATTCCAACACTGTAGCAAGTAACGCCATATGACTTTTAGCAACCTCTTCAGAGAAATTTTGACCATTCTGAAGATGCAACGCAATATTGCAATGTAGCACATGACCATTACTGCTGTTTGAACTTTGGAACTGATGACCTGAGGTTGATCCCTTAGGATTAACACTTGGATATGAAGAAAAACCACTGCTGCTGTTTAAACTTTGATTTACTAATCCAGATGAATTTTCTGCACTAAAAGCAGTTTGGATTTTCGGACTTGCTTCAACATCCTGAACACTTCCTTTGTAGTACATCTTAATGTCTTGTTGACCACTTGGATTGTTCATCCTAGCAATCTTTTGTTGCTCAAGATCTTGTCCTTCAATCTTTTCGATGAACTGAGAAATTGTCAAGCCATCATATTCTCTAGTATTCTTTAATATCATCAAAAATGTACCCCATTCTTTTTGAGGTAAAGCATCATCCAATTTGTCGACCTATTCTTATCGTTCTTTAGTTATCTCTAACAAAGACATTGAACGAACTAAGTGACAATATCTTTCAATCAGTTTCTTGGTATTTTCACCCGGCAAACTTGTAAACAGATCAAATTCTTTCTTTAATAATGATTTCTTATTTCGGATCATCTTCTCACTTCCTTCAAACTTAACACGAAGTGCATCCCAAATTGAACATGAAGTATTATCATGTTGAAGTAAAATGAATATGTCTTCTTTCACAGCTTGCTGTAGCAAACTGATCATCATCTTTTCTGCTTTGTACATGTCTCGTTCTTTATCCGAAAGTTCAGAAATAGTTTTCACAACTCCCATATCTGTACGAGGTTTGACATACTTCTTCTCTATACATTCCCAAGATCTCAAATGATTAGCTTGAACCCAATTTTCAAACCGGTCTTTCCAACCATAATACTCCTCAATGCCCATTAGCTTCGGGGGTTTTTGCAAAGTTCCTGTTTCATTTTCCATGTTCATGCTCTGAGCAATACTAGCTGGAGTACTCGGGGCAGTAGCGAACGCATTATAAAATTCGTCTTCCATGATTCGATAACAAGTTTCACAAAATCAACTTTTCAAACGAAATAAACTTGATGCGAAATGATCCTTTTCAGACGAAATACCCTGTTCAAATGAAATGACCTGCAAGACAACTTCAAATGAAATGAATTCACACGAAATGAAATATTTTCACACGAAATAAGGTATTTCGTGCGAAATGAACCAAATTTCAGCTGATTTCGTGCGAAATATCAGACTTTCACACGAAATAAGGACACTTTGGTACGAAATAGTGATTTCGTACGAATTAGCTCACACTATATGCTGATTTCGTGCGAAATGAAGGATCTATTCCGTGCGAAATACTGCTGACGTCATCATGTCGATCAGATTTTTGTCCAATTGATCAGGTTTTAGGTTGATTTTAGGTCCAATTCTTTCAAGGCTTTGTTAAAACAATGTTGCGCAAATAATGTGTGAAAATCAATCCATTTTATCCGTAAAAACTTGTTAATTTTGAAAAACAAGATGTAGAAATCAGAATTTTGAGCTGAATCGGTAAGAACTCTTCCTCCTGAGCTCTGATACCACTTGTAGGATCGTTTTGACGACCTAACGAGTTGTTCAGAAGAGTTTTTACTCAATACGAGAGGCAGAAACAGACGTATCAAGTTGATTCAGCTTGAGATTCACTTTAAACTGTCTTTTGATTGATATAACAACGTTTTACAGCGAGTAGACACTTCGGCAGCAGTTCGGTACTGAAACCGGAAAGTTACAAATGACAAAGCACACCTAGTATTTATAGGGCAGGCTATTTCGCACGGAATAGTCCAAGCGAAATCAATTTCACACGAAATAGCTATTTCATGCGAAATGACTATTTGATTTCGTGCAAAATGACACATTGTCATTTCGTGCGAAATACCCCTTCAACACATATTTGACATTTTTCTCGTACTACGTGCCCTGATCTATCTATACTAATACAAGACTCGATACAAGACGAAGTACAGACGTATGCACCAACAATATCCTTAAGAGGTACTACCAGAGATTCATTGGCTAGGCATTTCTTGGGATTAGATACATGAAACACATCATGTATTCCTGCCATTTCCTTTGGCAGTTGTAGCTGATAGGCTACAGGTCCTATTCTTCTAATAATCTCAAAAGGTCCAACATACCTGGGGCTTAGCTTTCCCCTTTTGATGAATCTTACCACTCCTTTCCAAGGAGAAACTTTTAATAACACCTTGTCTCCTATCTGAAATTCCCATGGCTTTCGCCTGTTATCAGCATAACTCTTCTGTTGATCACGTGCTGCTTTCAATCGTTCCTTGACTTGAATGATCTTGTCGGTTGTTTCTTGCACTATTTCAGGTCCATATAGTTTCTTTTCTCCAATTTCTGCCCAACAAACTGGGGTTCGGCATTTTCGTCCATAAAGTGCTTCGAATGGTGCAGCATTGATGCTTGTATGATAACTGTTATTGTAAGAAAATTCTATTAATGGTAGGTGATCATCCCAATTACCTCTGAAATCAATTACACAAGCTCTAAGCATGTCCTCCATTGTCTGAATTGTCCTATCGCTTTGTCCGTCCGTTTGAGGATGATAAGCTGTGCTTAGATTTAGCTTGGTTCCCATTGCTTTTTGGAAACTTGTCCAAAAATGAGAGGTAAAACGGCTATCCCTATCAGAAACAATTGATAAAGGAATTCCATGTAATGAAACTATTTCATTTACATACAATTTAGCTAATTGTTCCATACTAAAAGTTTCCTTCATCGGTAGGAAATGAGCTGACTTAGTTAGCCTGTCTACAATCACCCAGATTGTATCATTACCTTTTCTTGTTTTGGGTAATTTGGTAACAAAATCCATTGTTATCAATTCCCACTTCCACACTGGCATTTCTAATTGCTGTAATAAACCTGAGGGTTTCTGATGTTCAGCTTTAACTTGTGAACAGGTTAAACACTTGGAAACATAAATTGCTATATCTTTCTTCATTCCTATCCACCAGAAATTCTTTCTTAAGTCCTGATACATCTTATCACTTCCAGGATGCATCATATACTTAGACTTATGGGCTTCTTCTAATATACGGCATCGTAGGTTTCCTAATTTAGGTATCCACACTCTTTTCTTATGGAATCTCCATATTCCATCTGTTCCCTGTACTAATTCTTTAATCATTCCTTTTAACTTTTCAGTATCGTCCTTGATTACTGATTCTTGTGCCTTTCTAATCTGTTCGTTTAAATCTACCTGTAGATTTAATTTAAGAGATCGTACTCTTTTTGGCTTTTCATGATATTTTCGACTTAAAGCATCGGCTACTACGTTAGCCTTTCCTGCATGATATTGGATATTACAATCGTAATCACTTAATATTTCCATCCAGCGTCTTTGTCTCATATTTAACTCTTTTTGCCCGAAAACATACCTTAAACTCTTATGATCTGTGAAAATAGTAAACTTACTACCATAAAGGTAAGGTCTCCAAATTTTCAGGGCAAAAATTATGGCTCCTAGTTCTAGATCATGGGTTGTATAATTCTCTTCATGATTCTTAACTTGTCTAGATGCGTAAGCTATAACCTTTTGATGTTGCATCAACACACATCCATAACCTAACTTAGAAGCATCACAATAAATAACAAAATCTTCAGTTCCTTCTGGTAACGCTAGTATGGGTGCGTTGGTTAATCTTTGCTTAAGAATTCTAAAGGCTTCATCTTGTTTTGTACCTCATTCAAACTTAACAGATTTACAGGTTAGCTTAGTTAGGGGAATGGCTATTCTAAAAAAATCTCGAATAAATCTTCTATAATATCCGGCCAATCTTAAGAAACTTCTAACCTCAGTTGGTGACTCAAGGGTTTTCCATTTGGTAATTGCCTCAATCTTTGTGGGATCTACATGAATTCCTTCATGGTTAACTAAATGTACAAGAAATTGTACCTGTTCTAACCAAAATTCACACATAGAAAACTTTGCATAAAGCTTTTATTTTCTTAATAAACTTAGAAGTGCATGCAGATGCGCTGCGTGTTCCTCTTTACTCTTGGAGTAATTGAGAATATCATCTATAAAGACAATTATGAATTTATCCAAATATGGCTTACATATTCGGTTCATCATGTCCATAAATGCAGCTGGGGCATTGGTTAAACCAAATGGCATGACTGTAAATTCATAATGGCCATACCTTGTTCTGAAAGCGGTCTTAGGAATGTCCTCTTCCTGTACCTTTAATTGATGACATCCTGAGTGCAAATCGACTTTAGAGAAAAATTGAGCTCCTTGTAATTGATCGAACAGATCATCGATTCTTGGTAATGGGTACCGATTTTTAATCATGACTTTGTTCAATGCACGGTAATCAATGCACATACGTATCGATCCGTCTTTCTTTTTAACAAACAAAATTGGCTCTCCCCATGGTGATGAACTTGGTTGTATGAATCCTTTCTCCAACAATTCGTCTAACTGTTTCTTCAGTTCCTGCATTTATACGGGTGCCAAACGATAAGGTGATTTGGCAATTGGTGTTGTCCCTGCCTCCCTGGTAGCAGGTGGATTCTGAATTCGACTTCTCTGTCTTGCGGTAGTCCTGGTAATTCTTCTGGAAACACATCCGGAAACTGAGACACTACTGGGATATCTTTTAATTCCTTTCCTTTAGTGTTAGTGATTATGGAAATCAAATACACTAATGATCCTTTTCTTACATAACTTGTTGTTTCCATCACAGAGATGAATTTTGTAGGTCTAGATGGCTTATCTCCTTTAATTGTGATCTTTTCACCTCTTGGTGAATTTACTTGGATTGACTTTTGATCACATAGAATACTGGCTTTATTGGCTATTAACCAATCCATTCCTAATACAACATCAAATCCTGCCAGATTCATTGGATAAAGGTTTGCAATAAACTTTTGATTTAGAAATTCTATTCTTGCTCCCTGCAAGATTTCAGAAATCTTAATGGTTTCCCCATTTGCTGTCTCTACTAGACATTCTTGTTGGAGTTTAGTTAATGGTTGTTTGAGAAGTTTGCAAAATGAAGTATTAATAAAACTTTGGTTCGAACCAGAGTCAAATAATACTTTAGCAAAAACATCATTAACTAAAAACGTACTGGCTATCACGTCCTGGATCATCTTGGCTTCTTCTGCAGTCAGAACAAATGCTCTAGCATTTATAGTAGTCTTGTTGTTTATGGCTGGAGCTAGTTTCGGACAGTTCGGTTTGATGTGACCTTTTTCTCCACAGTTGAAGCACATTCCATTATTAGGTTTCTTCCTACAATCTTCTTCCTTGTGTCCTGGTAGCTTGAAGAAATTACAGTAAGTGGAGCATTTTCCTGAATGTTTCTTCTTGCAGGCCTTGCAATAAGGTGCAGAGGTAGAACCTACATTTTTCCCACGGTTGGAATTTCCATAACGAAATTCTTGGGTAAGCCTTTGAGCTAGGTTTCTTCTCTGGTCCTCTTCTCGTGTACGTACTAATTCATTTGTCAAGGTATTTGCTAGTTCTACAGCTTCTTCTATAGTTTGAGGTCTAGCCGCCTTGACTACATGCCTAATCTCACTGATTAATCCCCAGATGTAATGGGAGATTAAGACTGGTTCAGGGGATGCAACGGTCGGTACTATTCTAGCATATTCAAAGAATAATGTAGTGTAACCCTTACTATCCACTCCAGTCATCCTAAGGTTTAGGAATTTATTTACTATCTGTTCTTTTTCATAGGGAGGGCAGAATTTCCTTTCCACCATGTTCTTAAATTCCTCCCATTCCATATTATAGATCCTATCACTTCCCCTAGATTGGAGGATAGTGTTCCACCATTCTAGTGCTGAGTTCTTAAACAGATTGGAAGCAAACATTATCTTATCCTCTTCTATGCACTTGCTTATTTTTAAGACTGCCTCAGTCTTTTCTATCCAACGTAAAGCTGCAATGGCTCCTTCACTGCCCGAGAATTCTATTGGTTTACAAGACCAGAATTCTTTATAAGAACAACCATAAGACATGGTTCTTCTTCTTTTGGGAATGGGCACTTGAAGTGTGGTTCCATTGTTCACGCTGTGACTGAGTTCATTGGTTGGTCGTTTACTATCACGGTTACTTTTATTATCAGCTTCCCTAACAGATTGGATAATAAATGGCATTGCATCTATAATTCCTTGTGCCACTATGTGTTGGATGGCACTGTTATCCACTTGGTTTCCATTGTTATTGTTATTCTGGTTATCGTTATCCTGGTTATCATTATTCTGGTTTTCCTGATTCACTTGGTTGTCCATCTGAATTGTAAACATTTGCCACATATTAATATCACAAAATAATATTTAATGCAATTGATCACGTAACACGCATATCGATCAAAACCGTCGAACATTGCGACTTACTCTTTCTTATATATTGTGCATCTAATACAAACCAGAAATGGAATATAAAATTACAATACTATTAGGCATCAGTAGCTATTGTCTAGTTTTTTTTTCAAACATACACACATATTATATATTATTATTATATTATTATTATTACTGCCATCACTATTACTGATATGGGTTCATCCAGAACTCCATATTACGCTCGTCATACTTCCAGGCGAGTCGTTCTCCTATCTACCTCATCCTTTCACTTCCTTCTAAAATCTTCTCACCAAAAGTTTGGAGTTCTTGCACATTCTCAGTGCTCATTGGTGGTGCAGGGGCTGGTACTGGGTTTGGGAACTGGGGCATCTGTTCTTCCTGAGGGTATGGATTCTCTAAAATCTCCCTGATGTATTGGTCATTATCGTAGTAGGGATCTAGAGGGTCCAAGTCTGGGTAAGCTGCAAGGTTTGGCATGGGTTCATCTTCAGGTATTGGGTAGCGTTGCTGGTAATCCCAATGGTCATCAAACCACGGGTCATAGTCTGGGTCAGCAGGATGGGGTGCTGGTATCCTAGGTATCTCAGCTGGGTCAATGTTAAGCATTGGGATTTGGTTTTCTGGGTTGGCTTCAATTTCCATTGGATGTGTGGGAAACAGTGGTAAGGGCTGGGGTGCTATGAGTTACTCTAGATTAGGGTCTGCAGTTGTAGTTGCTAAGATATGAAAGTTTGCTAGACTCCTATTGAGCATATCCTGAGTGTGAGCATCTGTTTCTCTCTTAATGGCTGCTAAGGCTCGCTGCTGTTGTAACTTTTTCATCCTTTTCCTACGTTCATGCGCTCCTCTGTTGAACCATCCTCTTTTCTTGGAAGGGAATGGCTCTTTAGATTTGGCCTTGAACACAAATATCCCATCTTCATTGTCAGCCGAATACCCTGAGAGGGATGGCTGTGAAGAGGTACCTTCGTCCCTAGGTGAGCTGGACAACTGACGGTAAGCGTCTGAAGGTCCTTGGTCGCTCATACTGTAAACTAACAAATAGTTAAATAACACACAACAATAAAATGCAGATATGCACGTATTTTCATAGTTTATTTCCTAACACTTTGAATAATATCTTGATGTCAGCATAACACTTCTGTGGCTGAATCAGTGGCTTAGCTCTGATACAACCTTCTGTCACAACCCCCGTCCCCTAATTACCCTGGGAACGAGCGGTCGCGGCCAGCTTTGGTGGTATTGGGTGTTTAGTCATTTTGGCAGCGGAATTTACATTAGGATCGTAGTTAGGAAATATTTTAGCAGAGTAAAATACCACGCTTTTACAATATTAAACACATGGGAAATTCCCAAGTGTCAAGTACACACATTTTCATAGGGATAAACCCTATTTTATTCAAATAAAACATCTCTTTATTTAGGTAACTTTTATAGTCACTTTTCCAAGCCTTCAGTGCTGTCTAGCTGGCTTCTATTTGGCTTTCACATTTTGTTACATGAAACGCGTTTAAAAACATTTTGTCAGTGGGAAATACTGGTGAGTGAATCCCAGTTTAATCAAGTTTGGTAAAACCAGTCTACAATATTGAGGGCGATCTCGCAATTACATTTGTTTCCATCTACTTTAATTACCACCAACGGTACTGTCAACCCGACTTGTGGTCATGTTACTACTCACAATGTAGTAACAAATTTTGTATACAAAACCCCAACATACCAACGATAATTGTAGAATACAAATACTCAATCACTGTTTAATATATCATTAATTAAGTGAGGTTTTGTAAAAACAATTTGTAAAAACAATTTGCAAAAAGGAGATTACTCACATTGTTGTCTTAGGGTTTTCCTTTAGGATTTCCTAGTGATTATCTATTAATTACACAAATGCACACACTTTAGTATAATAACCCAATATTTACATTAGTAATACCCTCCCCGAGATGGCATTCCAACGACTACGTCGGGCAGAACCACGACAGCCGTTACGGAACCCTAGATCAATCGGGCAGCGTATCTAATACGTAATCAGGGTTATAATACTTACAACGGGGCAGAACTTCGTTAATTAGGGGGTTATTATACCCGAAAATTACTTTAGCTATGCAGAATTTCGAGAGAGAGAATGAGAGATTGAACGGTTTGAAACTGAGGCTGAAGGCCTCAATTTATAGTGCCTCTTCGACTTCCTTCGCGCCCCGCGTAGACATCCTCCTGGGCCTTCACGGCCCGCGAGGCCAGCTAGGGTAGGCCCTAGCTTGGCTAACTTGCCACTAGGCTTGACACGAGTGGTGACACGTGGCGGCTCAGGGGCTCGCCCTAACTCTGAGCTGTCGCGGCCCGTGTAGGTAACCGCCAACTCGTTCGCGGCTCGCGAGCGAGGTTAAAATCTTGGTTTTATTTAATCTTTAATTATATAAAGTATTTAGGGCTTGGTTTTCACATACGGGGTATGTTTTAAGACATATAGGGTCATTCTTAATTATATTAGAGGTGTCGAAAATAATTTGGAGGGTTGTTATAACTGCTCAGGTCAATCCAGCTCTCCCTGCACCAGTTGCTCATGCACGTGCTTGCTACACTTGTGGTGATCCAAACCACTTCGCCAATGTCTGCCCATAGCGTGTTGTGAAACAAGAGCCACAACAACAGCCACAGCAGCAACAACAGCAACAATAATCGCAAGCTGCTTGCGGGAGAACTTTCAATATCAACCTCCGCCATGCTCAGAATGACAACAACGTTGTCAATGGTACATTCCTTGTTAACGGTATTTATGCTTCATGCTTATTTGATACTGGAGCCGATAACTATTTTGTATCATTTGAATTCGAAAAGCTTCTAAAATGTGAACGCACTAAACTCCCAACGACATTCGACGTAGAAATTGCCACCGGAAGAACCGTTACCATTAACTCCGTTCTACGTAATTGTACTCTTGAACTCAACGATCACGTTTTTCTGATCAATCTCATACCGATGCAGCTAGGTAGTTTTGACATCATAGTATGCATGGATTTTCTTCGTGAAAATCGTGCCGAAGTTGTTTGTTGCGAAAAGATGATTCGTTTCTCTCTTCCCAATGGTGATCAATTACGTGTTTACGGTGAAGTACTCTCGAAAGAATTGAAGCTTATGTCGTGCATCTAAGCGAGTAAGTACTTACGCAAGGAATACATCGTTTTCCTAGCCCATATCATAGTACCGGCGAACGAGAAGAAAAAGTGAAAGACGTTCATGTTGTTTGTGATTTTCCTAAAGTTTTTCCTGACAATTTACCTGGTTTACCCCCTGCTCGCGATATTGATTTTCGTATCGACCTTATAGCTGGTGCTGCCCCTGTTGCAAAAGCTCCTTATCGCCTTGCACCGTCCAAAATGTGCGGGCTATCTAGCCAACTCCAAGAATTGCTTGATAAAGGCTTTATACGCCCAAGCACATCACCATGGGGCGCACCTGTTCTTTTTGTGAAAAAGAAGGATGGATCGTTCCGAATGTGCATCGATTATAGAGAACTTAACAAGCTTACTATCAAGAGTCGCTACCCTAAATCGACGATTTATTTGATCAACTCCAAGGCGCTACGTGTTTCTCGAAGATTGATTTACGTTCCGGCTATCATCAGTTGCTTATACAAGAGCAAGACATTCTGAAAACTATATTTCGTACTCATTATGGCCATTATGAATTCGTGGCCATGCCTTTTGGTCTCACGAACGCACCAGTGGTCTTCATGGACTTGATGAACCGTGTGTGCAAACCCTTTTTGGATCATTTCTTCATTGTGCTTATCGATGATATCCTTATCTACTCGAAGTTGAGAGCCGAACACGCTCGACACCTCCGTTTAGTTCTCGAACTCCTTCAAGGAAATCACTTTTACGCCAAGTTCTCTAAGTGTGAATTTTGGCTCAAGGAAGTTCAATTTCTCGGTCATATCGTTAACACTTAAGGAATTCACGTCAATCCCGCAAAGATAGAAGCTATAAAGAGTTGGATTACGCCAAAGACTCCATCCGAAATCCTTTCGTTTCTCGGATTGGCGGGTTATTACCGTCGATTTATCGCCGACTTTTCTAAAATCGCCGTACCTCTTACCGCTTTAAGTCATAAGGACAAACCTACTGTTTGGGGTTCTAAACAAGAGGATGCCTTTCAAACACTCAAGCGTATGCTTTGCAACACTCCCATCCTCTCACTTCCCCACAGAAATGAGGATTTCGTTGTATATTGCGATGCCTCTAACCTAGGTCTTGGTTGTGTTCTTATGCAACGAGACAAGGTTATCGCGTATGCGTCTTGACAACTCAAGGCCCATGAGAAGAACTACACTACCCACGATCTAGAGCTCGATGCAGTTGTTTTTGCATTAAAGATATGGCGACAATACCTTTGTGGTACAAAGTGTACGGTCTTCACTGACCATAAGAGCTTACAACATATCTTGAACCAGAAAGAACTGAACATGTGCCAACGCAGATGGGTTGAACTTCTCAACAACTATGATTGTGAAATACGCTACCATCCTGGCAAGACAAACGTCGTAGCCGATGCTCTCAGTCGAAGAAGTTATGTGCATAGTATTCGTAACGTTCAAGCCCAGAACAATCTCGAAGCCCTAATTCGCGACGCGCAGCATGCATGTTTTCTTGAGAATACCTTGAAAGAGGAAAGGATATGTGGTATTTAAACTCAGTTAGTGAATAAATCAAACGGTATCTTTCACTATCTTGACCGTATTTGGATTCCTATTCGCAATAACCTCCAGGAGATACTGATGACTGAAGCTCACAAATCCCGATACTCCATTCACCCCGGTGCCGACATGATGTACCAGGACCTCCGTTCTAGGTATTGGTGGCCGGGCATGAAAAAAGATATCGCTCTGCATGTTTCGAAATGCCTAACTTGCTCGAAAGTTAAGGCCAAACATCAACGGCCCTCTGGTTTACTTGAACAACCTGAAATCCCGATGTGGAAATGGGAAAGTATAGCTATGGATTTTATTACGAAACTCCCCCGAACACCTTCTGGTCACGATAGCATTTGGGTTATCGTTGATCTTCTTACGAAATCTGCTCATTTTATCCCGATACGAGAAGGCTTTAAGGTTGAACGATTAGCACGAATCTATACCGACGAAGTCATTTCTCGACACGGGACACCTCATGACATCATCTCTGACCGCGATGGTTGTTTTACCTCACGTCTCTGGGAGACATTCCAATCCGCACTTGGTACGACTCTCAACCTCAGTACCGCATTCTATCCCCAGACCGACAGTCAGACTGAGCGCACAATCCGCACCCTCAAAGACATGCTTCGTTCGTGCGTCAAAGATTTTGGTGGTAATTGGCATTCGCATTTACCCTCAGTAGAGTTCTCGTACAATAACAGTTATCACGCTAGTATACAAATGGCACCCTTTGAGGCACGATATGGTAGAAAATGTCAATCGTCCATTGTTTGGCACGAGATCGGAGACGCACAGATCACTGGTCCCGAGTTAATACAAGAAACGACAGACAAGATTCTCCAAATAAGAGACAATTTCCTGAAAGCTCAGAGTCATCAAAAGAGCTACGCCGATAAACGCCACAAGCCCTTATAGTTCGAAGTTGGAGATCACGTCCTCTTAAAGGTTTCACCTTGGAAAAGGGGTGGCTTGATTCGACAAGAAAGAGAAACTAGCGCCACGTTACGTGGGTCCCTTTAAGATTCTGGAAAGAATTGGTAAAGTGCCCTACCGAGTTGAATTACCGGTTAAACTCAGCAACGTGCATCCGACTTTCCACGTCTCGAACCTCAAGAAGTGTATAGCCGAAGAAAATCTTCATGTACCTCTTGAAGACTTGCAAATAAACAAGACTATGCACTTCATGGAAAAGCCAGTAGAAATCATGGATCGAGAGACCAAGAAACTTCGATGTAGTCGCATTCCCATAGTGAAGGTTAGATGGGAAGGCAAACGCGGCGCCGAGTTCACTTGGGAACTCGAAAGTGATATGAAATCCAAATATCCACAACTCTTTGTTACGTCTACTACTTAATTTTGGGACAAAATTCCCTAAAGTAGGGGAGACTGTAACAACCCAACCATCGGTTGTTCCTATTGTGTCGTAAATTCATTTCGTAAACGCTTGTACTCTGAGATTCGATGATTACAAAGGGTTAACTACATTTTTATATCGCATGTTTAACGCATTTAGACGCTTATCTGAACGCTCATCGTAACGCAAACTCAAAACGCGGATTTATTTATATTATTTGTTTTATTTATATGTTTAAATGTGAGATGTGTTATGTGTATTGATTACTTGCTTAAAACACTCAAACGCTCACTCGCTCAAAACGCTCCAGTGAGATAAATCAAGTCGCTAAGCGCAACGTGTCACACCCCGACCACGTAAAACAACAAATCGTGGCGGAAACGTCGAGGAGTGTCGTAACATAATCATTGGTTCACAACCATGGATTAAATAGTTTCGTTTTATTGAATCATTGAACTCATTGTTTTATTACAAATAAGATAAATACAAATATTGTCTTTCAAATTTTAAAGTCGCTAAGGCACGAGTCCATCCTATGTATAGCATGTATCAACAATCATCACATAGCAGCACCTGAAACATATGTCAAAATAGGTACGTCAGCATAAAAATGCCTGTGAGATACATAGGTTTTATTAATGCAGGATTCATGACTTGTACGTTTAAAAGAATGTTTAACAAAAAGTAGTCATGAACTTAAAAATGTTTTCTTTATAGATCATGTGAAAATTGATAAGAAACCAGATGATATAAAAGAATAATGCATAGATAAATAAATAACCAAGTAAAATGAGTTTGTATAAAATATGTTGTTTGTAAAACAATGTTTTGATAAAAAGGTTTGTAGTATATATAAAAATATACCTTGGTTTTGAGAAAATCGGATAAGTAATATATATTAAAATATATTTTAGTTTCAAAATAGTTAAACAGATAGTATATCAAATATACTTTAGTTGTTAAAATATTAGTTTTCAGTAGTATATCATAAGTATACTTTGGTTTTGTAAATAACATATTAAACTATGCTTTGGTTTTATAAATAACATATCAACTATGTTTTGGTTTTGAAAATAGCATATCAACTATGCCTTAGTAAATAACAAAATATATGTTGGTTTTGTACATAGTATATCAAATTATACTTTGTAAACAATATCACATATGGGAGCATATCAAACTATACTTTGGAAGTATATCAAAATATACAAAAGAAAATGTGATTTAGAATTCATTCAAACCTTAGTGTATCAAACTACACCTTAGAGACTATAGAAATACCACAAAGGCAATCTCTTTTTGGATAAAAATTGGTTTCTGATATTCCATACAACAGGAATGGGGTGTCTAGTCCTATAGCGCTATATTGTACTACCAACCGGTTTGGTGAATGTATAAAATAAGTACAACCCAACAATTAATTTTATAATCTTTGAAAATTAGTGTATAAACCATAGATAATCAATCAATTTGTCAAAAGATATGTACTAGCATGTAAAATCATATAGTCGAAATCATGAAATAAGAAATAGGTACACATGTTTCACCCAAAAACATTTGAAAACAGTAAAAGAGGGGACTATGTACTCACTTGAGGATGCTTAGAATGAATAACTACCAAACAAAGCTAGAGGGATCACGGAAATCAAACGGAACCTAATATAGGTAACTATGTTAATAAACCGGACCTAAATCGGAGGATCGGATGAGGTTTCGTAAACCAAGTGAGTATTGGAACTCATATGATATGGTTTAACAAAGCCTACATACTAAATCGGAACCTATCCTAAGTGCTTATGTCCCATTACGACCCGTTTAGGTAGCTTACGCTACTTTAACGCGTCGTTCGCGTAAAATGCGTTCGGACCGCCTAACTAGTCCTATGACAAGTATTATATGCCTTAACAAGTCTAATAATGTTGCCTAATCAGTTTAAATGTAATTTAAGTTACATATGCTTAAAATGAATTTATGCGTAAAAATGGCATTTTGGTCATTTTCCTAATGCATATAAACTACCTATCATACAACTAACTAAACGAAGTGACCATAAGGTGTAACCTCGGAAGGTTATTCCCTATACAACTATGGTCAGAAAGTATGTTTGGTCGGATCCTAATGATCGACCAAACGGGTCGGGTTCGAAAGTCTAAGCGGTTGGTTAGACCTCTTATCTTACGACCCTACATAATCACTAATCTAAAAGTGACGAGTTAAACATGTTAAAACATGTTTAACGAAGTTAGAAAACAAGTTTGATATCAAAACAAAGGGTTTTGATACCCAAGAATAGTTTGGTTGCAAAATACGCATAAACGCGTATTTTGACCGAAACTATGACTCGTCACTACACCTAATCAACGTGGTAATCAGTAGGTATAGTCACAAGGGACTATGACCATCGTGATTACGCTCACGTTGCGAAGTTCAAACGAACTTTGTGTTGACCAAAAACTGGTCAAAGCAGAAAGTCAAACACTGTTTGACTTTCATGCTTGAAATACATGAACAAGCATGAAGGAAACTTACATAAGGTCCAAGCTATGAAGATTTGAACTCAAAATACTCAGGTATGAAGCTTGAGAGCTTTAACTTAGAGCAAAATGAGAACAAAGGTGTGAAGAAGATGAAGTAAAAATGGTGGGTTTATATAGAGTTTGAAGAACCGTTAGGATCGTTCCTCGATAATTGAGCTTTGATCTGGACCATACATGTAAGGCACATGGTTTTGGAATACTAGGGGTGCCTCAAAACCATCAAACGGTATTGCAAATGTTACAAAAAGGACCCTGAACTTCAATTCGGTTGCTGAAAATGGACCTGCTGTTGCAGAACATGATAATCTGCCCAGATGAGGTGGTGGCCTACCGCCACCACATAGCCATTAGGCTGTGGAGCGACGCCACCATGTCCCAGGTCCAGAAACTTTTGAATATTGACAGTTTTGGTCCCTGCAACTCATTTAGGCCATTTTCGATGCGTTTAAACCCCATTTTCAAGGCTCTACAATGAAGTTTAAGTATAGGGAACATGAAATATTCTCAAAAACATCTCGGATGTCGGTTCGTTTGGTTGTATGGTTGCGTTGTTCGGTTAATTACGATGAAACACGAACGAACGCGAAAAACGATCCAAATTACGCGACGAATGGAATTTTATCATGCCAATCACTAAAATAAAATATTTTAATGATTAAATAAATTTTTTGGATGTCCGGATATATTCAGAACGTAAGATATGAGCGAAAATGCAAACTTATGCACTTTTTGATGCTTTTAGTCCCTGTTGATCAAATAAGTTTATTTTTGCGCACCAAATGCCTCAAAGCCTATTTCTAAGCTATGTAAAGGATATTTAGGGCATGTTTAACTTATGATCAAGTTTCGGAATGTTCATTGCAGTACGAATCGGCATACTTTCGCAGTTTGTTGAAATTAGTCCCTGTAAGCGAATAAACTTGATTTCGACACACCAAACCTTCCAAATCTTATTTCTAAGTTATGTAAAGGTTATTTAAGGTATGTTAAGCCCATGTCACTGTTCCGGGTGTGTTTGTCTTGTTAAACTGATTACGTTTACGCATCAGTTCGCGTATAACTTTCCAGAAAGCTATTTTGAGCTCGAAATCGAACGAGAATTGATATGTGCAAATGATACACATATTTATACAAATCCCAAGTATGAAATACAATATTTCATTGGTTTGGTATTTGTATGATGGTTGTAGTGACACATGTGTCACAGTCTCCCCTACTTTAGGAAATTTCGTCCCGAAATTTAATTTTAGAGGAAACCTGTGAAGACAACTGTGATTGTTTCGCTTTTGAATGAGTCCTTCGTACCCTAAGTAAAACTCTGGGCCACGTTTGGATTCTTAGCGAATTTTTCAACTGTCCAAGTGATGTTCTTGTAGTAACAAAACATGGAGTTTCGAACAACGGTTAAGAGAATGTTTCCTATGAAGACCATTATAGAAAACTTTTGTGTGCTCGAAATCAGAGTCGGAGAGTGTAAAATAAAATAAAATTGGTCCAGGTCCAGGACTTCTAGTAACTCAAATAATGCTACGTTCATAATGTAATAAGGAACACTTATATATAGGAAGTACCAGCGGCGTATCCACCATGCCTCTTTCTACATTGTTCCCATTTCGTTATTCTCATCACTATAGGTCTTAACACATGACAAAACTTGCTGTGGTTTATGTGCACTAAATTCCATAATTATGTATGCATCCATAATTATGTAATTCCTTGCACAGTCCACACAGTTCATTTCATAATGTGTAGGGGAAAATCAATCGAATAAACACGACGTGACTTGACTAGACCACCAAAGGATCTTTTTAACTAGATCAACGAACGATCTTTTTAACTAGATCAACACATGATCTTCTTAACTAGACCATCGCAGGATCTCCTTAAATAGACCACTTAAGGGATCTTTTCAGCTATATCATCACATGATATTCCTAACCAGATTTTTTAATCAATCTTTTTAACTAGACTGCTCAAGGGGTCCAAGTACTTCATAATCCAAGGGTCTTAACTATTACATAGAAGCCCATTAAGGATTTAAGGTAGTACCTTTGGATATCCTACTATGAATCCCTCATATGGAGATATGGGAGATTCTACGAGGATTTGGATAATGAATATTCGGATCACACAATAATACAAAACAAATAAGAAAGCACATAAGCATGTAATCACATAATTGTTTAACTTGATCTTCATTTTGTTAATTTGTTGTTGATTTGTGAACATGCATTTAAAGCTCACCAGGAATCCAATTTGTGGATTTCAATTGGCACTCTAAACATCTTTAAGAATCTAACTATGAAGATAGGAAGATCTTAATAGGAATTCGGCTTTGTTTCTTAAAAGAAACGAGTATTTAAGAATTTTCAAGGAGATCACAAGTGATCATAAAAATGAAAGAACCACACGCGTAGTTTGTTTTATAAGGAACACAGTTCCCTGGTGTCGGCATCGTAGGGTTGTATCAAACATACACACAATCGTATCAGTTTCATAAAATAAAATTGAAACAACAAATTTTATTTATATAACAACTGAGTTGATTCAAACATCAAAAGATAACATACAAGGAAATACAAAAGACTAATTGTTCACTGCTGCATTGTCGTTTGCGTTTGCCTCGTTTATGTTAAACACTCGTCCACGCGCTGGATTTGCGTTAACAAGTCTTGGGCAATTGTTTCGGTAGTGAGTAAGGTCACCACAATTATAACACGACCCAGGAGGAAACTGTGCTTGCGCAGCAACAGGATTTGCAGCAGCTTGATTTGCATATGTCACACCCCGACCACGTAAAACAACAAATCGTGGCAGAAACGTCGGGGAGTGTTATTATTTCAAACCATGGATACAAGAGTTTCATTTTATTGAATATTAAACATTGTTCATAAAGTTAAACAAGCAATTCAAACATAGTTTATCATCGTTATTAAATCACTAAAGCCTCGTCCGGTCCTAAGTGAGCATGCATCCTATTCGCAATCAACATTAAGCAACATCACCTGAAACATATGTAAAAACAAAGTCAGCAAAGAAATGCTGGCGAGTACATAGTTTTTGTGTGAGTATCAGATTCATGGCTCGTTTGTATGTTGAAACAACTTGTACAACTTTGTTAATTGATATTAAAAAAACCTTGTTTTGTAAAATGTTTGTATTGTAAATGAATAACCAAGTCAAAATAGATTGGTCATAATTTATAACCCATGCCATGAATCTTAACCCAAAACATTTGTTGATGTAAACCAAATCATAAATCATTCTTATAATAAAACTCGAATGGTTTATATAGTTTCGTAAACATCGTTGTGTAATATTGTTTAACTCGTTCTCGTTATAGAACATCGTTCATTCGTTTAAATCGTTCTCGTTTTAATTGTGAAAACTACTTTTGGTCGTCTTGCTAATAACAATCAAACCTTCGTGACACGTTCATCGTTCAACTCGTTCTTGCATTAACAAACCTCCAAAGGGTAAGTTAACAATCATCAGATTCAGTCGTTACCCACCTAACCCACACATAACCATGGGTCCGGTCTGATAACGGGATTTTTCGGATCCTATGGTACCATAACCTAATACTGGTCGGTTTGGCCGAAATTAATGAATGTCATTCGTTATGTAATTACAGCCAACAAGCTCGTTCACATTATCGAAATCGTTATTAGTTTAGTATAAACCATCTCAATCATTTTGAAACCATTGTTAGAATATCGAAATCGTTTTGATACATATGAATCACCCCAAAACAATCGAAAATAGTAAAAAGAGGGGATCTATGTACTCACTTTATTTTGCAGGCGATTCCGAATACGCAAGTCAAGATTAAGGTGTCTGATAATAAGGAAACTCAAGTTGTCCTAATGAATCGTACAAGAATAATGTATCAATATTGAGGTCGTATAGTGTTGACGGGATTTGTTGAGTATTTATTGTATTTGATAGTGTTTAGATTAACAGAAGGATCTTGTGAATTATATGTTTAGAGGGCTCGGAAAAATGATCATGATATAGAGGAATTATTTATGAAAAAATATTTATTTATCATAAATAATTAAATTGCAAAAAAAATGTACAATCGATTTAATATAAACATTTGTAATAATAAATCAAATATATTTAACTAGTATCATAATTAAATATAATGATTATTGGCAAAATATTGTACAAGTGATATAATTAATTTATATCATAATAATTAAATATAACATTTTTAATTATTGAACTTGAATATTACTGATTTAATTATATAAATATTGAAATTATATAAAATATCAGTAGCAACATTATTTTTGTAAAGATCAACACTTAAAATAATTAATCTGAAAATTTCAGAATTTAATTCCTAAAAATTGATTTTTTATTAATTATTTAATAATAAACTGTTTTAATATTGTAAAAATTAGTTTTATAAATAAATTGACTAATTTCACATTTTTAATAAAAGCAACATTGATTAATAATCTTATAAAAATTATTGGAATGTTGAAAATATTTAAAATTAATTGATTAAAAAGAAATGCAAACCCCTGGGTTCGAACCTGGGTCTGTATTGTAACCAAATAGAGTCTTAACCACTGGGCTAAGCTTCTGTTTGTGTTTGGTTTAGGACTGCTACATTTATAACCAAACAGGAACTGGTCATCTTCTCCAATTGGAGTCAAACAGAAAGTCAACTCTTTCAATTCTACGGGAAAACTGTGTTATATTCAAATTAACTTTGGAGAAACATTGTATAAGCATAAAAGAATTAATTGAAACAATAAAAACGAACTGGTATTGAAAGGATGATCAGATTGAAAAATTCCGGCGAAAAAGTGAGTATTCCGGCGAGTTGCAGGTTTTAATCCGACGATTTCGGGTGTTTAAGTGTTTGTAAATTGTGTGGAATGTTGCTAGGAATGTAGGGAACTTAAATACACGAAGTTTGGATCTCAGATTCGACACAAATTAGTGGATTTGATCTACTTTTATTTTTTTTAAAATTCTTTTTCTTTTGAGTGTTTTGGCACCATAATGTGTCATTTGAATGATTGGAATTAGTTGGGATAGGTTGGGAATCATGTGGGTAACTTTACAGGTCGAAATAATGGATTAAAAATCGTTTTTGGTGTGTTTTGGTCGAGATCCGCGACTGTTATTGCTGTAATTATAATTCAGCTCGATTTTAAACTCATTATATATATATATAATACAATCTCAATTAAAACACATCCAAGCTGATAGCTCAGCTGGTTTGTGCGCTTGTTGTTGTGCGAGTATGCCCGGGTTCGAATCCCGGGTGTGGCCGGTTCGTTGATAATTAAACCTTTTAATTCAGAATTAATTTTAATAAAATAATTAGTTTCCTAATGTGTGTATATATGAATTAATATTCCTAATTCTAACAGCTCTGTACAGAGGATAAACTGGTTAAGTCGTTCGTGTTACAACCGAGAGGTCGCGAGTTCGAAACCCGGCAAGGGCCGGTCCGATACAGAAGGACCCCCCTTTTATTCATATTTTTGGATATTTACACTTTGGTCCCTGTAGTTTGATAATTGGCAGATCTGGTCCCTGAGGTTTCAAAATTGACACTAATGGTCCCTGTAATAGTTCAGTTAAATATGCTAACTGAGTTAAGTTTAAAGAAGGAATTCTTTGTATGAAAGTTAACCAGGTTAGGATATTTAGTTCAAATGAGTTTCAAAAAGTCAGTTTTAGTCCCTAGAGTTTAAGTTTCAGAAAATGACCAAATGAACCTTGGCCTTTTATTTCAAAACTATATATTTATCTCTTTATAAAGTAAGTTTCCAAAGAATGTCAAATAGGTCCTTTAGATTGTAGTTTCACAAAATGTCACAATATGCCCTTATAGTTTATGTAACCTTGTTTAATAGCATAAAACTCAACAAATTTGCAATTGTTTCACGTGTTTGTATTGGTATAAGCATGTATAAGCACAAAGCAAGTATGTTCAAATAAGTTTTATTCCAAATACGGTATTTGTTACAATGAAAGTCAAACAAATACGAGTGTGAAAACCAAGGTTGTCACAGTCTCCCCTACTTTAGGAAATTTCGTCCCGAAATTTTATTTAGAGGAATCTTGTGAAAACAAATGCGGATATTTCGCCTTCATCTGGTCCTTACGTTCCCAAGTAAACTCGGGCCACGTTTGGATTCCCAGTGAACTTTGACCAAATGAATCCGTTTGTTCTTCAACTGTTTGTATGTACGTTCCACTATCTCCACAGGTTTCTCGACAAAGTGCATCGTTTCGTCGATTTGAATCTCGTCGAGAGGAATGTGAAGATCAGCATCAGCTAAACACTTTCGCAAATTGGACACGTGAAAAGTCGGATGAACATTTCCAAGCTCTGGAGGTAGTTCTAGTCGATAGGCAACCTTTCCAATTCTTTCAACAATCTTAAATGGTCCAACATATCGTGGTGCAAGTTTTCCTTTCTTTCCAAATCTCACCACTCCCTTCCAAGGTGACACCTTGAGTAGGACACGGTCTCCGATTTGAAATTCCATGGGTTTGCGTCCCAAATCTGCATAACTCTTTTGACGGCTTCTAGCGGTCACAAGATTATCGCGGATTTTCTTGATTTTTTCCGTTGTTTCCAGAATGAGCTCAGGTCCAGTAAGCTGAGCTTCACGGATCTCATTCCAACAGACGGGTGAACGACATTTTCGACCGTAGAGAGCTTCGAATGGTGCCATCTTAATGCTAGCGTGATAACTATTATTGTATGAGAACTCGATCAATGGAAGATGAGAATCCCAATTACCACCAAAGTCTATCACGCATGCTCTAAGCATATCCTCCAAAGTTTGAATCGTCCTCTCAGATTGACCATCTGTTTGGGGATGATAAGCAGTGCTTAGATTTAGTTGCGTCCCCAAAGCAGATTGCATGGTCTTCCAAAAATGAGACGAAAACCGAGCATCACGATCGGAAATGATATCTAAAGGAACACCATGTCGTGATATGATCTCGTCTACATAGATCTTGGCAAGCTTTTCAGCAGAGAAATCCTCACGGATTGGTAAGAAGTGAGTAGATTTTGTCAAACGATCAACTACAACCCAAATAGCATCGTGACCTTTAGACGTACGTGGTAACTTAGTGATGAGATCCATTGTAATGTTCTCCCACTTCCAAACCGGTATCTCTGGTTGTACAAGCAAACCAGAAGGTCGTTGATGTTCAGCCTTGACTTTGAGACAAGTTAGGCATTTTGATACATACAAGGCAAAATCCTTCTTCATACCAGGCCACCAGAACTTAGTACGAAGATCCTTGTACATTTTATCAGCACCAGGATGGATAGAATATCGAGACTTATGAGATTCGTCCATTACTAATGTGCGAAGATCGTCCTGATTCGGAATCCACAAACGATTCTCAAAATAGAGTAAACCATCGTCTTTCCTTTCGATTTTAAGCTCAAGTTGAAGTGGTAGCTCATATTTCAATAAGTCATTGATCACACAAGATCGTTGAGTTTGAAGAACACGAGATTGAATATCAAATAGAGTTCGAACAGAATGAAGCTTGACTCGTTCCTTTCGACTAAGCGCATCGGCTACGACATTCGCCTTACCAGGATGGTAGCGGATATCGCAATCATAATCGTTTAAGAGTTCAACCCAACGTCGTTGCCTCATGTTCAGCTCCTTCTGATTGAAAATATGCTGGAGACTTTTGTGGTCTGTGAAAACCACACACTTCGTTCCATAGAGGTAGTGTCTCCAGATTTTAAGCGCAAAAACCACAGCTCCTAACTCAAGATCATGAGTCGTGTAGTTCTTTTCGTGAATTTTCAGCTGTCTAGACGCATAAGCTATGACTTTACCTCGTTGCATAAGAATGCAACCAAGTCCTAGATTCGAAGCGTCACAATAGACAACAAAATCATCGTTTCCCTCAGGTAGAGATAAAACAGGAGCGTCACAGAGCTTCCGTTTCAGCGTTTAGAATGCTTCTTCTTGCTTAGGTCCCCACTCAAAAGGCTTATTTTTTTGAGTCAAAGCAGTGAGTGGAACCGCAATCTTTGAAAAGTTAGAAATAAACCGTCGATAATAACCAGCAAGACCAAGAAAAGAACGAACTTCTGTAGGTGTCGTCGGTGTATTCCAATCCTTAATTGCAACAATCTTGGATGGATCTACGTGAATACCCTGCTCATTGACAATATGACCCAAGAACTGAACTTCTTTAAGCCAGAATTCACACTTGGAGAATTTAGCAAAAAGTTGTTCCTTCTTTAGGAGTTCCAATGTCAGACGAAGGTGTTGCTCGTGATCGGCTCGAGACTTTGAATAAATGAGAATATCGTCGATGAACACAATGATGAACTTATCTAAATAAGGTTTACAAACCCTATTCATTAAGTCCATGAAGATAGCTGGGGCATTTGTCAAAACAAAAGGCATGACAGTGAACTCATAATGCCCATATCTTGTACGGAAAGCAGTTTTGGGAATATCTTCCTCGAGAACACGAAGTTGATGATACCCAGATCGCAGATCGATCTTGGAAAAGTATGAAGCACCTTGCAGCTGGTCGAAGAGATCATCAATTCTAGGTAGGGGATATCGATTCTTGATGGTAAGCTTATTAAGCTCACGATAATCGATATACACTCGAAAAGATCCATCTTTCTTCTTCAGAAAGAGGACAGGTGCCCCCAAGGCGAATAGCTCGGACGGATGAATCCTTTATCAGAAAACTCTTGAAGGTGTTTCGATAACTCTTGCATCTCTGACGGTGCAAGACGATAAGGTGCTTTCGCAATCGGGTTGGCATTGGGTACAAGGTCAATATGAAACTTGACTTGACGAACTGGAGGCAAACCAGGCAGTTCATCGAGAAACACCTCTGGATAATCCCAAACTATCGAAATATCCTGAATACTCTTACCCTTGCCTTTCTCCTCGGTGACATGTGCCAGGAAAGCAACATATCCTTTTCGTAAATATCTTTGGGCCTTTGTACACGACATAAACTTCAATCCACCATATGGTTTTTCGCCACGAACTTCCAGAACATCGCCAGACGGAAGAGGAATACGAACAATCTTATCAAAACAAACCACCTCAGCATGATGTTTGGTTAACCAATCCATCCCCATGATAATATCGAAACTCCCAAGTTGCATCGCTGTGAGGTCAATGGGAAAAAGATGGTTATCAAGGTTTAACTGACAATCATGAATAACAGAATCGAGAACAAGAGGTTTACCAGTAGCAACTTCGACAGATAAGGGTTTCCTCAGTTTAGTTCTAGGTATCGCAAGCAAAGGTTAAAAAGATAATGAAACAAAACTTCTATCGGCGCCAGAATCAAAAAGAATATATGCAGGTCGATTGTTAACAAGAAACGTACCATTAACCACCTCGTTGTCAGCCCTTGCTTCGTTAGCATTCAGATTGTACACTCGCCTACGAGCGAGATTCGCATTTGCATTGACATTGACATTCACGTTTGGATTTACATTTGCATTTGCCAACCTCGGACAGTTGTTGCGGTAGTGACCAAGCTCTCCACAATTGAAACATGTACCCGGTGGGAATCTAGCAGCATTCCCCTGAACTGGAGCTTGATTCCGAACAATCTGATTCTGACCCGAACGACAGACGTTGGCCAGATGCCCAAGCTTACCACACGTTGTGCATTGCCTACAAGCTTGTTGTGCAACATGATGACCATTGCAGCGAGCACAATGAGGTGCGGTACCAGCATACGCTTTCTTCGCAAGAGATTGAGCTGGCGGGTTCTGAGGGTTCTGAGCAGTTTGTACAGTTACTGCAAAATTCTGGGAACCCTTTCGCTTTCTTGACTTCTTCGATGACTCACCTTCTTTACCCTTACCCTCTTTCTTGTCCTTCCCAGAATCAGTCGCCTTCTTTTTATCACCCTTGTGGGTGAGTTTACCCTTCCTGACTTGAGACTCAGTCAGGGTAGCAGACAACTCAATTGCTTGGCGAAGGGTGGTAGGATTAATACCGGTCACTATATCCAGAATAGAATCGGGTAGACCATCAATATACCTCTCTATCGCTTTCTCCAACGGAGTAACCATAGTAGGACACAAAAGACTGAGCTCCTCAAATCGATTCGTATACGCACGGTGTTCTCCCCCATCTTGTTTCAGATCGTCAAACTCTCGTTCTAAAGCTCGAATTTCGTGACGGGGACAGAACTCTCTCATCATGAGAGCTCGAAGCTCTTCCCATGTTTGTGCCAACGCCACTTCGGCACCCCTGTCGCGCATTACTCCGTTCCACCACGTAAGAGCACGCTTCTCAAACACACTCGAAGCAAATTCAACCTTACGCCCATTCGGACATTGCACATGTCTGAATGTGTTCTCGATACTCTCGAACCATTGAAGGAGTGCAGTTGCTCCTTGTGACCCAGAAAACTTTAGCGGCTTAGCAGAATTGAAATTCTTGAAATTACACGGTGCATTATTGTTGTTGTTATTATTGTTGTTGTTGTATATCTCGTGGACTTGGGTCACAACACCGGGAAGCACAGCAGCCACTTGCTGAGAGACCAGGGCTGCGATTTCTTCAATAGTAAAAGATTGTGCTTCACGTCGAGGAGGCATTGTCTAGTAAGGAAACAGGAGAATCGAGTGAGATTGAAAATTAGGAAAAACAAAAGAGGTATCGACAAAACACAAGGAAAGCGATCATTTGTTTGTTACCTCGAACAAACAAACGACACGCAGTGACTAATCAAAGTAATGAATCAAAATAATGTATCGCGAAAAGATGCTCGCCTATAAGTGAACACTCACCCCAAGAGTTCCCAGGTAAGAGTGACTGGTCCGATTATGTGGATTTGTACGAACACTCTAGCCTTAGACAGAAAACTCAGGGTACAGGCATTCACTCTTCCAGTTTGCACGTGTTCACATTATTTAGACCCAAACTCTGACGAGATTTTGAAAACTCAAAAGGCACTAAGCCAAAAATGAGTCAAACTAGAAGGGTTCAAAACCTTATAACAGAGGGTTCAAAACCTAGTAATCAATCATCCTAGAACGGATGACTAATTTTCATAGCAGATTCGGATTTTGTTTTTTGTTTTTTTTTTAATTCTAAACACAAATCAACTTGCGTTGGGGTCCTAGAAAGTTATAGTCTAGGTCAAAGTTTTACTAATAACCTAATTCTCTATAACCATTGGCTCTGATACCAACTTTTCTGTCACACCCCGACCACGTAAAACAACAAATCGTGGCAGAAACGTCGGGGAGTGTTGTAACAGAATTATTGTTTCAAACCATGGATACAAGAGTTTCGTTTTATTGAATATTAAACATTGTCTTAAAGTTAAACAAGCAATTCAAACATAGTTTATCATCGTTATTAAATCACTAAGGCCTCGTCCGGTCCTAAGTGAGCATGCATCCTATTCGCAATCAACATTAAGAAACATCACCTGAAACATATGTAAAAACAAAGTCAGCAAAGAAATGCTGGCGAGTACATAGTTTTTGTGTGAGTATCAGATTCATGGCTCGTTTGTATGTTGAAACAACTTGTACAACTTTGTTAATTGATATTAAAAAAACCTTGTTTTGTAAAATGTTTGTATTGTAAATGAATAACCAAGTCAAAATAGATTGGTCATAATTTATAACCCTTGCCATGAATCTTAACCCAAAACATTTGTTGATGTAAACCAAATCATAAATCGTTCTTATAATAAAACTCGAATGGTTTATATAGTTTCGTAAACATTGTTGTGTAATATTGTTTAACTCGTTCTTGTTATAGAACATCGTTCATTCGTTTAAATCGTTCTCGTTTTAATTGTGAAAACTACTTTTGGTCGTCTTGCTAATAACATTCAAACCTTCGTGACATGTTCATCGTTCAACTCGTTCTTGCATTAACAAACCTCCAAAGGGTAAGTTAACAATCATCAGATTCATTCGTTACCCACCTAACCCACACATAACCATGGGTCCGGTCTGATAACGGGATTTGTCGGATCCTATGGTACCATAACCTAATACTGGTCGGTTTGGCCGAAATTAATGAATGTTATTCGTTATGTAATTACAGCCAACAAGCTCGTTCACATTATTGAAATCGTTATTAGTTTAGTATAAACCATCTCAATCCTTTTGAAACCATTGTTAGAATATCAAAATCGTTTTGATACATATGAATCACCCCAAAACAATCGAAAATAGTAAAAAGAGGGGATCTATGTACTCACTTTATTTTGCAGGAGATTCCGAATACGCAAGTCAAGATTAAGGTGTCTGATAATAAGGAAACTCAAGTTGTCCTAATGAATCGTACAAGAATAATGTATCAGTGTTTAGATTAACAGAAGGATCTTGTGAATTATATGTTTAGAGGGCTCGGAAAAATGATCATGATATAGAGGAATTATTTATGAAAAAATATTTATTTATCATAATTAATTAAATTGCAAAAAAAAAATGTACAATCGATTTAATATAAACATTTGTAATAATAAATCAAAGGAAAATTGGTATTTAATAAACCAACATTTGCCAGTTGGTAAATAATAATCCAACGTACAGAATTGGTATATAATAATCCTACCTATCAACATGTTGGCACTCAATGGACCTCCGTTAGTTTTTTTTAACTGAAGTTAGTTTTTAAGTTTTATTTATTATACAAACAGTCCCTGTAGTTGTAATTTACTAGTTTTATGTTTTATTTACTACACAAACAGTCCCTGTAGTTATAAAAAAAATCATAAAAATCAAAAAAATTCTAAAAAATTCAAAAAAAATTCTAAACAATCAAAAGAATTATAAAAAATCATAAAAATTCTAAAAAAGCAAAAAAAAATCTAAACCCGAAAATCTGAGTCGTTGACCAAACCGAGCTATCCGTTGACTTGTTGACCCGAACATCGAACTGAGTTGCCCTACTTTGACTGTGTCGACCCGTTTCACGAACCCGAACCACAACTGACGTGCACCCGAACTAAATTAGAACCGAATCTGAAACAAAACTCGAACCAATCAGATCTACTTTGAACCGAAGCTGGAAAAACAATGACCCGAGTCAAAAATAACCCTCATCACAACTGACGCCGTCGCCGGCGTGGCTCCGGCCGCTGTGTCGTCGCCGTCACCAACAGAAACAGTAACGTAACTATCACCACATTCTAAAAAAAACAAAAATAAAGAGAACAGGGGTTTGTTTTTACCAGAAAACATGTCGAACCAGAGCCACCACCACCGTCGTCGCAGCGGCGGCGCTGCCGTCGCCGTCTCTCTTCTCTCCGGCTTCTCTCTCTCAATCTGTTCAGGTGGCTGTGGATGTGATATAGGAAGGAGGGTGAGGGTTGTCAGCTGGTTTGTTGGAGAAACCGCCATCGCCATCATCGTCAGAGCATCACCGCCCCCGCCGCACGCGGCGGCGCCGTGACCGGAGCCTCCTCGTCTGTTGCCGTGCAGTGCTGCTGCCTGGTCTATCTACCTCCGACGAGGTGAGGGTGAGAGAGGTTTTTGAGGGTGTCGGCTGCTTATGTGGGTGTGTTATGGAGTTAGGGTTTGTTCAAAAATGATGAAGATGAAGAATTTTTTTGATTTTTTATAATTTTTTAGAAATTTTTATGATTTTTTTATGATTTTTTATAATTCTTTTGATTGTTTAGATTTTTTTTGAATTTTTTAGAATTTTTAGAATTTTTTTGATTTTTATGATTTTTTTTATAACTACAGGGACTGTTTGTGTAATAAATAAAACTTAAAACTAGTAAATTACAACCACAGGGACTGTTTGTGTAATAAATAAAACTTAAAAACTAACTTCAGTTAAAAAAAACTAACGGAGGTCCATTGAGTGCCAACATGTTGATAGGTAGGATTATTATATACCAATTCTGTACGTTGGATTATTATTTACCAACTGGGCAAAGGTTGGTTTATTAAATACCAATTTTCCTAAATCAAATATATTTAACTAGTATCATAATTAAATATAGTGATTATTGGCAAAACATTGTACAAGTGATATAATTAATTTATATCATAATAATTAAATATAACATTTTTAATTATTGAACTTGAATATTACTGATTTAATTATATAAATATTGAAATTATATAAAATATCAGTAGCAACATTATTTTTGTAAAGATCAACACTTAAAATAATTAATCTGAAAATTTCAGAATTTAATTCCTAAAAATCGATTTATTATTAATTATTTAATAATAAACTGTTTTAATATTGTAAAAATTAGTTTTATAAATAAATTGACTAATTTCACATTTTTAATAAAAGCAACATTGATTAATAATCTTATAAAAATTATTGGAATGTTGAAAATATTAAAAATTAATTGATTAAAAAGAAATGCAGACCCCTGGGTTCGAACCTGGGTTTGTATTGTAACCAAACAGAGTCTTAACCACTGGGCTAAGCTTCTGTTTGTGTTTGGTTTAGGACTGCTACATTTATAACCAAACAGGAACTGGTCATCTTTTCCAATTGGAGTCAAACAGAAAGTCAACTCTTTCAATTCTACGGGAAAACTGTGTTATATTCAAATTAACTTTGGAGAAACATTGTATAAGCATAAAAGAATTAATTGAAACAATAAAAATGAACCGATATTGAAAGGATGATCGGATTGAAAAATTCCGGCGAAAAAGTGAGTATTCCGGCGAGTTGCAGGTTTTAATCCGACGATTTCGGGTGTTTAAGTGTTTGTAAATGGTGTGGAATGTTGCTAGGAATGTAGGGAACTTAAATACACGAAGTTTGGATCTCAGATTCGACACAAATTAGTGGATTTGATCTACTTTTATTTTTTTTAAATTCTTTTTCTTTTGAGTGTTTTGGCACCATAATGTGTCGTTTGAATGATTGGAATTAGTTGGGATAGGTTGGGAATCATGTGGGTAACTTTACAGGTCGAAATAATGGATTAAAAATCGTTTTTGGTGTGTTTTGGTCGAGATCCGCGACTGTTATTGCTGTAATTATAATTCAGCTCGATTTTAAACTCATTATATATATAATACAATCTCAATTAAAACACATCCAAGCTGATAGCTCAGCTGGTTTGTGCGCTTGTTGTTGTGCGAGTATGCCCGGGTTCGAATCCCGGGTGTGCCCGGTTCGTTGATAATTAAACCTTTTTAATTCAGAATTAATTTTAATAAAATAATTAGTTTCCTAATGTGTGTATATATGAATTAATGTTCCTAATTCTAACAGCTCTGTACAGAGGATAAACTGGTTAAGTCGTTCGTGTTACAACCGAGAGGTCGCGAGTTCGAAACCCGGCAAGGGCCGGTCCGATACAGAAGGACCCCCCTTTTATTCATATTTTTGGATATTTACACTTTGGTCCCTGTAGTTTGATAATTGGCAGATCTGGTCCCTGAGGTTTCAAAATTGACACTAATGGTCCCTGTAATAGTTCAGTTAAATATGCTAACTGAGTTAAGTTTAAAGAAGGAATTCTTTGTATGAAAGTTAACCAGGTTAGGATATTTAGTTAAAATGAGTTTCAAAAAGTCAGTTTTAGTCCCTAGAGTTTAAGTTTCAGAAAATGACCAAATGAACCTTGGCCTTTTATTTCAAAACTATATATTTATCTCTTTATAAAGTAAGTTTCCAAAGAATGTCAAATAGGTCCTTTAGATTGTAGTTTCACAAAATGTCACAATAGGCCCTTATAGTTTATGTAACCTTGTTTAATAGCATAAAACTCAACAAATTTGCAATTGTTTCACGTGTTTGTATTGGTATAAGCATGTATAAGCACAAAGCAAGTATGTTCAAATAAGTTTTATTCCAAATACGATATTTGTTACAATGAAAGTCAAACAAATACGAGTGTGAAAACCAAGGTGGTCACAGCATAACTGTAGGTGTTGACCAGATGTCCCAATCGCCCACAGTGGGTACATTTGTGACACTGTACTTGCTCCAGATGATGACGGTTGCATTTGTTGCACAAAGGTGCGGTACCAACATAATTTTTTCTTGCACAAGGTTATGCTGGCTGGTTTAGTGCAACCTGATTGTTCTGAGCAGTTATTCCGCAGTTTTGTGTAGCCTTGCGCATCTTCTTCTTGGATGTCTCGGCCTGTTTATCCTTTGGTTCTTCTTGTGCAGACTTGTCAGATGGTTTCGGGTCGCCCTTTCGAAAAAGCTTACCTTTCCTGATCTGGGATTCAGTCAGGGTAGCAGACAATTCAATGGCCTGTCTGACGGTAGTAGGGTTGCTACCAGTAACGATATCCTGAACTGGGTCAGGGAGACCATCAATGTACTTTTCGATCGCCATATCCAAAGACGTAACCATGGCAGGACATAACAGGCTCAGTTCCTCTTAACGGTCAGTGTAGGCTCGATGTTCACCACTGTCTTGCTTTAGATCGTCGAATTCCCTTTCCAACGCTCTAAGCTCATGACGAGGACAAAACTCCTTCATCATTAGAGCTCGAAGCTCTTCCCAAGTTTGAGCTAGTGCCACATCGGCACCCCTATCACGCATTACACCGTTCCACCATGTAGGAGCACGCTTCTCGAATGCATTGGATGCAAACTCAACCTTACGCTCATTCGGACATTGCACATGCCTGAATGTGCTCTCCAAACTTTCGAACCATTGCAGGAGCGCGGTTACTCCTTGAGACCCAGAAAACTTCAAAGGTTTAGCAGAATTGAAGGTCTTGAAACTACACTGAGCATTGTTGTTGTTATTTTTGTTGTATAACTGATGGATCTGGGTTACTATTCCCAGAAGCACAGCAGCCATTTGCTGAGAGACAAGGGCTGCGACTTCTTCGTTGGTTAGAGGTTGTGCATCTCGTCGAGGAGGCATTGTCTAAAAAGAACAAGGAAACATGAGAGAAAACAAGTGAAATGGCATTGGGTAAGAATAGGATGTTACAATTACCGACCAAAAAGCATGGGTGATGGTCATTTGTTTGAACCACGAAGCAAACAAATGACACAAAAGCTGAATCAAAGTAAATAGGTCCTCATAATGTATCGCGAAGACATGCTTTAGCCTATAAGTGGACACTCACCCCAAGAGTTCCCAGGTAAGAGTGACTGGTCCGATTATGTGGATTTGTACGAACACTCTAACCTTAGACAGAAAACTCAGGATACAGGCATCTACCCTTCCAGATTGCACATGTTCACACTATAAGACCCAAACTTTGACGATATTTTGAAAACTTTGAAGGTTCAAAACCTTATAATAAATCATCCTAGAACAGATGATTAGTTTTCAAAGCGGATTCGAAATTTGTGTTCTTATTTTGGTTGTCACCTAAAGATAGGCGACGGTATTGTTTTAAGAATAAACACAAGATAACTTGTGTTAGGGTCCTAGGAAGGTTATAGTCTAGGTTAAAGCATTACTAATAACCTAATTCCCTATAACCATTGGCTCTGATACCAACTTTTCTGTCACACCCCGACCACGTAAAACAACAAATTGTGGCGGAAACGTCGGGAAGTGTCGTAACAGAATCATTGCTTCACAACCATGGATTAAATAGTTTCGTTTTATTGAATCATTGAACTCATTGTTTATTACAAATCAGATAAACACAAATATTGTCTTTCAAATTTTAAAGTCGCTAAGGCACGAGTCCATCCTATGTATAGCATGTATCAACAATCATCACATAGCATCACCTGAAACATATGTAAAAATAGGTACGTCAGCATAAAAATGCCTGTGAGATACAAAAGTTTTATTAATGCAGGATTCATGACTTGTAAGTTTAAAAGAATGTTTAACAAAAAGTAGTCATGAACTTAAAAATGTTTTCTTTATAAATCATGCGAAAATTGATAAGAAACCAGATGATATAAAAGAATAATGCATAGATAAATAAATAACCAAGTAAAATGAGTTTGTATAAAATATGTTGTTTGTAAAACAATGTTTTGATAAAAAAGGTTTGTAGTATATATATAAAAATATACCTTGGTTTTGAGAAAATTGGATAAGTAATATATATTAAAATATATTTTAGTTTCAAAATAGTTAAACAGATAGTATATCAAATACACTTTAGTTGTTAAAATATTAGTTTTCAGTAGTATATCATATGTATACTTTGGTTTTGTAAATAACATATTAAACTATGCTTTGGTTTTGTAAATAACATATCAACTATGTTTTGGTTTTGAAAATAGCATATCAACTATGCCTTAGTAAATAACAAAATATATGTTGGTTTTGTACATAGTATATCAAATTATACTTTGGTAAACAATATCACATATGGGAGCATATCAAACTATACTTTGGAAGTATATCAAAATATACAAAAGAAAATGTGATTTAGAATTCATTCAAACCTTAGTGTATCAAACTACACCTTAGAGACTATAGAAATACCACAAAGGCAATCTCTATTTGGATAAAAATTGGTTTCTGACATTTCATACAACAGGAATGGGGTGTCTAGTCCTATAGCGTTATATCGTACTACCAATCGGTTTGGTGAATGTATAAAATAAGTACAACCCAACAATTAATTTTATAATCTTTGAAAATTAGTGTGTAAACCATAGATAATCAATCAATTTGTCAAAAGATATGTACTAGCATGTAAAATCATATAGTCGAAATCATGAAATAACAAATAGGTACACATGTTTCACCCCAAAACATTTGAAAACAGTAAAAGAGGGGACTATGTACTCACTTGAGGATTCTTAGAAGTCTTGAATAACTACCAAGCAAAGCTAGAGGGATCAAGGAAATCAAACGGCACCTAATATAGGTAACTATGTTAATAAACCGGACCTAAATCGGAGGATCAGATAGGATGAGGTTTCGTAAACCAAATGAGTATTGGAACTCATATGATATGGTTTAACAAAGCCTACATACTAAATCGGAACCTATCCTAAGTGCTTATGACCCATTACGACCCGTTTAGGTAGCTTACGCTACTTTAACGCGTCGTTTGCGTAAAATGCGTTCGGACCGCCTAACTAGTCCTATGACAAGTATTATATGCCTTAACAAGTCTAATAATGTTGCCTAATCAGTTTAGATGCCAAAATTTTAGTTACATATGCTTAAAATGAATTTATGCGTAAAAAGGGCATTTTGGTCATTTTCCTATGGCATATAAACTACCTATCATACAACTAACTAAACGAGTTGACCAAAAGGTATAACCTCGGAAGGTTATTCCCTATACAACTATGGTCACAAAGTATGTTTGGTCGGACCCTAATGATCGACCAAACGGGTTGGGTTCGAAAGTCTAAGCGGTTGTTTAGACCGCTTATCTTACGACCCTACATAAGCACTAATCTAAAAGTGACGAGTTAAACATGTTTAACGAAGTTAGAAAACAAGTTTGATATCAAAACAAAGGGTTTTGATACCCAAGAATAGTTTGGTTGCAAAATACGCATAAACGCGCATTTTGACCGAAACTATGACTCGTCACTACACCTAATCAACGTGGTAATCAGTGGGTATAGTCATAAGGGACTATGACCATCGTGATTACACTCACGTTGCGAAGTTCAAACAAACTTTGTGTTGACCAAAAACTGGTCAAAGCAGAAAGTCAAACCTTGTTTGACTTTCACGCTTGAAATACATGAACAAGCATGAAGGAAACTTATAAAAGGTCCAAGCTATGAAGATTTGAACTCAAAATACTCAGGTATGAAGCTTGAGAGCTTCAACTTAGAGCAAAATGAGAACAAAGGTGTGAAGAAGATGAAGTAAAAATGGTGGGTTTATATAGAGTTTGAAGAACTGTTAGGATCGTTTCTCAATAATTGAGCTTTGATCTGGACCGTACATGTAAGGCACATGGTTTTGGAATACTAGGGGTGCCTCAAAACCATCAAACGGTATTGCAAATGTTACAAAAAGGACCCTGAACTTCAATTCGGTTGCTGAAAATGGACCTGCTGTTGCTGAACATGATATTCTGCCCAGATGAGGTGATGGCGTGCCGCCACCACATAGCCATTAGGCTGTGGCGCGACGCCACCTTGTACCAGGTCCAGAAACTTTTGAATATTGACAGTTTTGGTCCCTGCAACTCATTTAGTCCATTTTCGATGCGTTTAAACCCCGTTAACCCATTTTCAAGGCTCTACAATGAAGTTTAAGTATAGGGAACTTGAAAAATTCTCAAAAACATCTCGGATGTCGGTTTGTTTGGTCGTATGGTTGCGTTGTTCGGTTAATTACGACGAAACACGAACGGACGCGAAAAACGATCCAAATTACGCGACGAATGGAATTTTATCATGCCAATCACTAAAATAAAATATTTAATGATTACATAAATTTTTTGGATGTCCGGATATATTCAGAATGTAGGATATACGCGAAAATGCAAACTTATGCACTTTTTGACGCTTTTAGTCCCTGTTGATCAAATAAGTTTATTTTTGCGTACCAAACGCCTCAAAGCCTATTTCTAGGATTTGTAAAGTATATTTAGGGCATGTTTAACTTATGATCAAGTTCCGAAATGTTCGTTGCAGTACGAATCGGCATACTTTCGCAGTTTGTCAAAATTAGTCCCTATAAGCGAATAAACTTGATTTTGACACACCAAACCTTCCAAATCTTATTTATAAGTTATGTAAAGGTTATTTAAGGTATGTTAAGCCCATGTCACTTTTCCAGAGTGTTTGTCGTGTTAAACTGATTATGTTTACGCATCAGTTCGCGTATAACTTTCCAGAAAGCGATTTTGAGCTCGAAATCGAACGAGAATTTATATGTGCAAATGATACACATATTTATACAAATCCCAAGTATGAAATACAATATTTCATTGGTTTGGTATTTGTATGATGGTTGTAGTGACACAGGTGTCACACAACGCAACATTTAAGACCTCGCTAAAATATTTAAAGTACTAGATCTAACTAACGCAACAAAACACAGCAAACGAGCATCCTACACGCAAAACGAAAGCCACATGTGCGAAACATGCGACTTTGTACAAAGGCAGAAGCTTCGTACGAAGGCCCTGCCTTCGTACGAAGGCAACTTGCGCGCATGCTCCCTCTCTATAAATACCCAAGCCACTACTCTCATTCTAACTTGCTGCCACTTCATTCAAAACGCTCCCAATCTACTGTCCTTCGATTTCCCAAGTAAGATCTACTATTTTTACATGTTACACAATGATTTACATTACGATTTTTCACGAGTTTAGTTCTGATTTTATCCAAACTTCTCTATTTTCCTCTAAACTTCACCTTTTTCATGAAAACCTTCATATCTTTCTTCAAAAACTTCTGATTTGCTACGGATCTACACTTGAACGAGTGTATTGGGCTAAGGTTTGGCTTCCCAAGATGTAGATCTGAGAATCTCGCACTCACCAAGTGTTTAATCCAAAGAAAAAGTGTTTTAAACTAGATTTTCACACTAAAACGGACCAAAACCGACATATATTTCGCTCACTAAATAGTGGGATGAAGTGGTGTCGAAACTGTCATGAAAAGGGCTCGAAAATACATCTGATTCAGGTGAAGACACAGATCCGAATGCGAAAACAGCCACTTGTGTGAGCTGAACTGTTCTGTATGAAGTCTCGGCTTCGTACGAAGGCACTGCCTTTGTACGAAGGCACTGGCTTCGCACAACACAGCCCAAGTTCCCACCTGTGACTCAAACAAAGACCTCTCTAGCTCTAAGTTTAATCAGTAGCTTAAGGCTGGAGGGATGAACACTCGATTTTCCGAAGAAAGACGCGAAGAACACTCGATTTTGGACAACGGAAGCAACTCTTGTACGAAGCCTCCCTTCGTACGAAGGCACGCCCTTCGTACGAAGACACTAGCTTCGTACGAAGTCTCTGTATCCCACTCGACACTCCGATTTCGACCGTTTCAGCACTTTGGAAGACTTACGCACTCTGTTCCCGTACGCAGGCTGATCTGGTGCTCCCTTCAATCCAATCCAGACCGTGTTTACTATTAAACACGCACTGTGAGTATATTCGAACCCTTTTTCGCGTAATGCACTTTTGGGGGTTACATACGTTCTCTATCAAAACATAACGCACACAACGCTTAACTCATTTTAAACGCTGACCGCTCTCGCATATTATACGTGAATCGCTTAATGCTTGTTTGCTATGTGTATACATTGATAGCTCGCCTACCGCCCTTAGCAATGATAGTACTATAGTTTGGACTCAACACATGTTTATTCAGGGGTTGCTAGGGATCTCATACTCACTTTACATGTGTGCTCACTGCGGTGAACACGTATCGCGCATACTCCAACTCGCAGTCATGTGATTAGCCTGTTTCATTGTCGATAGCTTACTTGATTCACCTCTCTACGTGTTACATGCTGGTTATGTGTAAACGCTTTATTACTATATTTATGCTAAACTTGTGTACTCACCTTTACATTATTGTATTAACATTTATTTTAATGTAAGTGACAGGTTGATGGAATACTGCTGGAAATGGTTTAGGATGTCTAGAAACCCGCCTAAACTAGTTGCAAGTTTTGTTACGCTGTTTTGTTGTTTGAGAAACTCATAATCCGTTATGACTTTTGTGAGAATGTTTGTTTGATAGTATGGGATATTGAACCATTTAAATATTGTCACTAAATTAGTCGTTATAGATTCTCTCGAGCAACCTATTCGCATCATGCTCACGCCCCGATGATTCCGCCATCGGTTGGGGTGTGACAAGTGACAATGATGCACAGAACCTAGTAGGATGCCTAGAATATGCACCATAAACTTTAATACTTGTATTTTTAATTTGATTCAAACTTGTTGTAATTTCATTTTCAACCAATGTATTTGATGTTAGCAATGAAATGAAACATTTTTATTAAATACTTGTCATATTTAGTGTTATGAAGTCTCAAGCAATCTTGTTCGTCTCACTCTGATGTTTTCGCCATCGGTTGGGATGTGACAAATTGGTATCAGAGCCAGAGGGAATTAGGAAAATTGCCATGTTTTTGACCTAGTCTAAAGTTAAGCACCATACTCGACCATACTTGATTTTTGTGCTAAATTCTTGAAACGTATTTTATGTGCTCATATTTATTTTTCCTATTTCAAAACATATATCTTTCCTAAGGCAACTTTGCATGACCAAGTTAAAACATCAAAACACTCATATTATATGTGAACGCGTTGTAGGATCGTGTTTGACTCCCAAACGATTGCGAAACGACATGTACGACGTGCGGAATCCGTGCACGTGTGTGAACCGAACACAAGAACTAATATAATCAAGATTCTATTAAGATCTAACAGTGTTTACACCTTGAATCTCTTCTTTGCTACTTTCTCTCTCTGGAAGCTCTAAAGCTCTCCAAATGTAGAAAGATGCAAAAGTCTTAAAATGAAACCTAAAGACTCCTATTTATAGGGCATTAATAAGGAAGGTTTCCTTATTTACAAAAATGTCATTGCCTTATATTTTACAATATAAAACCTTGTTTCGTTTAGTTTTCTACTACGATTCGGATTGACAGAGGTAATAGACATTCGTGCACTCACAGACTCCCCCTTGGATATTGCCGCAGTCAATCTCGTAGCATCTTGTCTTTTCTCTCTCTCTCTCTCTCTGAGTCTTTAAGAAGCTTTGACATCTTCAGCAACCACAGACTCCCCTGTCACGTCGCCCGACCCACCCTGGACGGAATCGGGAGCCGCGAACAGCCAAGTGGTACCGGTGATTATTTTGAAAAATATTGCAGCGGAAATTTCATCAGGACCGTGACTTAGGAAAAATATCAGAGTTTTAGAAAACACCGGATTTTATTTATTAAATAGATGGGATAAACCCATGTTTTACAATGGTAGCTTTAATAAAGATAAATTTGATTACATAAAACAATATTTCTTAATTTGATTTAATTAATAAAATGAGCCACTTCTTGAAGCCTTTCAATGCCGTATCCATCTCTTACTCCAATCTACTACAATTACCTGAAACGCGTTTTAAAAAGGTTTTGTCAGCAGGAAATACTGGTGAGTTCATTCTATTTACTAAAACGACACGTTTGTTATAATTTACAGTATTAAGAGAGATTACAATATTTCTGATATCAACCAACTACCCACAGTATTTGTCACTTGACCGGATCTGTGACTATGGTCATACCACTATTGGGTCCTGTCACCCAATAGTGACGAATATCACTAATTTTAGGCTCGCCCACCTAAAGTGATAAAACAGCAGTAATGTGCACAATACCCCACGTAACGGCTGTAATTTGGTGATTACATAAACTTAATCACTGTAATTATAACTTTGAAAATATACATGATTTTGTAAACAAATTTGATAAAAAGAGAATGACTCACATTATAATCATGTAGATTCATACGGCAAAGTTTAGTCTATAGATAAGCCTTGATATATTGCAAATACAGGCAGAGCTTAGCCTATTGATTAGTCTTGTAACCTAGTGCACACGAACTAGGTAAATAACTAATACAGCATTTACGATTACTCACAAGATTAAAACCCTCACAACGAATGACAAAGTGCAATCACTTAAACATCCATCGGATTCACAACGAATGACAGAGTATTCCCCGAGTTCGGGTGGTACTCAAACATCCTGTCGGAATCACGACTAATGACAAAGCATAACCCAAGTTTGAGCAGCACTTAAACATCCATTGGATATTTTTAATCAATCGGATATTGAATCGTAGCAGCGATCGAGTTAATACCCGGTATCGTAGCAGAATTCAAGCTAGTGTGTGTTTGGTAGTAATCAGGTGATAACTTGGTGTACGAATTGAATTTGAACGTCGTTCCAACTCCAGAAATCAAATCCCAAAGCCCTCTATTTATACTTAAAGTTTGACCCCCTCGCGTGACGCGAGGGGTCACCCTTTGGGCGTCGCGTGACGCGAAGGGCAACATCTCATCATATGGTTGCCACGTGTATTTATAGCTCAGCTGAGTCGACGGAAATGATAAATTCAAATTTGACAGCAATTTATTAGGATAATCGTCAATAGGGAATACCCCCCCCCCCCCTGAGTTTTAGGGGCCCTGATCCTGATTCTGATTGTTATGAAAATTTTAGGGTTTGTGCAGGATTACTTAGGGGTCTTAACTAAGGTTTCCTTGTGAACAAAATATAATAATAAATAATAGTTTTGGTGAGAGTTGTTATGGTTTGGGACAAAAAGGAAATAAAATGGTGAGAAAAGAGAATGGACCCACTTTATAACTTTAACGTTCAACTAGAAAGTCTCCTGGTATAAATTTTGGGTATAACTTCTGAGCTATTAAAAATATATATATTTGTAATTGTGTTAAGTATAATACCCCTCATTCAACATTGTCCCTATGTCACAAGACAGAACCCCAATAAACTTAGTCGGGCAGAGCCCTGACATATGTTATGAGGCTCAGATCAATCGGAAAGGGTAGCGGTGATCGGGAGCTAAAACACTTAAAACAGTGTATAGCTTTATTATTATTATAGTGTAAATAAAAATATATATATTATGAATAGACAAAAGAAAAAGGAAAGGCAACTTACAAAGAAATGAAAAGAATGTTAAGAAAAGGCGACAGAAGAGATAGTATGGATTTTTAGCAAAGAAAAAGTGAAACCAATGGTTCCTATATATACTATCACAAAACTGGCAACTCAATGTTTTGGAGATTCCTTTTTCCTAAGAAACCTACACGTACACAATTTTGAATGCTTTCATGTCCACACCACATTCATTCTCAATTTTGTGGAGTTTTAATTTTTAATTATTATTTTATATTGATTTTATTATTTTATTTAATGTATGCGTAAGTATACATAAAATTTTCGTTAGTTATATTTTATTATTATATATATATATTAATTAAACTGCTTTACTTATTGGGTGCTTATGACTTATAAAATATAACGTTTTATTAAACAATAAATATGTCTTTAGAACGAGAATATTTTTGTCTACATTTGGGTTTAAGTTTCATTAAAAACGGAGTAGGTTCAAAATACAATGTATTTTTATAATTTAATATTTAGATGGTCACTAGGCTCGTCTAGGTACTTTATATTTCTAACATTCAACTGTAATCTACCCATCTAATAATATAAGTTTTTTATAGACTTTTTATTTTAAATAGAAAGGTCAACCTTATACAAGCCAATTAATTAATATAATATTTCAACCAACTATATAAAATAGTGGTTAAAACTATTTAGGTTGAATAGTTATATTAAAAATAAACTAGTTACTAGTGGTTAATAAATTTAACCAAACTATAATTCTTATAAAAATAGAAATGTTACATTCTCCCCACCTTGTTTTAAATCTCGTCCTTGAGATTTGGGTTACGATATTTCTTTTAAACTTATGTCATATTTTAGTCAATAAAAACAATATTAAGATAAATAACACAGAATCAAAATATCTAATTTTGTGAATACGAGTTGTACAATAAGTAGGATTCAATGGTTCAACTGAATTATTTCAAGAAATTGATGACAAACGAATGAGATGAAATGATAAAATTTTCAAGGTGACTAGGTTCAAGCCAAAAGATATATGATCAATAGTTATTTAAAATGAATGTGAAAGACTTTTAGAATTAATAAAATTCTTTGTCAAAAGAAAGCTTACTTTGATTGGCAACTGAGGAAGACTTAGAATTGACAGGTTCAAAATGAAAGCATAAAAAATGATTTGTCAAATATTTATGATATTAGAAAATCAAAGTGTTGAGATGAGTGAATTGCAAAGATACACCAAAAGACAATAGAGTTAGTGTATCATTGTTTAGAGTTCCAAGTTGTTTTAATTGTGAAACAATGTGATAGTACACTTATTAATGACCATATTTTTCATACTACGTCCTAGAGATCGAAATATAATAAGAAAAATTTGTTTTGGCATGACCAACCATTTTGTAAAGCAAATGTAATATATATTATTTGTGTCCCTGTCTGAACCGTATCTTACATATCAAATATAATTACTATATAATATATATTATTTGTTACGCATTTTTACTATATGTAAATGGTTACCACTTAAATTTTTTTTTCTATACTATGTAAAATAACTTATATTTACTATGTAATATATATTACAAAACACCGTAATGAAGTTATTACAAAATATTTTAGTATTATTATTGTGTAAAAGAAATCACTATTATTTATAACGTTAAATGAAAGTTGTAAATAAAGGTGTAAAAATATTTATTGTACAAAAGTATTTGTAAAATATTTTGTAAATATATAACGCTTAGTGGGTCGATTCTATGTGATTACTTATTTTCATTTTGAAACCATATAACGTTGTGAATGTATTTACAAATGTTGTAAATAAGTGAAAACGGGGACTATTCTTATATATTACAATGTTTTCCTAACCCAACGTAGTTGATGACTACCATATTATTTTTATATGGTTATTTTCTTGCCAGAGTGTTATAGTTACCACAAAACATGTGATACACAATTATTTATATAATTTTATTCGTCCCTCTAATTCTTGTATTATTTTATGAAAATATGTCTACTCCTTACAGTACAAAGTAAGATATTTTTATATATAATTAAAATTTACTAAATAAGTATGATAACTTAATTTATATATATTAACTAGTCATTATTATGGTTGGATATTGGTTAGTGCTGCCTTGTTTAAGCATAGGTGATCAGTCCATGCCTAACTAAGGCTAGGCTACTCAATATCTGCCCCTGATAATAACCCTAGTATTTAAAAATAATACTAACACTATTACCATTAATATATTATTATTAATAACAAAACTAATATTAATTACCCATAATAAATAACTAAACATAAATTTAAATGAGAGTATACCTCAAACATAAGAGTCGTCGTTTTGCAATAATGCGGTTCACAGTGCAAAAAGCGGAATGATATTTGAGTTTGGATAAAATAACAAATTGGAATGAAGCCCTCCAGTGGTCTTCATAAATCAAACGAACCACATGCGTAACAAATAGTGCATGTGTAATGTGTGGATTTACCAAGAAATGAAATAGATCAATATTCACTACTATGAAAGAAATCCTCATGGTATGATGACCATTAGAGTAAGTAGAAACATGAAAGTCAACTCTTTATATGCAGAAGTCAGAATTTAAATGAAAGAAATATAAGAACTTTATCTGGAATTTCGTGTGATAATCGTTGTTAAGTGACATTACCAAGGAATGTTGAATGAAATGAAATAGAGGAGTTGCAAAGGTATGTGACTCCTTTTTCAGTGATAATAATTATGACTCTGATTAGACTGTGTACCGATGGTTGTGAAATCTTGTTACAACGTACCTCAGCGAGATTCGTGGTTTTCCACTGACGGGATTAGCATTGGTGTCATCGTGTCCAATTATATTTTCCAAAAGGTCTTGCCTTGGAAGTTGTGTGTGATATACTTCAACATCTATGGACGTAAAATTTAAGTTTCATGTGTTTTCTTGTGCACTAGCAAAATTTTACATGCTTCTTACTTGCGTTAGTATTCTATGGTAACTCATTGGTAATTCTTATATTTTTTATGGCGTCCCAACTTAAAGGGTTTCTATTGCACGGTTTACGAGGTAGATGATCAAACGAAATAATGTTTGATATCGGAAAAGAGATTCATGATAAAGAAATCTAGATTTATTATTGACACATATGCTTGTGCTTTATTCCTATTTGACTTTCGGAATTTCTTATAGATATATATATCTATATAATCATATATTTCACATGCTGTAATATACATACCCTTTATAGGGTCAATGTATTTAACAGATTCATATTTCCAAAAACAAATCAGATATCAGGTCATGATACTATTTATGGAAATCTTGTCACTTGTTTGACATATTATATACCCCGTCTTATCCGGTTCGCGCTGAAGAGGTAACCTCAGTATATCCGGGCAAGCTGGAGAGTCTGTTTCACCATACCCAGTCTTGTCGGAGAAAATTTTATATTTCCCATAAATAGTATTTTTAAAAGTGCCTCTTTTTATTAGGCTTTTATCCAGAAATTAGGGAAAATGTATTCCCGTAGCATATCTTTATTCTACAATAAGCAAGGATTAATAGCAATTAAATGTTATTTATAGCTCAGCTGAGTCGACGGAAATGATAAATTCGAATTTGACAGCAATTTATTAGGACAATCGTCAATAGGGAATACCCCCCCCCCCCTGAGTTTTAGGGGCCCTGATCCTGATTCTGATTGTTATGAAAATTTTAGGGTTTGTGCAGGATTACTTAGGGGTCTTAACTAAGGTTTCCTTGTGAACAAAATATAATAATAAATAATAGTTTTGGTGAGAGTTGTTATGGTTTGGGACAAAAAGGAAATAAAATGGTGAGAAAAGAGAATGGACCCACTTTATAACTTTAAGGTTCAACTAGAAAGTCTCCTGGTATAAATTTTGGGTATAACTTCTGAGCTATTAAAAAAATATATATATTTGTAATTGTGTTAAGTATAATACCCCTCATTCAAACTTGTCCCTATGTCACAAGACAGAACCCCAATAAACTTAGTCGGGCAAAGCCCTGACATATGCTATGAGGCTCAGATCAATCGGAAAGAGTAGCGGTGATCAGGAGCTAAAACACTTAAAACAGTGTATAGCTTTATTATTATTATAGTGTAAATAAAAATATATATTATGAATAGACAAAAGAAAAAGGAAAGGCAACTTACAAAGAAAAGAAAAGAATGTTAAGAAAAGGCGACAGAAGAGATAGTATGGATTTTTAGCAAAGAAAAAGTGAAACCAATGGTTCCTATATATACTATCACAAAACTGGCAGCTCAATGTTTTGGAGATTCCTTTTTCCTAAGAAACCTACACGTACACAATTTTAAATGCTTTCATGTCCACACCACATTCATTCTCAATTTTGTGGAGTTTTAATTTTTAATTATTATTTTATATTGATTTTATTATTTTATTTAATGTATACGTAATTATACATGAAATTTTCGTTAGTTATATTTTATTATATATATATATATATATTAATTAAACTGCTTTACTTATTGGGTGCTTATGACTTATAAAATATAACGTTTTATTAATAAATAAATATGTCTTTAGAACGAGAATATTTTTGTCTACACTTGGGTCTAAGTTTCATTAAAAACGGAGTAGGTTCAAAATACAATGTATTTTTATAATTTAATATTTAGACGGTCACTAGGCTCGTCTAGGTACTTTATATTTCTAACATTCAACTGTAATCTACCCATCTAATAATATAAGTTGTTTATAGACTTTTTATTTTAAATAGAAAGGTCAACCTTATACAAGCCAATTAATTAATATAATATTTCAACCAACTATATAAAATAGTGTTTAAAACTATTTAGGTTGAATAGTTATATTAAAAATAAACTAGTTACTAGTTACTAGTGGTTAATAAATTTAACCAAACCAATAATTCTTATAAAAATAGAAATGTTACATCCCTCTTCAAGCTTCTCTTGATTCTGCGTTCTGAATCAACTCCCCCTTTCGGTTGACTATTTTCTTCAGGCTCCCCCTTTCGTTAAGCTTCCGTGCTTTTAGGATCGACACCTGGTTTTCCAGTTACAAGCTCCCCCTTGCGATGAGCTCGTCTTCAGACTCCCCCTTAGACTAGGCTATCGGGATCATAGTCTGCCTTAACATCTGCAAATCTCAAACTTTTATAAGAAATTTGACAATTTTAAGATTGAAAACCTAGTTCTAAACATAAGCTGGAGCATTTCAAATATGTGACAGTGAAATCTTTTTAGGTTTTCTCAGGAATGATGACCTGACTCTTAAAATATTTTTGAATCGAGAACCTGGCTCTATTGCACAAATGTAACAATATGAATTTATCCAAGATTGCTCGACTCCACTCTCCCTATCAAATGAATTTATAAATTTGACAGTTTAAGTATCCAAAACTTCACAAATAATTTTCCAAGTCCAAATTAATGACCTTGGAGATCTCACAAATTGTTTTTGATTTTTGTTTAAAAATTCAAGTTTCAAATTAATGAACCTGTTTATTTTCAGAAACACGTTCAGCATACTTAGATTTTGGAACTCAGCTTTCAGACATCGGTTCTCGAAAATAACGTAGAAACAAAATCTTTTTGTATTTTTCTGAAACATAAAGCAATAAAGAAATATTTATAGACAATATTTTTGTTTGAGTTCATGTCAGAGGATCATATCAGTTTATGACAAATCACTAGCACCGTTGAGCTATTAACACTTTAAGTTTTAAACGATTCACTTAGATTGTCAGTATACTGATCCACTTAAATTTTCACACAAAGTTCAACCGATTCGAGATAAGATATTTAATGTCTTAAGAACTTAACTTATTCGTGTGTCGCACCTCAGAATATACTCCTGTATCAAGATTCCCCGAACTCAGTCTTACAGGTGAATATACCATAATGATATCTATACTTTGCGTTAATGCGAGACCTTGAGAGATCATGTATGAACTACCATTCAGTCAAAGAGATGAAGGCTCGACTTTAGGTGTGTCCCCCTTGGGGATCTTTACAACTGCACTTGATTTGTATCTTTCGATATTTTATCAATTTTTATGCAAAGAGTGAGCTTTTTATAAGCTTGCATAACGTATTATATGAGGTCTAGGCCATTGCTCACGCATTATCAGAAGACCGGGTATAATACCCCAGATATCAAACAGTATAAAGACCTAGTATCTCAGAATCAGGCAACCTCTCAAACAAGATTTCGGGGGTTACCCATATATCCGAGTGATGTTCCCCACGAGATAAGCAAGCTATTGATATTTAGGTTTATATCTCGAAATCAATCTACTAAGCGTGTAAAAACCTACTGGCATATCATCAGTAAGACCGTTTATCACATTTTACTTTCCATTTCTTTAGCATACTGTGATTGTCTACTGATGTACTATCATTTCCTCTTTTTACACAAAAACTCATTTTTGATTTTCTATTGTTTTTGGCTTTTTCAAATTTTCTTAAATGTTTTTGTATTTTTTGAAATTTTCTTACTCCCCCTAAAATTCAAAACATTTAAGAAAATTTGACAACCTGATACTGATAGCTTTGTCTCGCCATCAACTTTCTGCATCTCATGCTCTGTTTTGCAGAAAATATAAAATGTAACGCATAAAGTACCCCCATGATTTACAACACACTGATTTTTAATAATGTTAAAACCATTTTCAATTGTGAAATAATCATGTTTGTTCTGCCGTGAGGGTTTCGGCATATTCAATCAAAACATATATTTTTGTAAATTTTTTATTTTTGACAAAATTTAAAACAAACATATTTTTTCCTTTTTAAATTTTTAAATTTTTAGGGTTTTTGAAATTTGGTTTATTTATGTACAAAAAACGAACAAACTTCCTGTTTCACTTGCAGGCTTCCACAGCCTCCTGTGCCAGGCTGCTCCTTTGATCATTCTGACAATCTTCTGCTTTCTGGAGCACCTGCACACTCAATCTATTCAATTACTTGAACAATTTAGCCCAGGTCTGTTTGACCTTAGGCATTTCAACACAAAATGAATCATTCAAAGACGGAAAATCTTTGTCATTTATTGTTTGTTGAATTAATTTTCTGTTTTTCATTTTCATACACAGATTGTTTCTTAGCAGCCCAAACTTGTCCTTTTGAAACAGTTCTTTTGTAAAAATGTGAATCATTTTGAACATTTTGTTTCACACACAAGCTTTTGACTTCCAAAATTGATGCGGTTTGGTCATATAAATCGATGTTCGCCAACTTTGTGTTGTTCTGAATCTGGGTATGTGAGAATTCCAGGTTTGTCTTGAATCAAACCTAGTTGGGTTTGATTTCCAAGTTTGATTTGAAGCAAACTTGTTTGTGTTGTACCTCCAAGTTTGTTTTGAATCAAACCTTGTTGACCTTTGTTTCACATCCTCAGATTTCTATTTCCCAACACAGGCTTTGGGTTTGGACACTTACGACCGACATGTCCAATTTTATTACATTTAAAGCATGTTTTCTTTGAAACATCTTTGGCATGTTGTTGTTGCTTCTTCTAAGCATAGAACTCTTCATTAGACTGTCGTCTAAATTGGAGTTCTTTCTCTTCCTCAGAACTTGTTCCATGAACAAAGTTTATCTTTTTCTGATAGTTTGGCTCTTCAGTTTTGTTCCAATTATGTTTCTTTTTATAACCCAACCCAGCCTTCATGTTTTTCTTCTTGAAACTAGGTTTGTTATAAAAAGTTTTCTTGCTCGTTTTTCCAGCAAATTTGTCAATTTCAGATTTTTCAATTTCAACCAACTTGAACACTTTGTCAATCTTTTCTGAAATCACATTCTGAATCGGGACTTCATTATCTGAGAATAATTTATCCAATCCAATCGTGGTATAAACCAATCCTTTTGAATCATCATTCTCCTTTTTCTCAGATTATGAGTTTTTCAGATAACCTTCATGAAAACTACCTTCATTTTCATCCTGTGATTCAGATTTACCTGTTTCAATAGACTCTTCTTTCAAAACACTTTCAACAACCTTACCTACCAACTCTGAATCACTAGAATCATCAGATTTGGAATAGGTTATGTCAATATTATCTGGAAATTGATCAACCATGTTGAAAGCTTTTTCCACCTTTTCGTCATCATAGAATGTGAATTTTTCCTCAAACGGTGGTGGAACCTGATAATACTCTAAGCCAATTCCTTTCTTGTTTTGTTCAGAATCTTTATCAACAGGTTTTAAATTGAAAATACGTTCAAGAACATATGATGAAGCGTGATAACTATGCAACTTGTTGTTATTTTGTTCTAAATCAGCTATTTTACGTTTTAGCTTAGCAACATCTTCAATGTAAGAATTTACAACTTGTTGTTTTATTTCATACTGTCGCTTAAGTGTATCAGATGTTTCAGAACAATGTTTCAATCTCGATTGAACAAGTTTCATTTGACATTTCACGTATTCATATGATTCTTTTGTAATATGATATGCAAGTTTTATTGAATCATACTCCTTTTTCATCTCTTGAAAAGAATTTTCTTTTTGTAAACACTCTTCTGTCAACGCTGAACACTTTTCTTTCAAACTTTCATTTTCTTTTTCTAAAATCTTGCATTTTTGTGTTAGCTTTTCACCATTATCTTTCAAAACCTTTTCGTTTTCTAACATCTCTTTACATTTATCTTTGAAAGCTTTTTCAATTTTAGTAAATTCAATGTCTCTCGTTCTGAACTTTTCATCTTTTTCAGTACAAGCACTGCACGTTTCCATGCATTTCTTGCACTGTTCAACATTTTTATCTAAGACTTCAGAAAATTAAGTTGAAATGTTTACCTCAGTCATTGGCACCTCGGCTATTTCTGCCGTTTTCTTCTGCTTAGCTTCCTTCTCCTGCTGTTCCTCGGCAACAGCTTCACCAGCATCAGCTACTTCTTTCTTCTTCATTTTGCTGTTCTTTAGTAACAGCTTCTTCTGTTGGTTTCAGTTCTTCTTTACCAATTGCTTCTTCTTCTTTTTCCACTTCCACTTTCTCTACTTCAGCAACCTTCTTCAGTTCATCCACCAGATCATCAACATTCTTCTTCATCCTCTCTTCATCTCTTTGTCTTAGACTTGCTGTCATGGCATCCCTGATGATTTTATCCGGTTTTTTACATAATCTTTACCTTTTGCGACATTTGAATAGTACTCGCCGGATAGAGGGATTACTACAAGAACGTCGTTATACACTACTTTGCTTGGATGAACCAGTGGTTCTCCTTTGCTGTTGATGTAACACTCTCGCTTCTTGTCGTACCTTCCATAATTCCTCGCTTCTTCGTACTCTTGCTCCATTTCTTGGATTCTGTAATCAACAATACATCTCTCTCTGTATGTTTTCTCTTTCAGAATCTCTTCTTTTGTTTTCTCTTTCAAAACAACTACAAATGCACTCTGTTTCACGTCAGCCACTTAAACAGTTTCATCATCATCATCAAGATAATCATTCCAATTAAACCCTTCATCTGCCTGAATAACTCTGTGTTTGGCATGCTCAATTTTGGGTTTGACCTGGTCACGTATCATTAATGCTTGTGATTTCTCCTTTGATGAATTTCCAGCAATCCGCTTTAGACTCTCTCCAGAAGTATGCTCACCAGTTTTATGATAAATTGCCTTTTTGTAGTAGTCATCCTTGAAAGGATTTCCATGATCAGCTACTTCCCGGTTAACACACTCCCTCTTAAAGTGACCTTTCTGCTTACATCGAAAACATGTCACTTTTGACTTGTCGAAACTGAGCTTAGTCTTAACAACCCTCCTAGTTCCTGCCTGTCGGTTATTTCCATGAACCGCTGAGCTCTACGAATACCGCTAGCCAAACACCATCTAATATCAATGAGTTCCATCTCTTCTGGATCTATCTGGTCGTAATCTTCCTTTGTCAGCTAAGGATTTCCGTGTCGCAACCCCCGCCCCCTTATCTGTCCCGGGAACGGGCGGCCGCAAACACCAGTGTTGGTGGTATCATTTCTTAATCATTTTGGCAGCGGAAATTACATCAGGACCATAGTTAGGAAATGTTTATCAGAGTAAAACCACCATATTTTAATTTAATAATCACATGGGTAAAACCCAAGTTTCTTATTACAACATGTTTATAGGGATAAACCCTATTTTATTGAATTTAAAACATCGTCTTTTAGGTAACTTTTATAGCCACATTTTTCCAAGCCGTCAGTGCTCTCCAGCTGGCTTTTTCCTAATTGGCTTTCACATTTTGTTACCTGAAATGCGTTTTAAAAAGATTTGTCAGTGGGAAATACTGGTGAGTGAATCCTAGTTTAATCAATAAGAGTTTTGTCAATTAACACAGTATTGAGAGCGATCACAATGTTTATTTCTACACAATTACTCATTCAGTACTGTCAATCCTGACTGGTGGGTCATATTACCCATTGGCTAACTCTTTGTCCAATGGTAACGTGTTCCACATTTTGTATACAAAACCCCAACATACCGGCAGTAATTGAAGAACTACAAAGACTCAATCACTGCTTAATCACATTGTAAAACATTTAAGGTTTCGTAAAACAATTTACAAAAAGGTTTACAAAAAGAGGATAAACTCACTTTGCTATCTTAGTCTTCGTTTAAGGGTTTCCTGGTGTTAATCTATAATTTACACAAATGTACATATGTTAGTATAATAACCCTTTATTTATATTAACGATACCCTCCCCGAGACGGTATTCCAACAACTACGTCGGGCATAACCACGATAGTCGTTACGGAACCCTGGATCAATCGGGCAGCGTATCTAATACGTAACTGGGGTTATAATACTTACAACGGAGCAAAACTTCGTTAATTAGGGGTTATTATGCCCGAAAATTATACTATCTATCAGAAATTCGTGATTTAAAGAAAAGGAATGAGCGAACAGACTGAAGGCCCGATGCCCTCCTTATATAGGGCTGAAATTCGAGTCTCTCGCGACCCGCGTAAGGTTAGGCTAAGCCCTACGCGGCCCGCGTAGTAGGGGGTCTCGGCCGTAGGTGAGCCGGGTCACGGCATAGGTTCAACACGCGTTGCCACGTGTCAACACCGGGTGCGATCTGATCCTATAACTGTCGCGGCCCGCGTAAGGTGTAGCCAAGGGTTACGCGGCCCGCGAGCACCCCTAAAATTTTGTTTTTATTTAATTTTTAATGATATTATATAATTTGGGCTCGATTTTAACATACGGGGTGTATTTTAAGACATATAGGGATATTTTAAAATATATTAGGGTGTCAGAAAATTTTTGGAGGGTTGTTATATCCTCCCCACCTTGTTTTAGAACTCGTCCTCGAGGTCTACTGGAACAAGTGTGGATATTTCCTTTGCATTTCTGATTCAAGCTCCCATGTGTATTCTGGTCCTCTTTTGGAGTCCCACTTTACTTTGACCAGAACTAATCTCTTGTGCTTGAGGTTCTTAACTTTCATGTCTTCAATCTGTAGAGGTTTCTCTATGAATTTTAACTGCTCATTTACCTCTATATCCTTAAGAGGTACTATCAGTGATTCATCAGCTAAACATTTCTTGAGATTAGATATATGAAATATATCATGTATTCCTGCCATTTCCTCTAGCAGCTGTAGCTGATAGGCTACAGGTCCTATTCTTCTAATAATCTCAAAAGGTCCAACATACCAGGGGCTTAGCTTTCCCCTTTTGATGAATCTTACTGCTCCTTTCCAAGGAGAGACTTTTAATAATACTTTATCTCCTACTTGAAATTCCAACGGCTTTCGTCTATTATTAGCATAACTCTTTTGTCGATCACGTGTTGCTTTTAGTCGTTCCTTGACTTGAATGATTTTGTCTGTTGTTTCTTATACTATCTTAGGTCCAGATAGTTGCTTTTCTCCAATTTCTACCCAACAGACTGGAGTTCGGCACTTTCGTCCATAAAGTGCTTCGAATGGTGCAGCATTGATACTTGTGTGATAACTATTATTATAAGAAAATTCTATCAATGGTAAGTGATCGTCCCAATTACCTCTGAAATCAATTACGCAAGCTCTAAGCATGTCCTCCATTGTCTGAATTATCCTTTCGCTTTGTCCGTCCGTTTGAGGATCATAAGCTGTGCTTAGATTCAACTTGGTTCCCATTGCTTTTTGGAAACTTGCCCAAAAATGAGAGGTAAAACGACTATCTCTATCAGAAACAATTGATAGAGGAATTCCATGTAAAGAAACTACTTCATTTACATATAATTTAGCTAATTGCTCCATACTGAAAGTTTCCTTTATTGGTAGGAAATGAGCTGACTTGGTTAGTCTATCTACAATCACCCAGATTGTATCATTACCTTTCTTGGTTTTGGGTAATTTAGTAACAAAATCCATTGTTATCAATTCCCATTTCCAAACTGGCATTTCTAACTGTTGCAGTAAACCTGAAGGTTTCTGATGTTCAGCTTTGACTTGGGAACAGGTTAAACACTTTGCAACGTATGCTGCTATATCCTTTTTCATTCCTATCCACCAGAAATTCTTTCTTATGTCCTGATACATCTTATCACTTCCAGGATGCATCGTATACTTAGACTTATGGGCTTCTTCTAATATATGGTGGCGTAGGTTTCCTAATTTAGGTATCCACATTCTTTTCTTATGGAATCTCCAAATTCCATCTGTTCCTTGTTCTAATTCCTTAATCATTCCTTTTAATTTTTCAGTATCATCCTTGATTACTGATTCTTGTGCTTTTCTAATCTGCTCATTTAAATCTACTTGTAGATTTAATTTAAAAGAACGTACTCTTCTTGACTTTTCATGATACTTTCGGCTTAAATCATCAGCCACTACATTTGCCTTTCCTGCATGATACTGGATATCACAATCATAATCAATAAGCAGTTCCATCCAGCGTCTTTGTCTCATATTCAATTCCTTTTGCCCAAAGACATATCTTAAACTCTTATGATCGGTGAAAACAGTAAACTTACTACCATATAGGTAATGTCTCCAAATCTTAAGAGGGAAAATTATAGCTCCTAATTCTAAATCATGAGTTGAATAATTCTCTTAATGATTCTTAAGTTGTCTGGATGCATAAGCTATAACCTTTTGACGTTGCATTAACACACATCCATAACCTAATTTAGAAGCGTCACAATAGATTACAAAATCTTCAGTTCCTTCTTGTAACGCTAGTATGGGTGCATAGGTTAACCTTTGCTTAAGGGTTCTAAAGGCTTCTTCTTGTTTTGGTTCCCATTTAGACTTAACGGATTTACAGGTTAGCTTAGTTAAGGGAATGGCTATTCTAGAAAAAATCTTGAATAAATCTTCTATAATAACCAGCCAGTCCTAAGAAACTTCTAACCTCGGTTGGTGACTCAGGGGTTTTCCACTTGGTTATTACCTCAATCTTAGTGGGATCCACATGAATTCCTTCATGATTAACTAGATGTCCAAGAAATTGTACCTGTTCTAACCAAAACTCACACTTCGAAAATTTAGCATAAAGCTTTTCTTTTCTTAATAAACTTAGAAGTGCGTGCAAATGCTTTGCATGTTCCTCTTTACTCTTAGAGTAAATGAGAATATCATCTATAAAGACAATTACGAATTTATCCAAATATGGCTTACATATTCGGTTCATCATGTCCATGAATACAGCTGGGGCATTGGTTAAACCGAATGGCATGACAGTAAATTCATAATGACCATACCTTGTTCGGAAGGCGGTTTTAGGAATGTCCTCTTCTTGTACCTTTAATTGATGATATCCTGACCTTAAATCAATTTTTGAGAAAAATTGTGCTCCTTGCAACTGATCAAACAGATCATCTATTCTTGGTAATGGATACCGATTCTTAATCATGACTTTATTCAATTCACAGTAGTCAATGCACATATGCATTGATCCGTCCTTCTTTTTAACGAATAAAATTGGCGCTCCCCATGGCGATGAACTTGGCTGTATGAATCCTTTCTCCAACAATTCGTCTAATTGTTTCTTTAGTTCCTGCATTTCTACGGGTGCCAAACGGTAAGGTGCTTTGGCAATTGGTGCTGTCCCTGGTATTAAATGGATTCGGAATTCAATTTCCCTATTTGGAGGTTGCCCTGGTAGTTCTTCTGGAAATACATCTGGAAACTTGAATACCACTAGAATATCCTTCAATTCTTTTCCTTTAGTGTTAGTGATTATAGAAATCAAATACACTAATGATCATTTTCTTATATAACTTACTGTTTTCATCACAGAGATGAATTTAATGGGTCTAGAGGTTTTATATCCTTTAATTGTGATCTTTTCACCCGTTGGTGGATAGACTTTTGATCACATAAAATGCTGGCTTTATTGGTTATTAACCAATCCATTCCTAACACGACATCAAATTCTGCCAGATTCATGGGATAAAGGTTTGCAATAAATTTCTGATTTAGAATTTCTATTATTGCTCCCTGCAAGATTTCAGAAATCTTAATGGTTTCCCCATTTGCTGTCTCTACTAGACATTCTTGTGGAAGTTTAGTTAATGATTGATTAAGAAGTTTGCAAAATGAAGTATTAATAAAACTTTGGTTTGCACCAGAGTCAAATAATACTTTAGCAAAAACATCATTAACTAAAAACGTACCGGTGATCACATCCGGAATCATCTTTGCTTCTTCTGCAGTTAGAACTAATGCTCTAGCATTTTTATTATTCTTGGTGTTTGTGACTGGAGCTAATTTCTGACAATTTGGCTTGATATGGCCTTGTTCTCCGCAGTTGTAGCATATCCTGTTGTTAAATTTCTTCCTGCAGTCTTCCTCCTTGTGTCCCGATATTTTGCAGAAGTTACAGTATATGGAGCATCTTCCTGAATGCTTCCTTTTGCAATACTTACAGTAGGATGCAGAGGTAGAGCCTACATTTTTCCCACGGTTAGAATTTCCAGAACGAAATTCTTGTGTAAGCTTCTGGGTTAGGTTCCTTCTTTGATCCTCTTCTCGTGTACGGACTAATTCATCAGTCAAGGTATTTGCTAGTTCTACAGCTTCTTCTATGGTTTGGGGTCTAGCTGCCTTGACTACATGCCTTATCTCTCCGATTAATCCCCAGATGTAACGGGAGATTAATACTGGTTCAGGTGAAGCAAGGGTTGGCACTATTCTGGCGTATTCAAAGAATAACTTAGTGTACCCCTTACTATCCACACCAGTCATTCTAAGGTTTAGGAACTTGTTTGTTATCTGTTCCTCTCATTAGGAGGGCAAAATTTCCTTTCTCCCATGTTTTTAAACTCTTCCCATTCCATATTGTAACTCCTATCACTTCCTTTAGTTTGGAGGATAGTGTTCCACCATTCTAAGACTGAATTCTTAAACAGATTAGAAGCAAATAGTATCTTATCTTCTTCTGCGCACTTGCTTATTCTTAAGACTGCCTCAGTCTTTTCTATCCAGCGTAGAGATGCAACGGCCCCTTCATTTCCCGAGAATTCCATAGGTTTACAAGACCAGAATTCTTTATAAGAACAACCATAAGGCATGGTTCTTCTTCTTTTGGGAATGGGCACTTGAAGTACAGGTCCATTGTTCACGCTGTTTTCAGGTTCAGAGGGTCGCTTTCTATCATGTTTACTTTTATTTTCTGCTTCCCTAACCTTTTGAATAATATATGGCATTGCATCTATTATTCCTTATGCCACTACGTGTTGGATAGCACTATTATCCACTTGGTTTCCATTATTATCATTGTTCGGGTTATCGTTATTCAGATTCTCCTGATTCACTTGGTCGGCCATCTGAATTTTAAACATTTGCCAATTATTAATATCACAGAATAATTAATAGTTTAGGCAACAACCACACAACACACATATTGATCAAAAGCATCGAGCATTGCGACTTACTATTTTCTATTATAGTATGCGTCAAATACACAATTAAACTGGAATTAAAAATTACATTACTACTATGCATCGTTAACCACGAAGTGGTCTATACTACAACATATATTATTATTATTACACCTATATATATTTTTTTTTATTTTTTTTTCATACAAACATATTATATATTATTATATGATTACTATTATTACCAACTCCACTATCACCTTCATGGATATGGATTCCTCCCGAAATCCATATGACGCTCGTCATACTTCCAGACGAGTTGTTTTCCTACATACCTCATTCTCTCACTACTTTCTAAGATTTCTTCTCTGAAAGTTCGGAGTTCTTGCAAATTTTCTGCACTCATTGGGGGTGCGGGTGCTGGTACTGGGTTTGGGTACAGTGGCATGGGATTCTCCTGAGGGTACGGATTCTCTAAGATCTCCCTAATATATTCATCATTGTCATAGTAGGGATCTAGAGGGTCTAGACCTGGATAGGCTACTAAGTTCGGCATGGGTAGGTCTGTCAACTGGTAGCGTTGCACATAATCCCTATGATCATCTAACCACGGATCAAAATTTGGGTCTAAGGGATTAGGGGCTGGTATCCTAGGTATTTCCTCAGGATTAAAATCATGCATTTCTACTTGATTTTCGAGGTTGTTTTCTGTAACACCTCGAAAATTTACGTCCAATAATGTACTGACACGTGTCATGGATTTTGAATATGTGAAAACATACTTTAGAGGGACTAAAGTTGACAAACAGTGAAACTATGTGATTATAAGGGTCCAAAGTGTCAACAATTGATAAATAGGCCCTACAATAACCCTACATGGTGTTTATAACCTTAAACGAATAAATCATGGATCATACGAGGCGAAAAATGGAAGAAAGTGAGGAATTACAAACTACAGGGGCTAAAAGTGTCAACATGTTGAAAGTATACCTCTGAGTGATCTTTTGGCAAACCCGAAGCTTTGTAATGATAAAATATACTCACGAGAATATACGATAAAAATTTCATGAAGTTTCGTGAACGTATGAGAAAGTTATGATTTAAAACCGTACACGAAGGGTTAATCGCGTTATCGTGAATTTCGTGACTTTTCGGGTAAGCGCAAAGTTAACCGAGGACATACCCAAGTTTATAAAAGTCCCAAGGTTTATAAAAGTCAGATATAAGGGCCAAGAGTGCTAAATAAATAGCTTAAACACGCTGCAAAAGATCAGGGGCTGAATTGCAAATATGGAAAACTTATAAAGCTGGTCACCCCCCACCCTCGCGCTGCGCGACGCTTCCTCGCGCTACGCGAGCGCCTGCCAGCGACAGCCAGTGTACAGGTGCCAGTTTCAGGTCTGTTTTGAGTGGATACCAGCTGTTGTCGATTATAAAGAGTTCACCAATCAATTTTCATGCAATGAGAGACCCTTGTCCCCTTCTCACAACACCATAAAACACCTGTGGAGGCCATTAATCTGATCAAAAGCTGCATATGAGGGTCTTGAGTTAGAAACATATGAGCACTTGAACTTTCAAAATTCACAAGATCAATTCCTGGAGCTCTCTGGACGTGAAGGCATCTTCCTAGTGATTTCTAAGCTTGATTAGGACCATTGTAAGTGTTTATATCATTCTCTAATTCGTTCTAGCTTAGTGTTCTAACCAAAAGTCAAACTATCGTAAATTACACTTGACTTTACGATTAAACAAGATTGGCTCTGTCATTTCTCAAATTGAAAGTACCTGCATGTTGGTATTTATGTGTGTAACAAACCCCTAAAAGGGTATTATCAGATTCACACTCTAAATATGCTAATTGTCGAGTCAAAGCATTTCGTAAAAAGTCAACAGAATGTGTTTTTGCAAAAATTAAGCTTGATTAACAATGTAGGCTACATGCAACCTGTTTGATCATCAAAATAACTTTGTAATTAATGTAAGAACATGTTTCTTCATGATCAACTCGACAATTTTCTGTATTAAACCCGAATCGGAACCGAAAGTCTCATAAATTGACTTTTTCTTTGACTATCGGTTCTGATCCGTACATGCATGTTAAGATCTGCATTAGAGCATATTTTGGACCAACTTTTATATAAGATTAACCCTCTGGAATTTTACAACTTGATTCCATGTTTAACCGATTCATATGCATGTTACCGGGTTATGCTTAAATATGACTATTTTGCCCTTTTTACTATAAAACGCGATTCTTGAAAAAGTGAAAGAGTAGAAACCTTTGTTACTGATTTATAAACTTGCACCGAAAATCTGACATCAATCCGAGGTCTGGATTGTGAGTTATGCTCAATATCGCAAATAGAACGGTTTTTATTAATTAAACGGCGTTATGAGCATAACACCTATCAAAACCTAATTTTTGACATCAAAATATAAACCTACTGTTGTTATATAATATTTTGGGAATTATAAGGATTTTTAATAATTTTTTTTTAAAACTAATTTAATCATAGAATTTTAGCCTTAAATCGATTATTGTCGGTTTTGCCCTTTTGGGCTATAAAATGAGTTTTATAAATCCTTTTGACCCCAAACCTTTTTCTACTGATTTTATTTGTTAAATAAAATATTTTGAGCATTCTGGAAATATAAAATTTTCAGCTTTCTTTTACAAACCCGGAAACGGCTCTAAATCGCCTTTTTAAGCGTTTTTAACGCCTAGTATGTACTATAACCATATTAAACATATAAGGTTGATACCTACTGATGTTCTTAGCATGTTTTTATAAAATAACAGTAAGTACAAGTTTATAAACTCAGGTTTCCAATTTTGACATTTTTAGCCCTTATGAAATTACCAAAGTACCCCTAAGGTGCATAGTTTGGTTTTAAATGATAAGTTTCACACAAGGGTCATACCCTACTGTTATAACATGTTAAATTAAGTATACTTACTGTATAAATCAGAACCGTAACTCAGATTTACAAATAAACCCTGTTATAAATCTTTTAAATGACCAAAATGCCTTTATGAGGCCTAATTTGTGTTTAAATCCGTTTTGGGCATAATGGAAAATAACTTACTGATATTATAACATATTTAAAGCATATTATCTCAGGGAACTTGCATATGACTCTTACGGTTACCCGTAACGCCCTTTTCGCGTTCGGTTCGGTTTATGTAACTAGTTTGCATAAATTGACCGAGACGGGTCAAACATTATCATTTTTGTCTCAGAATCCAGAATGTATTTAGTATACCCATATTATACAAGTATTCAAACTTGTCGGGTCTAAATCACATTCTATCCGGTCTTCGCTTAATCGTGCGTTTGAACCGTATCGTCCTTTTTAAACTAACCGGGCTAAGCTTAAGCTTAAATAAAGACCCGTTAGAAATCTAATAGGTTATTATAAACCTTCGTTCCAGATTTAGGAGCCCAGTAAAAGCTATCTGTACTTGCTGATTGATATACGGCTGGGTTTGAATTTATATTTAGCTCAGGTAAATACATTTTGACTTATTTTCCCTATACGGGCTTGGGTTACGGTATATAGAATACCGCTTGATCGAGCATTAAATCCTCCACCGTTGCGTGGATAGTTGAATAATTTAATCGGCTCGTTTAAACAGTCTTGTTCACTTAAGGCCTTTGGGGGGTTAATTGACCATGTCCCGGATATCCTTGGCATCATCCTACGAGATGGCCACGACCTGAGCATGGGGTGTAGGCGTACACCTTTCCGTGTATAACTCTTTAATGTGGTGGGTCCATTGATCTTTAGCCCGGACTAGATCCGGGCCACTGAACGCAAGTAACATGTAATTCATTCACATGATTATTATATTAAATAATTGACCCAAGTTAATAAAAATGTTTTGTGCCTCGTGCATTTAAATCAATTTTCAACCTTTTCAAAATGAGTCAGTTAAATTGTATTTACCAGTGTAAACTGACGTATTTTCCAAAAGGTTAAGTGCAGGTACTACACGTAATAGGCTGGCTGTCTTCTAGAGCGTCCACAATAAGTCTCGCAAGCTTGGACGACAAATAAACTGTTGAACAATTATCCTATTTTATTTTCGATCCGCCTGTGGATCCGTTTCAACTACTTGTGATAATTAATATTACATTTTTAATTAAAGTTGAAATGAATCTATCTTTTGCTTCCGCTGTGCATTATTATATTGTGTTGTTTGTCTATGATGATACCAACGACGTCACAATACCCCCACCGGGCCCACCGGTGACACGTGGAAATTAGGGGTGTGACAGGTTGGTATCAGAGCCAACTCTGAGTGAATTAAACACTAGTCTATTGTGTTTAATCTCAGTTACACAATTGCACGTTCCTCGATTCTGAGTCTAGACTTAACATAGGAATACTCTCGTCCCTATTCGGAGGATTTTTACTTTCAATTATATATTTTAATATGTCGCCAAGCAAAGAAGCCGTAGTGGAAATTCTCCCCATTGAAGCCTAGGAAAGGCCGAGCTTCGTGTTGCGACTAGGATTAATGTACAATCAAGGAGAAGACATTCAGAAGTAAAATGAAGAAGAAACTCTTTCTACTAAAGTTCGTTTCCTTAGTAAGTCCTTATAAGGGCATACTTATTTTTCAGTCCCTTCATGGATAACATCATTTCTTTTAAGTCCCTTTTAGGGCAATTCAGTATTTTATTGGAATGCTTTATCAAAAATTTCATTTATTCAATATATATGAATGTAATATATGAAATAAATTAAAATAACGTTCCTTTTGCAAGATCTACCATTATAATAAAATGGCACAATCTAAAAGGACAAGACCTAGCCTCGTGTCATATTAAGACCCGGCCAAGATGGCAGTTCCTCAATTTAGATTCAGATCCTTATTAACATTTCAATTTAAAATTTGTTCTGCGTTAATTATAAACTAAGAATCTTAAGAGTGAAACCTAGCCTTCGGGTCAATTATAAGACCGGGCCAAGATGGTAAGACCTGTTTAAAAGATTCGTATCCCTGTTAACATCTGAAAACATGTTAACACTCCTGGCAGACGTGATCCATTAAAATCACACACGTCACTTTTGTATAAAAGGATCTTTCTAAAGATTCCTAACCCAATTTTATGATCTCTGAATCATGGGTTTAGGTCATCAATTAAGATGATCATATTCTTACCATACGTGGTAATATAGTGCCTACGGGCCCTGCTTATTTCCATATGAGCCAAAAGACAGTGGTAGCGATGACTCCCTGTTAGATAAAGGTAATGAACTAGGTTCAAACCTTCATGTTTTGATTCTCTGAAATCATAACTTATAAATTAAATTGTCCATGTGAATAGGCCTTTCGTGCCATAAATAAAATTGTTATTGTTTTATAATTAGGATAAATTATTATAGAAATCCTAAATAAATATGATTAATAAATTAACCAAATATGGTCTCTGCTTACCATGGTTAATGAATTTCCCTAAGAGGCAATCCCGTAATAAACATCCCTTATAAGGGAAGTGCCTACGGGCTATAGTTAATGTCCTATAAGACTAAAGGCAGGGGTAGCCTACAGCTCCCTGTCAGGAAAAGGTAATGAACTTTGATTCAAACCTTAATGCCGCGATTCTCTGAAATCATGGCTTATAAATTTAACTTGTCTACGCGACTAGGCCATTTGTGCTATTATTAACTTATAAATTAGGATTTATGATAAAAATCCTGAATAAAATAAATATCCTTCCTTCCCTGTCAGTATGCATTTTAAAAAGAATCTTAAAGGTGAGACCTAGCCTACGCAGCCAAGATGGTGAAACCTACTCGAGGGATTCAGATCCTTGTTAACACCTAAGAACGTGTTAGCACTCTTGACAAATGTGATTCGAAAAATCACAACAGTCATCCTTATATTGGATTCTTCCAATTCTCTTATCTAGCCTAGTGATTAGGAATCATGGCTTATATCATCCTGTAAGATGATCATATTATAAACATCCGTTAGTGATGAAGTGCCTACAGGCTAAACTTGTTGTCCGATAAGACAACGACAGTGGCGGTCTTTGACCTCCTGTCTAAAATGTTGGATTAAGTCCAAACATAATAGCCTATATGATCAATGCGATCATGACTAATATCACCTAATACGATGATCATATTATTTAACACCCTTTAGTGATGTTTCGCCTATGGGCCATATTATATTGTCCATGTGTGACAAAGACATTGTGATCTTTACGATTCCCTGTCCAAGGTAGTGAGCTATGCTCAGGCCTAATAGTCTATATGATCAATGCGATCATGACAAAAATCATCAATACGATGATTAAAAATTTTAACATCCTTAATGATGTTTTGCCTAAGGGCTATATTATATTGTCCAATTGAGACAAGGCAATTGTAATCTTTTGTGATTCTTTGCCCAAAGGGGTGAGCTATACACAAATCTCATATTCTATACTATCATTGCGATCCTGACTAGTATCATCAGTATGATAATCAAAATATTAACATCCCTCGTGATGAAATGCCTACGGGCTATACTTTATTCTGGTGTCGGTAAGACAAAGATAGTAGTGATCTTTATGATTCCCTGTTCAAAATGGTGTGATTATACCCAAACCTAATAGTCAATATGATCGATGTAATCATGACTAATATCATTAGATACGATGGTTATATATAAAAATCCATTAGTGATATTGATTGGCTTACCTTTCTGCCAAATGAATCGTCTTTCAAGACGATGACAGTTGTAGTCTATAACTCCCTGTTCAACGGTGAAAACTGGGTTCAAATCTTAAAACCCTAATCTAATAGATTGCGGCTTATAAACTAATGTCCTCCGCAACAGGAGTTGGTTGCCATACCTTATAACGTCCTCTGCGACAAGGCCTTCGTGTCATATGAATAGTTATGTCCTTCCTGACGGACAAAATGTTTATATTTTAGGAAATCATTATGGCAAGCCTTCGAGCTATCTGAAATCATCTACATACCGAAGATAGTTGGGACATGTTGATCCCCTGTCAAAAGGGTAACGGACTCGGTCCAAACCCTAAAGGCCATTAATGATCCTTTTGTGACCTAGGCTGAATATAATTGGTGTACAATCAAACAACACCCCTTAGGAATGTTCATGCTCCATTAGCTTATATGGTTTAATAATACCATGGATAATGTATGATAAGTCATCAGGATGATGACTAGCTGGGAAATGCACTCAATTAATTGTTAAATTGGTATATAATACCAAAAGATTTGAGTATGGAAAACTCAGAAGAGACAAACAACAGTCGCGATGCTAAGAGATGCGACAAATGTTAATAGTGCATCAAGTGTGAACCTCAATATTAACAGAGTTAATATTTAAAACTATAATTATCACAGCTGAGAAGGGCTATGAGAAAAGCCATGAAGAGCCAAACGCTGCTCGCTCTAAAACACATGTCGCTACTCATAATAAGAGTTTTATTTATACTCCATATGCGAGGAATAACCCAAATAGAAATCATGTGTGGCAAGGAGCCCTTTCTTTTTAGGATGTACTTAAAAAGTACTTCGTCTCTTGGAAGTCAAGAGACTTCAATAATTAAAAGGGACCATTGATTGCAAGGAATTGTTGAGAGAAGTAGAAACCATTAGGTATATCAGTGATTATGCTGGAAAGCACATGGTAAGGTATACGTCAAAATCATTCGGTGGTAATACCCTTGATTAGTGAGGACACTAATGGAGTCCACATGAAAGATTCCCTTATACAGTATGGGATGGTCCAAATTTTAAGGACCTTATTAGAAAAACCTGCCGTCCGCTTTGTGAAATGGAAAAGATGAAATAAGAATTTTTCTGACTTCCCCATAAGAGCTATAAACTATCAGCAGTAGGTTGCGAACCCTGGTTCATTGGTTGAAATGGTGCTCTTATTCGGTTAACCTAGAACTTAAGCGTAATGCACTATATATATCGATGATTTAGCATCGGCTATGAAAGGGAACTTTAGGGTTTCAAAACCTGCTCATTATAAATCCATTATGGGTTTACCTCAGCTACTCACGTTATATAGGTTAAGAAATAACTAGTCCATGCAGAGACTGCCCAAACATTGTCAAGGATTTTGCAGCCAAGTTTAAAAGGATTAAGAATGAAGGCGTTTAACCATCCTGATGAATAATTAAAGGCAGTTCACCTTAGTAAAGACGCCAGATAAACCCTTATTGTGATTTCTTTTGGCTAAGAGTTACGTTTGGATTCAGGTACTGCTAAGTCTCTCATAAGATTTTAAGCTTAGAAAATTTTTAGAAATCTTCCCCGTAAGAACCCCAGATATTAAGTGTAAGGTAAAACTTACAGGCGAAATCATAAGAACCATTTCTTTTGTTCCTGTTAGAAATCTCTAATTATGGAATTTTAGAAGTATCCTCTCTCTAGAAGAAATGCGTCAGCATATATAATTGATATCTCTTTGATCTCTATCGATTACGAATACCAAATGGTATGACAAAAGCGCCACATGAGGATTGACGTATCTTAATAAGTCCCATAGATTGCTTCCATGCCTGATCAGTATGGAGGTTTAATGAATGGGACCTCAAAGATATTCCGATGGTCATATGGTACTAAAGTCAACTAATGGTATTCAAGGAAGATATCCAGAATGGAATTGTCCAGGTGGATGTCTTCGATTAAAGAATTCATGGATTCGTAACATAAATGTGTCACCTATCTGACACAAACAATGATAGATGAACTGGAGCCTGAGATTTCAAAAATCTCTGTAACTTCCTGGTATCTTGATTATCTCCTCTTAAGATTACCATGTTTACCTCATGAGAGACCAGTAGAATTAAGATTTATATCCCATTTAGGGTTGTAATATTGTGAAATCTCCAAGACGGCTAATACCATCATTGGAAGAATGGAAACCCTGATTAAGTGAATAAAGGATTCATAAAGCCTAACTCGATATTCTGATAATTCGTTATAGTTAATTAAGAAAGACGGTTCATTTTGCTTATGCATTGATTACCGCAACCCTAATTAGGCAACAATTAAGAATTTTTCCATCAGCTGCCCAGGATCGTCGATTTGATCGACTAACGCAAGGATTAACTATTCCTTGAGATCAGTTCTAAGCAGTGGTCGAAATAACCATCTCACCTTAAGATAAGTTTTTATAATAATTTCCATATAAGCATCAAGGCTGCTCCTCTGGAGACCTTGTATAGATGGAATGTTAAACATCTATTAAGACAAAAGATTGGTAAGTCCAATTTTCAGGATCTGAAAGTTGCATTGGGAACAACGAATAAATAGATTCATGATCATCCGTAAGTTGCCAGTATTTGGCAGAAAGTCAAGGATGTATGAAAGTAGCGACCCTCCTGAGTTCTTATGAAGGAATAAGGTTCAACAAAGATATCACCCTGGAAGGGTGTACCAATTTGTTAATTATCGGACTAGTCAAGCTCTGAATATATAAAATCATTCGAAGGAATCGAATGTATCAAGATCAGATAGCTTAAAACTAAAACCTTTTTAAGGAGATGGATGGAGCTCGCAATATATTTCACACTAATGATTTAAGGATATGTTTCATCAATAAGTCGAGAAGCATTATCACATAATGATATGCAGATTTATGATATAATAAGCAACCTATATCGATTAAGGATCAATAGGTGAAGAAACTCCAAAAGGATAAATGTACCCATTATAAAGGTCAACTTGAGAGCTTGGAACAAGCTCCAGATATGCTATTGAGGTTAAGTCCATTATGCGACAAAAAGTGCTTCCCGCATTTTATCAAATCTCGAGGTCGAGATTTCTTTTAAGGGGGTGAGGATGTAACACCTCGAAAATTTACGTCCAATAATGTACTGACACGTGTCATGGATTTTGAATATGTGAAAACATACTTTAGAGGGACTAAAGTTGACAAACAGTGAAACTATGTGATTATAAGGGTCCAAAGTGTCAACAATTGATAAATAGGCCCTACAATAACCCTACATGGTGTTTATAACCTTAAACGAATAAATCATGGATCATACGAGGCGAAAAATGGAAGAAAGTGAGGAATTACAAACTACAGGGGCTAAAAGTGTCAACATGTTGAAAGTATACCTCTGAGTGATCTTTTGGCAAACCCGAAGCTTTGTAATGATAAAATATACTCACGAGAATATACGATAAAAATTTCATGAAGTTTCGTGAACGTATGAGAAAGTTATGATTTAAAACCGTACACGAAGGGTTAATCGCGTTATCGTGAATTTCGTGACTTTTCGGGTAAGCGCAAAGTTAACCGAGGACATACCCAAGTTTATAAAAGTCCCAAGGTTTATAAAAGTCAGATATAAGGGCCAAGAGTGCTAAATAAATAGCTTATACACGCTGCAAAAGATCAGGGGCTGAATTGCAAATATGGAAAACTTATAAAGCTGGTCACCCCCCCCCCCCTCGCGCTGCGCGACGCTTCCTCGCGCTACGCGAGCGCCTGCCAGCGACAGCCAGTGTACAGGTGCCAGTTTCAGGTCTGTTTTGAGTGGATACCAGCTGTTGTCGATTATAAAGAGTTCACCAATCAATTTTCATGCAATGAGAGACCCTTGTCCCCTTCTCACAACACCATAAAACACCTGTGGAGGCCATTAATCTGATCAAAAGCTGCATATGAGGGTCTTGAGTTAGAAACATATGAGCACTTGAACTTTCAAAATTCACAAGATCAATTCCTGGAGCTCTCTGGACGTGAAGGCATCTTCCTAGTGATTTCTAAGCTTGATTAGGACCATTGTAAGTGTTTATATCATTCTCTAATTCGTTCTAGCTTAGTGTTCTAACCAAAAGTCAAACTATCGTAAATTACACTTGACTTTACGATTAAACAAGATTGGCTCTGTCATTTCTCAAATTGAAAGTACCTGCATGTTGGTATTTATGTGTGTAACAAACCCCTAAAAGGGTATTATCAGATTCACACTCTAAATATGCTAATTGTCGAGTCAAAGCATTTCGTAAAAAGTCAACAGAATGTGTTTTTGCAAAAATTAAGCTTGATTAACAATGTAGGCTACATGCAACCTGTTTGATCATCAAAATAACTTTGTAATTAATGTAAGAACATGTTTCTTCATGATCAACTCGACAATTTTCTGTATTAAACCCGAATCGGAACCGAAAGTCTCATAAATTGACTTTTTCTTTGACTATCGGTTCTGATCCGTACATGCATGTTAAGATCTGCATTAGAGCATATTTTGGACCAACTTTTATATAAGATTAACCCTCTGGAATTTTACAACTTGATTCCATGTTTAACCGATTCATATGCATGTTACCGGGTTATGCTTAAATATGACTATTTTGCCCTTTTTACTATAAAACGCGATTCTTGAAAAAGTGAAAGAGTAGAAACCTTTGTTACTGATTTATAAACTTGCACCGAAAATCTGACATCAATCCGAGGTCTGGATTGTGAGTTATGCTCAATATCGCAAATAGAACGGTTTTTATTAATTAAACGGCGTTATGAGCATAACACCTATCAAAACCTAATTTTTGACATCAAAATATAAACCTACTGTTGTTATATAATATTTTGGGAATTATAAGGATTTTTAATAATTTTTTTTTAAAACTGATTTAATCATAGAATTTTAGCCTTAAATCGATTATTGTCGGTTTTGCCCTTTTGGGCTATAAAATGAGTTTTATAAATCCTTTTGACCCCAAACCTTTTTCTACTGATTTTATTTGTTAAATAAAATATTTTGAGCATTCTGGAAATATAAAATTTTCAGCTTTCTTTTACAAACCCGGAAACGGCTCTAAATCGCCTTTTTAAGCGTTTTTAACGCCTAGTATGTACTATAACCATATTAAACATATAAGGTTGATACCTACTGATGTTCTTAGCATGTTTTTATAAAATAACAGTAAGTACAAGTTTATAAACTCAGGTTTCCAATTTTGACATTTTTAGCCCTTATGAAATTACCAAAGTACCCCTAAGGTGCATAGTTTGGTTTTAAATGATAAGTTTCACACAAGGGTCATACCCTACTGTTATAACATGTTAAATTAAGTATACTTACTGTATAAATCAGAACCGTAACTCAGATTTACAAATAAACCCTGTTATAAATCTTTTAAATGACCAAAATGCCTTTATGAGACCTAATTTGTGTTTAAATCCGTTTTGGGCATAATGGAAAATAACTTACTGATATTATAACATATTTAAAGCATATTATCTCAGGGAACTTGCATATGACTCTTACGGTTACCCGTAACGCCCTTTTCGCATTCGGTTCGGTTTATGTAACTAGTTTGCATAAATTGACCGAGACGGGTCAAACATTATCATTTTTTGTCTCAGAATCCAAAATGTATTTAGTATACCCATATTATACAAGTATTCAAACTTGTCGGGTCTAAATCACATTCTATCCGGTCTTCGCTTAATCGTGCGTTTGAACCGTATCGTCCTTTTTAAACTAACCGGGCTAAGCTTAAGCTTAAATAAAGACCCGTTAGAAATCTAATAGGTTATTATAAACCTTCGTTCCAGATTTAGGAGCCCAGTAAAAGCTATCTGTACTTGCTGATTGATATACGGCTGGGTTTGAATTTATATTTAGCTCAGGTAAATACATTTTGACTTATTTTCCCTATACGGGCTTGGGTTACGGTATATAGAATACCGCTTGATCGAGCATTAAATCCTCCACCGTTGCGTGGATAGTTGAATAATTTAATCGGCTCGTTTAAACAGTCTTGTTCACTTAAGGCCTTTGGGGGGTTAATTGACCATGTCCCGGATATCCTTGGCATCATCCTACGAGATGGCCACGACCTGAGCACGGGGTGTAGGCGTACACCTTTCCGTGTATAACTCTTTAATGTGGTGGGTCCATTGATCTTTAGCCCGGACTAGATCCGGGCCACTGAACGCAAGTAACATGTAATTCGTTCACATGATTATTATATTAAATAATTGACCCAAGTTAATAAAAATGTTTTGTGCCTCGTGCATTTAAATCAATTTTCAACCTTTTCAAAATGAGTCAGTTAAATTGTATTTACCAGTGTAAACTGACGTATTTTCCAAAAGGTTAAGTGCAGGTACTACACGTAATAGGCTGGCTGTCTTCTAGAGCGTCCACAATAAGTCTCGCAAGCTTGGACGACAAATAAACTGTTGAACAATTATCCTATTTTATTTTCGATCCGCCTGTGGATCCGTTTCAACTACTTGTGATAATTAATATTACATTTTTAATTAAAGTTGAAATGAATCTATCTTTTGCTTCCGCTGTGCATTATTATATTATGTTGTTTGTCTATGATGATACCAACGACGTCACGATACCCCCACCGGTGACACGTGGAAATTAGGGGTGTGACATTTTCTATCTCCACCAGCTGAGTGGGGAACAAAGGTAAGGATTGTGGGGCTACTAGTTGTTCCAGATTTGGGTCGGCAGCAGTTGTTGCTAGGATATGAAAATTAGCTAAGCTCCTATTAAGCATATCCTGTGTATGGGCATCTGACTCTCGCTTAGCGGCTGCTAGGACTCTTTGCTGTTGCAACTTTCGCATTCTTTTTCTACGCTCAAATAATCCCTTACTGAACCATCCTCTCTTTTTCTGTGGGAATGGCTCTTCAGACTGAGTTTTAAAGGCAAACATCCCTTCTTCATGATAAGCTGAATACCCAGAAAGGGCAGGCTGGGAAGAAGTACCTTCACTCCTAGGTGAATCGGACAACTGATGATACACGTCTGAGGGTCCTTGATCACTCATACTGTAAACTAACAAACAGTCAAATAACACATAACAATAAAATACAGATATACACATATTTTCATAATTTATTTTCTAACAATTTGGATAATATATTTTGATGTCAGCAAAACACTTCTGTGGCTGAATCAGTGGCTTAGCTCTGATACCACCTTCTGTCGCAACCCCCGCCCCCTTATCTGTCCCGGGAACGGGCAGCCGCGAACACCAGTGTTGGTGGTATCATTTATTAATCATTATGGCAGCGGAAATTACATCAGGACCATAGTTAGGAAATGTTTATCAGAGTAAAACCACCATATTTTAATTTAATAATCACATGGGTAAAACCCAAGTTTCTTATTACAACATGTTTATAGGGATAAACCCTATTTTATTGAATTTAAAACATCGTCTTTTAGGTAACTTTTATAGCCACATTTTTCCAAGCCGTTAGTGCTCTACAGCTGGCTTTTTCCTAATTGGCTTTCACATTTTGTTACCTGAAACGCGTTTTAAAAACATTTGTCAGTGGGAAATACTGGTGAGTGAATCCCAGTTTAATTAAGAAGAGTTTTATCAATTAACACAGTATTGAGAGCGATCACAATGTTTATTTCTACACAATTACTCATTCAGTACTGTCAATCCTGACTGGTGGGTCATATTACCCATTGGCTAACTCTTTGTCCAATGGTAACGTGTTCCACATTTTGTATACAAAACCCCAACATACCAACAGTAATTGAAGAACTACAAAGACTCAATCACTGCTTAATCACATTGTAAAACATTTAAGGTTTCGTAAAACAATTTACAAAAAGGTTTACAAAAAGAGGATAAACTCACTTTGTTGTCTTAGACTTCGTTTAAGGGTTTCCTGGTGTTAATCTATAATTTACACAAATGTACATATGTTAGTATAATAACCCTTTATTTATACCCTCCCCAAGACGGTATTCCAACAACTACGTCGGGCATAACCACGACAGTCGTTACGGAACCCTGGATCAATCGGGCAGCGTATCTAATACGTAACTGGGGTTATAATACTTACAACGGAGCAGAACTTCGTTAATTAGGGGGTATTATGCCCGGAAATTATACTATCTATCAGAAATTCGTGATTTAAAGAAAAGGAATGAGCGAACAGACTGAAGGCCCGATGCCCTCCTTATATAGGGCTAAAATTCGAGTCTTTCGCGGCCCGCGTAAGGTTAGGCTAAGGCCTACGCGGCCCGCGTAGTAGGGGGGTCTAGGCCGTAGGTGATCCGGGTCACGGAATAGGTTCAACACGCGTTGCCACGTGTCAACACAGGGTGCGATCTGATCCTATAACTGTCGTGGCCCGCGTAAGGTGTAGCCAAGGGCTACGCGGCCCGCGAGTGCCCCAAAAATTTTGTTTTTATTTAATTTTAATGATATAATGTAATTTGGGCTCGGTTTTCACATATGGGGTGTATTTTAAGACATATAGGGATATTTTAAAATATATTAGGGTGTCAGAAAAATTTTGGAGGGTTGTTATATTCCGATTCTCCCAGCCACCAGACTTTCATATGATTCCAGAATCGAAGCTAGAAAACTCATTTGTTGTTTAGCTGCATTAATGCTCATAGATGGAGAATTTTTCAACTTTAAAGCAATGTTGCAAAGAATCTCATCGGGTTCTTCAGAATTTGAGGCTGTTGAAGATGAATGATATCCTGGATTGTAGCTTGTTGAGCTTTTCTGTGAGTCTTTCAACTTTTCAACACTGAATGCAGTCTTTGGTGATTCACTGACTATCACCGAAGGTACACTGCCTCTGTAGTAAAGACCCACATTCTGCTGATACGAAGAACTGCTCATCTTGCTTTGCTTTTGCAGTTCAAGCTCATGACTCTCAATCTTTTCAATCAAAGCATCCAAAGTAATCGTATCATATAACACATCATTTTTCAAAATAAACACAAACGTTTGCCACTGATCAGCTCGTGGTAAAGCTTCAATGATTTTGTCAATGATTTCCTCACGGGTTTTTGTTATCCCAAACCTATCGAGTTCAATTTTAAGGTGACAAAATCTTTCAATCATTTGTCTTACAGATTCACCTTTTATACCATCAAATAAATCAAATTATTTTTTAAGTAAAGCTATTTTATTCTTTTTGATTTGCTTCCCACCCTCAACTTTTACCCGTAATGCTTCCCACACTGATTTTGATGACCCATCATGATTAAGCAATGCAAAGATGTCATCTCTGATCGACTGTTGGATTAGCACAATCATTCGTTGTTCATATGAAAAATTCTTTTTGTCTTCAACTGATAAGCTTTTAAGTGAAATTTCTTCATTTTTATCATCACCTGGTCTACTATAACTGAATTCCATACAAAACCAACTCTCGTGCGTATAAGCTTTTGCCCAGTTAATAAATCGTTCTTTCCACCAAGTGTAATCCTCAATACTATCAAGTTTGGTGGTTTCGAGTTAGTTCTGTAAAAATTATCATGATTAATATTTTCGGTTATAGCTTTCGAAATGCTTTTTGGTGTGACAGTCGATGTTTCGGAAGAATCTGAAGTATAAGCCTTGTAGAACGTGTTATAAAATTCTTCAACCATGATGTTTGATTCTTTGTTTTTCTCTTTCGTGTATCGCTCCTTGATTTTTCACACACCTACAAACAAACAAATCAAACGTTTTAGACAAGATTTTTTTTAACAAACACTTAAACCACGAGAAGGGTGTCTTTGATGGACAATGTGATCCTTTCGAGAATATAAACGGACTCCGACTGACTTTATTCTTCGAATGAACGAATCAACTTTAAACCATCGGATGGACTAAAAAACTTTTGGGCCTGATATATATCAAGCGGGTGGACTTTAACTACTAAATGATCTCCGGATGAACTCACTAATATATATGTTCGAATGGGGCCTGTTATGATTCTTCCGAATGGGCTTTTTAGACAGCGGATGGACCAACAAGTAAAATTCTTCGGATAAGAATATGAGCGGATGGCTTCAAATATAACTGACCCTCTTGAATAATCTTCCTAATGGATTAAAACACACCCGAATGGACCCCTCATTCCATCAATGATTTTTTTTATATCTTCATGTGGATAGACATTTCATAGACTAACCCACTCAATGAAATACTAATTGAACCAAATTATTGTTCAACACACTTCATTAAATGCACATGCAAATGTCAGTAGATTAAACAATTGAATCAATTTTATTGAACCGTTACAACTCTATTCATCTTTTCACATGATAGTCTGACAAACATTAAATGTTTTCGAATCACTTAAAGTAACCAAAGACTTTCATTAAATGCTATTAGTTATTTCTATTTGATCGATGACATACACTAATACTTTTAATTTGAATATAAAATCTCTGTCACCACTTGAGTATTATCGAACAGATTTTCAAATGTTTCCTTTTATTAAGCCGCAAAAACAATCACTTTTGACAACACAAGATCACTGATTGGACCGTCCCACCTTTAACATATAAACCTTTTGTTTCTTATTGGGCCACAAAGTTACTAAGGTCTGGATGGGTATGATGTTTTATGTCCGGATGAGTGTTATAGGTCCGAATGGGTACACATTAATACACGGTCCGGATGACCAAATACTCATTCCATCCGAGCGAATGGATAAGATTTTGGTTCGAATGAATAGTTTCTTGTCCGGATGAATTAAAACATGGTCCGGATGGGCTAAAAATTACCCATCCGGGCGAATGGCTCCTTTACCCATCCGGATGAACAACCAACAGCAGCTAAACTCAACATTTTCGGACCTTTAATAATCAAATTACCCCCTCAAAACTTTGAATCAACTTCTGAAATTTTATAGGGTTATAAAATCATGTTTTGCGCATCATATATAAAAAAAATCAGCAATTTTTAACCGTAAAATCACTGTTAATTTTGAGTTTTTGTGTCAAAAAGTGAAGAAAATGGGTAGAAGAAGAGTTTTGACAAATCTGATCCGAATTTGACTCTGAAACTGATGAAATCACGTAGATTCTTGTAGATTTGATCCCTGCAATCGATCTCCCACTCTGATACCACTTGTGAACGTGTTGTAGGATCGTGTTTGACTCCTGAACAATTGCGAAACGACACGTATGACGTGCGGAATCCGTGCACGTGTGTGGACCGAACACAAGAACTAATATAATCAAGATTCTATTAAGATCTAATAGTGTTTACCCCTTGAATCTCTTCTTTGCTACTTTCTCTCTAGAAGCTCTAAAGCTCTCCAAATGTAGAAAGATGCAAAAGTCTTAAAATGAAACCTAAAGACTCCTATTTATAGGGCATTAATAAGGAAGGTTTCCTTATTTACAAAAATGCCATTGCCCTATATTTTACAATATAAAACCTTGTTTCATTCAGTTTTCTACTACGATTCGGATTGACGGAGTTGATAGACATTCGTGCACTCACATTATACAAAAGAGAAGACTTCACCAAAATAGGCGTGAAACCCACAATTTGGTGAACAACTCTCAATCCGTTTATTCGTTTTTTAACGAAATTTCACCATCAAGTTAAGAGTGAAATCCTCACCTCGATGGAGAAATTCCAATTCAAACTCTAGTGGACCCTCGTCAATGTGTCAGAATTAACTTTCTTGACCCGACGAGTACTAACCACACTTAGGGTACGATGTAGTCAAGTTAGGGGTGAAACCCGCATCTTGTCAACTAGTCCTATTCCTCGATTTTCAATCCCGCCAAGGTCTCGAACTTTCGATTGACTAAGAACATGTAGTAACCGGAAGAGCAAATACCGTTAACCAAAATTTCGACGAGAGTATTCTACCTATTAGGCCAAATCATGCTTCCCAAACTCAAAAGAACTTTCGACCACTTTGGTTTAGTCAAAGTTCTATTTCGGAACAATCTAAGTTTTGATCAAACCTCCATTTTACTAGTATCAGTTTTATGCTTAACACGATCCAAACTTTTCTTTTCAAAATTCAAATCATTTTCACGATGGTTACACATGCATCATACTAATACCTTTCATATACCTATACGTTATTTATATGCATGATTTCAAAACGTCACTCACAAGGAATACATTACTCATATTCCCAAAAATGGGAGTATATCATCAAGATAGGAGTGATTTCCTTACCTTGATGATTGGCTCTGCTCTTTTTCTTCTTACAATGACTTCACCAATGAGTTAGGGGTGATTTCCTTACCTCGGTGATCGTTACCAATTCTCCTTTTTCTCCAAAGAAACTTTATCATGCCAACCACACGATCAAGTCTTTTATCATTTTGTCAACATTTCTACTTATGCAAAAATCTCAAATCTCATTCTTTTATCAAACATAATTCTTACCATACAATCTATTTTCCGTAAATAACATGCACAAAATTCCTAATCATACCTTAAATGTTTTATTACCCAGTTTTCAAAATCTTATGAATACTACCTACCAACCTAGTCAGTCTAATAAATCTCTTGCTCATGAATTTCATATTCGACTCAATCGCTGAAACACACTCACATTATTATACTAAAGATGTTTTGTTCCCAATAGGGAACCAATGAAACTTTCACTCATATACGTACAAAACTTATAGATGTCGCTTCGTCAACCCCGATTAGTTGATAAACATGATCGATCCGTAGTCAACCTAACCAACAAATGCAAATAGCCTATCCATACACCCTCGAGACTTCAATTTTCAACAACATATCCTAACTTAGTACTAGCTCTCCTACCAGAAAATCCATCGATACCTTAGCACAAGAATCTTACCACCCTCGCCTATACTCTCAACCTAAGAAACACGATACGAACCATACCTAGAGAAACTCCCAATACTCATGATCGGTAACCTACTCATACATCGTACCGTTAACACCAAGCATCATACATATAGGTATTAGTCGGAACCCGACACTTTATCATCAACCTACCACAATCATGTTACCAGCCAAACTAACTCCCAATACATATGCTAGACATAGTAACCCTACACCTACACGACTATACCAATGAAGTTCGACTATCTATAAGTTCATTTTGCTAAAATTATTTTCAAAGACCAAATTTTTCATGAAAATTTCTGAAATACAACTCTTCGTATTTTAATACAAAATACTTTAAATGAAGCAAACTCACTGTTTTCACAAATATTTTTAGACACAACTAATACACAGTCCTAAATGTAAACATGTGGGCAAGGAAACTTCATAGGAGCAGACAATCTCCAACATGCGTAAATCCCATTCTTTTTGAAACAAAAGTAACATTTTCTTCTTACAAAACACATCTTGCGTAACAAATGGATACTTTATATTCTATTGACATTCACAAACTGATTCTCCACTCCCGACAAACTCAGTCTATTTTGATTCAATAAACTCAACGATTTGCTCAAACAACTACACATGCATATCATCGTACACTTTTTAGTCAATATTTCATGACAATCTCACACATATTATCATTACAATTTGTTTTTACACACTCAAAATTTCATGATCATTTTATATGCTTAAACTTGTTACGTTTCAATTTATACTATATATGAAATTGTCATCAATCATACTAATACTCATACATACGCACTACTTGGTAGTCATACTTGAAACCTATACATGAGCATAACCCGAGTGGTTCTCTTACGTTGGTCACATACATACTTAAACATAATCATGCTTACCTGCTTAATTTTCATACGCTATCACACGCACACATTCTCACTTTTAATGTTACTGCATACCCTGACTCATGCACTACTAGTACAAACTGTGCGGATCATGCAATGACCAATATAATCACAGGTGCACACGGGATTATAGTGGTATGCGCATGAAAACCATAGGGTGTTCTACTGTGTATCGTAAGACACGTAACGTAACATGACACCGAATAACGAAATGGACGTAACATGGTTAGAACATGGTGGATGCGCCGCTGGTACATCTTATATATAAGTGTTTCCACCATATTACCAAACTTTCGTAAAACGTGCCATGAGAAATTTGGTGTTTTCCCAGACCTTATTTAAACGCGATTAAATAAACTTTAGTAACTCACAAACGCACTGCTAAAAGCGCGATATCCGATTATCCATGACAAAAACTCATCCTCAACGCTTCATATTCGTATTATATCCAATAATCATACCATTCCTACCCTTGCATTCATCTACTGAATCGTTTGTTCTCTCTCATATCACGATTATTCCCAATTATTCTTTTGACATTTTATCCAAACCTTATTTACAATAGATCGGCCTAAACGTTGAATCCCTTAAACAAATATCCTCACCGGTTCAGTTCTGTCAAAATACTTATTTACTTTTAGGACAATCTTCCATACTTTATTACGCACAAACTTTACTTAGTCGGCCCATTACCACCAAAACCTTTTGAAATCATAATTCCTACCATCCTAGTTTTCCACCAATAAGCAATTCTCTACAAACATGTAATTTTACTAATACGCTATAGGACCGATAAAGTTTTCTTACAACCTACGTTGCGGGCTGACCTTTTCATCAAAATACATCCTATTTTATAGCATAACTTTTCTTAATGGTAGCATCCTTTTTAAATATGTCTCCCATCGATGTATTCGAACTTGGTCAAACTCATTTTGCCTATACACACACATGCACATTTTACTCATACTTATGATTAACGCCTCAAATCACCTTAGTCAAACGAACTACTTTTACAAACCTACCCTTTCGTTCCTCAAATTCCCATGCATTTTCAACTTGGTTCAAACTTCAATATTTCGATTTTAGCCAACCAATTTAGCTAAAATGCCTTTTTCCAAAGTCTTCCTCTTGAATAAATCTCGGGACGAAATTTCCTAAAGGAGGGAAGACTGTAATGCCTCGCTTTTGTAACTTTCCTTATTTAGAAAGTTAGTCTTGTATTATATTTAGCTAAAATGCCTTTTTCCAAAGTCTTCCTCTTGAATAAATCTTGGCGTTATGCAAGCCTAATCCCATTTGGCTTGATGGGGCGCCAAGCCCCTCAATCCGCATAATATTGTTTCCCTTTCACGGGTTGGCCAACTTCTCCACCTCCAAACTCACCCAATCACCTTTAAACTCCATTAAAACTCCAACCCTAATCCACCACTATATAAACAAGCTTCCTACCTCCCATTTTCACTTTCCCAACTCCATTACACTCTCATAATGCCCTCGATTCAGCTGAAATTACAAGTTGTGGCAGATTATTCTAAGTGCCGAAGTGAGCACTTTTTCTTCATTTTCTTCTACTTTTCTTCACCATTTCTTCTTCTACAAAGCTTGGAACACCTCTAGGAATGTTTCCACAGGTGGAACAACACCATTTTGAGGTCCAAATTTTCTTTTTTGGAAGATCTATGGTTAACTTTTATAAAACTCAATCTTTTCTTCAAGAATCTTATGCCTAACATCTTCCTAAACCCATCTATGGTTATGAAACTTGTTAGATCTTGATTCCTACAAGTTTAGAGGTGCAAATACCTCTAAACATTCTGTTTTATTAAGGTTTAAAACAACCTACAAGTGATGGAAGCCATCCAAGTCTACCATAGTTTATATGGCAAGACTTGTGCTTTGGTGAAAGTGTGAACCTTGGAATCTTTGGCTATACTAATTTTTCCACACCTCACTGATGTTTTATTTTGCCATTCCAAGTAGCTTGCTAGTCTTAAAGTAACATAACCCCGTCTAGCCTCCAACACTTAGTTAATTCTTTCCATGTTGAGTCGGCTCACCTGGGTTAAATCTTACTTGGCTACTTGAAGACATATTAGTTAGTTGTATATTTTCTTTCCATTCATGACCATCCGAATCATCCTTATGATGATTTGTGCATCGGTGAATCATACAATGAGGTTAATCCTCCATGCATGACTTATATGAGAATCTGTGATACTTTTGATGGACTTAGATTTAGGATACTATATATATATATATACACTTACATAACTGGACCCATGATGCTAATCGAATTATGATTACGTGTCATGAACTTAGGTTACTTTATCTATGATTCTAAGTCTCACGTTTTTTATTCTAATGGGCAAACTAGGACCCATGAAATAACATACAACTTAGTGTTAAAACGAGTACTTAGGCGAGATATACTTTCTTGTATACTTTTGTACTTGAATTCTAAATCCCGAATGACCTTATACCTTCGATTCCCCATTCCCCATGACCTTTTTTTTACACTTTTGGGTGCAATACGTTATACTATTAAACACACGCAATCACTTATACTTTATGCAAACACATACAATCCAATCATACGTGCTTAAATACGTGATACTTTATTTGTATACTTGGAACATTCTTATGTAATTACTTATCAATAACTTTGTTTAAAACCTTCCCTTAACATGTATAGCGCTATAGGAGTAACGCACCGCCCGTATTCTTGAGGTCATGTTAAGTTTAGTCATACGATAAGGTTACGCAGTTACGCTAGTGGTAATCAGATGATCGACTTGTATAATTGCATGCCTTGATAAATTAATCTAGTTAACTATTTTTGTCATGTTGAATGTTCAAACTTTTATATATGCTAGTAATCAAACTTGTATACTCGCCGATACTTTTGTATTGAACCATACTTTAAACATATTTGTAGGATTTGATGATGATGGTGATGCACGGAAGCTAGTACGATGCCTAGAAATGCACCTTAAACTTTAATACTTTTTGTATTTTTATTTTGATTCAAACTTATTGTACTTTCATTTTCAACCAATGTACTTATAACAACCCACCTAAAATTTTTTTCGACACCCCTAATATAATTAAAATGTCCCTATATGTCTTAAAATACAATCCATATACGAAAACGGGCCCTGAATACCTTTATTTTTATTAAAATTAAATAAAAACAGATTTTAATGGTCACTCGCGGGGCGCGTAGCCCTTGGCGACCACCTACGCGGGCTGTGACAACTCCAATCTCTGGCGAGCCACTAGGCCGCCACGTGGCAGCCTCGTGTCATGCCTAGTGGCCGAATCAGCGCAGCAAGGGGCTACCCTAGCTAGCCTCATGGGTCGCGAAGGCCCTAGTCGTGTTCTACGCGGGGCGCGACGGAACCAAAATCAGGCCCTATATAAAGAGGGCATCGGCCTTCAGTTTCAATCGTTCAAATCTCTTTCTCTCTCATGAATTTCTATATAGTCAAAGTAATTTCCGGGCATAATACCCCCTAAATAACGAAGTTCTGCTCCATTGTAAGTATCATAACCCCGGTTACGTATTAGATACGATGCCTGATTGATCCAGGGTTCCGTAACGGCTGTCGTGGTTCTGCCCGACGTAGTCGTTGGAATGCCGTCTCGGGGAGGGTATCATTAATATGAATAATGGGTTATTATACTAACACGTGTGCATTTGTGTAAATTATAGATAATCACCAGGGAACCCCTAAAAGAAAACCTAAGACAACAATGTGAGTAATCTCCTTTTTGTAAACTGTTTTTACAAAACCTTAAATATTTTACAATGTGATTAAGTAGTGATTGAGTCTTTGTAATTCTTCAATTACTGCTGGTATTATGGGGTTTTGTATACATTACTTGATAATCTTCACAATTGGACAACGGATTAGCCAATGTGTGATATGACCATAGCCACAGATCCGGTCGAGTGGCAAGTACTGAATGAGTAATTATGTAGATGTAAACATTGTAATCGCTCTCAATACTGTATTAATTGATAAAACTCTTCTTGATTAAACTGGGATTCACTCACCAGTATTTCCCACTGACAAAATGTTTTTAAACGCGTTTCAGGTAACAAAATGTGAAAGCCAACTAGAAGCGAGCTGGACAGCACTGAAGGCTTGGAAAAGTGGCTATAAAAGTTACCTAAATAACAGAAGATGTTTTATTCAATAAAATGGAGATTATCTCTATAAATCAGTTTGTAATAAAAACTTGGGTTTTATCCCAATATGTTTAATATTATAAAAGTGTGGTATTTACTCTGATAAAATATTTCCTAACTACGGTCCTGATGAAATTTTCGCTGCCAAATAATGATGAACATCGATACCACCAAAACTGGTCTCGCGGCCGCCCGTTCCCGGGACAGATACGGGGCGGGGGTTGCGACAGGAGGTGGTATCAGAGCTAAGCCACTGATTCAGCCACAGAAGTGTTCAGCTGACACCAAAATATTATATGTTAGGAAATTTTCTACGGAACTACGTGCATATTTGTATTTTATTATTGTGTGTTATTTAACTATTTGTTAGTTTACAGTATGAGCGACCAAGGACCTTCCGATGCGTATCGTCAGTTATCCGACTCACCTAGAAGCGAAGGCACCTCTTCACAGCCTGCCCTCTTAGGGTATTCTGCTGATAATGAAGATGGAATATTCGTGTTTAAGGCTCAGTCTGAAGAGCCATTCCTTCCTAAAAAGAGAGGATGGTTCAGTAGGGGAGCGCATGAACGTAGGAAACGAATGAAAAAGTTACAACAATAGAGAGCCTTAGCAGCCGCTAAAAGAAAGACAGATGCCCACGCCCAAGATATGATTAATAGGGGTTTAGCAAACTTCCATATCTTAGCAACCACAGCAGCCGACCCTAAGCTGGAGCAACTGATAGCACCCCAACCATTACCACTATTCCCCGCTCAACCAATGGAAATAGAAAACAACCCAGAAAACCAAGTCGAAATGCATGATTTTAAACCAGAAGAGATACCTAGGGTACCAGCACCTAATCCCTTAGACCCAGACTACGACCCGTGGTTAGATGATAATAGGGACTATGTGCAACGTTACCCCATACCAGAGGACATGCCCATGCCGAATCTAGGAGCCTACCCATGTCACACCCCAACCAATGGTGGAATTATTGGAGTGGGACTTGTTCAAGATTGCATGAGACTTCATAACACTATTTGTGACAATATTTAATTCAACCGATTTCATTTCATAAATAAATTATCAAAACATTACAAGAAATTCAAATAACAACATTGTTCAACATAACATAACAAAATTGATACAATACTTTAAACCTAAACGTCTGAGTGGGTATCTAGGCATCTTTGCTAATCCATTTCTTAGCATCATCAATCATCAACCTGTAACATGTTTAAAATACAATTCAATGCAAAAGCAAAGACGAGTATACAAGTTTAAGAATAAGTATAAGTACAAAAGTTTAAAAACGAATCCACATGGTAACTTAGTTTATACAAGATCAACCTATCATGGCATGCAATATTTCTAGTCAACCCTCTGTTTACGCAAAATGATATAATTCAACATGACCACTAGTCTACGGGCGGTGCGTTACTCCTATAGCGCTATACATGTTAAATGGAAGCTCGTGAAAGCTAATGACTAAAACATATCACATAAGTATGGTCCACGTATAAGCATCAAGTATCATAACATAGTATTCATGTATAAGGATTGTTGTCGTGCATTGCATAAAGAATAAGTTTAAGTGTGTTTTAATAAGGTAACATGTTACACCCTAAAAAGTGGTAAACATAAAAAGGGGGTTGCGAGTATACTCACGGTTTTGCAAGTCTTCTACTTGGTAATCCCGCGAGTGAGTTGGTTGATTAAGAAGTTGGAACACCAAGTCCTTCTAAACAAAGGAAACATAGGTGTGTGAGTTTGGGAATTCGGAAGATTTAAGGATTTAGGAAGTTAAAACACAAGAATATATTATTTGAAAGTAATCATCTTTTAACACTAAGTACTTGTTCTTGACACTATGAAACCTCAAGGGTTAATGTTTTCATGAGTAATATACTCATTAGAATCGTAACAAGTCTTATGCCTTAGATGATGTTATTCTAATATCTTCACGAATAAACACAAGTCCACCATCAAGAGTTCGAATAGTATATATATGTATAAGTATTATATGTATTATTTAGTCCATTAGTCAAGCATGAGGTAGAAGATTATTCTTCATTTAGGCACCTCTAGTATCATGGAAGTCATGTAGGAGGTAGGAAGAAAAAGCTTCCATTTAGGTACCTCTTATGGTCCACCAATACACTTGATGTAAAAACATACAAGGAGGGTCATGAACTAATATCAATACAAGAATAAGAAACAACTATACTATGAGAAATCATCAAGTAATGTGGGGATTCTATGTTGGACAACCCAAGTTAGTCCATAATCACACCTTCATCAAGCTTGAAGCTTGAACATCACTTGTGGGTTAAAAACCCTAAACAAAACAGAATATATGTGAGGTTTAACCTCTGATTTCATATGTCTCAGCCTCTTTTTTAAGCTTAACTAACCAAAGAAATGGTTATAAGCACAAGGATGTGGGTTTGAGTGAGTTAAACTCAAGTTTGCACAAGTATAAACAAGGTTTGATTAAAACAAAACTAACAGTGAACTTTGGAGCCTATTTGCTAGAGTTCTAGGGACTTATTCATTGTGAAATGATCATGGAATCGAAGCTAAGGTCAAGCCAAGCGTTCTGGAAAAAGAATGAGCTAAAACGGATGAGAAATGAAGAAGTTATGCTCACTTTAGTGGAGCTTGATGCTTCTGTCCGAACTTGCACTTGCAGCTACGTTTTTGAGTGATTGAGAGAGTTGTGAGAGTGTTTCTAAAGTGCAAATGGCTTGGAGTAGTGTGGGTTTATATAGGGAATGAATTAGGGTTGGTTTAGAGGTGTAATTAATGCCAAAAACCCGGTTTAAACTTCAAAAACAACCAAATCCCGCTCAAATTCACGAAGGAGACAAGGCTGCTGGTTCTGGGACCTGGCTCACGGCCTGCGTAGCCCAAGACATAAGTCTACGCGGCCTATATGGAGGGGGGTGGGCTGAAGTTTCATTTATTACACTTAGGCCCCTATAGTTTGTTATTTTGTGCATTTAGGGTGTTTTAGGGACTAGTTTTGCCATAAAAGCATAGTTTAAGGCCAAATCAAGTATGATGAACATAATCAAAGTATAATTAAGCGTAGGAAGGTCGTATTTAAATATCGTTTACGATCAAATCACGTTTTATGCATAAGTTTCACATAATTGCAAGTTTAGTACATAGTTTCCAAGAATTACGAATAAGCATCAATTGTTCCACGAAATCGAATGTATGAGCATGTAATAAGTATGTATAACATGTATTGAACAAAATACAAGTTTCATTTATGATCCAAGTCTCGGATTTTACAATGGTTACAAAGAAAGAACGATTACAAGAACACAAGACTTCCAAAAATAGAAATACAAACAAGACTTTCTATTTATGGAAAGTATGAAGTAGCAGGGCATTACAGTCTCCCCTCCTTTAGGGAATTTCGTCCCGAAATTTAGGAAGAAGTAGGGAAAAGTTGCGGATACTTCATCTTCATGTGACTCTTGAGTTCCCAAGTGAATTCAGCGCCACGTTTACCTTCCCGTCGAACCTTGATGATGGGAATTTTACTGCGCCTCAATAACTTGACTCCTTGATCCACGATTTCGATGGGTTTTTCCACAAAGTGCAAGGTCTCGTTGACTTGAAGGTCCTCAAGTGGAACTTGAAGCCCTTCGTCAGCTAGACACTTCTTTAAGTTGGACACATGGAAGACAGGATGTACATTGTTGAGTTCTTCAGGTAGGTCCAGTCTATACGCAACCTTGCCAATCCTTTCTAGAATCTTGAAAGGACCAACGTACCGAGGTGCGAGCTTCCCTTTCTTACCAAAACGAACTACACCCTTCCAAGGGGATACTTTGAGAAGTACGAAGTCACCTGTCTCGAATTCCAAAGGTTTGCGATGCTTGTCGGCGTAACTCTTTTGTCAGCTCCTGGCTTTCAGTAAGTTGTCTCAAACCTGTAAAATCTTCTCCGTCACTTCTTGTATAAGCTCGGGACCAGTGAATTGAGATTCACCAATCTCCTGCCAACTAATAGGCGAACGGCACTTACGACCATACAATGCTTCGAAAGGTGCCATTTGAATACTCGCATGATAACTGTTGTTGTACGAGAATTCGATCAACGGCAAGTGTGAATCCCAGTTGCCACCAAAATCTATTACGCATGAACGAAGCATATCCTCTAATGTTTAGATAGTACGCTCGGTTTGACCGTCTGTCTGAGGATGAAAAACGGTGCTAAGGTTAAGAACAGTACCCATAGCAGATTGAAAAGTTTGCCAAAGACGAGACGTAAAACGAGCATCACGATCGGAAATGATGTCAATGGGGGTACCATGACGATAAATGATCTCATTAGTGTAGATTCTAGCCAATTTCTCGACTTTGAAATCTTCACGAATGGGAAGAAAATGAGCTGATTTGGTTATTCGATCAACGATCACCCAAATACTGTCATGACCAGAAGAAGTACGAGGAAGCTTAGTGATAAAGTCCATGGCAATGCTCTCCCATTTCCAGACAGGAATTTCTGGTTGTTCGAGCAAACCAGAGGGACGTTGATGTTCGGCTTTTACCTTCGAACAAGTAAGACATTTCACCACGTAAGAGGCGATATCTCTCTTCATCCCAGGCCACCAATAGGACGTACGCATGTCGTGGTACATCTTATCAGCACCAGGATGAACAGAATACCTTGTTTTGTGTGCCTCATTCATGAGAAAGTCTCGGCGGTTTTCACGATTAGGGATCCAGATACGATTGAGATAGTATAGAATACCATCGGATTTAGACATGAGTTCATGTTCCTTGGCACCTCGTATCTCAACAGAGAGGCTACCTTCGTTAATGGAGGCGTATTGAGCTTCACGAATACGGTTTTAAAGATCGTTACCGAGTTGGAGACAACGGATACTCTTCATATGAGTTTTACAACTAAGAGTGTCGGCTACTACATTCGCTTTACCTGGATGGTATTTGATTTCGCAGTCATAGTCGTTTAACAGTTTCACCCAACGACGTTGACGCATGTTCGGTTCTTTTTGGTTGAAGATGTGTTGAAGACTCTTATGGTCGGTGAAGACCACACACTTAGTCCCATATAGGTAGTGTCGCCAAATCTTCAACGCAAAAACAACTGCGCCAAGTTCAAGGTCGTGAGTAGTATAGTTTTTCTCATGTATCTTAAGTTGTCTCGACGCGTAAGCGATAACCTTGTCGTGTTTCATAAGGATACAACCAAGGCCAAGGTTTGAAGCATCGCAATACACGACGAAGTCATTGTTACCATCAGGAAGCACGAGGATAGGAGCATTGCATAGCATGTCCTTAAGCGTTTGGAAGGATTCCTCTTGTTTGGGACCCCAAACAAAAGATTTCTCTTTTTGAGTCAAAAAGGTCAAGGGAACAGCGATCTTCGAGAAGTTAGAGATAAAACGACGATAATAACCAGCAAGGCCAAGAAACGAATGTATTTCAGACGGAGATTTAGGTGTGATCCAGTTCTTCACAGCTTCGATTTTAGCGGGGTCAACATGAATACCAAGTTCGTTGACAGTATGACCAAGGAATTGAACCTCTTTTAACCAAAATTCACACTTGGAGAATTTGGCGTATAGACGTTCAGTACGAAGAAGTTCAAGGATAAGACGCAAGTGTCGCTCATGCTCTCCTTGTGTCTTGGAATAAATAAGAATATCGTCAATGAAAACGATCACGAAACGGTCCAAGTATGCTTTGCACACGCGGTTCATCAAATCCATGAAAACGGCAGGTGCGTTGGTCAAACCGAAGGGCATGACCACGAACTCGTAATGACCATAACGCGTACGAAAAGCGGTTTTAGGTACATCTTCTTCGAGGACTCGAAGTTGATGGTACCCAGAACGAAGATCGATCTTTGAAAAGCAGGTCGCGCCTTGCAACTGATCGAAGAGGTCATCGATGCGCGGAAGAGGGTATCAGTTCTTGATAGTAAGCTTGTTGAGCTCACGATAGTTAATACACATACGGAATGACCCATCTTTCTTTTTAACGAACAAAATGGGAGTGCCCCAAGGAGAAGTACTAGGGCGTATAAAGCCTTTATCAAGAAGCTCTTGAAGTTGACTCGAGAGCTCTTGCATCTCAGAGGGTGCTAAACGGTAAGGAGACTTAGCGACAGGCGTAGAGCCGGGCACTAAATCAATACGAAAGTCGACAGAACGAGCAGGAGGCGGACCAGGAAGATCGTCGGGAAACACATCGGGGAAATCACGTACAACGGGAACGTCACTTATGCTTGGGCCTTTGTCCTTCTTTTCCACAATATGGGCAAGAAAGGCGAAGGTACCCTTGTGTAAGAATTTGTTTGCTTGGATACACGACATAAGCTTGAGACCTTGAGAAGGTTTCTCGCCATACATGTGTAGAGAATCACCGTTTGGGAGAGGGAGGCGGATAAACTTTTCAGAACAAACAACTTTAGCACGAACTCGCCTAAGCCAGTCCATGCCTACTATGATGTCAAAGCTACCCATTTGCATAGGTATAAGATCAATTGAAAACGTATGATCGTTAAGATTCAAGGAGCAATTGGAAAGAACGGAATCAACAGTGACGGATTTACCATTAGCGACTTCAACAGCGAAAGATTTTGGCAACTTAGAGCGTTTACACTTAAGCAATTGTTCAAATTCTAACGACACAAAACTTTTATCGGCGCCAGTATCAAACAGACAAGAAGCATAAACATGGTTCACAAGAAACGTACCAGTGATAACATTGTCTGCGTTCTGAGCCTGAGCTGCAGTGATGACAAAAGCTCGGCCTCTAGCAGGTTGTTGAGCTTGTTGTTACTGCTGTGGCAGTTGCTGCTGCTGCTGTTGAGGTTGATAACGCTAGGGACAGACATTGGCGAGATGATTGAGATCACCACACTTGAAGTATGCTCGCATAGGAGCAGTTTGAGGTTGAGGGAAGTTTCGACAACAGTTAGCAAAATGACCATACCTCTGACAGTTGGCACATTTGCGGCAGGGTACGTTGGTAGGATGATGAAACAAACAGGTGGTACATTTGGGATGAGATCCAACATAACCTTGTTTTGGTGGTTCGGTGTTTGCGGGTGCAACGGCGGCTACAGCTTGTAAAGGTTGTGGGTTTGGCGGAGTGACGACCGCACAATTTTGGCTCGAAGCCTTCCGCTTCTTGCCTTGGTTTTTCTTGGACAATTGGGAGGGTGAGGGCTCAACAGTGGAAGTGTCGGTGGTGGCTTGGCGTGCATTCTTCGTTGAAACCTTGTCATAGGTTCCATGGAGAACGCAGTTGTTGTTAAGTTCGGTGGCTATGGTATAGGCTTCCTCGATGGTTTTAGGGTTAGCGAAGGCAAGATGATTGGTCAAGGAAGGTGCAACACAGCGAATGAACTTTGTTATGGTTTTGGGAACGGAATCGACTTGTCCAGGACAGAGGATACTAAGCTGTTTGAAGTGCGTAATCAGACTGTACATGTCGCTCCCCTTTTGCGTTAGGTTCCAAAATTTGTTCTCCAACTTTTGGAGCTCGTGAGGAGGACAAAAGTGGTCTTTCATAAGCTTCTTAAGCTCGTCCCAAGGTAACGCATGCACAACATCGTTTCCTCTCTTGTTACGTTCGGTGGTCCACCACTCGAGTGCCCTCGAGCGGAAGACTCCAGTTGTGTTCAAGGTTCGTAGCTCATCGAGACAACCACTTTGTAAGAATGTAAGCTCAATTGCGTCAAACCAATTCATCATGGTGGTAGCGCCATCTTCGCCTGTAAACTCCAAAGGTTTACAAGCCATAAATTGCTTGAATAGGAATGTCGGCTTGGGTTTTTTGGCCTTCGAATCGATGGAGCCATGCGGTGAATTGGTGTTTGGCTGAATCTTGCTAACAATGTCGGGTATGACCTTGGCCATGAATTTCATGCAATCCTTTTGTGACATGGAGTTGGATTTGGCATTGGCGTTGGAGGTCGAACCCTTCTTTGACTTGGTTTTCTTGGAAGCACCGTCGGACGACATCTAAGGAATCGAAAGAGAAGGAAAGGATGAGACTTGATCATAAATTTGTAATGAGTTTGCAAGTTTTAAACATGTAAGCACGATGTAACACGTATGGTTCACATAGTTAGCATGATTTCAACAAGTATTCAACAAGTATAAACACGTATGAATGCGTAAAAAGAGTATAAATTTAGTTTGTTCACGAGAATTATTATTGTTTTTGATTGCACGAGATGTGCGAATTGTGTAACGGTTTCAAAATGAACGAGGTAACAAGTATAAAATCACATATAAATTGAATCACATAAAAGAGAGGCTCATAAAACATTGGATTGTTTCGGGTTTAGAAACGTCGACTATTCCAAAGTGAATCGAAAGTCCTTTCAAATTAGAGAAACGTGCCTTGGCCTATAAGTAAGATACTCTCGTCGAGAAGTGATTAACGGTATCTTACCCTTCCAGTTACTACACGTCTCTAATCGATTGAAACAATCAAAACTTTGGCGAGATCGAAAATCGAGGAATGGGTCTCAATCGACAAGGTGCGGGTTTCACCCCTAACTTGACGATTTCGTACCCTAATGTGGTTGGTACTCGTCGGGTCAAAATATAATTTCGACACTATGACGAGGGTCCACTAGAGTTTAAATTGGAAATTTACCATTTAGATGTGGATTTCACTCCTAGCTAAATGGCGAAATTTCGTGCAAAATAAGAATAAGCGGAATGAGAGTCGTTCACCAAATTGTGGGTTTCACGCCTATTTTGGTAAACTCGTCTCTTTTGTATAAAGAGTGTCTTCAAGTCTTCGAGTGTATTGTGTAAAATGTCATAGGAAAGACAACATGTATATATTAAGACCAAAAAGAAGAGAGAAGCAAAGTAGGAAGAATAACATTTTAAGCATGTAACAAGAATGGTCAAAATATGGTTGCTACTATAGACTAGGTCGAATCATGGCATTCTACCTAATTCCTTATAGTTATGGCTCTGATACCAATCTATCACACCACAACCAATGGCGGAATCATTGGAGTGGGACTTGTTCAAGATTGCAAGAGACTTCATAACACTATTTGTGACAATATTTAATTCAACCGATTTCATTTCATAAACAAATTGTCAAAACATTACAAGAAATTCAAATAACAACATTGTTCAACATAACATAACAAAATTGATACAACACTTTAAACCTAAACGTCTAAGTGAGTATCTAGGCATCTTTGCTAATCCATTTCTTAGCATCATCAATCATCAACCTGCAACATGTTTAAAATACAATTCAATGCAAAAGCAAAGGCGAGTATACAAGTCTAAGAATAAGTATAAGTATAAAAGTTTAAAAATGAATCCACATGGCAACTTAGTTTATACAAGATCAACCTATCATGGCATGCAATATTTCTAGTCAACCATCTGTTTACGCAAAATGATATAATTCAACATGACCACTAGTCTACGGGCGGTGCGTTACTCCTATAGCGCTATACATGTTAAATGGAGGCTCGTGAAAGCTAATGACTAAAACATATCACATAAGTATGGTCCATGTATAAGCATCAAGTATCATAACATAGTAATCATGTATAAGGATTGTTTTCGTGCATTGCATAAAGAATAAGTTTAAGTGTGTTTTAATAAGGTAACATGTTACACCCCAAAAAGTGGTAAACATAAAAAGGGGGTTGCGAGTATACTCACGGATTTGCAAGTCTTCTACTTGGTAATCCCGCGAGTGAGTTGGTTGATTAGGAAGTTGGAACACCAAGTCCTTCTACACAAAGGAAACATTGGTGTGTGAGTTTGGGAATTCGAAAGATTTAAGGATTTAGGAAGTTAAAACACAAGAATAAATGTATTCAAAAGTAATCATCTTTTAACACTAAGTACTTGTTCTTGACACTATGAAACCTCAAGGGTTAATGTTTTCATGAGTAATATACTTATTAGAATCGTAACAAGTCTTATGCCTTAGATGATGTTATTCTAATATCTTGACGAATAAACACAAGTCCACCATCAAGAGTTCGAATAGTATATATATGTATAAGTATTATATGTATTATTTAGTCCATTAGTCAAGCATGAGGTAGAAGATTATTCTTCATTTAGGCACCTCTAGTATCATGGAAGTCATGTAAGAGGTAGGAAGAACAAGCTTCCATTTAGGTACCTCTTATGGTTCACCACTACACTTGATGTAAAACATACAAGGAGGGTCATGAACTAATATCAATACAAGAATAAGAAACAACTATACTATGAGAAATCATCAAGTAATGTGGGGATTCTATGTTGGACAACCCAAGTTAGTCCATAATCACACATTCATCAAGCTTGAAGCTTGAACATCACTTGTGGGTTAAAAACCCTAGACAAAACAGAATATATGTGAGGTTTAACCTCTGATTTCGTATGTCTCAGCCCCATTTTTAATCTTAACTAACCATAGAAGTGGTTATAAGAATAAGGATGTGGGTTTGAGTGAGTTAAACTCAAGTTTGCACAAGTATAAACAAGGTTTGATTCAAAACAAAACTAATAGTGAACTTTGGAGCCTATTTGCCAGAGTTCTAGGGACTTATTCATTATGAAATTCCCATGGAATTGAAGCTAAGGTCAAGCCAAGCGTTCTGGAAAAAGAATGAGCTAAAACGGATGAGAAATGAAGAAGTTATGCTCACTTTAGTGGAGCTTGATGCTTCTGTCCGAACTTGCACTTGCAGCTACGTTTTTGAGTGATTGAGAGAGTTATGAGAGTGTTTCTAAAGTGCAAATGTCTTGGAGTAGTGTGGTTTTATATACGGAATGAATTAGGGTTGGTTTAGAGGTGTAATTAATGCCAAAAACCCGGTTTAAACTTCAAAAACAACCAAATCCCGCTCAAATTCGCGAAGGAGACAAGGCTGCTGGTTCTGGGACCTGGCTCGCAGCCCGTGTAGCGCAAGACATAAGTCTACGCGGCCTGTATGGAGGGGGTGGGCTGAAGTTTCATTTATTACACTTAGGCCCCTATAGTTTGTTATTTTGTGCATTTAGGGTGTTTTAGGGACTAGTTTTGCCATAAAAGCATAGTTTAAGACCAAATCAAGTATGATGAACATAATAAAAGTATAATTAAGCGTAGGAAGGTCGTATTTAAATATCGTTTATGATCAAATCACGTTTTATGCATAAGTTTCACATAATTGCAAGTTTAGCACATAGTTTCCAAGAATTACGAATAAGCATCAATTGTTCCACGAAATAGAATGTATGAGCATGTAATAAGTATGTATAAAATGTATTGAACAAAATAAGAGTTTCATTTATGATCCAAGTCTCGGATTTTACAATGGTTACAAAGAACGAACGATTTCAAGAACACAAGACTTCCATAAATAGAAATACAAACAAGACTTTCTATTTATGGAAAGTATGAAGTAGCAGGGAAATACAACCCAGGTTTGGACCTTCTAGATCCCTACTATGATAGTGATCAATACATCAGGGAAATTTTAGAGAATCCTTACCCATACCAGGAACCCACACCCCAGTTTCCAAACTCAGTCCCAGCACCTGCACCCCCAATGAGTGCAAAAAATGTGCAAGAGCTCCGAACTTTCGGAGAAGAAATTTTAGAAAGTAGCGAGAGAATGAGGCAGGTAGGAGAACGACTCGTCTGGAAGTATGATGAGCGTAATATGGATTTCTGGATGAATCCATATCAGTGAAAGTGAGGGTGGAGATGGTAATAATAATAATATATAATAATATATGATATGTGTGTATAAAAAAAACTACGGATGCCTACTACTAATAGTGTAATTTCAATTTCAGTCGTATTGTAATTTTAATTTCAGTATTGGTTTGTATTAGATGCATACTATATATATAAGAAAGAGTAAGTCGCAATGCTCGACGTTTTTTATCAATATGCGGGTTGTGTGATTGGTTGTGTATTAAATATTATCTTGTGATATTAATACATGGTAAATGTTTAAAATTCAGATGGACCATGAGGTGAACCAAGAAAACCAGAATGATAATAACCAGAATGACAATAATGAGAAGCCGAACAATAATAACAATGGAAATCAAGTGGATAATAGTGCCATCCAACACATAGCGGCACAAGGGATAATAGATGCAATGCCATATATTATTCAAACAGTTTGGGAAGCGGATAATAAGAGTAACCATAGCAGCAAACGACCAACTGAACCTGAAAACAGCGTAAACAATGGACCCATACTTCAAGTGCCCATTCCCAAAAGAAGAAGAACCATATCTTATGGTTGTTCTTATAAAGAATTCTGGTCTTGTAAACCAATGGAATTCTCGGGCAATGAAGGGGCCGTTGCAGCTCTACGCTGGATAGAAAAGACTGAGGCAGTCTTAAAAATAAGCAAGTGTGCGGAAGAGGATAAGATAATGTTTGCTTCTAATCTGTTTAAGAACTCAGCCTTAGAATGATGGAACACGATCCTCTAGTCTAGGGGAAGTGACAGGATTTACAATATGGAATGGGAGGAATTTAAGAACATGATAGAAAGAAAATTATGTCCTCCCAATGAAAAAGAACAGATAGCAAATAAGTTTTTAAACCTTAGGATGACTGGAGTGGATAGTAAGGGATACACTACATTATTCTTTGAATATGCCAGAATAGTGCCAACCCTTGCATCACCTGAACCATTATTAATCTCCCATTACATCTGGGGATTAATTAGTGAGATAAGGCATGTTGTCAAAGCAGCTAGACCTCAAACTATAGAAGAAGCTGTAGAACTAGCAAATACCTTGACTGATGAATTAGGGCGTACACGGGAAGAAGATCAGAGGAGGAACCTAGCTCAAAAGCTTACTCAGGAATTTCGCTCCGGAAATTCCAATCGTGGGAGAAACATAGGTTCTACTTCTGCACCTTTCTGCAAGAATTGCAAAGGGAAGCATTCTGGAAGATGCTCCATATATTGCAATTTCTGCAAGATATCTGGACACAAGGAAGAAGACTGCAGGAAGAAACTTAACAACAGGATATGCTACAACTGCGGAGAACAAGGCCACATCAAGCCAAACTGTCCAAAACTAGCTCCAGCTACAAATAACAAGAATACTAAAAATGCTAGAGCATTTGTTCTAACTGCAGAAGAGGCCAAGATAATTTCGGATGTGATAGCCGGTACGCTTTTAGTTAATGATGTTTTTGCTAAAATATTATTTGACTCTGGTTCGAACCAAAGTTTTATTAATACTTCATTTTGCAAGTTACTCAATCAACCATTAACTAAACTCCCACAAGAATGTCTAGTAGAGACAGCAAATGGGGAAACCGTTAGGATTTCTAAAATCTTGCAGGGAGCAAGAATAAAGTTTTTAAATCAAAAGTTTATTGCAAACCTTTACCCAATGAATCTGGCAGGATTTGATGTTGTATTAGGAATGGATTGGTTAATAACCAATAAAGCCAGTATTTTATGTGATCAAAAGTCAGTCTAAGTAAATTCACCAAAGGGTGAAAAGATCACAATTAAAGGAGATAAACCATCTAAATCCACAAAATTCATCTCTGTGATGAAAACGGAAAGTTGTATAAGAAAAGGATATATGGTGTATTTGATTTCCATAATCACTAACACTAAAGGAAAAGAACTAAAAGATATTCCAGTAGTATCTCAGTTTTCAGATGTATTTCCAGAAGAATTACCAGGACTACCGTTAGACAGAGAAGTTGAATTCAGAATCCATCTGCTACCAGGGACAACACCGATTGCCAAAGCACCTTACCGTTTGGCACCCGCAGAAATGCAGGAACTAAAGAAACAGTTAGACGAATTGTTGGAGAAAGGATTCATACAGCCAAGTTCATCGCCATGAGGAGCGCCAATCTTATTCGTTAAAAAGAAAGACGGATCGATGCGTATGTGCATTGACTACCATGAATTGAACAAGGTCACGATTAAGAACCGGTATCCATTAACGAGGATCGATGATCTGTTCGATCAATTGCAAGGAGCTCGATTTTTCTCAAAAATCGATCTATGGTCAGGATATCATCAATTAAAGGTACCGGAAGAGGACATTCCTAAGACCGCGTTTAGAACAAGCTATGGTAATTATGAATTTACTGTCATGCCATTTGGTTTAACCAATGCCCTAGCTGCATTCATGGACATGATAAACCGAATATGTAAGCCATATTTGGATAAATTCATAATTGTCTTTATAGATGATATTCTTATTTACTCTAAGAGTAAAGAAGAACATGCAAAGTATTTGCACGCACTTCTAAGTTTACTAAGGAAAGAAAAGCTTTACGCTAAGTTTTTAAAGTGCGAGTTTTAGTTGGAACAAGTACAGTTTCTTGGACACTTAGTCAATCATGAAGGAATTCATGTAGATCCCACCAAGATCGAGGCAATTACCAAATGGAAAACCCCTGAGTCACCAACCGAGGTTAGTAGTTTCTTAGGATTGGCCGGTTATTATAGAAGATTTATTCGAGATTTTTCTAGAATAGCCATTCCTTTAACTAAGCTAACCTGTAAATCTATTAAGTTTGAATGGGGACCAAAACAAGAAGAAGCCTTTAGAATCCATAAGCAAAGATTAACCATCGCACCCATACTAGCGTTACCAGAAGGAGCTGAAGACTTTGTAGTCTATTATGACGCTTCTAAATTAGGTTATGGATGTGTGTTAATGCAACGTCAAAAGGTTATAGCTTATGCATCTAGACAACTTAAGAATCATGAAGAGAATTATTCAACCCATGATTTAGAATTAGGAGCTATAATTTTTGCCCTGAAAATTTGGAGACATTACCTTTACGGTAGTAAGTTTACCATTTTTACAGATCATAAAAGTTTAAGGTATGTTTTTGGGCAAAAGGAATTAAATATGAGACAAAGACGTTGGATGGAGATACTTAGTGATTATGACTGTAATATCCAGTATCATGCAGGAAAGGCAAATGTAGTGGCTGATGCTTTAAGCCGAAAGTATCATGAAAAGCCAAAAAGGGTACGTTCTCTTAAATTAAATCTACAAGTAGATTTAAATGAACAGATTAGAAAAGTACAGGAATCAGTAATCAAGGATGATACTGAAAAGTTAAAAGGAATGATTAAGGAATTAGAACAAGGAACAGATGGAATTTGGAGATTCCATAAGAAAAGAATGTGGATACCTAAATTAGGAAATCTACGTCACCGTATATTAGAAGAAGCCCATAAGTCTAAGTATACGATGTACCCTGGAAGTGATAAGATGTATCAGGATTTAAGAAAGAATTTTTGGTGGATAGGAATGAAAAAGGATATAGCAGCTTATGTTTCTAAGTGTTTAACTTGTTCACAAGTTAAAGCTGAACATCAGAAACCCTCAGGTTTGTTGCAACAGCTAGAAATGTCAGTTTAGAAATGGGAATTGATAACAATGGATTTTGTTACCAAATTACCCAAAACAAGGAAAGGTAATGATACAATCTGGGTAATTGTAGACAGGCTAACTAAGTCAGCTCACTTCGTACCAATGAAGGAAACTTTCAATATGGAACAGTTAGCTAAATTATATGTAAATGAAATAGTTTCATTACATGGAATTCCTTTTGATGTATGCAAAATGCAACATATAAATTTCATCAATTATGCATAAAACTAACCCTTTTTTAGTACTAATGTTGGAAAAAGTGTGCTTTTGTCTTCCTTTTGTATTTTCAGGATTAAATGAGCTCAAATTAACAAAAGAAGCAAAAAGACATCAAAATCTAACATAAATACAAGAAAAGGAACAAGACGTGATATGCTCGACCCCACGACAGCATCTTCCCAAGCAAAACAGGATAACAAAAGACTGAACACGCCCCGTGCTCAGCCAGCACGGGGGCGTGCCCAAGTGTCAGCAGAAAAGACAAAGTTGTAGAAGCTTCTATTGCCCACCACGGGGCCGTGCTCAGCGAACACGGGGCCGTGGTCAACTATAAGATTCGCACAATCCAGGCAAATCTTCATAGTACAAAGATTCTTCTGCACCACGGGGTTGTGCTCAGTGGACACGGGGGCGTGGTCAACTAATAAGACAAGCTGCATTAAATGAAGAAAGAGAAGGATGTGGACACGGGGCCGTGCCCACTGGACACGGGGCCGTGCCCGAGCTTCTGTTCAGCCTATAAATAGAAGTGCTTGGCTCAAGCTCAAACCATCCCTTGGCACACCACCTCTCTCACACTTCACCCACCACCCACCACCACCATAACACCATCATCCACCACCATCATCCATTGTCCATCATAGAGTGTGTGAGTCGTCTCGGGATCCAAGATTGATCGTAAGAGTTCTTGACAATCAAGGCCATGTTTGCCTAAGTCTCTTACATCACTTGGTGAAGACAAAGTGTCTAGTGTAATACTTTTTATTTCTAATCTTTTCGCACTTTTTATTTGGTTTTGTATTAATGACTTTAATAACTAGTTTCTTATGTTGAAGGTGATCTTTCCTTATCGTTTGTCCGTGGTGTCTTGGCATTATTTTACTGTCTATATAAAATAAAAGATTTTCACCATTCATATCTCCACGGTCTATATGGAGGTATGTTGGCTACCTGGTCGGGGGTTAAGGGAACGGTTTGGTAAAGGTCTTGCCATTGTTCAGCGTTTAGAGGTCCTGCAATGGACCTGGGTCAAATTTAGTAGGACCTCCTTCAATACTTAACAGTATTGGATGGCGGGGGTCCAAACTCTTTGATCCCCTCATAAGTTAACTACTATTAATACTATAACCCGGCTATTTAGGACTGTATCCCTGCTGACTCAGACTACTTAATCGAGGGTAACGTCACCTCCAAAAGAGGGGCCTACCATAATTTGCATTAATAACTTAATTAATTATCTTCCAATAATCCACCCTTTTAGGATTGTATACTTGCTGACTCAAACTACTGGGGTGAGGGTAACGTCACCTTCAAAAGAGGGGCCTACTACAATAACTAAGATAATCTCTTAAATAAGTGCAAAAGTGCGGAAATAATCAAAGGTTACACTAGATACGAGTCAGAACCAAGTGATTCATCTTGTCTATCTGTTTTTATTTTTATTTTTATTTTCAGCATTTGTAGTTAGTTTTCATTTTTCTTAGTTTAAAACATTTTTCTAAACTTTTTGATTTGATTAGACGTTGAGGATAAACCGGTACTAAAAGCTCTTGTGTCCTTGGACGACCTTGGTATCTTACCAACACTATACTACGCTCACGATGGGTGCACTTGCCCATATGAGTGTCCAGTGATAGTAAATATCGTGTTTTATAAATTTAAAACTTGACTAAAAAAGTGTTAAAGGGGCTTAAAATATACACCTAATATATAAAACACTTGACACCCATCACCTTTATCAATTGTTTCTGATAATGATAGCCATTTTACCTCTCATTTTTGGGCAAGTTTCCAAAAACCAATGGGAGCCAAGCTAAATCTAAGCACCGCTTATCATCCTCAAACGGACGGACAAAGCGAAAGGACAATTCAGACAATGGAAGACATGCTTAGAGCTTGTGTAATTGATTTCGGAGGTAATTGGGATGATCATTTACCGTTAATAGAATTTTCTTATAATAATAGTTATCACACAAGTATCAATGCCGCACCATTCGAAGCACTTTATGGACGAAAGTGCCGAACCCCAGTCTGTTGGGTAGAAATTGGGGAAAAGCAACTATCTGGACCTGAAATAGTGCAAGAAACAACTGACAAGATCATTCAAGTCAAGGAACGACTGAAAGCAGCACGCGATCGACAAAAGAGTTATGCTGATAATAGACAAAAACGTATGGAATTTCAGGTAGGTGATAAAGTATTGTTAAAAGTCTCTCCTTGGAAAGGAGTGGTAAGATTCATCAAAAGGGGAAAGCTAAGCCCTAGGTATGTTGGAGCTTTTGAGATTATTAGAAGAATACGACCTGTAGCCTATCAACTACAACTGCCAGAGGAAATGGCAAGAATATATGATGTATTTCATATATCTAATCTCAAGAAATGCTTAGCTGATGAATCATTGATAGTACCTCTTAAGGATATAGAGGTACATGAGCAGTTAAAGTTTGTAGAAAGACCTCTACAAATTGAAGACATGAAAGTTAAAAACTTCAAGCACAAGAGATTAGTTCTGGTCAAAGTAAAATGGGACTCCAAAAGAGGACCAGAATACACATGGGAGCTTGAATCAGAAATGCAAAGGAAATATCCACATTTGTTCCAGTAGATCTCGAGGACGAGCTCTAAAACAAGGTGGCGAGGATATAACAACCCTCCTAAAAAAAATTTCGACACCCCTAATATAATTAAAATGTCCCTATATGTCTTAAAATACACCCCATATATGAAAACGGGCCCTGAATACCTTTATTTTTATTAAAATTAAATAAAAACAGATTTTAATGGTCTCTCGCGGGGCGCGTAGCCCTTGGCTACCACCTACGCGGGCCGCGACAACTCCAATCTCTGGCAAGCCCCCAGGCCGCCACGTGGCAGCCTCGTGTCATTCCTAGTGACCGAATTAGCGCAGCTAGGGGCTACCCTAGCTAGCCTCGCGGGCCGCGAAGGCCCTGGCCGTGTTCTACGCGGGGCGCGACGGAACCAAAATCAGGCCCTATATAAAGAGGGCATCGGCCTTCAGTTCCGATCGTTCAAATCTATTTCTCTCTCACGAATTTCTATATAGTCAAAGTAATTTCCGGGCATAATACCCCCTAAATAACGAAGTTCTGCTCCGTTGTAAGTATCATAACCCCGGTTACGTATTAGATACGCTGCCCGATTGATCCAGGGTTCCGTAATGGCTGTCGTGGTTCTGCCCGACGTAGTCGTTGGAATGCCGTCTCGGGGAGGGTATCATTAATATAAATAATGGATTATTATACTAACACGTGTGCATTTGTGTAAATTATAGATAATCACCAGGGAACCCCTAAAAGAAAACCTAAGACAGCAATGTGAGTAATCTCCTTTTGTAAACTGTTTTTACAAAACCTTAAATATTTTACAATGTGATTAAGCAGTGATTGAGTCTTTGTAATTCTTCAATTACTGCCGGTATTATGGGGTTTTGTATACATTACTTAATAATCTTCACAATTGGACAACGGGTTAGCCAATGTGTGATATGACCATAGCCACAGATCCGATCGAGTGGCAAGTACTGAATGAGTAATTGTGTAGATGTAAACATTGTAATCGCTCTCAATACTGTATTAATTGATAAAACTCTTCTTGATTAAACTGGGATTCACTCACCAGTATTTCTCACTGACAAAATGTTTTTAAACGCGTTTCAGGTAACAAAATGTGAAAGCCAACTAGAAGCCAGCTGGACAGCACTGAAGGCTTGGAAAAGTGGCTATAAAAGTTACCTAAATAACAGAAGATGCTTTATTCAATAAAATGGAGATTATCTCTATAAATCAGTTTGTAATAAAAACTTGGGTTTTATCCCAATATGTTTAATATTATAAAAGTGTGGTATTTACTCTGATAAAATATTTCCTAACTACGGTCCTGATGAAATTTCCGCTGCCAAATAATGATAAACATCGATACCACCAAAACTGGTCTCGCGGCCGCCCGTTCCCGGGATAGATAGGGGCGGGGGTTGCGACAGTACTTGATGTTAGCAATGAAATGATTTTTTTTATTAAATACTTGTCACTTTAGTGTTATGAAGTCTCGAGCAATCTTGTTCGTCTCACTCTGGTGTTTCCGCCATCGGTTGGGGTGTGGCACTAAAGGTCCCTTGCGGACCGCAAGGCATACGCCTTTCGGTCCGCAAGGCTAATCAAATCAGTGGACACCAGAAGCTCATGCGGATCTCAAGGCTCACCTCATATGGTCCGCATGAGGTTCGTTGGCAGTCCAAATACAGCTAGCAACTGCAGCTGTTGTTTCTACCACCTAGCTCATGATTTTGCCACTTTGATCCACCATTAGACACCTGATAGGACACTCCTAAACATCTCAAAGCTTCAGGAACATGTGGCATCATCTTGTGCATCTTGATCAAGTATAAATAGCCCCATATTTAACTCTTTCATGACTTACACCTTCACTTTCTTACTCTCTAATCTCTTGGAGTTTCTTTTACTCATAAAGAGGCCTCTTACCTGAAGTATTAAACTTTCTTGAACACTTGTAAGTGTTCTAACTCAGTGTCTTTTCATTTATAGGCTAGATAATAGCCGAAAGTCAAGCAAATTGACTTTTGCTTTGACTTTCGGTTATGACCATTTCGATCAAGCCAATGTTCAAATTGAACATGGCTATGTGATCGTAATAATGTAGGTATTAATCCCCTATGAGGACACCTCCTGAAGATCACGTTAAGTTGGTCAAATGACTGGTCAAAATTTCATTAAATAAAAGTAAAAAACGCAGATTTTCGTAATTAGCGTTAAATGAACTTCTAAGTATCGAAACCTTAATTTTTAACAATATATTAGTTTATATAACATATTAGGACATGTTAGATCATGTCCAACCAGTCATTTCCTGCTTAAAGCTCGGTTCGCAACCGAAAGTAAAACAGTTTGACTTCTTCTTTGACTTTCGATTCCGACCCGTTTAGGATAGTTTAGATACTGATTTGAAGTTGTTATATGATCGTATTATTGTAGGGAATAACCTCTAAGGGTTATACCTTCTGATCATATCATTTTTCTGGTTTTATGCAAGTCCACATATTATGCCTAAATAATACCCAAAATGCACTTTTTGCGCATAAATTGATTTTGAAACATGATGAACTTGTAATCTGAGTTATAAACTGATGCGGTAACATAATATACATATTTTGGCATATTGGACTTACCATATACCCATCCGATCACCCGATACCGCCTATGCGCCTACGGTTGACTTATATAACATAGTTTTTGTAAGTTAGTCGAATCGGGTCAAAACCTTTCCAAGTCAGTTCTAATCAGAATGTATGGTTGTTTGACCCACATTATACGAGTCATAGTACTCGTGAGGGTGCAAACCACATTCTAGCCGGTCTCCACTTAATCTAGTGAACCGTACCTATTTATTATAAGTTAACCAGTCCAAGTCTTATGACTTGAATAAGACCCGTTAACATTCTAACGGGTCATAGTTTCGTGCATTCCAGACTAGGAGCCTCTAGAAAATTGCATTTGTAATTATGTTGTTTTTTATTACGGCTATGCTTAAACATATTTGATTTGTAAAGATAAGCTCAGGTAAATACTCTTAGCCTATTTTCCCTATACGGGTTTGGAATATGGCATTAGCCGCTTGGTCGGGATGGGATCAATGACGAATGATGTCCAAAATCCAAATAACCCGTTTAATCCATTATGCTTGATAACTTAAACATTGGGGGTTAATGTGACCATGTCCTGGATATCCACGGCTCACTTAATTGTAAGTGGCCATGACCTAAGCGCGAGGTGTAGGCATACACCTTACAGATGCTAATGCTATTATATTTTTTATTGAAAAGTGGTGTGTCGGTTAATCATGTATCGGAGTTTAGTTCCCGGCCCCATATGTATTGACAAGCATGTAATACTGGTAACATGAGATATCACTTTGTCCCAAGTTATTTATGAAAATGATATACCAATGGTATAAATGGTTTTGAAAAGATTTTCAAGTCATTTCGGCTAATTGTATTTACTAGCGAAAGCTGACGTATTTTCAAAAGACTAAACACAGGTTAGCAAATACGGAATAGCCTAGAGCTGCTCGGTATATGCATATTGGAATTTGCGACTCCACGCAAGGCCTAGTAGTCTTAATATTTCATTTTGTTCATCTTCAATCTGCCTGTGGATCTTTAGTACACTTTTCGTCTGTATATTTATTTTGAAAATTTCGGACATCTGTACTTTGTAATATTATTTTATAATCCCAAGACTTTCGCTGTACTATATGTGAATATCTATATCAATCATCACGCATAAACCCCAAGTCCGGGCCCACCGGGAAATCAGGGTGTGACATTTTCATAGGTGGAAATCTTGTTCCTTGGTGTATGAGAATCGGGATATGGCAAATACCGCGATCCAGCTCATTTGGATTTCTCATCTCCCACGAGACTTAAATACCTCGGCATCGAATAATCCTACTTTATTTTGTAACAACTTAAGTGCTATTTTTCTCAGCCAAAATCCGGTGGCTCATTGGCGAGCAAAACACATCGAGTTGATACTTGGACGTGTGAAGCGAGCAGCAATAAAAGTCAACAAGTCAAGGTTGGTCGTTGCGTCCCACGACCAACATACAGGACCTCGCCGCATAAGGCGACGAGGGTGTTTTCTTTCTTGAATCTGTCCTGTTTGTTTAGTTTCTTGCATCCGGTTCGTATAAGGTACGTATTTTCTTGTATTTTGAGTTGTTTATTTTGTACTACGAGTCTAAGTTAGTAGCTTTGAGTCAATATTGCTTTGGTTTTTGCTTGTTTTTGTTTATGCATGTTTGGATTGTACCACCCGTACTCAATCTCCATTCGCGTGATTTTGGAGTTGTTCATTAGATATCAAGATTTACCGAGCATGTCTGTTTGTCAGGTAGCCGATCGAAATTGGAACGATTGTAACGCCCCAAATTATATTATGCACATTTTTATATTAATATAATTTGCTACAAGTAAGTTATGACACCCAAAATCTTAATATATGTGTGTTCATGTTAAAAAATAAGATTATGTGTAGAAATAATTTTTATTAGAATGATAATTAAAATTATGAACTTGGTTAGCATGTAAGTAAGGTTTAACTAAAAAGAAAGGAATATGCCATAAATTATAAACATTAAACCTAAGGGGCCAAAAATGACATAAAGGGAAACAAAGGATGATAAAAGGGAAAACAAAACACAAACACACACACACACACTGAGGTGTGTGTGTGTGTCGCCCAGAAGCCAGAGAAAGAAGGGGGAAACCCTTGTCATCTTACAAATTCAGCAAATTGAAGCATAAATCGTGACTAATACCTATGCATGCTCTTGATTTCCTAATCATCTAAGCATACTAAAGCACAAGGTAAGTAGAATTTTATGTTTTGATGATCATGGATGTAATAGGTTTCAAGAAATCCATGAGCTTATGTGAAATTAGTATGATGAAGGATTAAGAACACCACTTAGAACATGATTGATGCTTGAATTTGACTAACTTGATAGTAAATATGAAAACCCACTTGAAATTGTAATGTTGTGAGGAATAATGTAGAATTCTATGTAAATTAGTATAAGGATTATGTATGATAATGTTCATGACGAGAAATTGTTAGATGGAAACGATTTAGAATGAAGGTTACATGGAAATTGATTTAGTTTCATGTTCTTGATGATATTGACATGATTTAGTTAAGTTATGCATATGATACTTGTACACTATACTTAATTAATGGTATGCACACCAAGTGTTTGCTAAAATGCTTGAATGAAATGAATCTCATGTTGGTACAATGCTACATTGATTGAAATTAGGAAATATTAGTTACTAACTCAATTACGTCAAGAAAGGAATGTAAACAATGACATGAGATTAAAGAAAGTTAATTTTGAATTATAGCAATAAAAGAAGAAGGCTCAAGTCATTTCGGATCGCAAGCGAAAAACGACAAAGGTAAGTTCTTACGCTTACTAGTTTTAGTGACGTGTAATGTTTATGCTACCTTGTTTCGTTAAGAATATAAATTGGTGTCTTGTTAAATGAAAATTGTATAAGTTCAATACATGAGAGTGTTTTTGTGTGTGGAGGTAAAAAAAGACGCTGGTGAGATTGTGCTTCGATCTTGGCTAGTGACGGGGACGACGGCGGCTTCGTCGCTCAGATCTGAAATGAGAACAGACCATGGCTTCTCGAGTCCAAATCTCCGGTTTCAAGCTTCATTTTGGGTTGTGTTTTTTGTTGATTTTGGGTATTGGTTGTTGTTTTTATCGTTGCCGGTGAGATTTGTGCTTCGATCCATGTTGGCGGAGGTGATGGTAGTTGGTGGAGGTGATTGTGGTAGTGGTTGGTGGTAGTGACGGAGGTGGTTGTGGTGGTAGGAGGCGGGAGGTTGTGATGGTAGTGGTGGTAGGAGGTTGCAGTGGCGGCGACAGGAGGTTGTGGTGGTAGAAGGCAAGAGGTGGTGGTGGTGGTTTTTCACGGGGATGAGAGAGGACGTAGATTGCTTAACGTGCGAGAGGAAAAACGGAAACGTGAATATGATCGGCTTCAAAATATCCTTCTTGGGCTAAGTAATGTGTTGTTAGATAATATTATTAGTTTCAAATTATGTTTGTGTGATTTTCATTTTTTTAAATAAATACAGAGTGTTGGAAGATGTAGCAAAATAAGAGTCAACCGGTTATAAGGGTGATATCCACGTCAGCAAGCTACGTCACGTTACAATGACACATAGGATGTGAAAACAAACAGAGTTAGTATTTAGTTAACGCCAGGGTGATAGGAACACCAAAGTGTTGAGTTGGGGGTGGTAGCAACCAAAGTGAAAGTTGGGAGTGGCAGCGGCCAATTTTGATTAGTTTAAGGTGATAAGATCTAATTCCCCATAAAAATACCTAGAAGTAAAGTTTATATACTTAATAACAGGTTGTGTTCATGTCGTAATAGGTTGTGTTCGTGTTTGAACATGCCGTTCGTATCTTAACAGGTTGTTGTGCGTGTCTTAACAGGTTATATGATATGTTGGCAATTTTTTCGTGTCTTAATAGTTCATTTCGTGTAACCTGTTTATTATCATGTTCGTATTTGGAAAATCTGACACGATAAGATTTCGTGTCATGTTTACTTGTTTTAGGTTTGTGTCTTATCGTTTTGTGCCTTAACAGTTCGGATTGACCCGATATGTCAGCTATATGCACAAATAAGTTGTTAGTTATAGTAGAGTAAATTGCTAAAATCGTCCATGAGGTTTAGGCATGTTTGACAGTTTCATCCAAAATGATTTTTCTTTGTGCCAAACAGCCGTTCACCTTTGGCATTTTTTGCCATTTTCATCCAAACCACTAACTTAGTTTACCTTTTATGTTATGTTGAAGGATATTTGGTTGAAACTGGCAAATATAAAAATCTCAAGGACAATTTTGGCAATTTATTCAAACTCTTTTTAATTTCTTTTATTTAATTAATTTTGTCACACACATATATATATATAACAGAATATACATGCAGTTTTTATAAAACAAATAATAGCTTTGTCACATAGTTTTTATAAATTTTCATCCAAACCACTAACTCAGTTTATTTTTTCTGTTAATGTAAAGGATGTTTTAAATTTTATAAATTAAGACAGAAATTAATATCCAGTTTTTTTTGTATAGATCAGTTGAGAAAACGATATATAAAATAAATATCAATGGTGTGCAACACATAACAATCGATTACAACTTTTAGTATTTAATCAAGTGTATAGATAAAAAAAATTGTAAAACGATACATATTTTTAAATGTTTTGAGCACCTAAGAAATATGTTGGTAGAAATAAAATATTTATCTAATTAAGATTATGAGGGTAACTAACTAATATTTATTCCAAGCGCTTTGAGTAAAGAAACTTTTGGTTCATGACATTATAATTACTATTTGATGGGTAATTTTAAGGTTTGGTAACGATACGTTGTTTGATAAGGGGGGCAGTGGCTTGTGTTTTTTGTTAGGAGCAAATTTAAAAGAGTAGAAGAAGAATTACAAACTTGGTACATATGATAAGATTTGTCTATTTGACCTTTTTCTATAAGGTCACTAGCATTTTAGTTTTATAAAATTTAGAGGTTTAACTAGATTTTATTTTTATAAAATTGATGTATATAAAAAATTGGAAATTAATTTTTGTTTTACTTTAAAATTTTAAAAGATCCTTCACCTTAATAGAAAAAAATAACCAAGTTAGTGGTTGGATGAAAATTTATAAAAATTATGTGACAAAACTATTAATTTTTTTATAAGAACTGCATGTATATTCTGTATTATATATCATCATCATCATCATCATACTCAGTAAATCCCACCAATAGCAAAGCTAAGGTAGGGTCTGAGGAGGGTAAGATGTAGACAGCCTTACCTCTACCCGTTAGGAATAGAGAGGCTGCTTCCAGTGAGACCCCCGGCTCGATAGTAGTTTCGCATCAAGCCTTGGACATAAGGCACATAACACTCAGCAATTAAGACAAAGGCCGATTAGTGCATGTACCCCCTTATCTTTGGCTATCAACGCCACCACATGATGCATGATTAACCATCCCCCTGTTTTAACGTTATTTTCACGAAATTAGTAAAATAACGATAAAATTAGTGCACTTTCAGTTTTGCCCCCCGAGCGCCCACACATATATACATTATATGCGCATACCGCCAGCGGGGCATTCTGTATTATATATATGTGACAAAATTAATTAAATAGAAAAATTAAGTAAATTGCCAAAATCATCCCTGATGTTTTATATTTGCCAGTTGCATCCACATATCCTTCAACTTAACAGAAAAAGTAAACGAAATTAGTGGTTTGAATGAAAATGACAAAAAATGCCAAAGGTGAATGATTATTTGGCACAAAAAAAATCATTTTGGGTGATACTGCCAAACAGACCTAAACCTCAGGGACGATTGTGGCAATTTACTCTTTATAGTATTTAAATTTAAATTAAAGGGTAAATTAAAAAACTCGTCCTTTATGTTGACATCAGATTGCAAAGTGTGCCATTTGTTTTAAGTCACGAGATTCATACTTTATGTTTGAAAAACATAATATGTTATGTCCTTTACCTCAAACTCAGTTAAATTTTAATGTTAAATCAGGGTATATTGATTATTCTACTCATTTATATAGAATATCTCTAATAATTAAAACAAAAAAAAATTAAAAAGGAACAAATCAGATATCTCTCTCTCTCTCTCATTCGCTCTTTCTCTCTTAATTCTCTCAAACCACCACTCTAACACCACCACCACCATAAACAACATTCCCTCTTCTCACTCACCACCACTCTAGCCACAGTCACTACCCGGCCGGGGTTAAGCACCCCTTTCTTCGTCTTTACAAACCACAATCGCCGACAATCACTCTAGTCGGGTGGCAGTGGCTAAAGTGGTGGTGAGTGAGAAGATGTAAGTTTGTTTATGGTGGTGGTGGTGTTAGAGTGGTGGTTAGAGAGAGAAAGTTAAGAGAGAGAATGAGAGAGAGATCTTATTTGTTCCTTTTTAATATTTTTATTTTTTCTTTAAATTCTTGAGTTAATTGCTAAAGTCGTCCTTGAGGTTTGGGCAGGTTTGCCATTTTCGTCCAAAGTGACACGTTTGTACTAAATTGCCCTCGACGTTTGTAACTTTTTGTCATTTTCATCCAAACCACTAACTTAGTTTATTTTTTCTGTTAAGTTGAGGATATTTGGATGAAACTGACAAATATAAAACCAGAGGGACGATTTTGGCAATTTACTCAAAGTCTTTTAAATTTCTTTTATTTAATTAATTTTGTTACATATATAATAAAAAATAATATACATGCAATTTTTATATGAAAAAAATAATAGCTTTTTCACATTATTTTTATAAATTTTCATCAAACCACTAACTAAGTTAATTTTTCTATTAAGGCGAAGGATGTTTATAAACTAAGACAGAAATTAATTTCTAATTTTTTATATAGATCAGTTTTATAAAAATAAAATCTACTTAAACCTCTAAATTTTATAAAAAAAATCTTATCATATGTACGAAGTTTGTAATTCATCTTCTACTTTTTTAACTTCACTCCTAAGGAAAAACAGAAGCCAGTGCCCCCCCCCCCCCCCAATCAAACGACGTATCATTATCAAACCTTAAAATTACCCACCAAATTGTAATTATAATGCTATGAACCAAAAGTTTATTTAGTTAAGCAACTCAGAATAAGTATTAGTTAGTTACCCTCATAATCTTAATTAAATAAATATTTTATTTCTACCAACATATTTCCTAGGTGCTCAACACATTTAAAAAATACGTAACGTTTTGCAATTTTTTCTATATCTACAACTGATAAATACTAAAAGTTGTAATCGATTGTTATGTGTTGCACACCAATGACGTTTTCTCTTTATAAAACTGATTTATATAAAGAAGCTGTAAATTAATTTCTGTCTTAATTTATAAAATTAAAACATCCTTCACCTTAACAGAAAAAATAAACTGAGTTAGTGATTTGGATGAAAATTTATAAAAATTATGTGACAAAACTATTAATTTTTTTTTTTCTAAAAACTCCATGTATATTCTTTTTTATTATATACGTAACAAAAATAATTAAATAAAAGAAATTAAAAAGGGTTTGAGTAAATTGCCAAAATCGTCCCTGTGTTTTTATATTTGCCAGTTTCATCCAAATATCCTCAACTTAACCGAAAAAATAAACTAAGTTAGTGGTTTGGATGAAAATGGCAAAAAGTTACAAACGTTGGGGGCAATTTGGTACAAAAGTGTCATTTTGGACGAAAATGGCAAACGTGCCCAAACCTCAGGGACGATTTTGGTAATTAACTCTAAATTCTTTTTTGTTTTAATTATTAGATATATTCTATATAAATGAGTAGAATTACCAATATACCCTGATTTAACATTAAAATTTAACTGAGTTTGGCTTAAAGGATCATAACATGTTACGTTTTTCAAATATAAAGAATGAATCTCGTCATTTTTAAAGAAAAATAACATACTTTACAATCTAATTTATATATAAAGGACGAGTTTTGTAATTTACTCTAAATTAAATGGTTAATATTAAACAGCCAATTTACCAAAGAAATAACAAACTGACGGCTTTCGAACCAACCAGGCGCAAAGAGAATAGAAAATCTAGAACATTCTCAAACCTTCCTGGGAAATTCAACATGGAATTCGGCAACCGTTTGAAGAACACTCTGGATATCACTAGGCTTGTAAATGAACCGAACGTTCATGAACTTGTTCGGCGGGAAGTTCGTTTATGTTCGTTTATTTAATAAACGAACGAACATGAACAAAAAAAATTGTCCGTTTAATTAAATGAACGAACATGAACACACCTTATGTTCGTGAACATTCTTTTATGTTCGTTCATTTATGTTCGTGAACGTTCGTTTAAATTTTAATAAATACATAAATAGTTATAAAATTGTTATATTTATATAAATATTAGGTTTTCTAACTACTTATATAAATATAACTAATTAGCATATCTATGAACCCTTATTTAAATTTTTTTCGGATGAAATGTAATATATTAGACTTGTTTCTTCAATCATGTTAATGTATGTTTATTCAAATATGTTCAGTTAATTTTTTTAATGTTCGTGAAATGTTCGTTTAGGCTTTAAACGAACGAACATAAACGAACACGAACATGCCCGATTTCTTAATGAACGAACACAAACAAAAAAATGTGTTCGATTATATGTTCGTGTTCGTGTCCGTGTTTGGTTAAAGTTAAATGAACGAACATGTCGTGTTTGTTCGGTTCGTTTACAGGCCTAGTGATGGGGTATGGTATGAGACCCAACCCGAGCGGTCGGATATTCCCGTTACTTATTGCTTTTATTATAATATTTATTATTATTATTGCGTACTAACCCGCGAAGCCTAGCGCGTTGTAGTTTACACTACACTAGGTTGTGGGCTTGTAGAGATAACCCCTAACTGGGTCTGGCCCATTGAGGTTAGGGGAGACCCATATCCCCTATATAAGGACCTATATAAGGAGGTGTTCACCTCATTATTAGGGTAGATGAATGAAGTCGTCACACTTTTTGTTACCGGAGACAGGAGATTCTTTTCTCAACCGATCGATCTCTACAGCTCCACTTTTTCTCTTCTCCATTGCACTACAGCTCCACTTTTTCTCTTATCCATTACAGATTAGGTTTTATTATAGAATAAAGTGTGATTCTCAACCCTCTACAACTCCACTTTCTTCTCCTCTCCATTGCAGATCTACGTTAGGAGGAAGAATAAAGTGTGATTCTCAACCCTAGAAATCGGTCTAACCGGTGGTGATTCGGTGTTTTCTTCACCTAGATATCATCGATCTTCTCCATTATATAAACCGTCCTACTTACGATTGTTCTCCTCATCGAAAAAAAAAATTTCTTTACAGCGAATTTCTTTGAAAGCAGAAATTTATATATTTGATCTGTAATCTAGTTTGTGTTCGGAAAGATGTCTGGAAAAGGCGAAGGACCAGCAATCGGAATTGATCTCGGAACCACATACTCTTGTGTTGGAGTCTGGCAACACGATCCTGTTGAGATCATTGCCAATGATCAGGGCAACAGGACCACTCCATCCTATGTTGCATTTACAGATACTGAGCGTCTGATCGGAGACGCTGCAAAGAATCAGGTCGCCATGAATCCCACCAACACTGTTTTTGGTATGTTCTGTTTCTTGCATCTCAATACTCTATAATAATTAGTGAAATTCAAGCTCCATTGTCATATTCTATTGAGGTTTCATTTTTAACTTGTAAGATCCTTAACCAATCATCCAGAAAATAGATAGGATTTGATTTTTTTAGTTTGTTTTGAATATCTGTATGTCTAATCGGATGTTTATTATATAATTTTCTGCAGATGCAAAGCGGTTAATCGGAAGGAGATTTTCGGATCCGTCGGTGCAGAGTGATATGAAGCACTGGCCCTTCAAAGTGGTCCCCGGAGCCGGAGACAAGCCGATGATTGTTGTCTCATACAAAGGCGAAGATAAACAGTTTTCCGCTGAAGAAATCTCGTCAATGGTTTTAGTAAAGATGAAGGAAATCGCTGAAGCTTTCCTTGGAACAACCGTAAAAAATGCTGTGGTCACTGTTCCTGCATACTTCAACGACTCACAGCGTCAAGCCACCAAGGACGCAGGTGTTATTTCAGGGCTTAATGTGATGCGAATCATCAATGAGCCGACTGCAGCCGCTATTGCTTACGGGCTGGATAAGAAGGCGTCTAGTGTTGGCGAGAAGAATGTGTTGATTTTTGATTTGGGTGGTGGTACTTTTGATGTGTCTTTGCTCACTATGGAAGAGGGTATTTTTGAAGTGAAGTCAACCGCGGGTGACACACATTTGGGGGGGTGAGGATTTTGATAACAGGATGGTTAACCATTTTGTTCAGGAGTTTGAGAGGAAGTACAAGAAGGATATTAGTGGGAATGCAAGGGCGTTGTGGCGGTTGGGGACCGCGTGTGAAAGGGCGAAGAGGACGCTTTCGTCTACGGCTCAAACCACTATCCAAATCGATTCGTTATACGAAGGGATCTATTTCTACACCACAATTTCGCGTGCTAGGTTTGAGGACTTGAACATGGATTTGTTTAGGAAGTGTATGGAGTCTGTGGAGAAGTGTTTGGGAGATGCTAAGATGGATAAAAGCAGTGTTCATGATGTTGTGCTTGTTGGCGGTTCTACTCGGATCCCGAAAGTTCAACAATTGTTGCAAGATTTCTTCAATGGGAAGGAGTTGTGTAAGAGTATTAATCCGGATGAGGCAGTGGCGTATGGGGCTGCGGTTCAAGCCGCTATTTTGAGCGGTGAAGGGAACCAGAAGGTTCAAGGCTTGCTTCTGATGGATGTCACACCTTTGTCTTTGGGGTTAGAGACTGCCGGTGGTGTTATGACGACGTTGATACCGAGAAACACCGCCATTCCCACCAAGAAAGAGCTGGTGTTTTCCACCTACTCTGATAACCAACCCGGTGTTTTGATCCAGGTTTACGAGGGTGAACAAGCGCGAACCAAAGACAACAATTTGTTGGGCAAGTTTGAGCTGTCAGGAATCCCACCGGCTCCTCGTGGAGTGCCACGGATCACTGTTTGTTTTGACATCGACGCTAATGGGATCTTGAACGTATCCGTAGAAGATAAAACGTCCGGGAAGAAGACCGAGAAAATGGTTCAGGATCACGATTACGAACGACAAAGGTAGACTGTCGAAGGAGGAGACCGAGAAAATGGTTCAGGAGGCAGAGAAATACAAGGCGGAAGATGAAGAGCACAAGAAGAAAGTGGAAGCGAAAAATGCATTAGAGAACTATGCATATAACATGAGGAACACTATCAAGGATGAGAAGATAGGATCGAAGCTGCCTGAGGCAGACAAGAAGAAGGTGGAGGATGCGGTTGAGGAGGCGATCAAGTGGTTGGATGGCAACCAGTTGGCGGAGGCCGAAGAATTCGAGGACAAGATGAAAGAGTTGGAAGGGGTTTCCAACCCGATTATTGCTAAGATGTACCAAGGTGGTGCTAATGGGCCGGATATGGGCGGAGGTATGGATGCTGACAGCCCTTCAGCTGGTGGTGCAAGCGGCAGTGCCGGGCCCAAGATTGAAGAGGTGGATTAAGATTATTGGATGGGTTAATATTGGTTTACTTTTGTTTTCTAGTTGGTTTGTCTTATGATGTAATTGGGAGTTGATTGTTGATCATATGATGTATTTTAGTTTTTGTTCCTCTTAATTTGTTAGGTTTATGATTCTGAACTCACTCACAAGAGTTTTCTTGTTTGGGTCTTGGGCCCACATCCAAGTGGTCTAAGCATGAGGACATGAAAATCCTCTTTCGTGTCAATTTTTAATAACAGTGTGTTTGTGCTCATCCTTCAACTTTACCTCTGCAGGAATATTAGATAAAAATATGACTTGATTTTTAAAAAATGTATGTATTGCTTGGATTTATCTTTCCTTGTAAGAGAAGAGCAGGATGATAAGTGTAGCCTGGGCTGATCAGTGAGCTCAAGCCCACATCTTTCTTGGTGAACACTTCCTCACTACACATTTAGCCACAATCTATGTTTCACGCTACTGTTAGGCACCTAAGGTTAGATGCGGACCAGGTAAAACTATGTCTATAGTTCATCTAGCATCACTTTCGTTGTTGATACGCAAGTTCGTCTAAGTAATGGTACGGCCACTGGAATTCTACACGAAATCATATTAGCCATTTACTACTGAAATTTATTTGGCTTGTCACTATAATCGAAAGTAGCTTCAACTTAGTTACTAGCCAAGTGATATGTCCGCGGTTCACCAGGGTTACCTGAATCCCCTAATTTGGATCATTGTGCTTATAATTATTGTATTGAAAAATTAGTAGAAGGGCACTAACATTCCAAGCATCACAATGACTTAGGGGGCGTTTGGTTCGCAGGAATTCAATGAAATTTAAGGGAATCGGAATTTGAATTCCATCTCTTAAGATGTTTGGTTCACATAATTTGATGGAATTGGAATTCCAATCTTCATGTGTTTTGTTGACAATGGAATTGGAATTAGGCATGAATTCCTTGAAATTCATTTAACTAAAGGAATTCAAAATCCTTTCTATGTTTGAAGGAATTAAAGTAAATTCATTAGAATCTTTGACCGTTTCGACCCGCACCGTTTCAACCCATACCGTTTCGACCCATACTGGTTTCGACCCGTACCGTTTCGACGCGAACAGTTTCGACTCGTACCGTTTCGACTCGAACGGTTTCGACCCGTACCGTTTCGAATCGAAACACTTCCACCCGAACCGTTTCGACCCGTACCGTTTCTACCCGAACGGGTAGTTGTTGGTGCCGGGGTGATGGATTATAATTCATTTGACATCCAAACACAACAAAAATGGAATTGAGATTCCAATTCCAACAATTTCCAATTCCAATTGCAATGTTTAAATTCCAAATCCAATTCCTTCAAATTCTGATTCCTATACAAATTTCAATTCCAATTCCAAATCATTCCGCAAACCAAACGCCCCCTTAGTGTTACAAAGCAATCTTGCTGTGAATATGCATATAAATTATCCTGGATTTGTGCTAGATTTCTAAGTTTGTATCTTGTTACTTGGAGAGTGAAATTATTTTTACACACAACACATCAAACATGCTCGTAATCTAGCTGATATGCAGGCGAGAATGTAATAAATTGAAATAAAACAAAACAGGGTCAATTATAGTGACTTAATATTAAGATGGGCATTATAATGAAACTAGAATAAAACTATTAAAAATACTCCAAGAACGTTTTCATTGCTATCAGAATTGTTGACTTCAAAAGTGTTTATAGGTCATGTATTGGTTTGGGTTTTGATTTATGCTTCATTTTTCTTGCTGCTACAAATATACCTACTTATGTAGTTTTCTGCCAATGTATGACATTTTTTTGGTTTGGTAGATTGAAGGCTTACGAAGAAAGGATTAAAGAAGAAAACAAAGTTAACGAGACTCAAGGAAAATTGCTTTATTCAAGGGCCGAATCTTCCAACAGAAACTATGATTCAAATAGGGGTAGAGGTCATGGCGCGAACTCTCGAGGTCGTGGTCGTGGTTGTGGTTGGGGTAACACCCAAAATCATGGTCAACGTGATTCCTCGAAAAAAAGTGAAGATAAAAAACAAAAGGGCAAACGTGACCTCTCAAATATTAAGTGTTATCGTTGCGATAAGTACGAACACTTTGTCTCAAGATGCCCAGAACGAACCCAAGACCACGAGGCAAATCTCAATGAGATGAAAGAGGGAGATATAGATCATGAGGAAGGAACTTTTTTCATGATGAACCATGTTGAAGAAACGATATTCTTGAATGAAGATAAGTTCATCCCTCCAAAGATCGAAACCAATAATGAAGAAGATGATGTATGGTATTTGGACAACGTTGCGAGTAATCATATGACCGGTAATTACTCGTACTTTTCTGAATTAAATGAACATATCGGACGTGTGAGGTTTGGAGATGGGTCGTGCGTGAGTATAAAAGGAAAGGGATCTATTTTGTTTGAAGGAAAGAGCGGAAAGCAGAAACTACTGAAAGATATTTACTATATTCCATCGCTCCGAAGTAACGTGATTAGTCTCGGACAAGCTACAATATCCGGTTGTGATATTCGTCTCCGGGGCAAATTCTTAACCATGCGAGACAAAGGTGGAAGATTGCTTATGAAAGTCCAGCGAAGTGAAAATCTTCTTTATAAAACCCGACTAAAAGTTGGAAAACCTCATTGTTTACAAGCTAACATTGATGAAGAGTCTTGGTTATGGCATGCCCGACTTGGCCATATCAGATTTGGTGCGGTGAATTTGATGCACAAGTTAGCTAAAGGGGTACCGGTTATTAAGCATCAACATCAGCTCTGCGAGTCTTGCATGGTTGCTGAACAAATGAAACGCTCCTTCCCAAAAAAAAAAGCAACATATAGAGCAACACATATTCTTGATATGATTCATGGGGATCTTTGCGGACTAGTTGATCCACCCACACAAGCTGGTAATATTTATATTTTGGTACTTATTGACGATTTTTCAAGATATATGTGGTCCTTTCTCTTGAAGAATAAGAGTGACACGTCAAATATCATTAAAAGATTCATAACGGCGATTGAAAAGCGAACCAGTAAAGAAATTAAAACGTTCCATATGGATAGAGGCAGTGAATTTACTTCACATGATCTTAACCGGTTCTGTGACCAAGAAGGTATAGCACGAATGTTGACGGCCCCTTATGCACCTCAATAAAACGACATTGTCGAACAGAGAAACCGAAAGCTACTCGAGATGACTCGGTGTCTCATGAAAGCAAGAGGTGTACCAAATTATTTCCGGGGCGAAGCAGTTCGACATGCAACCTTTATTATAAATCGAACCCCTACGTGAGCATTGGTAGGAGTTACACCATACGAAAAATTTTATGGTGAGAAACCGGACCTGGAAGATTTAAGAGTATTTGGTTGTGTGGCCTACGAAAGAATAGTTGCAATGCACTTGAGGGAACTCGATGACAGGTCCAAACCATTGGTATATCTTGGCAAAGAACCCGGTTCAGGTGGATTTCATCTCTTCAATCCGCGTGAAAATAAAATTATTATTAGTGCCTATGCTGATTGTGATGAGAAAAGAGGTTGGAACTGGAAAAATGTGCCCAGAAATCCAACTCAAGCTGAAAGCAAACCAGGTTCCTTTACGGTTATGTGGGGTAATACTCAAGAAGATGAAGTTGAACAACCGAACAACAATGAAATGAACCCAGCATCTGCTGGACAACATCAGCCCGTAAATGGACGAGAAACAACGCCGCAGACCAGCAGTCAGGCCCAAAACGAATCAATCGGGAGCCCAGCTTGTGCAAACAGTCTACAAAGAGAACAAACAGACTCTGACAGCGATGCTATACCTGTCCTGGTATGTCGTTCAGCTCGTGTGTCTTTGTTACCAAGAAATTGAATGATTACGAGCTGAATGTTAATGAACTGTTGTTAACATTTGACGAGGAACCGAGGAACTTTAATGAAGCTAAAAATAAAGCGACATGGGTCAAAGCAATGAAAGTTGAGATAGAATCTATCGAGAAGAATAACACATGGAGACTTGTTTCTCTGCCAAAAGGTGTTAAGCCCATCGGGTTAAGGTGGTTATTCAAAGCGCGCTTAGTTGCTAAAGGCTACGTACAACAACCCGGTATTGATTTTGATGAAGTGTTTGCGCCAGTAGCTCGACTCGAGACAATACGACTTTTGATTGCTCTCGCAGCCGAGAAAGGATGGAAGATTCATCATCTAGATGTCAAAACGGCCTTCTTGCATGGTGAGTTAAAGGAAGAAGTGTATGTGACTCAACCTAAGGGCTTTGAAAAATCAGGAGAGGGAGAAAAAGTCTACAAGTTAGCAAAAGCGTTATACGGTCTAAGGCAAGCTCCGAGGGCATGGAACCTAAAGCTTGATAGTATACTAAAGAATATTGGCTTTCATAGATGCTTGCAGGAAAAGGTTGTTTATAAAAAGATGTCTAATGGTGAATTTATTATTGTGGCAGTTTATGTCGATGACTTATTTGTGACAGGCACAAGTTTAGAGTTCATAAATCAGTTTAAGGCAAAGATGGCATCTCAGTTTGAAATGTCGGACTTAGGTGAGCTAACTTATTACTTGGGTATCGAAGTTTCTCAAGAATAGGATTGTGTGAAGATCAAACAAGAGAGTTATGCTATGAAAATCCTAAAAGAAGCCGGCCTGGAAGATTGCAATGAGACTTTAGTTCCAATGGAATCGGGACTCAAATTGTCGAAAGGCGAAGAGGAGCCAGAAGTTGAAGCTACTCATTATCGAAAATTAGTGGGTTGCTTGCGCTATCTTCTGCATATACGCTGTCGCAGCCCTCGACTCCACCCCGGGAGTGGGAGCCGCAGACACGAGTCGGTGGTATCGGTGTTTATTAATTTGGCAGCGGAAATGAGATATCAGGATCGTAGTTAGGAAATAAATTTCAGAGTTTCAAAATACCAAATTTTTATAATAAATAAATGGGATAAAACCCATGTTTCATTCATAATATCTTTACAGGGATAAACCCTAGTTGCTGAAAACATAAACTTTTATTTAGGTAACTTTATAGCCACTTTCTTTAAGCCTTCAGTGCTCCATAGCTGGCTTCTTATAGCTTCACATTAAGTTACCTGAAACGCGTTTTAAAAACATTTTATCAGCAAGAAATACTAGCAAGTACATTCCAATTTATAAAAACATCAGTTGTTATAACTTTACAGTATTAAGAGCGATTACAATGTTTATATCTACCCAATTACTCGTTCAGTACTTGTCACTCAACGGATCTGTGACTATGTTCATATCACACATTAGATACCCATGCCCAATTGTGAAGGTTATCAAGTATTGTATACAAACCCCATAATACTGGCAGCAATTGTAGAATTACAAAGACTTAATAACTGTAATTATAACTGATAAACATTTAGAGTTTTGGAAAACATTTAAAATAATGGCTCACAAACTGTGAGAAAAAGAGAATGACTCACATTGTAGACTTAGGTATTCTACGGGCTTCCTGATAATATTTCTTGATTATTTTCTCGAGTTTCTATTAAAAACATACACTGCACGCGTGTTAGTAAAATAACCCAAGTCACTTTAGCCATACAACACGAGACAGAACCCCAATTAACTTAGTCAGGCAGAGCCTCGACATGTGTCGGTGGGTGTCACGGCCCTAGCCCCTGTTTGACCCGGTCAGGAGCCGCGGGACAGGAAACCCGTGGTATCTATGATGCGACAGCGGAAGATTTTCAACGGGATCTTTTAAAACTCAAAAATGCCTAATTATTTTATTCCATAATTTGGGATAAACCCCGTAATTTACAACAGAGGAATTTAACTAGGAAATTTCCTGATTTATTAAAACATGTTTATTCATTTTTAACTGAGCCACCTCTTCAAGCTTGTTAGTGCTCCGTAGCACGTTTCCTTGATTTACAGCAGGTCGCCTGAAACATGTTTTAAAAATATTTTATCAGTGGGGAAATGCTGGCGAGTCACTCAAATTTGATAAAATGACACACAGTTATAAATTACAGCATAAGAGCGATTACAATGGCTTCTATCTTATTTTTATCTGGCGCCGTGTCACACTGTGTGACGATGGTCATACCACTATTGGGTCCTGTCACCCAATTAGTGATGATTATCACTGTTAGGTCAATGAACCTAACCGTGAGAAAATTAGTAATGTGCACAATATCCCACTAGCCAGTGATTCAAGATATCCACGACTTACTCCTTGTAATTATAACATTTGAAAATGGAGTATTGTAAAATGCTTTTGATAAAAAGAGAATGACTCACATTGCAGATTTATACGGGCAGAGTTTAGCCTACTGATTAGCCTTGTAACCTAAATTTAAATAACATGCACACGAACTAGGTCAGTAACTAATACAGCATTTACGATAACTCACGAGATTAAAACCCTCACAACGAATGACAAAGTGCGATACTTAAACATCCATCGAATTCACGATGAATGACAAAGCATAACCCTAATGTGGGCAGCACTTAAACATCCATTGGATAGTTTCAATCGATTGGACATTGAATCGTAGCAGCGATCGAGTTATTACCCTGTTTTGCGGCAGCGTTTCATGATTGTGTGTGTTTTTTGGATTGTTTCTATGATATCTCAGTGTACATAACGAATTTGTTCGTCGTTCCAACGCCAAAATGCAAATGCCAAAGTCCTCTATTTATACTGAAAATTTGGGACCCTCGCGTGACGCGAGGGGTCTACGTGGGTGCGTCGCGTGACGCGAGGGGTCACACTCTACCATAGGGTAGCCACGTCCCTAACTAGCTTAGCTGAGTTGGTCTTTCGTCAAAATTCGAATTTGACAGCAAGTTATGAAGATAATCGTCAATAGGGAATCCCCCCCCCCCCCCGAGTTTTAGGGGCCCTGATCCTGATTCTGATTGTTCTGAAAATTTTAGGGTTTGTGCAAAATCACTTGGGGGTCTCAATTAGGGTTTCTTATTGGACAATAAATCATAAGAAATGGTAATTTTTAATGAGGGTTGTTATATCCTCCCCACCTTAATAAAAATCTCGTCCTCGAGATTTACTGGAATAAGTGAGGATACTTTCGCTTCATCTCCGATTCCAGCTCCCAAGTGTTTTCGGGTCCTCTTTTCGAATCCCACTTGACTTTAACAAGTACTAATCGCTTGTGTTTTAGAAATTTGACTTTACGGTCTTCTATTTGAAGAGGTTTCTTAACAAATTTTAACTTTTCGTTTACCTCTACATCTTGAAGAGGTACTACCAAAGATTCGTCAGATAGACATTTCTTGAGGTTGGATACATGAAATACGTCATGTACTCCAGCTAATTCCTCTGGTAGTTGTAAACGATAAGCAACTGGTCCTATACGTTGGATCACTGGAAATGGTCCTACGTACCTTGGACTTAGCTTTCCTTTCTTACCGAACCGAACTACTCCTTTCCAAGGAGATACTTTTAATAGTACTTTGTCTCCAACTTGAAACTCGAGTTGCTTGCGTCGATTGTCGGCGTAACTCTTCTGGCGATCTCGAGCCGTCTTTAGTCTTTCCTTGATCTGAGTAATCTTGTCGGTAGTTTCTTGCACAATCTCCGGACCTGACAATTGACTTTCTCCTATTTCTGCCCAACAAACTGGAGTTCTGCATTTACGTCCGTATAATGCTTCGAACGGGGCAGCTTCGATGCTTGCATGATAACTATTGTTATAGGAGAATTCAATTAATGGTAAATGATTGTCCCAGTTCCTACCATAATCTATCACACATGCCCTAAGTATGTCCTCCAGGGTTTGGATCGTCCTTTCACTTTGTCCGTCTGTTTGAGGATGATATACAGTACTTAAATTTAGTCGAGTTCCCATTGCTTCTTGGAAACTTGTCCAAAAGTGGGAAGTGAAACGACTATCCCTATCAGATACAATGGAGAGTGGGACTCCATGTAAGGATACTACTTCATCTACATACAACTTTGCCAACCTTTCCATACTAAAGGTTTCCTTCATAGGTAGAAAATGAGCTGATTTGGTTAATCGATCCGCAATTACCCAAATCGCATCATTACCTTTTCTGGTTTTGGGTAACTTAGTAACAAAATCCATTGTTATGAGTTCCCATTTCCATACAGGCATTTCTAGTTGTTGTAGTAGACCTGAGGGTTTCTGGTGTTCTGCCTTAACTTGTGAACAAGTAAGACACTTAGAAACATATCTAGCTATATCCTTTTTCATACCAATCCACCAGAAGTTATTCCTTAAATCTTGGTACATTTTATTATTACCAGGATGCATGGTATACCTAGATTTATGAGCTTCTTCTAAAATTTTATTTCTTAATTCTCCTTGTCTAGGTACCCAAATTCTTTTCTTATGGAATCTCCAAATTCCATCATCTCCTTGTTCCAATTCTTTTATTCTTCCTTTCATTCCTTCAGCATCATCGTTGATTGTTGTTTCTTGAATGTTTCTGTAACAACCCGCACTTTTGTGCGTTGTTACTACTCGTTATACTCGTTACGCCTAGCACCGGAGATTCGGATCATAATGTAACCATATCGTATATATATCGCTATTCGAAGGATAATCGCATATTTTCGAAATACAATATCACTATGCTACACCATTATCACACTAAGACCCACGGAGGCATTGAGTGAGGACCTATTCTACCCTCCTCAGTGGCCGTGATGTGTCGAACGTAAACAATTAACGCTAACAAGGACTCTCGGGCGAGTGCTGTAGCTCCAGTCGTCATGACGATGATAACAATACGAGTAAACGGTACCCCGTCAATCCTTGTGGCACTACACGAAATGACGTTCACCATGACATCAAGAAAGGACCTATACTACCCCCATTGATGGCCGTGAAACATCGCTAATAATCGCATACTCGAATCGGAAACCGATTGTTAATTATCGAAACTTTGGATTATGGATACGTAAATACGACCCCTCGTGATATATATATATATATAATAATAACAATATAATGATAATATAAATTAATTATGGAAAGTACGCACTTCGAAAACTATCAAAACGATCAAAATGGAGAAGTCCAACGTGCCAGGATAGCCATCCGGACGGATAGGCCATCCGGACGGATGGGCCATCCGCACGGATGGGATATCCGGCCCAGAACTTCCTTCTTCTCCTCTGTGGCCTATAAATACCATGTCACATCACTTGAACAGTGATGTGACAGCTCCTACACGACCAAACACGCTCAGGACCCTTTCCTCTCGATTTCCTCGCGATTCCGGTAAGATTTCAACCTAAAAACTTGTACTTCTACAATCTACACTCGATTCTACATCATTCTATCTTTCAAAACCCAATTTCTAACCGTGAAATCTGCGGGTTTGATGCGTTTTGAGGTGATGTCACCAAGAGTTCTTATGAACTTCAAGTTGTGGCCTCATTTCACTATAAACGACTCAGATCTGGGTGATTTCCACATATCTTAATGACAAAACTCACCTAAATCTGTGTGATTTCGAGTTAACCATGAAAAACCACCAAGAACTACCAGATCTGATGGAACGGGGTGATTCCCGGCCGTTAGAACGGGTCAGGACTGATGAAATTTCAAGTGTTAGTGCGAAATTACACTACCCTAGTAAACACGAACGTATTCCTTCCGTTAAACACTCGGAAACAGTGTTCAGAGTGCGAAACAGACATGTCAGTCCGCACGGATGACATGTCAGTCCGCACGGATGACCCCTGTCCGCACGGATGACATGTCAGTCCGCACGGATGACATGCCAGTCCGCACGGAAGACATGTCAATCCGCACGCATTACATCTGTCCGCACGTACCACCACTTATCCGCACGGATGACACATTATCCGCACGGATGACACCTTAACCGCACGGATCACACATCATCCGCACGGATCACCTGTTATCCGGACGGATAACATGTCATCCGGACGGATGACTTGTCATCCGGACGGATAATATGTCAATCCGCACGGATGAGAACCCTTCGACCTAATGAGTAACTTTCAAGGCTAATCTCGCTTAACCGTATATCGTTTGCTCTATTCTTCAAGGATCAATACAGACATACTCGCAACCGACTCAAATAAGTTGTATTCCCGCTAAATACGCACTGTGAGTATACTTGAACCCTTTTTAATCGCGTTTTGGGTGTAACATACGTTTCTAACTAAACGAACTCATCAAACGAAATATTCAATCAATCGAATTATCACTTGCGAATAACTGTTATGCATAGATATACGTGATGCTAGTTGCATATGTGCTAGGGCTTATACTCGCGACGTCCCACCACGACTAGTATAGTACTATTGCGCCCACGGGGTCTAGTTATGCCATCGTACATTCGAGCATCGAGGACTTAGTTGGTAGTATCAGTTTTGTGAGTATATATGTCGTGTATTACGTTTATGCATGTGGAAATTCGCAGCGCTTTTATCTATTATGCTACTTATCAAACCTGTATACTCGCCAATACTTTTGTATTGACAAATATTTTAACGTATGTTGCAGGTTAGATCGCAGGCTATATCAAATCAAGCTAGGAAGTCTAGAAACCCCACTAAAATCTAGGTTGTCGGATTTGTATTGTTCGAGAGGACAAGAAGTCTGTGATAACTTATGTGATTGTATTATTTGTTAGTATGGGATAATGAATGTTTTAAATATTATCGCAATATAGTTGCTATGGATTCTCTTGAGCAATCTGATTCGCCTAGTGCCGCGCCCCGATGATTCCGCCATCGGTTGGGGTGTGACAGTTTCTTAATTGATCCATTAAGTCTACTTGTAAACTTAATCTGAGAGCACGAACTCGTCATTGTTTCTCATGATACTTACGACTTAAGGCTTCAGCAACTACGTTTGCTTTTCCTTCGTGATATTGAATATCACAATCGTAATCACTTAGGATTTCCATCCATCTCCTTTGCCTCATGTTTAACTCTTTTTGCCCAAATATATATCTTAAACTCTTATGATCTGTATAGACAGTAAACTTACTTCCGTACAGATAATGTCTCCAAATCTTAAGAGCAAAAATTATGGCTCCTAACTCTAAGTCATGAGTCATATAATTTTCTTCGTGCTTTTTCAATTGTCTGGATGCATACGGAATTACCTTCTTGCGTTGCATTAGCACACATCCTAATCCTAGTTTTGAAGCATCACAATATACTTCAAAATCTTATGTTCCTTCGGGTAAAGCTAGAATGGGAGCATTGGTTAATTTCTGCTTTAAAATCTTAAAGGCTTCTTCTTGTTTGGGTCCCCACTCAAACTTAACTGCTTTACAGGTTAACTTAGTCAACGGCACGGCTATCTTAGAAAAATCCTTAATAAACCGTCTATAATATCCGGCTAACCCTATAAAACTTCTAATTTCCATTGCTGATTGCGGGACCTTCCATTTGGTGATTGCTTCTATCTTAGCAGGATCTACATGAATGCCTTTGTGATTCACCATGTGTCCTAAGAATTGCACCTCCTGTAGCCAAAATTCACACTTCGAGAATTTGGCATAAAGCTTTTCCTTTCTTAACAAAGTTAAGAGTATATGCAGGTGCTCACAATGTTCCTCCTGACTTTTGGAATAAATAAGTATATCGTCAATGAAGACAATTACAAATTTATCCAAATATGGTTTACAGATTCTATTCATCATGTCCATAAATGCTGCAGGAGCATTTGTTAACCCAAAGGGCATGACTGTAAACTCGTAGTGACCATACCTAGTTCTGAAAGCAGTTTTAGGTATGTCTTCTTCTTGTACCTTTAATTGATGATATCCGGAGCGTAAGTCGATCTTAGAAAAGTATCTAGCTCCTTGAAGTTGATCGAAAAGATCATCAATCCTAGGTAATGGGTATCGATTCTTAATTGTAACCTTATTCAGTTCCCTATAATCGATACACATTCGCATCGAACCATCCTTTTTCTTTACAAACAACACTGGTGCTCCCCAAGGGGATGAACTAGGTTGTATAAAACCTTTACTTAGTAATTCATCTAATTGCTTTTTCAGTTCTAACATTTCTGTGGGTGCTAACCGATAAGGTGCCTTGGCTATCGGTGTAGTTCCAGGAATTAAATGAATTCTAAATTCTACCTCCCTATTAGGTGGTAATCCAGGTAGTTCTTCTGGGAATACATCCAAGTATTCTGATATTACTGGAATTTCCTTAAGTTCCTTACCTTTCGTGTTAATGATTACTGAAATCATATACACCATTTCTTGTTTTCTGGAATAATTGGCCAATTTCATTACTGAAATGAATTTCAGTGGCTTTCGTGGCTTATCTCCTGTAATCATAATTACTTCTCCTGTGGGTGTATGAATTTCTATGGAATTCTTATCACAAAGAATTCGAGCATGGTTGGCTACTAACCAATCCATTCCTAACACAACATCGAATCCGGCTAATTTCATAGGTAACAGGTTTGCAGAAAAATTATGTCCTAAGAGTTCTATCTTTCCTTCTCGTACAACCTTATCTATTTTAACAGAATTTCCGTTTGCCGTTTCGACTGTAAAAATCTGCCTAAGTTGAGTTAAGGGTAAATTAAGTGCTTGGCAGAATGAAGTATTTATAAAACTTTGGTTTGCACCAGAGTCAAATAATACTTTGGCATAGACGTTGTGAACTAATAACGTACCAGCTATCACATTCGGGATTAGCTCTGCTTCCTGAGTAGTCAGTTGGAAGGCCCTTACGTTCTTCTTATTAGTTCCTTCTGCAGGTTTGGCTTTATTATCAGCTGGTCTGACTAATTTAGGGCAGTCTGGCCTAATATCTCCAGCTTCTCCACAGTTGTAGCATACTGTGAATTTCTTCTTCCTGCAGTCTTCCTCTTGATGCCCCGGAATCTTGCAAAAATTGCAATATCCCATGCATCTTCCAAAATGCTTCTTTTTGCAAAAATTGCAAAATGGACCATTGGAAGATTGCCCAGTCCCCCTTCTTTTGAAATTGTTACGGTTACCCATACAGAATCCTTGGGTAATCTTTTGGGCCACTTCCTTCTTTCTATTTTCTTCTCGCGTCCATACCAGTTCGTCAGTCAGAGTATTGGCTAAATCCACCGCATCATCAATCGTGCGGGGTTTCGCAGCCTTGACAATATTACGAATTTCGCCAATCAATCCCCAAATGTAACGAGAAATAAGTACTGGTTCTGGTGAAGCCAGGGTTGGTACCACTCTAGCATACTCGAAAAATGTCGAAGTATACCCTCGACAGTCTACATCCACCATCCGGTGGGTCAGGAACTTATTTGTTATTTGTTCCTTTTCGTATTCGGGACAAAATTTTCTTTCTACAAGATTCTTAAATTCTTCCCAGTTCATAGCATAGGCCACATTTCTTCCTTTAACTTGTAGAACTGTATTCCACCATTCTAACGCCCCTTCTTTAAAAAGATTCGACGCATACATGACCTGGTCTTCCTCGGCACATTTACTTATAGCAATTACTGCCTCGGTTTTCTCTAACCAACGCAGTGCTGCAGTCGCCCCTTTGTTACCTGCAAACTCAGCTGGTTTACATGCAAGAAATTCTTTATAAGTGCAACCAGGCGTTGCAGCTTTCACTCTTTTAGGAATTGGGACTTGCAGTATATTATCGTTATTGTTATTGTTACCGCCTCCGTTTACACTATTACTGAAGTTGTCCTCATGAGTACGTTTGCTAGGAATAATTGGAGGTTCAACTGGAATTCGAGCAGCAGCAAGTATTGCTGGAATAGCATTGGCTATTCCTTGAGCAACGATATCCTCGATATCTTGCCTATTCAGCAATTGCTCTTCCTGATTTTGCTCAGATTGATTTACTTCATTAACGGGTTCATTACCAACGTTTGCCATCTGGTAATTAATTTATAGAAGTAATTAGCATAAAATAATTAATAACTAATTATAACAAATTAATTGCACATAATCATGTCAACATGTATAGTCAAAATTGTCGATTTCTCGACTTCCATTTTTATATATATATATATATATATTATGCATCCGTACACACTGTTATCTTACAAACGTTTTATTTTTTAGGTTATTCTATATACTTATATTTTTATTACTATTATTATTATACAAATACAGCTTCACAACCACACTTTTCCTCGTCAGCTGGCATATTAAAAGCGATGTTCCCTCTCATCGTATTTCCAGGAGATTTGTTCTCCTATCTCCCGGATCCTACTCCCTGCATCCATCAATTCTTCGCCAAAATGGCGGAGTTCAGCTAAATTTTCATTACTCATTGGTGGGTTTGGTGTAGGTTCTGGGTCGAACTGAGGGAAAAAGGTATAAGGATTATTTAGGAGGTTTTGGAATTGCCAATCGTTGGTCCACCACTCGTCCATTTCTCCTTGAGGTTGGGTGTGAATTAAAGGTTCTAGGATGGCTGGTTCCATGTTTATTGGAAGTTGGGTTTCAGCAGGATAAGGGTAAAGGTTTGTATTGCTAGGCCTAAGGATATCACAGCTTGCCAGTATGTGATCCAGTTCCTCCTGGAATGGTAATTCCTCAACTTGCCTAGAATTTTCCCCAATTTCCATTCCTACTTGCCTCAAATCTTCCTCAATCTCAATCCCTTTTCCTTTATCCATGGGATTCTATATCTTGGGAATTTTCCTAGTTGTTGGTTTCCTTCTGTGCACACGCCTCCAGACCACAAATCTTCTTCTTTTCTTAGGTTTTGATTTCTCCAGAGGTGGAGCTTGAAATTCCATAGGTTTTTTCACATCAGCCAAGTAACCAGTAAAATCTCTGGAAACTTCTATTTTCACAGGGTAAAGATTGAGATTCTCTAAGGCTTCAGATAATTCATTCATGCTGTTTAGCATTTATGAAGAAACACACAAAATTTTAGGTTAAAAATTTTGTAACTCATAAAATCACAAAATGGTAATTTAGAAAACTTTAAAATTTATTTAAAACGAACTATCACTAGATATTTAGTACAACTGAACTTTCGAATTATACTAGCGGTTTATTTAATAGTTTAACGTTTCTAGCTTGTAAGTGTCACAGGTGCTAAGACTGGTTTTGTGATTTATCTTATAAGTTAGCATTTACTGCTACAGTAGCTATATAAAGATTTGCCCATTTTTCGTCTAATTTGTCTTCCCATGGTGGTTTACTGCCTACTTTCTGGGTTTCCGGTGACTTCCTTATTTTCTCTTGACTTTTTCTAATAATCAAACTTCTTTTACTAGGGGTAAGTGTTTTCTCGTACTGTGCCTTACGAACAAATATTCCCTCCTCAGTATCTGCTGAGTATCTTGAGGAATTTGATTGGGACGAAGTTCCCTTATCTTTCGGTGAACTATCAAATTTATGATAGATGTCCGAAAGTTTTTGCTTATCCATAATGTAAATTAACAGATAGTCAAGATAAAATCACATAATCACAGAATGGCAATTAGGAAAATTAAGTATTTTGAAAATACTTAATAGGCTTAAATCAGTGGCTCTTTAAGTTGGCTCTGATACCACCTTTTTCCTGTCATGGCCCCAGCCCCGGTTTGACCCGGTCAGGAGCCGTGGGACAGGAAACCCGTGGTATCTATGATGCGACAGCGGAAGATTTTCAACAGGATCTTTTAAAACTCAAAAATGCCCAATTATTTTATTCCATAATTAGGGATAAACCCCGTAATTTACAATAGAGGAATTTAACTAGGAAATTCCCTAATTTATTAAAACATGTTTATTCATTTTTAACTGAGCCACCTCTTCAAGCTTGTTAGTGCTTCGTAGCACGTTTCCTTGATTTACAGCAGGTCGCCTGAAACATATTTTAAAAATATTTTATCAGCGGGGAAATGCTGGCGAGTCACTCAAATTTGATAAAATGACACACAGTTATAAATTACAGCATAAGAGCGATTACAATGGCTTCTATCTTATTTTTATCTGGCGCCGTGTCACACTGTGTGACGATGGTCATACCACTATTGGGTCCTGTCACCCAATTAGTGATGATTATCACTGTTAGGTCAATGAACCTAACCGTGAGAAAATTAGTAATGTGCACAATATCCCACTAGCCAGTGATTCAAGATATCCACGACTTACTCCTTGTAATTATAACATTTGAAAATGGAGTATTGTAAAATTCTTTTGATAAAAAGAGAATGACTCACATTGCAGATTTATACGGGCAGAGTTTAGCCTACTGATTAGCCTTGTAACCTAAATTTAAATAACATGCACACGAACTAGGTCAGTAACTAATACAACATTTACGATAACTCACGAGATTAAAACCCTCACAACGAATGACAAAGTGCGATACTTAAACATCCATCGAATTCACGATGAATGACAAAGCATAACCCTAATGTGGGCAGCACTTAAACATCCATTGGATAGTTTCAATCGATCGGACATTGAATCGTAGCAGCGATCGAGTTATTACCCTGTTTTGCGGTAGCGTTTCGTGATTGTGTGTGTTTTTTGGATTGTTTCTATGATATCTCAGTGTACATAACGAATTTGTTCGTCGTTCCAATGCCAAAATGCAAATGCCAAAGTCCTCTATTTATACTGAAAATTTGGGACCCTCGCGTGACGCGAGGGGTCTACGTGGGTGCGTCGCGTGACGCGAGGGGTCACACTTTACCATAGGGTAGCCACGTCCCTAACTAGCTTAGCTGAGTTGGTCTTTCGACAAAATTCGAATTTGACAGCAAGTTATGAAGATAATCGTCAATAGGGAATACCCCCCCCCCCTGAGTTTTAGGGGCCCTGATCCTGATTCTGATTGTTCTGAAAATTTTAGGGTTTGCGCAGAATCACTTGGGGGTCTCAATTAGGGTTTCTTATTGGATAATAAATCATAAGAAATAGTAATTTTTAATGAGGGTTGTTATAGTGGGTCCTAAATCAATCGGGTAGGGTAACGAATTAGTGATCAGGGGTAAAAATACTTACAACAGGGCAGAGCTTCGTGTTTTAGGGGTATAATATCAAGCTATTTTCGTATAATATAGACTAAGAAAGAAACGAGAATGAACGAATTTGAAAGTGCAGGAAACTGCACAATTTATAGGCGATCTCGGGGCTGTCGCGCCCCGCGACCCCCTCCTCTCGATCTAGTCGCGCCCCGCGAGAGGCCCCCTAGCAGGCCTAGCCTAGCTATGGCTAGGGTGGCCGGGTGGTACATAGACTCGGCACGTTTGGCCACATGTGGCAACCTGGGTAACCGGCAAGCAAAGGGGTGTCGCGCCCCGTGAGCAACCCCCCCTTGAATTGTCGCGGCCCGCGAGCGGTCCAAAATAATTATTTTATTTGTTTTTAAATAAAATTAGGGTTATACGGGTGCGTTTACAGGCATACATGTTAATTTAGGGTGTTTTCAAGGGTTGTTATATCCTCCCCACCTTGTTTTAAATCTCGTCCTCGATATTCACTAGAATAGGTGTGGATATTTCCTTTGCATTTCAGACTCGAGCTCCTATGTGTATTTCGGTCCTCTCTTTGAATCCCATTTCACTTTGACTAGAACTAATCTCTTGTGTTTAAGATTCTTGATCTTTCTATCTTCAATCTGAATTGGTTTCTCTATGAACTTAAGCTTTTCATTTACCTCTATGTCTTGAAGAGGTATTACCAATGATTCATCTGGTAAGCATTTCTTAAGGTTACATACGTGAAATACATCATGTATTCCTGGCATTTCTTCTGGTAACTGTAACTGATAAGCTACTGGTCTAAATCTTTGATAATTTCAAAAGGTCCAACATACCTTGGGCTTAGCTTACCTCTTTTAACAAATCTGACAGCTCCTTTCCATGGAGAAACTTTTAACAATACCTTATCTCCTACTTGAAATTCCAATGGTTTTTGTCTGTTGTCTGCATAACTCTTTTGACGATCTCGTGTTGTTTTCAGTCTTTCCTTGACTTGAATAATTTTGTCAGTTGTTTCTCGCACAATCTCAGGACCTGACAGTTGCTTTTCTCCGATCTCTGCCCAATAGACTAGGGTTCGACATTTTCGTCCATAGAGGGCTTCAAATGGTTTAGAATTGATGTTGGTATGATAGCTATTGTTGTAGGAAAATTCTATTAAAGGTAAATGGTCGTCCCAATTTCCTCCAAAATCAATTACACGGGCTCTAAGCACATCTTCCATTGTTTGGATTGTCCTTTCGCTTTGTCCATCCGTTTGAGGATGATAAGTTGTGCTTAGATTTAATCTAGTTCCCATTGCTTTTTGGAAACTTGTCCAAAAATGAGAAGTAAAACGACTGTCTCTATCAAACACAATAGATAAAGGAATTCCATGTAATGAAACTATTTCATTTACATACAACTTGGTTAACTGTTCCATATTGAAAGTTTCCTTCATTGGTAAGAAATGAGCAGATTTGGTCAATCTGTTTACAATCACCCAGATTGTATCATTACATTTTCGTGTCTGGGGTAATTTGGTAACAAAGTCCACTGTTATCAATTCCCATTTCCAAATTGGCATTTCTAATTGCTGTAGTAACCCTGAAGGTTTTTGATGTTCTGCTTTAACCTGGGAACAGGTTAAACATTTAGCAACATAATTTGCTATATCCTTTTTCATTCCTATCCACCAAAAATTCTTTCTTAAGTCTTGATACATCTTGTCACTTCCAGGATGCATCGTATATTTAGACTTATGGGCTTCTTCTAAAATTTGGTTTCGTAGGTTCCCTTGAATAGGTATCCAGATCCTTTTCTTATGGAATTTTCAAATTCCATCTGTTCCTTTCTCTAATTCCTTAATCATTCCTTTCAAACCTTCAGCATCATCCTTGATTGCTGTTTCCTGCATCTGTTTCACTTGTTCATTTAAATCTACCTGCAGGTTTAGTCTAAGAGAGCGTACTCTTTTTGGCTTTTCATGATACTTTCGACTTAAAGCATGAGCTACTACATTAGCCTTCCTTGCATGATACTGGATATCACAATCATAATCACTAAGAATTTCCATCCAACGTCTTTGCCTCATGTTTAATTCCTTTTGTCCGAAGACATATCTTAAACTCTTATAGTCGGTAAAAATAATGAACTTACTACCGTAAAGGTAGTGTCTCCAAATCTTAAGAGCAAAAATTATGGCTCCTAATTCTAGATCATGGGTTGTATAATTCTCTTCATGTTTCTTAAGTTGTCTAGAGGCATAAGCAATTACCTTTTGACGTTGCATCGGTACACATCCATATCCTAACTTAGACGCGTCACAATAGACTACAAAGTTTTCAATTCCTTCAGGTAAAGCGAGTATGGGTGCATTGGTTAATTTCTGTTTCAAAGTCCTAAATGCTTCCTCTTGATTTGGTCCCCATTCAAACTTAACTAATTTGCAAGTTAGTTTGGTTAATGGAATGGCTATTCTAGAGAAATCTTGAATAAAATGTCTATAATATCCTGCCAATCCAAGAAAACTTCTCCCTTCTATAGGTGATTCAGGGACTTTCCATTTGGTAATCGCTTCGATCTTTGTGGGATCCACATGGATTCCTTCATGATTAACCAGGTGTCCAAGGAATTGTACTTCTTGCAACCAGAATTCACATTTTGAGAATTTAGCATAAAGCTTTTCCTTTCTCAATAACGTCAGGAGTATATGCAAATGCTTTGCATGATCTTCCTTACTCTTAGAGTAAATTAGAATATCATCTATAAAGACAATTATGAATTTATCCAGGTATGGTTTACATATCCTGTTCATCATGTCCATAAATGCAGCTGGGGCATTGGTTAAACCAAATGGCATGACTGTAAATTCATAATGACCGTACCTTATTTTGAAAGAAGTTTTAGGAATGTCCTCTTCCTGTACTTTCAATTGATAATATCCTGAGTGTAAATCGATTTTAGAAAAGAATCGGGCTCCTTGAAGTTGATCGAACAGGTCATCGATTCTCGGAAGTGGGTACCGATTTTTAATTGTAACCTTATTCAGTTCTTGGTAGTCAATGCACAAACGCATCGATCTGTCTTTCTTCTTGACAAATAACACTGGTGCTCCCCACTGCGATGAACTAGGCTGTATGAAACCTTTCTCTAGTAATTCGTCAAGCTGTTTCTTCAGTTCCTACATCTCCGCTGGTGCTAGTCGGTAAGGTGCTTTGGCAATCAGTGTCGTTACTGGTATTAGGTGAATTTGAAATTCAACTTCTTGATCTGGTGGTAATCCAGGTAACTCTTCTGGAAAAACATCTGAGAATTTAGATACTACATAAATATCTTTTAATTCTTTTCCTTTAGTGTTAATGATTACTGAAATCATATACACCATTCCTCCTTTTCGTGCATAGCTTGCAGCTTTCATCGTAGAGATGAACTTTGTTGACCTTGTTAGCTTGTCTCCTTTAATTTTGATTTTTATACCTTTTGGTGTACACACTTCTACAGACTTTTGATCACATAATATTTGTGCCTGATTGGCTACCAACCAATCCATTCCTAACACAATATCGAATCCGGCTAGGTTCATTGGAAAAAGATTAGTGGTAAAGTTATGAGTTAAAATTTCTATCCTTGCTCCCTGCAGGATTTCACTTATCTTGATAGAACTTCCATTTATCGTCTCCACCAGACAGTCTTGGTGAAGTTTAGTTAATGGTTGATTGGAAAGTTTGTAGAAAGAAGTATTGATAAAACTTTGGTTTGCACCAGAGTCAAATAATACTTTAGTATAAACATCATTAACTAAAAACGTACCAGCAATCACATCCGGAATCATCTTGGCTTCTTCGGCGGTTAGAGCGTATGCTCTGGCATTCTTCTTGGGTCCTTCTGTTGCTTTTGCTTTGTTGTTTGCCGCTAGAGCTAGTTTCGGACAGTTCGGTTTGATATGACCAGCTTCTCCGCAGTTGTAGCATACTCTGGCACTAGCTTTCTTCCTACAATCTTCTTCCTTATGTCCTGGGAACTTGCAAAAGTAGCAGGACACATCACACTTTCCTGAGTGCTTCTTTTTACAGAACTTACAGTAGGGTGACGAGGAAGAACCTGGTCCTTTCCCGCGGTAGGAATTACCATAACGTAGTTCCTGGGTAATCTTTTGAGCTAGGTTCTTTTTCTGGTTTTCCTCTTGCGTACGTACCAATTTATCTGTTAGAGTGTTGGCAAGTTCCACTGCTTCTTCTATTGTTTGTGGTCTAGCTGCCTTGACTACATGTCTGATTTCACTGATTAATCCCCAGATGTAACGGGAGATTAATACTAGTTCTGGTGAGGCTAGGGTTGGTACTATCCTTTCATATTCAAAGAATGTGGTAGTATATTCCCTGCAATCTACCCCAATCATTCTATGATTTTGGAGCTTATTAGCAATCTATTCCTTTTCATTAGGAGGATAGAATTTCCTTTCAATTATTTCCTTAAAGTTGTTCCATTCCATGTTATAAACCATGTCACTTCCTCTGGACTGAAGAATGGTATTCCACCACTCTAAGGCTGCATTCTTAAAAAAGATTAGAAGCATACATGATCTTATCTTCATCTGCACATTTACTTATCTTTAAGACTGCTCTTGTCTTTTCTATCCAGCGCAAGGATGAAATGGCTCCTTCATTGCCTGAGAATTCTATCGGTTTGCATGATAAGAATTCTTTATAAGAACAACCATATGAGATGGTTCTTCTCCTTTTTGGAATTGGAGCTTGGATAAACAGTCCGTGATTTCCATTCACGCTGTGGTTTGGCTCAGTGGGTGCATTCTCCTTTTTGGAATTGGAGCTTGGATAAACAGTCCGTGATTTCCATTTACGATGTGGTTTGGCTCAGTGGGTGCATGTTTACTTCCGATTATAGAATCATTATTTTTTGCATTTTTAATAGTGTCGATAACATAGGGCATAGCATCTATGATTCCTTGGGCTACTAAGTGTTCGATCACACTTTTATCCACTTGGTTCTCGTTATTATGGTTATTCTGGATTTCTTGATTTACTTCGTTTGACATCTGAATTGTAAACATTTATCAGGTATTAATATCACAAAATAAATTAAACAACAAACACTCAAGCACATAGAACCAAAAACGTCGATTATTGCGACTTTACTCTTTTCATACATCTGTGCATTTATTACAACTATAACTGGAATTTAAAAATTAGTAGCTATGCATCGATATATATATATATATATATATATATATATATATTAGTTTATATCTATTTTAGTTGATATATATATATATATATATTCAAAGTAACAAAAACTACACACACACACACACATATATATATATATATATTAGGTGACTTGTTTCTAGTAAAGCATCTTGTTCTCATCATACTTCCAGACGAGTCTTTTCCCGATTTGAGAAATCCGGTTTCCCTCCTCAACCAACTCTTCACCGTACTGGTGAAGTTCTGCTACGTTTTCATGGCTCATTGGTGACATTGGGGCTGGCACTGGGTCATGGCAAAGTGGTTCTGGTTCTTCGTAAGGATATGGGTTATTTAGTAACTCCTGAAATGACTGGTTGTCGGCCCACCACTGATCTAAAGGGTCCGGTGCTAGAATACTAGGTATCTCATTTAGGTCAAAGGCTGGGATTGGAAATTGGTTTTCCTGGTTTTGTTTCTAGATTCATGGGTTGGTCAGGGAATAAAGGGAGTAATTGTGGTTCTGGCATTGCTACTTGGTTGAAATCATGTTCCCCCTCTACATTCCCAAACATGTGAAAATTAGCTAATTGTCTATCCATTTCTTCTTCCCATAACGGCCTAACTTCTGGATTTTGGTTATTTCTCTCAACTCTATTCACTATTCTGCGTTGTTGAAAGTTTCTCATCCTTTTTCTCCTTTCCGAGTTTACTCTACTAAACCAACCTCTCTTTTTAGGGGGAAAAGGTTCTTCGGTTTTGGCTTTGAAAACAAAGATATCTTTGGAATTGGCGGTGTATCCAGGGGTTGGCTAGGATGTTCCCTCATCCATTGGAGAATGAGGTAGATGACGGTAAGCGTCAGAAGTACCCTGATCGCTCATACTGTAAACTAAAAAAATTATCAAATTGACATAAAATAATAATATACACATTTACACAGAATAAAACATAAGTTATTTCCTAACACAGTTGGTTAAAATTTAGGTATTTAAAAGAACATCTAAATGGCTTAAACCAGTGGCTCTGATACCACCTTCTGTCGCAGCCCCCGACCCCACCCCGGGAGCGAGAGCCATCGACACGAGCCGGTGGTATCGGTGTTTATTAATTTGGCAGCGGAAATGAGACATCAGGATCGTAGTTTGGAAATAAATTTCAGAGTTTCAAAACACCAAACTTTTATAATAAATGATGACTGTCGTGAGTGTTAATCAAAAACCTATATAACCTAGATAGCTAGGGTAAGCAGGGTATCGTATCCATGGAGTGTATGTGGTCAGTTAAGTTTTCTATTTGATTAACTAAAAAAACTAAAATAAACTGAAAGTAAAAACTGAGCGGTTTAAATAATTATAAAAAAACGAAAGTAAACGGCTGAAAAAATAATAAAACAAAGCAACTCCCTCCAAATTTCAGGTTCTAGATTTGACACGTTCTGAATTAATTAATTTAACAGAACCACATAGACATAGTCCTGTTAACGTTTATTTACCAGTTATGATAATTAAGGACCATTTTCCCAGACTGACCTAACAGCGTGGGGTTATCTCAAAATTACCAACTACACGTTACCAATCCACCTACCCCTCTAATATAAGCCAATTACTAGAACTCTCGGCCATTGAAAGATAAAGCAAGTGAATATAAAATAACGCAAGTCTTTTACAACCGATTCATAAATTAGTTAACTAGCAATTAATTATATCAAGTCTACCCTCTATATGTCACACCCAACCTGCTCAAAGTTTTGTCATCAACCGAACACGTTGTAAAGAAGGAACTTAAAATATAAACAAATCACATGTCAACCGAATCAATCAAGTTAAATATCTGTCACATAAATAATATAGATTGAAAGTATAACAAACTCAGACATGAAAAACCTAGAGAATCGTCCACCTGGAGAAAGCCACTGAGAGCCTAGCCGCTCATGATTGTCGTTACCGCTTCGGTTGTCATCTCGAACTCATTAGACTTCATAAACTAACTTGAGAGATGTCAAAAAATAAATTTTGTTCCCTCCTCTCTCTGTATGGCGGCTGCCCTCCCTCTGTATGCATGTAGTAATATATATATATATATATATATATAGGTAGAGGATCCTGTACATTAATTCAGAAGTGTGAGAAGTATGAGAAGTGTATTATAACACCATATAAACACCGTATAATACTATATAACACCATATAACATTATGTAATACTATATAACACTATATAACAAATATAACACTATATTTTGTCTGATAGCATGTCTATGATAGATGTATAGTGTTATATATTGTTATATAGTGTAATATAGTGTTACATAGTGTTATATGGTGTTATACGGTGTTTAAATGATGTTATATAGTGTTATATATAGTGTTATAATAGACTTCTTACACTTCTGAATTAATGTACATTATCCCTACCCTATATATATATATGATGTTGAGATGTGATGGTATTTATTGAAAACCCCTAAAGCCCCAAAAAGTCACGTGATGATGATGAATTGACTTTGAGATTATGTGATTTCGAAAACTCACGTGACTATGGCTCCTCTAAAAGTTGTTCCCCCAAAATCCTATGTTGGTCGCCAAAAACCCTTGTGAGAGCTGTGATTTATTTTTATATTTTCCCTATAAAATAATCTCCTCCAAAAGTCCACCCAAGTCACGTGTACTCCCTTTTGTTTTTAAGGGTCCTAATATTAACACATGGGAAAAACTTATTTACACATGGTGTATACGGGCCGTATAATGTTATACGGCCCGTATAGAATTTAAAAAAACTGACAAAGTCTGTGCCAGCAGACTTTGTCAATTTTTTTAATTCTATACGGGTCGTATAACATTATACGGCCCGTATACACCATGTGTAAATAATTTGCCTGGTCGTATACAATGTATACGAACGTGTATACGGGCTGTATAATGTTATACGGCCCGTATTCTTCGAAAATTAGATTTTTTCTCAAAGTATTTAAGGGATTTAAGGTGTCAATCACATGAGACATTTTACAGTCGTGAGGTGCTCAAACCTTTCTAAAAGTAGAAAAAAATAAAACATTAACAAGTAACAAAGATTGAAGAAAAAAAACGTGTCGTATGACTGTAATAAAACGGAAGCTATCAATGCGGGATTACGGGCATGGTGTTATTCTTTATTTAATATTTACAGAATAAAAGGAAGGGTGAGGCATTTGATGAGAGTTGTAAGGAGAAGTGTTGAATCGTCTCGAAAGTACTGAACAACCGGAATAACAGCTTCGGTTTCATCAGCCTGTACCGAAGAAACCAAATTCGCAACAATGAGTCTGAGTCTATTGTTGTTCGTGAATGTTTCGAATCATCATAGAAGACGTGTCGAGTTCTTCTGCTAGTGGTCGGGCTTCCAATGCTCACACAGGATGATAAACAACGCTGATATGAACACAAACCAACTGCTTTATCTTGAGTCGTCGGGAAAACTTTTCCTCAGGGGAGGGTGAGTAGTATGAGTCTGAGTCCATTGTGGTTCGTGAATGTTTCGAATCATCATAGAAGACATGTCGGGTTCTTCTGCTAGTTATTCGGAATGTTTTGAATCATCATTAAAATTAACAATGCGGTCTTGATTGAAGACGTAATTGCAAGACTGTTTGTCGGGCTTCCAATTCTCACACAGGGTGAAAAACAACCCTTGATGTTGAAACCGGTTTTACCTCATGAAAAGGAAAGAAACAAATTTTTTTAGAGAAGCATTGGGATTCAAGGCTTTATTAGTCAAAGTTAACATTCAGATTCAGATTCAGAAAGTAGATTATCAGTACTTGGTTTATTCTCTTTAATCTATTAGAACGATCCTTGTTTTGTCACGTACATGCGTTTAATTCCCAACATACTCGTTTTGTCACGTACATTTCGTAAGAAACTTTTCGTGCACTGAACCTTCAGTTGTGTACACAAATTCACCACCGGTTTCTACAACACAAGCACATACACAGGGAGAATGTTCTCGAAATTGAAGGAAAAGAAAAAAATGTTGCTGATGTTTTTCACTATCAGGATTTTGTTGGTTTGTTTCCAGGTAGGGTTTAGAATGTTTGAAGTATTCTTGGTTCAATACCATCTCTTCTGAAAGACAAGAATACAACATTCATGTATCACAAGGAATGACCGATCTAAGGGAGAGATCTATATCTTGGTTTGAAATAGGCTTTGTTCTTGGTTTAATGAAGCTACACGTAACATCTAGTTATATTCCTACATCTATATCTTTTGTTCACTGACAAACTATGTGACATGTGTCTGGTCACTGACAAATCCCTTTCGTTTTTTGGATCGTTCTAATAGATTAAAGAGAATAAACCATTATCACTTCCAGATTCGCTAAGTTCACTGTTGGGTCCATTCTTTAGTAGTGTTTGTTTGTTGGAATTTGTGGATCAATAGAAATAACTGAAATAACTCGCCATTCTCTTGCACCTTCAACTATGTTGGTTGGGTTTAGTTATTTTCCGACTGTTTCAGTTATGATTTAATAAATAATATTTGATTGAGAAGCACTAAAACGGTTGAAAACCCAACTCTCTCTATAGAAATGACCGAGAGTGAGGGTTACTCTGTTATATACATCAACAAATGATTGGTTTAATACAAACTGCTTGAAATCCCTTTCGTTTTTTGGATCGTTCTAATAGATTAAAGAGAATAAACCAATTTTCACCATTTTTTACCATAAGAATACGGGTAAAAAATGATTGTATAGACTCTCTCCCCCTCCTTTTCTCTCTCTGACACAATTTGATGGAATTTGTGGATCAACAGAAATAACTGAAATAACTCGCCATTCTCTTGCACCTGTATACGTTGATTGTGGATTTAACTTGCAAGATACATGGATGGAATTGGGTCCGTCGCATGATAGAAGATACATATCGTCCGTTCAAGTTGAGCTTCCTACTGCAATTTGTTGGAATTTGTGGATTTCAGTTGGTTCAGATCTCTGAAGTACTGAACAACAGAAATAACAGCTTCGGTTTCATCAACCGGCTTTGAAAACCGGACGGAATCTACGAAGAAACTGTTGGAATTTGTGGACTTTGGTTGGTTCAGAAACTTAACAAGAGAAGCAACTAAAAAAAATATAACTGATTACTCGGTCGAATAATGGCCAATAATCCGTTCATTATCTATGGTTCCAGTGTCCTACTACTACAATCCTTCCTACATTATTGAAAATTACTATATCACCCCCACCAGATACATCAACTTTGGATTTGATTAAATGTCGTTCTAACAAGTGTCCATATGGATGGTACATTTATCGCATCCCGCTCTTCCGATACGGGCCCACAAGAGTTGAGCAAGAATTGGGTCCGTCGCATGATAGAAGATACATATCGTCCGTTCAAGTTGAGCTTCCTGATACATATCTTCCATTCAAGTTGAGCTTCCTGATACATATCGTCCGTTCAAGTTGAGCTTCCTGATACATATCGTCTGTTCAACTTAAGTATTTTTCTAACTTTATGCTTGCATCCGCCACAGTGACTATTAACTGAATACAACCGGTCAAATCACACACTATAAAGTGTAAACTTATCGTGTGTTGTAGTTTGGAAAGATGACCGAATAGATATTTGCATCAGGAACGAAGGAGGAGACTCAACTGTCGCTGCACTGTTCTCGTTGTGGTCGACGTTTCCGTATACAAAACTGCGATTTGCATATTCAATCTTCATTGCTTCATTAAAATTACAACACACGATAAAATGCTTGGAAAATTGTATCAACATACTCTTCTCCAGACACTTAGTTGTTATGAATGATAACTTGAGGGGTCTAGTTAACTTTCAGATTCAGATTCAGGAAGCAGATGATTTGTCAAAAAACATGGTCAACGTAGTAAAATGTGAGCTTTTACACCAACCATATCGAGATACTTTGTGTTAGTTTGATTTGAATTTCAAAAGTTTGAAAGATGTATTCGATGGATGTCCGTTATCTCAACGCTTCTCCTTACATTACTGGTCTGGAATTGGACAACCGCAACCGTTTTAGTGCTTCTCAATTAGATATTATTTATTGAATAAGAATCAGGGTTCTCAAAACAAGGATCGTTCTAATAGATTAAAGAGAATAAACCATTTTTTACCAATTTTTACCCAAGTATACGGGCCGTATAACATTATACGGCCCGTATACAATCATCGTATACATTGTATACGATCGGTTAAATTTTTTTCACATGCTGTATACGGCCGTATAATAGTATACGGCCCGTATTAACAAGGTAAAAAAAATGATCTGGTAATATTTTTTCACATGGTGTATACGGGCCGTATAATAGTATACGGCCCTTATTCTTAGGGTAAACAATGGTTTATTCTCTTTAATCTATTAGAACGATCCAAAAAACGAAGAACAAAGTCAAATGTGATCAAACTTGGACATCAGACGTAAATCTTGAAGCAAATATGTGGTTCCCAATTGGTTACAGAAACCACTAATAGACATGTCGTGCATTGTTTAAATCAGAATCAGGTTCTCAAAACAAGGATCGCTCTAATAGATTAAAGAGAATAAACCCTCGTTTCTTCATCTTCATCTTCAAGAACAATGATGAACAGATGATGTTTTTTTTTTCGCAGAACCGTTGGTATACGTCGACCACAACAAGAACAGTGCAGCGACAGTTGAGTCTCCTCCTTCGTTCCCGATGCAACAACAAGAACAACGCCTGATTCAGATCTATATTCGGTCATCTTTCCAAACTACAACACACGATAAGTTTACACTTTATAGTGTGTGATTTGACCAGTGGATGCAAGCATAAAGTTAGAAAAATACTCAAGTTGAACGGACGATATGTATCAGGAAGCTCAACTTGAATGGACGATATGTATCAGGAAGCTCAACTTGAACGGACGATATGTATCTTCTATCATGCGACGGAAAGCATTTTATCGTGTGTTGTAATTTTAATGAAGCAATGAAGATTGAATATGCAAACCGCATCCGTTTTGTATACGGAAACAGTGGCTACGGGAAATACAAACCCGACACGTCTTCTGTGATGATTCGAAACATTCCGAATAACTAGCAGAAGAACCCGACACGTCTTCTGCTAGTTACTCTTTTCTTCGATTTCAACAAATCTTTCAAGACCATTCACCTCTTTCAACCTACCAAAACACCGTAAACCCCTTCTTTTAATCTATTAGAATGATCCTTCTTTTAATCTATTAGAACGAGGCAACTTTCCTTATCACCTGAACCAGTGATTTCTTATCCATACTATTCTTCATAGCCATATTCCCACTCACAAGTTGTTGATCTTTGGGTGGTGATTTACTCCCGAACAAACCATGCCCACCTTGACCAGAATAGATAAGCGTATCACTCGATCCACTTACATTCGAATAACGCTGAGAATCCACAACGCTTATGGCCAGACTCTTTCCTTCAATCTTGGCAAAATCAATGCCTGCTTGTTTTATTATTTTCGTCTACATGTGTTTTGAAACAGTACGTTTTGCATCCGTGCCTGCTTGAATTGCAGAAAGCAAAGGACAACGGTATCTTTTCTTTGTCCACTAGAACTATTTGTGTATGCATTCTTTTGGTAGTTAACAACGCTAATTAGAAAAAAATCTGTAAAATTAATCAAGACTGTTTGTCGGGTTTCCAATGCTCACACAGGGTGATAAACAACGCTGATACGAACACATGTGTTTCGAAATAGGCTTTGTTCTTGGTTTAATGAAGTTACACGTAACATCTAGTTATATTCAGATTTAAACAATGCACGCCTCAACTAAGATAACGAACATCCATCAAGCTCAAAAATAAAACTTGTGTTTCCCATAGTCACAAAAGATTGCGGTTTGTATTTCGCATAGCCACCGTTTCCGTAGTAAAAAACGGTTGCGGCTTGTATTTCGCATAGCCACCGTTTCCGTAGTAAAAAACGGTTGTGGTTTGTATTTCGCATAGCCACCGTTTCCGTAGTAAAAAAACGGTTGCGGTTTGCACATTCAATCTTCAATACTTCATTAAAATACCACTAGTAGAAGAACCCGACACGTCTTCATGTTACGGAGAATGTTCTACAAATTGAAGGAAAAGGAAAAGATTTGTTGAAATCGAATTTGACAACTATGACAGCTTATTAAAAGTAGCAATCACCTCCAATCATTTCCTGGTCAAATCACACAATATAAAGTTTAAAGTTATCGTGTGTTGTAGTTTGGAAAGATGACCGAATAGAGATCTGAATAACAAACTGTGGAGAACTTTTTTATGTCGGGTTCTTCTGCTAGTTATTCGGAATGTTTCGGACCATCATAGAAGACGTATCGGGTTCTTCTGCTAATGGTTTCTGTAACCAATCCATAATCACCCTTGGTAGTTAATCGGAATCGATAAATAACCAACACGAAGAACTCTGTGATCGCTAAGGTTTCCATCAACGGACTGATCGGTAACGTTACTCTACCTGTGCTCTGATTTAAGTGGCGTGTTCCGATCAACATTTATCGACATTGTTAAAGGTGATGAAGAGTTTAGAAACCCTATATACGGCCCGTATATAGTTATACGGCCCGTATACATGTGGTAACATCAAAAACCCCACAAAAATAAATCCATTGAGCCGTATACGTTTTACAAATCGTATACACATGTATACGGCTCGTATAACTATATACGGGCCGTATTTAATAAAACAAAAAAACATTCCCTGCGTATTTTCCTATTCAAAAACATTCTATATGGTCCGTATAATTGTATACGGCCCCGTATACAATAGGGGGTGTGGAAATAAGATATAGGGTATGTGGGAATAAGGGGTGCCTTTTTTTTTTCTTTTTAATTGCCTTGAACACATAAATCCATATGCTACCTTCTGTCCAACCGTAGCCTACGGTTATTACCGTAGGTTACGCTTTATGCTTTCTGTTTCTTTGTGTTTTCCAAACCGTAAGTTACTTTTTGACACCAAAGGTTACCTTTTATCTTTACTGGGTATTTATTTGCTTAATAAAACTTTCCTTTAATTGCCCATCACCCCCTGAACTTCAAACTCTTCCTTTTCTCGCATATCCAAGCCATCTTTTCGATCCGAATAACGCCTTTCGCCATGTTTATCATCCACGGATGTTCCGCATCATCTTTAAACTCTCCAACTTTGCCATATTAACGCGTTTTACCTGTAAAACCACAAACACTCATAGTTAACATATTCAAGGCGTGCAATCACGTAAAACGCATTAAAACACGTAATAAAATACACTTTAAGGCACATGTTTCACACTCTCCATCACATCCCCACACTTATCATTGATTGTCCTCAAGAAACCATCACAAACATTACTCACCTTATTAACAAGTCACCATTAAATCCCTTACCGTATTAGCAATTTAAAATCCCAAGTCATACCCGTCCCATAGACTAACACAATTGAGATTGATAACCTGACAAGTAAGTGATACGCATTTAAAACAACTTAAGATTTGCCTAACTAAAACTAACATGCTTATGATACTACACACATGCCACACGCCCCGACAATGACGCCATTTTGATGACTGTCGTTAGTGTCATGCAAAAACCGAAATAAACTAGGTAGCTAGAGTAAGTCGGGTATCGAACCAGAGGAGTATTGTGGAAAGTGTTGTGGATTAACTACTACTAAACTAAATGCAAAAATATAAAACTTGTTTAATTAGGAGTTTGATTAAACTACGAATTACTAAAACGAGGTTGTGATCAACAGGAGAAACAATGATTCCTCCAGATTTTAGATTCAAAGCCAATTCAATTACGTATTTGATTGTTTACAATTACATAGACATAATTGTATAACCTGATTAATTGATTGTGATAAAAGAGGACTAAGTACTCTGATTGATTAACAACGAGAGGTTATAACACGATTATCAATTGACGATTACCAAACCCAATCCCTATCAATTACTAGAACTCTCGGGAATTGAAAGAATCAAAACTAGGTTTAAAGCAAAATCAACCGTTTACAAATCAATCAAGTCAAATCAACCGGTAACAAGCATCGAATGCTTAGATTACCGGATTTAAACAATAATCCAAACACATAAATTGAGTTGCTTACAAGAATCCTCCACCTGGAGGAAACCACTAAGGTTCTAGCCGCTCATCTCAGTTGTATGATCTTCACACGCTTGAAAGATGATTGAAACCATGATCTTTGATTTGGTGATAGGAATGATGACGATGGTGAAAGAATGCTCCAAAAAGTGTGTTTTGATCCCCTAAAATCGTCCCCAAAGTGCTTCCCTGAGTTTAGGGTTTGAAAACCCTTTTATACGCTTCAAAACACCAAAACATGAGTTTTTCCGTTTTCCGGACCGTAAGCTACGGTCCTGGACCGTAACTTACATTTGAGAAGTTCTGTTTCAATTACATAATCCAACCGTAACCTACGGTTGAGGAACCGTAAGTTACGGTTCACAAGTTCTGATCAACATATCACCAGCACCGTCCAACCATAAGCCACGGTTTAACGACCATAACCTACGGTCGCGATTCAAGTCCCTTTTTTCTTCACTCATTAACTTTCAACAAATGTCAATTTGGTCCCTGAACTTTATTCTTGCATGTTACTTGCACAATTACCCACGAATGAACTTTCCATTAATTACCCTATAGTCCCTGGACTTTGTCTTTCCGAATTACTTGCATCTTTGAGTTAGTTTCCTCACACGAATACGTTCCAAATCAACACCATGAGCTGCAAATGCCATCCCTAAGAACTCCACTTCATCTTTAACCATCGTAACTATCACGGCCCCCAACCCCACCCTAGGAGCGGGAGCCGCGAGCAGTCAAGTGGTACCGGTGGTTATTTTGAAAAGTATTGCAGTGGAAATTTTCATCAGGACCGTGAGTTAGGAAAATACCATAGTTTAGAAACACCGGATTTTATTTATTAAACAGATGGGGATAAACCCGTGTTTTGCAAAGGTAGCTTTAATATGGGATAAACCCGAATACATAAAACAACTTTTCTTAATTTAATTTAATTGATAAAATAAGCCACTTCTGTAAGCCTTTTGATGCCGAATCACAACTCTTATTCCAATCTACTGTAATCACCTAAAACGCGTTTTAAAAACATTTGGTCAGCAGGAAATACTGGTGAATTCATTCAGTTTGTACAAAAAGACACATTGTTATAATTTACAGTATTAAGAACGATTACAATTGCCCCTATCTTATAATTATCTGGTCCAGTTGTCACTCGATCGGATCTGTGACTGTGGTCATACCACTATTGGGTCCGTTCACCCAATAGTGACGAGTATCACTATTAAGGTTCGCCCACCTAAAAGTGATAATACAGCAGTAACGTATACAAAACCCCACTTACTGCCAGTAATTTAAGATTTGCAAAGACTTAATCCTTGTAAAATATAACTGAAAAACATTTAGGGTTTTGCAAAGTAATTTGATAAAAATAGAATGACTCACATTGTTAGCATATAGTCTTGATTAAACAAGCCTCCTGATTCTAAATCTTCTAATGATTAACATCTTGTTTGATAGTAAGTTTATGGATCGGAGTTTGCTGATAGTTAAACATATAGTTTAACATAGTGGAATACATATTAGTGTAAAACCATATCAAACCTAACGATGGTCACGAGATCAGAACCTTAACGAAATTCACAAAGTATAGTTTTATTTAGACAGCACTTTGGCATTCGTTAGTCGGTTCCCGAATCGATTGGAAAGAATATCGTATCGGTGATTATTGGTTAGAACACCAACGTATAGAGAGAAGAATAGAAGAAATGAGCAAAGAAATATGAATCCTAAGCTTCCTAGTTATAGGTAAGGAATAAGTCTTATCCCATATAGAACTTCCCTAGGTGTTATATACCCATATACACCTTCCCTAGATAAAACCTTCCTTATATATATATTCCTTAGATAATATTTTCCTTAGATAATATCTACCCCATATATACCTATTTAGATATTATCTACCTTATGTATATCTTGTTGTTAAACTTTAACTGTTTAACTAATTAATTTACCTTAACTGTGTAATTAAGTAACCTACTTAACTGATTAACTTACTTAGCTGATTAATTAATCTTACTTAGCTAATTATTTAATTAATTTACTTAATTTTACTTAGCTGTTAAGTTTACTTATCTATTAAGGTTTCTTAACTGCTAAGTTTTACTTAGTAAGTTTACTTAACTACTAAGTTTTACTTAATTGCTAAGTATTCTAGTTTAGCAGCTACCTGGTTACAAGTTCTAATTTCTAGATAAAATGGAACTCGTATTAGAGTATTAACCCAATTTAACTTTAACGATAATCACGAAATCAAAACCCTCACGACGAATGACAAAGTATAGCCGAATATAGGCAGCACTTAAACATCCATTGGATCAATTTTTATTCGATCGGATATAATATCGTGTTTTAGGGGGTATAATACCTGAGTATTATAGCACTATATGTTTAGAGAGAAAGAAAAGAATTAAACGAATTGAAATGTGCAGAGCTCGTTCTATTTATAGCTGAAACAGAACTCTCTCGCGCCCCACGAGAGATTCTTCTTCTTCCTTCGTGGCCTGCGAGGAACCGTAGGGCGGTTTAGGGTTTGCTGAGTCATCGAGTAGTCTTGACACGTGTAATGACACTTGTCCATCAACGTGTCCGGATAGAAACAAGTCTCTCGCACCCCACGAGTGATCTTCCTTCGTTGGTCGCGGCCCGTGACAGAATAAAATTTCATTTTTATTTGATTTTTCAAGTAGAATTTTATCGTACGTGTTTGGGATTACGATTACGGATTATTGTGGGACTTATTTGAGGGTTGTTACAGTAACATCACCGAATTACGCATTTAACCTGGGAATCAACAATCACTCATAGTTATTCTATTCCACACGAGTAAACACATAAAACACATACAAAGCACACGAGATAAACACTTTAAAGCTCGGGTTTGACCCTCTCCATCAATAAATAAATAAATGGGATAAAACCCATGTTTCATTCATAATATCTTTATAGGGATAAACCCTAGTTGCTAAAAACATAAACTTTTATTTAGGTAACTTTATAGCCACGTTCTTTAAGCCTTCAGTGCTTCATAGCTGGCTTCTTATAGCTTCACATTAAGTTACCTGAAACGCGTTTTAAAAACATTTTATCAGCAAGAAATATTGGCAAGTACATTCCAATTTATAAAAGCATCAGTTGTTATAACTTTACAGTATTAAAAGCGATTACAATGTTTATATCTACCCAATTACTCGTTCAGTACTTGTCACTCGACGGATCTGTGACTATGGTCATATCACACATTGGATACACGTGCCCAATTATGAAGTTTATCAAGTACTGTATACAAACCCCATAATACTGGCAGCAATTGTAGAATTACAAAGACTTAATCACTGTAATTATAACTAATAAACATTTAGAGTTTTGAAAAACATTTGAAATAATAGCTCACAAACTGTGAGAAAAACGAGAATGACTCACATTGTAGACTTAGGTATTCTACGGGCTTCCTGGTAATATTTCTTGATTATTTTCTCGAGTTTCTATTAAAAACATACAATGCACGCGTGTTAGTAAAATAACCCAAGTCACTTTAGCCATACAACACGAGACAGAACCCCAACGAACTTAGTCAGGCAGAGCCTCGACATGCGTTGGTGGGTCCTAAATCAATCGGGTAGGGTAATGAATTAGTGATCGGGGGTTAAAATACTTACAACGGGGTAGAGCTTCGTGTTTTAGGGGTATAATATTGAGTTATTTTCGTATAATACCGACTGAGAAAGAAAAGAGAATGAACGAATTTGAAAGTGCAGGAAACTGCACAATTTATAGGTGATCTCGGGGCCTGTCGCGCCCCGCGACCCTCTCCTCTCGATCTTGTCGCGCCCCGCGAGAGGCCCTTAGCTACGGCTAGGGTGGCCGGGTGGTACATAGACTCGGCATGTATGGCGACACGTGGCAACCTGGGTAACCGGCAAGCAAAGGGGTGTCGCGCCCCGCGACCAACCCCCCTTGACTTGTCGCAGCCCGCGAGCGGTCCAAAATAAATATTTTATTTGTTTTTAAATAAAATTAGGGTTATACGGGTTCGTTTACAGGCATATGAGTTAATTTAGGGCGTTTTCGAAGGTTGTTATACACGCCCAGACTTGTCATACTCAGTGAGGGTAGTTAGTCGCTACATGCAATGTCCGAGAAAATCACATGCACTTGCCATTAAGCAAATCCTGCGTTATCTCCGGGAACAACCTCCTTTGGAATAAAGTATGAGCGGTGTAATGACATGAAATTAGTGGGATATAGCGATAGTAGTCACAACGTTGACAGAGATAATGAACGAAGCACTACGGGTCATGTTTTCTACCTTGGTACATCGCCTATCACATGGTGCTCACGAAAGCAAGCTACCGTGGCATTATCTTCGTGAAGCTACCATGACATGGCAGCTACTACAGCTGCATGTCAAGCAATTTGGTTAAGGGAGTTATTGGCAGAGTTGATAGGGTCTGAGAAACCAAAGGTGCTGATCCGAGTTGATAATAAATCAGCAATTGAATTGTCTAAGAACCCGTTTTTTCACGGTAGGAGTAAGCACATCCACACTCGATATCATTTTATCCAAGAGTGTGTAGAAAATGAGCAAATGGTGGTTGAACACGTATCCGGTAGGGGTGCAAACGAGCCGAGCGGCTCGCGAGCTACTCGAGATCGGCTCGAGAAAAAGCTCGAAACGAGCCGAGCCTTAACGAGCCCGAGCCGAGCTTGAGCCTAAAATAAAGCTCGTTTGTTTATCGAGCCCGAGCTTGAGCCTCGTATGTGAAGTGTAACTCCCCGCATTTCATAACCTTCCTAATTTAGAAAGCGAGTCTTGAAAATCCTTTTTAGAAACTTGTCCCTTCCGAAAAGGTTAATCATCGAAAATCCTTTTTCTTTAATTAATTCGTTATAAATATGGTTATTTACCAATTGTTAACTTAATTAAATTAATTAATTTTACTATTTAAAATTTATTTTTATAATAAACTAAGTTAGTCTCGTTATATTTTAAAGTTAGTAAACTAACCTAGTTAGTTTGTTTTATAAAGTTAGTTTCTTTTTTTATAACATAACATAAGTTAGTGGTTTAAGTCAAGGGACTATTTGTGCATTTGCTGAAATTTAAAATTACAGGGACTGTTTGGTAATTTGCTGAAAGTGCTATGTCTTTTTAAACAAAAAAAAAACTGCTGACCACAGGGATCGAACCCGGGTCAGTATTATCACACACACTCGCACAAACCAGCTGAGTTGGGTCTTCACATCAAACATATCTGGCTTCCCTTTTTATTTAAAGACTCGTTCAGATGATCCCTGGCGGCCCGCGACCCGGCCCAGGTTTCTCTTCGCGGCCCGCCACAATGGCCCAACTCGCTGAAACATAAACAGTCGCGATTTTTGAGCGGGTTTTGTGTTTTATTTGATGTTTAAACTCATTTTTCCACATTTATTTTTCAACTACTAACTAACCCAACCTCCCCTATAAATACCACACATAATCCAAGCATTATACATTTTCCCAATCACTTTAAACACTCTCAAATCCTCCTCTAATCAGCTGATTATCACAAGTTCGAGCAGATTGTTCAACCTTCACAAAAGTGAGCATAACTCACTCAATACTCAACCTTTTTCACTCGATTCTTTTTCCTACATGCTTGGATTAACCTTAGCTTCGTTTCCATTGGTTTTCTATAGAAAACCAGGCCCTGGAACGTCGCCAAAAGAACTCCAAAGTTCACTGGTTGTTTCTATTTTGATTCAATCTTTACTAAACTTGTTTAAACTTGAGGAAACTCATCTCAAACCTATGTCCTTATGCTTATAACCACTTCTATGGTTAGTTAGGCTTAAAAACAAGGTTGAGACATTCAAAATCAGAGGTATAAACCTCACAAACTTTCTGTTTTGTTCAAGGGTTTAACCCACAAGTGATGTTCAAGCTCAAAGCTTGATGGTTGTGTGATTTAGGATTAACTTGGGTTATCCTACTTGAAAATCCACACATTGCTTGATGATTTCTCATAGATTAGTAGTTCATATTCTATTATTACTTGGAAGTTCATAACCCTCCTTGAATGTTCATAACATCAAGTGTAGTGGTGAACTCTTAGAGGTGCCTAAATGGAAGATTTGATCTTCCTACCTCCTACATGAATTATATGACACTTAAGAGGTTCCTAAATGTCGCAACCCCCGACCCCTGCCCCGGGAGGCGGGCGGCCGCGGCCTACTCAGAGATGGTGGTATCGGTGTTATCATTATTTGGCAGCGGAATTTTCATCAGGACCGTAGTTAGGAAATATTTTTATCAGAGTAAAACACCACACTTTATATTAATAAACACATGGGTAAAACCCAAGTTTCCATTACAAACATGTTTATAGGGATAAACCCTATTTTATTAAATTTAAAACATTTCTCTTTATTAGGTAACTTTTATAGCCACATTTTTCCAAGCCTTCAGTGCTCTCCAGCTTGTTTCTATTTGGCTTTCACATTTTGTTACCTGAAATGCGTTTTAAAAACATTTGTCAGTGGGAAATACTGGTGAGTGAATCCCAGTTTAATCAAAACAGGTTTTATCATTCTACTGTATTGAGGGCGATCGCGCAATTACATTTGTTTCCAATTCTTACTTTAATTACCACCCACGGTACTGTCAACCCGACTTGTGGTCATGTTACTACTCACAATGTAGTAACAAATTTTGTATACAAAACCCCAACATACCGACGATAATTGTAGAATTACAAATACTCAATCACTGTTCTATATAATGTAAAACATTCGAGGTTTTGTAAAAACAGTTTATAAAAAGGTTTACAAAAAGAGGATAAACTCACATTACTAGTTTAGACTTTTTCCTGTGGTTTCCTGGTTATAATCTAATAAATTAAACAATGCACACACGTTAGTATAATAACCCAATATTTACATTAGTTATACTCTCCCCGAGACAGAACTCCAACGACTACGTCGGGCAGAACCTCGACAGCCGTTACGGAGCACTAGATCAATCGGGCAGCGTATCTAATACGTAACCGGGGTTATAATACTTACAACGAGGCAGAACTTCGTTAATTAAGGGGTATTATGCCCGAGAATTACTTAGCCTATAGAGAATTTAAGAGAGAAATTGCGAATTGTGAACGATTTCAAATGACAGCCGATGCCATCTATTTATAGTACTGAGCTTCAACTTTCTCGCGGCCCGCGTAAGGTAAGGAGAAAGCCTTCGCGGCCCTCGACGTGGACTATGTAGGCCCTAGCTATGCTGATTCGCTGAACTAGACTCAACACGGGGCTGCCACGTGGCAGCTCATGGTGAGGCTGCGTAGTCAAGCTGTCGCGGCCCGCGTAAGACGAAGTGGGAGTCTTCGCGGTCTGCCAGAAACTTCTGGATTTTGTTTTTATTTTAATTAAATAAAATTAAAGGTATTTAGGGCTATTATACATATACGGGGTGTATTTTAAGACATATAGGGATGTTATACAGGGGCGGAACTAATGGTATGTGAGCCGTAGCACGGGCTACGGCTGAAGTCCGTATGCGTAGTGTATTTTTTATATATTTTTTGGGTTTTACACAAAATATACCTCTAAAATAATACAAGGATACCCCTAAGAGCATTCACATCAATCCCACCATATTTTACTCTAAATTACACTAAAAACACTACATTTTCTCTCTCATTTTCAATTAAATGATATTTTGAGTAAATTATGATTTTGGCCCCTGTATCACTTTTACCCTTTTAGCCCAAAAAAGATTTTTTTAACATCTGAGCCCCCAACGTCTTTTTTTCTAACTCTTTTGGCCCCTAACATTTAATGGATGGGGTTAGTGTTAGGGGCCAAAAGGGTTAGAAAAGAAGACGTTGGGGGCTCGGATGTTAAAAAAATCTTTTTCGAGCTAAAAGGGTAAAAGTGATATAACCATAGGGGCCAAAATCGTAATTTACTCTAATAATTTTTACACCTTTATCATTATCTTTTCTCTCTCCCCAACTCACAACCACTTTCAAAATATATTAAAAAATTATAGGAGGTGAACAGTGTCTCTCCAAATATACAGATGAACAGTAACATTTTCTCTCTCCTCCACTCACAACCACTTTTAATACTCTTTATATTTTAAAAACACCACACACAGAATTTGATGCCATGGATGTGAATGCTCTAACCAACCCAAACTTATAAAATAAGGGAGCCCGATTGAAACAATGACTCAATTGATTAGATTAACCCAAAAAAACACAAAAATACGTATGGCGGCATTCTTTCTTATCATCGCTTAGGTTCCGGAAGAAAACCAAACGTCTCTGGTCATCCTTTACGCACTGGTCTCCTGTTTTGCTGCTGCCAATAACACCAGTTCGATAAAAGAATCCACATCCTGTTGTTTGCTGCTGCGATAACACTGGTTCCGGTCGTTCCTCCCCTGCTTAGGTATTTTTTTTTTAAAGTAAAAGACGACGATGTGATTAAACGATTTCAAGCTATGAAAAAAGGACAAATTTATTAGGCACTTATTTTACTTTATTTGTTTGTTGTCTTTTTTTAATAATTTATTTATTATCGTTTTTTTGATATTGTTGATTGCATGGTAAAAAAAAATTTTGGGGATACCGCTGATTTAATAGGCTAGTTCCACCACTGATGTTATAAATATATATTAGGAGTGTCGGAAATATTTCAGGAGGGTTGTTATATCCTCCCCACCTTGTTTTAGAACTCGTCCTCGAGGTCTAATGGAACAGGTGTGGGTATTTCCTTTGCATCTCTGATTCAAGCTCCCATGTGTATTCCGGACCTCTCTTGGAATCCCATTTCACTTTGACCAGAACTAATATCTTATGCTTGAGATTCTTGACTTTCATGTCTTCAATTTGTATAGGCTTTTCTACAAACTTAAGCTTTTCTTTTACCTCTATATCCTTAAGATGTACCACTAGTGATTCGTCGGCTAAGCACTTTTTGAGATTACATACATGAAATACATCATGTATTCCTGTCATTTCCTCTAGCAGTTGTAGCTGATAAGCTACTGGTCCTATTCTTCTGGTAATCTCAAAGGGTCCAACATACCTGGGGCTTAGCTTTCCTCTTTTGATGAATCTTACCACTCCTTTCCAAGGAGAAACTTTTAATAACACCTTATCTCCTACTTGAAATTCCAATGGCTTTCGCCGGTTATCCGCATAACTCTTTTGTCGATCGCGTGCTGCTTTTAGTCGTTCCGTGACTTGAATAATCTTGTTCGTTGTCTCTTGTACTATCTCAGGTCTAGACAATTGCTTTTCTCCAATTTCTGCCCAACAGACTGGAGTTCGGCACTTTCGTCCATAAAGTGCTTCGAATGGTGCAGCATTGATGCTGGTATGATAACTGTTATTGTAGGAAAATTCTATTAGTGGTAGATGATCGTCCCAATTTCCTCCGAAATCAATTACACAAGCTCTAAGCATATCTTCCATTGTCTGAATTGTCCTTTCGCTTTGTCCGTCCGTTTGAGGATGATAAGCAATGCTTAGATTTAGCTTGGTTTCCATTACTTTTTGGAAACTTGTCCAAAAATGAGAGGTAAAATGGCTATCTCTATCAGAAACAATTGATAAAGGAATTCCATGCAATGAAACTATTTCATTTACATATAATTTGGCTAACTGTTCCATACCAAATGTTTCCTTCATTGGTAGGAAATGAGCAGACTTGGTTAGCCTATCTACAATCACCTAGATCGCATCATTACCTTTTCTTGTCTTGGGTAATTTGGTAACAAAGTCCATTGTTATCAATTCCCATTTCCATACAGGCATTTCCAATTGTTGCAACAAACCTGAGGGTTTCTGATGTTCAGCTTTTACCTGTGAACAGGTTAGACATTTGGCAACATAAGTTGCTATATCCTTTTTCATTCCTATCCACCAGAAATTCTTTCTTATGTCTTGATAAATTTTATCACTTCCAGGATGTATCGTATACTTAGATTTATGGGATTCGTCTAATATTCGGTAACGTAGGTTTCCTAGTTTAGGTATCTGTAACACCTCATAAAATTGCATCCAATGATGTATTGACACGTGTAATAAACCCTAATGAAGTCAAATGTTGAATTTAAGGGACCAATTTTTCGAAAAATCGAAAAATTTGATTATGAAAGGACTGGAAGTGTTTGTATACCTAAAATAAGTTTCTAAATAACCTCTCATGATATTTATATTCACAAATGAGCCACTTATCGATCGAGTGTAGCCGTTTGCATAATTAATTGAAAGTTTGCGCGATGAAGGGTTAAAAGCGTCAACATGTTAATTCTTACCTCTGAGTGACCTTTTAACAAACCGGGAGCTTCATAATATTTGATTATACTCTCGGGAATGCCAAATAATGTCCATCTAAGGTTTTTATGCTTATAAGTAAAGTTACGCGCAACTTTGCAAGTTAGAGGGACTAAAAGTGTCAATATGTTCAATTATATATCTGAATGACCTTTTAGTGAACCCGAAGCATCGTGATGTTTAATAATACTTCCAAGAATTCCTAATATGGATTAGGTTAGGCTTCAATGCTATTAAATGATGAGATGCGCAAATATGCGTAATAGAGGGACCTAAAGCGTCAACTTTTGAATCTACGCCTTTCGGTGACCATCTAAGCGAGCGAGAGCGTAGTAACATTTATGTATATGCTTGGGAATGATCAATATGGGCCATGGAAGGCTTGGATATCGTTAAACAGCATTTCACGCTACCTTGCGAAATTAAAGGGTTATTTGCGTCAAATGGCAAAAGTATGCCGATTCGTAGGGTATCGAACCTTCCGGAATATGACCAAGAGTTAAACATACCCTATTTATCCTTTATATAGCTTAGATATAGGCTTAGAGGTGTTTCATGCGCAAAAATAAACTTTTATGTCATGCAGGGACTAAAAGTGTCAAAAAGTGCACAAGTTTGCATTTTCACGCATATCTCACATTCTGCATATCTTCGGACACCCAAAAATTTATGTAAGCACTAAAATATTTTATTTTAGTAATCGCCTTGATAAAATTCCATTCGTCGCGTAGTTTGGACCGTTTTTAGCGTCCGTTCGTGTTTCGTCGTAATTAGACGAACGACGTGACCGTACGGCCAAACGAACCGACATCCGACATGTTTCTGAGCATGTTTCATATCCCCTATGTGTGGGCATCATGATGGAGCCTTGAAATGAGATTAACAGGCCTCATACGCATTAGAAACGCCTATTTACATGTTCAGGGACTGAAACTGCCACTTTTGGAAATGTGTTTGCTGACCTGGGATGTGAGGCCGACTGCGTAAGGTCACACGGACCCTTACCCGGGCCGTGTGGGCTGCACAACATGAGAAAACAGCTGCAGATAGGTTGTTTCTTGCTGGCATTTGTTCTAGCTGGTTCCCAACACTCACAAACTCGATTCTAGGGGCTGCCCTTGGTATGTTAAAACCACCCAACACTTGCCATGATCTGCTTATGACCTCCCGACACTTGTCGCGATCTCGTGTGGTCCCGAAAACTATATAAAGGAGGTGAGTTCACGTGTTTCCTTCACACCTTCTTCCCTTTCTGCTTATTCTCTGAATTCCTGGAGGATCTTGAGCTTCTTTAGAACCTCCTTCAGTCCTTTGGACTCTTGTAAGTAATCCTTCATGCTTAGTTTAATGGTTTAGCGTTTAAAAACCGAAAAGTCAAGCGGTTGCGACAAACGCTTTGACTTTTTAACAGTTGAGCCATGGTGTGTAACAAACATGGCTACGTGACCGTAATTAGGTAGGTATTAAACCCTCAAAAGGGGCACCTCCTAATTACCACGTTACTTAGTTTAATTGTCGGTCAAATAAAAAGTCAAACGGGTAGTTTTTAAATAAAATTCATATCTAATAATATAAAAGCCATATAATCAGTTTTCTCACTTTAATAACTTGATAAATATTAGTTGAACATGCCTAAGCATGATTCAACCCGACAATTCTAAGTATAGGCTCGGTTCGGAACCGAAAGTCGCAAAAATTGACTTTTGCTTTGACTTTCAGTTCTGACCCGATTTAGCTTAGTTTAGATATGCCTTAGGATTCCTTTTGGACCAAGTTATAGGTTAGTATAACCCTCCGAGGTTATACAACTTGGTTCCATAGAAATCCTAGTTCATGCTTGGTTCCGTTAAATGCCTAAATATTGACCGTTATGCCCTTTTGACCCTAAAACGAGAATTTTGAAAATGTGAGAGGACAATAATCTTTATTACTGATTTATAAACTTGTCCCTAAAATTTGACATCAGTTTGAGGTCTAGATTAGGAGTTATGCTCAATAGCGTAATTAGAAAGCCTTTTATTAATTAAACGGCGTAATTAGCGTATATCCTATCTAAACCCAATTTTTGATACCAAAATTTTTACCTACTGATATAAAATAATATTTTGGGATTTTAAAGATTTTTATTTATTTTTAGGCTGAGCATAACATAGGGTTCTAGGCTTGATTCGGTAATTGTCGGTTTTGCCCTTTTGGGCTATAAAATGAGTTTACAAATCCTTTTGACCCCAAACCTTTTTCTACTAATCTAATATGATAAATAAAATATTTTGAGCCTTCTGGAATAATAAAAATATCAGCTTTCTATACAAAACCCGGAAATGGCTCCAAATCGCCTTTTTAAGCGTTTTTAACGCATAGTATATATCGAAACTAGTTTAAATATATAAGGGTTGATGCCTACTGATATTTTCAGTAAATTTCTATATTTTTACAGTAATCAAAAGTTTTAAACTCAGATTCTCTGTTTTGCCTTTTTTTTAAGCCTATGTGGAATTACCAAAATGCCCCTACGGTGCATAGTATGGTTATAATTAATAAATTTCACATATATATGATACCCTACTGATATGACTTATTAAATTAAGAATAATTACTGATTTAATCAGACCTGTAACTCAGAATGATATTTTAACTCTCTTATAACCTTTAAAATGACCAAAATACCCCTACGGGGCATAAATTGGTCTTAAACTCGTTTTGGGCATAATGGAAGGTATCCTACTGATATCACAACATATTTAGAGCATATTAACTTTGGAAACTTGTATATGACTCATTTGGTTACTCGTTACGCACTTTTCGCGTTCGGATCAGCGTATGTAACTAGTTTGCATATATTAGCCGAAACGGGTCAAACCATATCGTTTTTGCCTCAAAATTCAGAATGTGTTTAAGTTACCCATATTAAACAAGCATACAAGCTCGTCGGGTCAAAACCACATTCTAAACCGGTCTAAGCTTAGGCTTAATTAAAAACCCGTTAGGAATCTAATAGGTTATTAAAAACCTTCGTTCCAGATTTAGGAGCCCAGTAAAAGCTATCAGTACTTGCTTGGTGGTATACGGCTGGGATTGAATTTATATTTAGCTCAGGTAAATACTTTTAACTTATTTTCCCTATACGGGCTTGGGGTACGGTATATAAAATACCGCTTGGTCCGGCATTGAATCTTTAATCGAATAGTGGTTAAATCCTTGACATGCTACGTTTTGAAATGTTTTGTTTGCTTAAAGCCTTTGGGGGGTTAATGACCATGTCCCGGATATCCTTGGCATCATCTTACGAGATGGCCATGACCTACGCACGGGGTGTAGGCGTACACTCGTCAGTGCCTAACCGAAGAATGTGGTGTGTCTATTAATCTTTAACCCGGTCTACGGATCGGGCTACTGAACGCATAAGTAACATGTAATTCGTTTACAAGTATTATATTCAAATAATTATCCCAAGTTATAAAATGTTTTGTGCCACGTGCATTCAAATCAATTTTTAAACCTTTTCAAAATGAGTCAGTTAAATTATATTTACCAGTGTAAACTGACGTATTTTCCCAAAAAGGTTAAGTGCAGGTACTAAGCGTAATAGGCTGGCCTCTCCTTAGCATCATTAAGAGTCTCGCAAGCTTGGATGCAATAAGTCTGATGAACTATGTTTTCTTTTTAATTGATCCGCCTGTGGATCCAACTTACATTCCGTTGTAATATTAAATATTGCTTTTGAATCGGTTTGTAATATATTTATCGTTTGCTTCCGCTGTGCATTTGAATTGTGTTGTTTGACTATGATGATATCAACTACGTCACGATACTCCCCACCGGGCCCACCGGTAATACGTGGAAATATCGGGGTGTGACAGGTTGGTATCAGAGCCAACACTGAGTGAATTGAACACTAGCTTTTGTGTTCAATCTCAGTTACATAGTTGCATATTCTCGAGTCTAGACAAGAACATAGGACTAATCCTAATTCGTTTCATTGTCTTTTAATTGCTTCTTTGTTATTTTTCTGATTAGCCCTTGCATGGGCAAGTCATTTTCTTAAGAAGTCCCGTTTAGGGCAACCATATATTTGTTTAAATTTTAAAGGAACGATTATGTTTAAAAAATATCATTCATTTTATAAGATCTACCATTATAATGAAATGGAAAAATCTAAAAAGGACAAGACCTAGCCTCGTGTCATTATTAAGACCCGGCCAAGATAGCAGTTCCTCAATTTAGGTTCAGATCCTTATTAACATCTCAATTTAGCATTGTTCTGCGTTAATTATTAAAAAGAATCTTAAAGGTAAACCTAGCCTATGTGACAAGGCCAAGATGGTAGAACCTATTCAAGAGATTCAAATCCTTGTTAACATCTGTAACATGTTAACATTCCTGGCAGACGTGGTTCGATAAAATCGCCTAAGTCATCTTTAAATTGGATTATTCCAATTTTCCTTATTTAAAATAATCATCCCTTAAGGATGAAGTGCCTACGGGCTATAATTAACGTCCTCTGAGACTAAAGACAGTCGTAGCCTACAACTCCCTGTCAAGAAAGGGTAATGAACTTTGATTCAAGCCTTAATGCCTCGATTCTATAAAATCTTGGCTTATAATTTTGTCCTTATGACTTGGATTTTGTGCCATAATTATATTTTAATTAAATTTAGGATGCTTATAATGAAAATCCTGAATAAAAAAAAATAAATATCATTCCTTTCCTGCCGGTATAAATATTAAAAGAGAATCTTAAAAGGTTTGACCTAGCTTGAATGTCATTGAAGACCTAGCTAAATGGTAAAACCTGTTTAAAAGAGATTCAGATCCTTATTAACACTTGAAAACGTGTTAACACTCCCGACAACAGTGATGCGATAAAATCACGCTTGTCATCTTCATATTAGGAACTTCCAAACCCCTTATTTAGCCTAAATGATCAATAGGAATCATGGCTAATAAACGTCGAACATGATGTACACATCTAAACATCCATCTAGGATGTATACCTACGGGCAAAGATGTATACATGAAAAAGATAGTTTTTATTTCATAACTTCTTGTCATGGCAATGAATTACGAAATTTTCTGATCCAAAGGAATCATTTATTATGTTTTAAAATTTCCCTAGTGACAAGGCATCTGTACCATCGAAAAGTCCTTTGGAACAAGCCGTTGTGCTATATAAGATGTCAGTATGACATTGACAGTCGCGACTTATGTCCCCTGTCTAGTAAATATGAAGGATTATATTCCGTTTAAACGCCAAAGATGGTTTATTTAAAAACTTAGGCAAAACATAATCAAATAAATTAAATACTATCTATTGGCCTATATGGTTAATTACACCATGGCTATTTATTCATCAAATTCGACAATTCACTATATAATTAAACCAATTATTACTACTTGGTTTGTAGTCTTCAAAGCTTCACCATGGCTGACCCCTCTGAAGCTCACAATCCTCCAACTGATCAAAATGATGATGCAAGACTAAACTTAACAAGCACCAGGTTGCAGGCTATGATAGATACAGCCGTAAACAAAGCCGTGGACCGTATATTAAAGGAGCATAAGCGAAAGTGCGATAATACCCCAAATAAGGGTTACATAAAGGGTAAGACCGGTTCAAGCTATAACCAGTCCAAACCAAAGGAGGCAAAACCCGAATGTAAAACCTGCGGGAAGAAGCACTTCGGAAAATGTTTCTATGATCAGACCGGGGGATGTGTCATCTGTAAGGAGACGGATCACAAGACCCATGAATGCAAGGATTTGAAGGACAAACAGCAGATGTCACACCCCGACCGCATAAAACAACAAATCGCGGCGGAAACATCGGGGCGTATTGCAACAGAATTAATGTTTCATAACCATGGATACCAAAAGTGTTTCGTTTTATTAAACATTGAATAATTACATCGTCTGGAAATCTAAATACACAAATTAGACATAGTCTATCATTATTATTGAGTCACTAAGGCCTTGTCCAGTCCTATGTGAACATGCATCTTATCAATCGATATCATCCAACAATACCTGAAACATATGTGAAAACGAGGTCAGCAAAGAAATGCTGGCGAGTACATAGGTTTTGTGAAAATAAGATTCATGACTTCTGTTTAAGAAAATGTTTAGTCATGAACCTTGTAATTTGCTTTGTCTTTGTAAATCATTTGAAAAATAATAAGTTTAGATGATATGTATAAATAAGAGAATAATGCATGATTAAATGAATAACCATGTAAAATGAGTTTGTATAAGTTAAGTTGTTTGTAAATCAATGTCTTGTGAAAAGTATGTTATTTGTATAAAATGTTCTATGTATCAAACTGAAATGATTCAAATAACGCTACGACATGTAATACCATACAAACACTTATATATAGGAAGTACCAGCGGCGTATCCACCATGCTTGTATCATATTACACCCGCATCGTTACTTAATCACTTACTCAAACCAAACCAAACCAAACAATGTAAAATGTCTATGTTTAAATCAATTGTCAAATGTATTGAATAATATGTCAAAGTATTCATGTCAAGATGTAAATCATGTCAAAATGTCTATGTCAAATATCCATGTATGGCAAGTGAAATGTCTCAACTAAACCATATGCACAAAAACAAAGTATTGAAGTAAAACTTGGTTTAAATCAAAGTTATGTTTTGTGGAAAATACATGATCAAATGTCAATCATGTACAAATGTTTACCCAAATGTTAGAACTTGTTCTTGTTCTTAACAAACCCTTACCAAAGGGTAAGTTAATATTTTAATTGTGAAACTACTTTATGGTCGATTCTCTAATAACATTCAAACCTTCTTGACGCGTTCCTCGCTCCATCTCGCTCTCGCTCTCGTTCTTAACAAACCCTTACCAAAGGATAAGTTAATAATTACAGATTCAGTCGCTACCCACAACCCCCACACATAACAATGGGTGCAGTAAATAACGGGATTTGTCAGATCCTATGGTACCATAACCTAATACTGGTCGGCTTGATCATTGCTAATGAATGTCATCGGTCATGTAAACTACAACCAACAAGTTTGTTCACTTTTTGAAATTGTTATTAGTTTTTGAAATCATTGTATTCGTTCTTGAAATCATTGTTAGCGTTCTTGAAATAATTGTTATTGTTCTTGAAACCACATTGTAATTGTTCTTGAAACCACATTGTAATTGTTCTTGAAACCACATTGTAATTGTTCTTGAAACCATTGATAAAACATTTAGCACATATGAGTCACCCCAAAACAGTTGAAAACAGTAAAAGAGGGGAATAATGTACTCTCCTGAGAGTGCTTAGGAGTCTTGAACAACTACCAAGTAAGCTAGAGGAGTCCCGGAAATCAAACGGTACCTAATATAGGTAACTACATAAATAACCCGGACCTAAATCGGAAGACTGTGTAGCAGGAGGGTCTGTAAACCAAATGAGTGTAGGAACTCATATGATATGGTTTAACAAAGCCTACATACTAAATGAAACTTAACCTAAGTATTATCGACCCATCACGACCCATTAAGGTAGCTTATGCTACTTTAACGCGTCGTTTGCGTGAAACGCGTTCGGACCGCCTAACTAGTCCTATGACAAGTGTTATATGCCTAAACATGTTACATAATCAGTTATGTGACAAAAGTTTAGGTTACATATGCTTAATTACCAATTATACATGAAAAGGGTATTCTGGTAATTTACCTAAGGCATATAAACTACCTATCATACAACTACTTAAACGAAGCGACCATAGGGTATAACCTCGGAAGGTTATTCCCTACCTACTATGGTCACCTAATATATTTGGTCGGATCCTAATGATCGACCAAATGGGTCGAGTTCGAAGGTATAGGCGATTTATTAGATCGCCTACCCTACGACCCTAGACAACGTGGTAATCAGTGGGCATAGTCCCAAGGGACTATGACCAACGTGATTACACTCACGTTGCGAAGTTCAAACGAACTTCGCATTGACCATTACTGGTCAACGCTGAAAGTCAAACAAAGTTTGACTTTCTGACTCGAAAAGCAATAAAATAAGGAAAAGAACGAAAGAATACTTACGAAGGGTCCCCGAATGCTAATCCTGAGTCAAGAATCTCAGGTATGAAACAATGGTTTCAACTTAGAGGTTCTCAATTCAGAATTCTAGTGATTTTAGCAATGGGGGTGTTGGGGTATTTATAGGAATACCCGAACCGTTAAGATCGTTTCATGGAAAACGTGCCTTAATCCCATCCGTACATGTGTTGCAAAGTTATGGTGCTTAGGTGCTTAAATTCCATCCATACATGTGTTGCAAAGTTATGGTGCTTAGGTGCTTAAATTCCTTCCATACATGTGTTGCAAGGTTATGGTGCCTAAGTTCCATCCTTATCCGCTGACTAAGCAAGTTTAGAATATGTGGTTGTGAATTAAACAACGGCTAATACATCGAATCTGGTCCCGAATATGCAAAACTGAGTTTTCTGCATGTTTTCTGTCCAGCATAGGCAGTCGCATAGCGCGACTGGTAAAGCCTATAGGGCTCGCGCTACGCTAGCCCTCCTCTGATTCAGAAATGTTTCAAAGTTGGCAGAAATGGTCCCTGTTGTGTTTTAAGGCCTTTTTCGATGCGTTTGAACCCCGTTAACCTCATTTCAAGGCTCTAAAATGAAGTTAAAGTATAGGGAACTCAAAATATGCTCAAAAATATGCCGGATGTTGGTTCGTTTGGTCGTACGAACGCGATGTTCGCTTAATTACGACGGAATGCGCACAAGCGCGAAAAACGATCCAAATGACGTGACGAATGGATCTTTCTTATGGCGAACACTAAAATAAAATATTTTAGTGCTTACATAAATTTTTGGATGTCCGGATGTATTCAGAACGTAAGTTATGCGCGAAAATGCAAACTTGTGCACTTTTTGACACTTTTAGTCCCTGAATGATCCAAAAGTTTATTTTAGCACATCAAACCCCTCAAAGCCTATTTCTAAGCTATGTAAAGGATATTTAAGGTGTGTTTAACTTATGGTTATGTTCCGGAATGTTCGTTACAGTTCAAATTGACATACTTTCGCAGTTTGTCATATTTAGTCCCTGTAGTCGTATTAACTTGTTTTTGCCATACCAAAGCCTTCAAAACTTATTTCTAAGTTATGTAAAGGTTATTTAAGGTATGATGAGTATATGTCACTATTCCGGAGTGTTTGTTGCATTAAACTGGTTATATTTACGCATCGGTGCGCGTATAACCTTCCAGAAAGCGATTTAGAGTTTGAAATTGAACTAGAATTGATATGTGCAAATGATACACATATTTTTACCAAATCCCAAGTATGAAATATAATATTTCATTGGTTTGGAATTTGTTTGATGGCCGTGGAGGCACAGGTGTTACAGCAGACCAGTGAAAAGACCAGATGCAAAACCTGTAGGAAATACCACCTCGGGAAATGCAGATATGAATCTTAGCCTCTACCCTGTGGAATCTGCAAGTCCAAGGAGCATAAGACCTTGGATTGCAAGAGATTGGGAGACGCAACCTGCTATGGTTGCAATGAAAAAGGGCACATCAAGACAAATTGCCCAAATAAAACCAAGAAGCCTGAGGAGTCTAAGAAGACCGAAGATGGAAGCTCTCAAGTGGATACTCAAGAGGCTATTCAGGATGAAAATGTCACAACAGGTACTTCCTTTATTAATAACGCTCATGCTAGAGTATTATTTTATTCAGGTTCAGATAAGTCTTTCATAGACAACAGATTTTGTAAATCATTAAATCTGCCTGTTAAAACTCTAAGCGTTAAGTAGAATTGACCGATAGTACCTCAGAGACTGCTCCAGCAATATTAGATGGATGTTTATATCCATTAGGAATCATTCTTTTCTGATGTCCTTGTTTCCATTTAAATAATAAGGGACTCGACATAGTGCTAGGAATGAATTGGTCGTCCTAGAAGTCAAGCCTATATTGAGAATGATAAGAAGCAAGTAGTTATCAAGACTCCTTATGGGGAGCCTTTGACAATTCAAGGAAACACTAGGCATGGGTTACCTAAGCACTTATTAAAATTGGTATTTAACAACAAAGCTTCGAGTATGGAAAACTCAGAAGAAACAAACAACAGTTGCGATGCTAGAAATGCGATAAATATTAATGGTGTATCAAGTGTGAACCTCAATACTAATGGAATTAATCTCCAAAACTGAAGTTAACCCAGTTGTTAGAAAGGTTATAAGAAAAGTCATGAGAAGATTCAAGAAGCCAAATGTGGTTTGCTATAAAACACATGTCGCTACTCATGATAAGAGCTTTATTCATGCTTCATATGCGAAGAACAATACAAATAAAGTCATATGTGGCAAGGAGCCCATTCTTTAGGATGTACTTAAAAGTACCTCGTCTCTTGGAAGTCAAGAGACTTCAATAGTAAAAAGGGACCATCGATTGCAAGAAATTGTTAAATGAAATAGAAATCATTAGGTATGTCAGCAGTTATGCTGGAAAGGACACGGTGAGGTATGCGTCATAGTCATTCGATGGCAATACCATTGATTAGTAAGGACATTAATGGAGTCCACAAGAAAGATCCTCTTATACATTATGGGATGGTCCAAGTTTTAAGGACCTTATTAGAAAACCTATTAGCCGCTTCACGAAATGGAAAAAGATGGAATAAGAATTTTCCGACTCCCCCATAAGAGTTATAAACTATCGGCAGTATGTTGCAAACCTTGGCTCATTGTTTGAAATAGTGCCCTTATTCAGTTAATCTAGAATTTAAGCATAATGCACTATATAAATATTATGATTTAGCGTCGGAAATAAGAGGGCACATTAAGGTTTCAAAGCCTGCTCATTATAAATCCATCATGGATCTGCCTCAGCTACCCGCATTTTATAGATTAAGAAATAACCAGTCAAAGCTGAGACTGCCCTAAAGTTTGTCAAAGATTTTACAGCTAAGTTTAAAAGGATTAAGAATGGAGGCGTTTAACCCTCCTGATGCATGATTAGAGGCAGTTCACATTAATAATGACACTAGATAAATCCTTTATTGTGATTTCATTGCTAAGAGTTATGTTTGGATTCAGATACCGCTAAGTCTCTCATAAGACCATAAGCTTAGCAAACTTTTAGAAACTTTCCGTAAGAACCCCAGATGTTAAGTGTAAGGTAAGACTTACAGGCGAAATCATAAGAACCATTTCTTCTGTTCCTGTTAGAAATCTCTAATCATGGAATTCTAGAAGTATCATTTCTCTAGAAGAAGTGCGTCACCATGTATAGTTGATATCTCTTTGATCTCTATCGATTGCGAATACCAGATGGTATGATAAAAGCGCCATATAAGGATTGGTGTATCTTAATATGTTCCATAGATTGCTTCCATGCCTGATCAGTATGGAGGTTTAATGCATGGAACCACAAAGATATTCCGATGGTCATATGGTACTAAAATCAGCTAAAGGTATTCAAAGAAGATATCCAGAATGGAATTGTCCAGGTAAATGTCTTCGATTAAAGAATTCGTGGACTCGTAACATAAATGTGTCACCTATCTGACACAAACTATGATAGATGAATTGGAGCCTGAGATTTGGAAAATTTCTGTAACCTCCTGGTATCTTGATTATCTCCTCCTGAGATTACCCTGTTTACCTCCTGAGAGGCCAGTAGAGTTAAGATTTATACCCCATTTAGGGTTGTATCATTATGAAGTCTCCAAGACGGCTAGTACCATCATTGGAAGAATCGAAACCCTGATTAAGTAAGTTTTAAAATAGAGGATTCATATAGCCTAACTCAATATCATGAGGATTCGGTATTATTAATTAAGAAAGACGGTTCATTTTGCTTATGCATTGATTACCGCAACCCGAATTAGGCAACAATTATGAATAGCCATCAGTTGCCCAGGATCGTCGATTTGTTCGGCTAGCTGCAAGGATTAGTTATTCTTTAAGATTAGTTTTAAGTTGTGGTTGAATTAACCATCTCACCTTAGAATAAGCTTCTCTATGATAGTTGTTATATAAGTATCAAGGCTGCTTCTTTGGAAACCTTGTATAGATGGAATGTTAAACATTTATTGTTGACAAAAGATTTGAAAGTCCAATTACCAGGATCTGAAAGTTGCCTTGGAAACAACGAATAAGATCATACGAAATCATTTGTAAGATGCCAGTATTCGGCAGAAAATCAAGGATTAATGAAAATAGTAAACCTCCTAAGTTCTTGTTAAGGAATAAGGTTCAACAAAAGATAACACCCTAGAAGGGTGTGCCAAGTTGTAACTATCATATTAGTTAAGCTCTGAATATATAAAGTCATTTGAAGGATTCGAATGTATCAAGATTAAATAGCTTATAAGCTACAACCTATTTAAGGAGCTTGGCGGAGCTCGCAATACATTGCACATTAATGACTTAAGGCTGTGTTTTCACCAATAAGTCGAGAAGCACCATCACATAATAATATGCAGATTGATGATATGATGAGCAACCTATATCGATTGAGGATCGACAGGTTAAGAAGCTCCAAAAGGATACATGTACCAAATATAAAGGTCACTTTGGGAGCTTGGAGAGACTCCAGATATGCTATAGAAGTTAAGTCCGTTATGTGACAAAAAGTACTTCCAGCATTTTAGCAAATCTCGAGGTCGAGATTTCTTTTAAGGGGGTGAGGATGTAACACCTCGTAAAATCGCATCCAATGATGTATTGACACGTGTAATAAACCCTAATGAAGTCAAATGTTGAATTTAAGGGACTAATTTTTCGAAAAATCAAAAACTTTGATTATGAAAGGACTGGAAGTATTTGTATACCTAAAATAAGTTTCTAAATAACTTCTCACGATATTTATATACACAAATGAGCCACTTATCGATCGAGTGTAGCCGTTTGCATAATTAATTGAAAGTTTGCGCGATGAAGGGTTAAAAGCGTCAACATGTTAATTCTTACCTCTGAGTGACCTTTTAACAAACCGGGAGCTTCATAATATTTTATTATGCTCTCGGGAATGCCAAATAATGGCCATCTAAGGTTTTTATGCTTATAAGTAAAGTTACGCGCAACTTTGCAAGTTAGAGGGACTAAAAGTGTCAATATGTTCAATTATATATCTGAATGACCTTTTAGTGAACCCGAAGCATCGTGATGTTTAATAATACTTCCAAGAATTCCTAATATGGATTAGGTTAGGCTTCAATGCTATTAAATGATGAGATGCGCAAGTATGCGTAATAGAGGGACCTAAAGCGTCAACTTTTGAATCTACGCCTTTCGATGACCATCTAAGCGAACGAGAGCGTAGTAACATTTATGTATATGCTTGGGAATGATCAATATGGGCCATGGAAGGCTTGGATATCGTTAAACAGCATTTCACGCTACCTTGCGAAATTAAAGGGCTATTTGCGTCAAATGGCAAAAGTATGCCGATTCGTAGGGTATCGAACCTTCCGAAATATGACCAGGAGTTAAACATACCCTATTTATCCTTTATATAGCTTAGATATAGGCTTAGAGGTGTTTCATGCGCAAAAATAAACTTTTATGTCATGCAGGGACTAAAAGTGTCAAAAAGTGCACAAGTTTGCATTTTCACGCATATCTCACATTCTGCATATCTTCGGACACCCAAAAATTTATGTAAGCACTAAAATATTTTATTTTAGTAATCTCCTTGATAAAATTCCATTAGTCGCGTAGTTTGGACCGTTTTTAGCGTCCGTTCGTGTTTCGTCGTAATTAAACGAACGACGTGACCGTACGGCCAAACGAACCGACATCCGACATGTTTTTGAGCATGTTTCATATCCCCTATGTGTGGGCATCATGATGGAGCCATGAAATGAGATTAACAGGCCTCATACGCATTAGAAAAGCCTATTTACATGTTCAGGGACTGAAACTGCCACTTTTAGAAATGTGTTTGCTGACCTGGGATGTGAGGCGGGCCGCGTAAGGTCACACAGACCCTTACACGGGCCGTGTGGGCTGCACAACATCAGAAAACAGCTGCAGACAGGTTGTTTCTTGCTGGCTTTTGTTCTAGCTGGTTCCCAACACTCACAAACTCGATTCTAGGGGCTGCCCATGGTATGTTAAAACCACCCAACACTTGCCATGATCTGGTTATGACCTCCCGACACTTGTCGCGATCTCGTGAGGTCCCGAAAACTATATAAAGGAGGTGAGTTCACTTGTTTCCTTCACACCTTCTTCCCTTTCTGCTTATTCTCTGAATTCCTGGAGGATCTTGAGCTTCTTTAGAACCTCCTTCAGTCCTTTGGACTCTTGTAAGTAATCCCTTCATGCTTAGTTTAATGGTTTAGCGTTTAAAAACCGAAAAGTCAAGCGGTTGTGACAAACGCTTTGACTTTTTAACAGTTGAGCCATGGTGTGTATCAAACATGGCTACGTGACCGTAATTAGGTAGGTATTAAACCCTCAAAAGGGGCACCTCCTAATTACCACGTTACTTAGTTTAATTGTCGGTCAAATAAAAAGTCAAACGGGTAGTTTTTAAATAAAATTCATATCTAATAATATAAAAGCCATATAATCAGTTTTCTCACTTTAATAACTTGATAAATATTAGTTGAACATGCCTAAGCATGATTCAACCCGACAATTCTAAGTATAGGCTCGGTTCGGAACCGAAAGTCGCAAAAATTGACTTTTGCTTTGACTTTCAGTTCTGACCCGATTTAGCTTAGTTTAGATATGCCTTAGGATTCCTTTAGGACCAGGTTATAGGTTAGTATAACCCTCCGAGGTTATACAACTTGGTTCCATAGAAATCCTAGTTCATGCTTGGTTCCGTTAAATGCCTAAATATTGACCGTTATGCCCTTTTGACCCTAAAACGAGAATTTTGAAAATGTGAGAGGACAATAATCTTTATTACTGATTTATAAACTTGTCCCTAAAATTTGACATCAGTTTGAGGTCTAGATTAGGAGTTATGCTCAATAGCGTAATTAGAAAGCCTTTTATCAATTAAACGGCGTAATTAGCGTATATCCTATCTAAACCCAATTTTTGATACCAAACTTTTTACCTACTGATATAAAATAATATTTTGGGATTTTTAAAGATTTTTATTTATTTTTAGGCTGAGCATAACATAGGGTTCTAGGCTTGATTCGGTAATTGCCGGTTTTGCCCTTTTGGGCTATAAAATGAGTTTACAAATCCTTTTGACCCCAAACCTTTTTCTACTAATCTAATATGATAAATAAAATATTTTGAGCCTTCTGGAATAATAAAAATATCAGCTTTCTATACAAAACCCGGAAATGGCTCCAAATCGCCTTTTTAAGCGTTTTTAACGCATAGTATGTATCGAAACTAGTTTAAATATATAAGGGTTGATGCCTACTGATATTTTCAGTAAATTTCTATATTTTAACAGTAAGCAAAAGTTTTAAACTCAGATTCTCTGTTTTGCCTTTTTTTAAGCCTATGTGGAATTACCAAAATGCCCCTACGGTGCATAGTATGGTTATAAATAATAAATTTCACATATATATGATACCCTACTGATATGACTTATTAAATTAAGTATAATTACTGATTTAATCAGACCTGTAACTCAGAATGATATTTAAACTCTCTTATAACCTTTAAAATGACCAAAATACCCCTACGGGGCATAAATTGGTCTTAAACTCGTTTTAGGCATAATGGAAGGTATCCTACTGATATCACAACATATTTAGGGCATATTAACTTAGGAAACTTGTATATGACTCATTTGGTTACTCGTTACGCACTTTTCGCGTTCGGATCAGCGTATGTAACTAGTTTGCATATATTAGCCGAAACGGGTCAAACCATATCGTTTTTGCCTCAAAAATCAGAATGTGTTTAAGATACCCATATTAAACAAGCATACAAGCTCGTCAGGTCAAAACCACATTCTAAACCGGTCTAAGCTTAGGCTTAATTAAAGACCCGTTAGGAATCTAATAGGTTATTAAAAACCTTCGTTCCAGATTTAGAAGCCCAGTAAAAGCTATCTGTACTTGCTTGTTGGTATACGGCTGGGATTGAATTTATATTTAGCTCAGGTAAATACTTTTAACTTATTTTCCCTATACGGGCTTGGGGTACGGTATATAAAATACCGCTTGGTCCGGCATTGAATCTTTAATCGAATAGTGGTTAAATCCTTGACATGCTACGTTTTGAAATGTTTTGTTTGCTTAAAGCCTTTGGGGGGTTAATGACCATGTCCCGGATATCCTTGGCATCATCTTACGAGATGGCCACGACCTACGCACGGGGTGTAGGCGTACACCCGTCAGTGCCTAACCAAAGAATGTGGTGTGTGAGGGTGTAAACAAGCCTAGAGGCTCGAGAGCTACTTGTGATCGGCTCGGTTAAAAGCTCGAACGAGCCGAGCCTTAACGAGCTCGAGCCTGAGCTCGAGCCTGAAATAGAGCTCGTTTTGTTATCGAGCCCGAGCCTGAAATACAAAGCTTGTTTAGGCTCGCGAGCCTAAACGAGCCCATACAAAATTTTAATTTTTATATATATATAATATATTAATAATGATGATAACATTGTGAGCCGAGCTAGAGCCGAGCTTTGGCTCGTTTAAGCGATGTTGAAGTGAGCTCGAGCCGAGCTTTTAGCTCGTTTAAGGTTGTTCTCAAAATAGTTCGAGCCGAGCTCGAGCTTTGGGTTTTACTCGCGAGCCGAGCTCGAGCTCAAAGAAGTAGGCTCGAACCGAGCCGAGCTCGAGCTCGAGCTTCATAAAAACCTAACGAGCCGAGCTCGAGCCTGGTCGAGCTCGGGTTCGGCTCGGCTCGTTTACACCCCTAGGTGTGTCTATTAATCTTTAACCCGGTCTACGGATCGGGCTACTGAACGTATAAGTAACATGTAATTCGTTTACAAGTATTATATTCAAATAATTATCCCAAGTTATAAAATGTTTTGTGCCACGTGCATTCAAATCAATTTTTAAACCTTTTCAAAATGAGTCAGTTAAATTGTATTTACCAGTGTAAACTGACGTATTTTCCCAAAAAGGTTAAGTGCAGGTACTAAGCGTAATAGGCTGGCCTCTCCTTAGCATCATTAAGAGTCTCGCAAGCTTGGATGCAATAAGTCTGATGAACTATGTTTTCTTTTTAATTGATCCGCCTGTGGATCCAACTTACATTCCGTTGTAATATTAAATATTACTTTTGAATCGGTTTGTAATATATTTATCTTTTGCTTCCGCTGTGCATTTGAATTGTGTTGTTTGACTATGATGATATCAACTACGTCACGATACTCCCCACCGGGCCCACCGGTAATACGTGGAAATATCGGGGTGTGACAGTATCCACATTCTTTTCTTATGGAATCTCCAAATTCCATCTGTTCCTTGTTCTAATTCCTTAATCATTCCTTTTAGTTTTTCAGTATCATCCTTGATTACTGATTCTTGTGCTTCTCTAATTTGTTCGTTTAAATCTATCTGCAGGTTTAATTTAAGAGAACGTACTTTTCTGGGTTTTTCATGACACTTTTGACTTAAAGCATCAGCTACTACATTTGTTTTTCCTGCATGATACTGGATATTACAATCATAATCACTAAGAAATTCCATCCAGCGTCTCTGTCTCATATTCAACTCTTTTTGCCCAAAAATGTACCTTAAACTCTTATGATCCATGAAGACAACAAATTTATTTCCATATAAATAGTGTCTCCAAATCTTAAGGGAAAAAATTATAGTTCCTAATTCTAAATCATGGGTTGTATAATTTTCTTCATGATTCTTAAGTTGTCTAGAAGGGTATGCTATAACCTTCTGGCGTTGCATCAACACACATCCATACCCTAACTTAGAAGCATCACAATAGACTTCAAAGTCTTCAGTTCCTTCTGGTAACGCTAGTTAATCTTTGCTTAAGAATTCTAAAGGCTTCTTCTTGTTTTGGTCCCCATTCAAACTTAATAGACTTATAGGTTAGCTTTGTTAAAGGAATGGCTATTCTGGAAAAATCTTGAATAAATCATCTATAATAACCGGCCAATCCTAGAAAACTTCTAACCTCGGTTGGTGATTCAGGGACTTTCAATTTAGTAATTGCTTCAATCTTGGTGGAATCCACATGAATCCCTTCATGATTAACTAAATGTCCAAGAAGCTGTACTTCTTCTAACCAGAATTCACATTTTGAAAATTTAGCATAAAGATTTTCTTTTCTTAGCAAATTTAGGAGTGCATGCAGATGCTCTGCATGTTCCTCTTTACTTTTAGAATAAATGAGAAGATCATCTATAAAGATAATTATGAATTTATCCAAATATGGCTTACATATTCGGTTCATTATGTCCATAAATACGGCTGGGGCATTAGTTAAACCAAATGGCATGACAGTAAATTCATAATGGCCATACCTTGTTCTAAAAGCGGTCTTAGGAATGTCCTCTTCCAGTACCTTTAATTGATGATATCCTGAACGTAAATTGATCTTTGAGAAAAATCGAGCTCCTTGCAATTGATCAAACAGATCATCGATCCTCGGTAATGGGTACCGATTTTTAATCATGACCTTATTCAATTCACGGTAATCAATGCACATACGCATTGATCCGTCTTTCTTCTTGACAAACAAGATCGGTGCTCCCCATGGCGATGAGCTTGGCTGTATGAATCCTTTCTCCAACAGTTCGTCTAACTGTTTCTTTAGCTCTTGCATTTCTGCGGGTGCCAAACGGTAAGGTGCCTTAGCAATTGGTGCTGTTCCTGGTAGCAGATGAATTCTAAATTCGACATCTCTGTCTGGCGGTAGTCCTGGTAATTCTTCTAGAAATACATCTGAAAATTGGGATACTACAGGGATATCTTTTAATTCCTTTCCTTTAGTGTTAATGATTATAGAAATCATATACACTATTGATCCTTTTCTTGCACAACTTGCAGTTTTCATCACAGAGATGAATTTTGCGGATCGAGACGGTTTATGTCCTTTAATGATGATCTTTTCACCCTTTGGTGAACTTATTTGGATTAACTTTTGATCACATGGAATACTGGCTCTATTGGCTACCAACAAATCTATTCCTAATACAATGTCAAATCCAGCCAGATTCATTGGGTAAAGATTAGCAATAAAACTTTGGTTTAAAATTTCTATTCTTGCTCCCTGCAAGATTTCAGTAATCTTAATGGATTCTCCATTTGCTGTCTCTACTAAACATTCTTGTTGGAGTTTAGTTAATGGTTGGTTGAGAAGTTTGCAAAATGAAGTATTAATAAAACTTTGGTTCGCACAAGAGTCAAATAATACTTTAGCAAAAACATCATTAACTAAAAACGTACCGGCAATCACGTCCGGAATCATTTTTGCTTCTTCAGCTGTCATAACAAATGCCCTAGCATTCTTAGTAGTCTTGTTGTTCGTAGCTGGAGCTAGTTTTGGGCAGTTCGTCCTGATATGTCCTTTTTCTCCACAATTGAAACATACTCCATTGCTGGGTTTCTTCCTGCAGTCTTCTTCCTTGTGTCCTGGTATCTTGCAGAAGTTGCAGTATGTAGAGCATCTTCCTGTGTAACACCCTTGTTATTATTTAACGATTTTCGTACAGATTTCGAAAATAAACATGTAATTATGATTACATATACATTGAAAATTACGGGTTTATTAAAACTTTTACAATTTAAAAATACTGCAACTTGATATGTATGGATTCGTCGTTTAAAACTGACGATGAAACTACGTGCCGAAGCTTTTATCTCAATCATGTTCGGTTCTTCGTTGAGCTTGATCTTCATCCGGATCTCTTGATATTTACCTGTGATCAAAACCAACTTAAAAGTTAGTTTTGATACTTAAATAATAGTTTAAACAAGTTCTAAACACCAAACAACAAATAAAAATCAATTTGCCAGCTCTATTGTCTGTCGTGGCTCGCGACAGACTTGGCTTCGGCCTTCGCGGGGCGCCACAGCCCGTGGCGGGGCGCGACCGCCTATAACATCTCCGTCGCGGGGCGCGACGGCCACGTTTTAATAGAAAGTTGTTTCCTGTTGTGCATATTTGCCCAGCCAAGATTTTAACCAATTTCCAATTTCAAAATAGCATAACTTTTGATCTAGTTATCCGAATTATGTGATTCTTGTTTCTATTCGTCCGTAATACAATTACGGATCCGTTTATCGTCTTGGTTCGCATTAAAATCTGATTTATAAGTGAACGGCTTATAAATCCTTTGTGCTATTATTTGACCCGTTTGGAGGTTTTTAACTTATAGGCATAATTTTCGATCATCATTACTCGCATCTTATTTCTACGTGAAGATATCTATTTGCTTTTCACCACAACTATATTTGTGGTGGATTAACTGTGGTAATCTAACTATTCCAAAGACTACCCTTCGGTTAGTCAATTTTAAGGAAAGAGCCCATTTTTGGGCGTTTGACCCAAAAAGTATTATGCAATTAATTTATGCATTTTATCAAGGATTACTTGGTAGTAATACTCATTTCTACACAACCTTTAAAGGTTGTTTGCCCGGTTTACCCTTCAAGGTGTTTTGGTCAACTTTAGTCCCTCAAAGCTAAAACCCCTTTTAATACCACATCAATTAAATTGCTAATTAATTAGCACTGCAATTCCTTACGCTATTCATCCTGTGATCATAATACTTGACAAAAATAATTAGTCGAAATTGTCAAATGGTGATATCATCACCATTCAACCCGTTTGGTCTAACGACCATTTTACCCTCTTGAGATGGTATTTATTTACCATCTCTTCCATGTGATCCGTTCTGGTTTACACCGTTCAATCATATTGCTTAAAATTCTTTTCTTAGTTCATTTGACACATCGTATTTTACGCTTTTGAGTGCCTTTTTCAAAAACACTTGTTTGTTCGTTAGCTCGTAGCCAAACTATCGTATTATCCTTTTTACTCAGTAAAGTTTACGCCATAATATATTGTTTCTTAAACTCTTTGTTTATTCGGTCTACACGTGACCGAATGAACGTTTTGCTACTTTTACTTATTCCGACCCATATTGTTACGCCTCGGGTTACCGTAATCAATCTATTGTTTCATCTTATTCATAACAACTACAACAAGTAGGTGATCTAATAGTAAAGTGTAAGCTTTACTTACCTCGCGCTCAATACACTTTTCCTTCATACGTGATCCGTTTGACTCGTTTCTTCTCCAAGCTTCCACCTAGCTTGTCAAGCGTCAAACTATCATTTATAATTCGCAAGATGGTCAGATTAGTCATCAATTTTCACGACTATGCCATCTTACAGACTGTACATCAAAATCGTTATTCAATCATATTATAGGTCAGTTTGACTTTCAAAAGTCAACTTCCTATAATCATATAAAATGCACACTTTAGTTCAACCACTTATTTAGGCATTTTATCAAACATCTTGTACGCGAGATTTTTATGCATTCATTGTTCAAGTTCATGATAAATCTTTAACCATCTTTTCGCATCATAATCAAGCCTTGATGTCTAGTATACTTAAACAACATCTATTACTTGCTTTTAAACATCAAGTTTCACAATTTTACCACTCTAACTCAAGGGTTCATCATATTTTTATAAAACCCGTTTACCACTTACATGGTTAATCCTTCAATCACTAGTTCATGGCACTTAATTTACCAAATTTCACATCTAGGCTTCGTTCCTAGACTTGTACTAGTGTCAATTTTGCTATAACATTCAACATTCATACTAAAATTTCATTCATGCATGATTATCACAATTTCTAAATATCACCAAACAATAAATTTCGACATACCTTACGATCCCCTTAACTTGGTGATCGTTTATATGTATTCAAATCCGAGTTTGGTCTTCAATTGCACCTTCAATTGGGAGATTTTGTTGAGTTTAGGGTTTTACCCCTTTTCTCCCTGCTATGGTCATTCCCCACGCACACACACACACACTCTATGTGTGTTGTGTTTTATGTTTTATTTTTATAACATAAGTTTCAACTTTAGCTACTTTAGTCCCTCTTGTTTTGGTTAGTTATTAAGTAGGCTTTAACCTATTTATTTCTAGAAATATTTTCCTTTAAATTAACTAGGTTAAACACTCCTAGTTAACTTAGTGGGTTATGGGAGATTACCACCCGTTTTATTTTAAGTCCCGTTAACTCGGGCCTCTTGTGAACTTTATTTCCTCAAAAACTTTTATTCTCTTTTTATTTAATATTAGGTTTATTTATTTAAATCCTAATATTTACCGGGTAAATTTTTCACCACTAACGGTATTTTACCCGTCATTAATATTAACGTGGTTTGATTACCAAGCCCGTTTTTTGGGTGTTACAAGTCTACCCCCCCCCCCCTTAAAGAGGTTTCGTCCCCGAAACCTTATTTGCGTAGTTCATTTGTTTAAACTAAACGAACTTGGTTTCATTTTTTTAAAGTATTCATTCTTTTTTATCAATATTTTATCATTCGTATTGACATGTGTGTCTTTCATGTGTAAGTTCTTACAAACCGCAACTGTCATCCTATATTTCTTATTTTTGTCACCTATATGACCGAGTTGTCACTTGACCACTCTTTCGCGTTAGTCTGTTAACATGTTTATTCCGCGCTTGTCTTATATTAACAAGCGCTTTGTATTTGTCATGACATTATCTTGACTTTGAATAGTTTTACCGGCTAGACTAATTAGTCGCCGTCACTTCATACCCCGTCACCCGGGTATACTATTTTGCCATCTCCGGCCTTATGTGTGTTTAGGATTTTTTTTTTTTTAAACCATCTCATATTACTTATGTTTGTTAAAACATTGCTTTTGACTAAAAACTGAATTTTTAGTTTACGTTTTCTCTTTGTCTTACGTCTTTTTCTCATATCTAGTAATTTTACTTTCGAGGATTTATTCATTTCCATTATTAATTAATGCGGGGAATTATAACTAGTTCCCACGCTTAACCCAAATAACCCGTAGGTTCTTTCACTTAGTCTCGTAGATCATTTCTTTAGATTTTCACCTTTTTAAGGTGAGACCCCAACAGTTCGTTTATTTCTATTTGTGACCCAAAGGTCTTTTTGGTCCCGTAGACCTTAACACTTCTTATAATCCCGTAAGTTGTGATGATCCCGTAGGTGTCAATGCACCCCTTTTTACGTTGAGAATTATTTATTTTTGCTTTTGAATTTCATTTGACCTTGACCGTAGTCTAAGGCTACATTTGTTTTCTTTCGGATTATCCTTCTGACTCTATGACTTCCCACGTCATTTACGCGTCGGTTTGTTCTTCGCTTACCGTTTCTCGGTTCATACTTATAATTCTTCACGACCCGTTACCCGGATTCTTCATCTCAATGTTTTAACATTTTTATTTCACTAGTTGCGTTTTTCCTTTCCATATTCCTTTACGACTCATCACATAGGTTCATTAATATTTTGCGTTCCTGTTTATTCGGTTTGCACTTACTTATCTTTTTAAGTGTTATTCTTTATTTATCTTGTTTAACTTGTTCGTGTGACACTTCATCACTCATGAATGTCAAACTTCATTTGTATTCAACCCGTTCATCCTATAGTTATCAAATTTTCTGTTTGCGAAATTTTTGTCGTTCTTTAATCATAACTAACAATCCGAGTCTTTTGACTTTCTATTTCACGTTCCGTCTCTTGGTTTACGCATACTTTCAAAATCCTACCCATCTATCGGGCATTTTACCGAAGTCATTATCAAAGCAACCGTCCCGGTATGTATTAAGACCTCGTTTTAATTTATTTAGTTGTCTTAGCGAAATCCATCGCTTTTGTTCAATCAAGTCCCTTATTCTTTATTTAATTCGTTTGACTTGTCCATGTGAATTTCATCACTTGTGACAGTCAAACTTTTATTCTTATACCTCAGCATTCCCATTAGTCAGTCTGTATTTTCATTTACTTAGATCCTTTTCCCTTCCCTCGGGCTCGTTATTCTAACGTAATACGCTTCCGTCATCCGACTTGCGTCTACGTTTATTATCAAACATTTTTCTTATTTGATTCGTTTGGGTACCTTTGTAGCTCGTCCCATTCACTCCGTCCTTAATACATCGGACGTAAATGTGTCCATCATAAGAAGTTCATGATATCATGTGTTCACTACTTACTTGGCCAGAGTAAGCAATAAACACATGACACACGTGACCTTTTTATAATTTTCGCACCACGCCCCATGTGAGTAACTCCTCTAATAATTTCCATATTCATGGTTTCTGTTGGTAAAACCTTATTTAGTTGTTATTTAACAATCATTAGTTTTTACCCGTTTCATTTTTGTACATATAAAAAAAATTTCCTTTTTATCGAATTATTATGTAATCACACTTGTTAATGTGATCACTATTTTTCTCAATGTTATTATATTGAGAATTATACACTTGGATAATTACCCCCGTCCAAGTTTTTATGTGAATTAATCCTCTTATTGTTTTGTTATTCATTATTGTGAATAACACTTCTTTCTACTTATTTACTCTTGGAAACTTTATCATGAATAGATATCCTATTCAGGTTTTCTAAGTTTTATCCTATATATGCAACCGTCATTCTCTACTCGTTTGTTGCATATTACTATTTGCGCGATTAATTTAAAACGCGCACCTGGTAATGCTTGCCCTAACGGGCTTTCCATGCCTTTATCCTTTTTCGCGATCACTACGCGATTTAGGTACTTGATGAGTATGCTCTGCTCGTCATACCTCGGACCGTTCCACCGTCATATCCGCAATTCGTTCAACTCTCGTCATCTTCAAATGCGAGTGTCCTTCAATTAAAACATTCACAAAGTTAGTAATGTCGACATCACTAATTACCTGTATTATAACACAAGGCTTTTCCACTATACGTGTCAACACACTTTCGTTGACTATATCTATCCTTTATCGATTTGATTGGTGTAACGTGTATTACACGATAACCCTATGTGTTGTTCTCAACACTTTAATCATACTAAACCATTACTATATACATGTACTTACCGGATTTGCGATCAAGCCTCGAACCGAACACTTTATTCTTTTAACCATGAACTCTGATTACCAACTTGTAACACCCTTGTTATTATTTAACGGTTTTCGTATAGATTTCGAAAATACATGTAATTATGATTACATATACATTGAAAAATATGGGTTTATTAAAAATTTTACAATTTAAAAATACTGCAACTTGATATGTATGGATTCGTCGTTTAAAACTGACGACGAAATTACGTGCGGAAGCTTTTATCTCGATCATGCTAGGTTCTTCGTTGAGCTTGATCTTCATCCGACAGCTCTTGATATTTACATGTGATCAAAACCAACTTAAAAGTTAGTTTTTATGCTTAAATGATAGTTTAAACAAGTTCTAAACACCAAACAACAAATAAAAATCAATTTGCCAGCTCTATAGTCTGTCGCGGCCCGCGACAGACTTGGCTTCGGCCTTCGCGGGGCGCCACAGCCCGTGGCGGGGCACGACCGCCTATAACATCTCCGTCGCGGGGCGCGACGGCCACGTTTTAATAGAAAGTTGTTTCCTGTTGTGCATATTTGCCCAGCCAAGATTTTAACCAATTTCCAATTTCAAAATAGCATAACTTTTGATCTAGTTATCCGAATTATGTGATTCTTGTTTCTATACGTCCGTAATACAATTACGGATCCGTTTATCGTCTCGGTTCGCATTAAAATCTGATTTATAAGCAAACGACTTATAAATCCTTTGTGCTATTATTCGACCCGTTTGGAGGTTTTTAACTTATAGGCACAATTTTCGCTCATCATTACTCGCATCTTATTTCTACGTGAAGATATCTATTTGCTTTTCACCACAACTATATTTGTGGTGGATTAACTGTGGTAATCTAACTATTCCAAAGACTACCCTTCGGTTAGTCAATTTTACGGAAAGAGCCCATTTTTGGGCGTTTGACCCAAAAAGTATTATGCAATTAATTTATGCATTTTATCAAGGCTTACTTGGTAGTAATACTCATTTCTACACAACCTTTAAAGGTCGTTTGCCCGGTTTACCCTTCAAGGTGTTTTGGTCAACTTTAGTCCCTCATTTTACAACAAAGGACTTTCGCTAAATACTTGACCAAGAATCGCATTTTTAACTAAAAACTTGTTTATGCGTACCTGGCTCGGGGCAAAGCTAAAACCCGTTTTAATACCACATCAATTAAATTGCTAATTAATTAGCACTGCAATTCCTTACGCTATTCATCCTGTGATCATAATACTTGACAAAAATCATTAGTCGAAATTGTCAAATAGTGATATCATCACCATTCAACCCGTTTGGTCTAACGACCATTTTACCCTCTTGAGATGGTATTTATTTACCATCTCGTCCATGTGATCCGTTCTGGTTTATTTCGTTCAATCAAATTGCTTAAAATTCTTTTCTTAGTTCATTTGACACATCATATTTTACGCTTTTGAGTGCCTTTTTCAAAAACACTTGTTTGTTCGTTAGCTCGTAGCCAAACTATCGTATTATCCTTTTTACTCAGTAAAGTTTACGCCATAATATATCGTTTCTTAAACTCTTTGTTTATTCGGTCTACACATGACCGAATGAACGTTTTGCTACTTTTATTTATTCCGACCCGTATTGTTACGCCTCGGGTTACCATAATCAATCTACCGTTTCATCTTATTCATAACAACTACAACAAGTAGGTGATCTAATAGTAAAGTGTAAGCTTTACTTACCTCGCGCTCAATACACTTTTCCTTCATACGTGATCCGTTTGACTCGTTTCTTCTCCAAGCTTCCACCTAACTTGTCAAGCGTCAAACTATCATTTATAATTCGCAAGATGGTCAGATTAGTCCTCAATTTTCACGACTATGCCATCTTACAGACTGTACATCAAAATCGTTATTCAATCATATTATAGGTCAATTTGACTTTCAAAAGTCAACTTCCTATAATCATATAAAATGCACACTTTAGTTCAACCACTCATTTAGGCATTTTATCAAACATCTTGTAGGCGAGATTTTTATGCATTCATTGTTCAAGTTCATGATAAATCTTTAACCATCTTTTCGCATCATAATCAAGCCTTGATGTCTAGTATACTTAAACAACATCTATTACTTGCTTTTAAACATCAAGTTTCACAATTTTACCACTCTAACTCAAGGGTTCATCATATTTTTATAAAACCCGTTTACCACTTACAAGGTTAATCCTTCAATCACTAGTTCATGGCACTTAATTTACCAAATTTCACATCTAGGCTTCGTTCCTAGACTTGTACTAGTGTCAATTTTGCTATAACATTCAACATTCATACTAAAATTTCATTCATGCATGATTATCACAATTTCTAAATATCACCAAACTATAAATTTCGACATACCTTACGATCCCCTTAACTTGGTGATCGTTTATATGTATTCAAATCCGAGTTTGGTCTTCAATTGCACCTTCAATTGGAAGATTTTGTTGAGTTTAGGGTTTTACCCCTTTTCTCCCTGCTATGGTCGTTCCCCACGAACACACACACACACTCTATGTGTGTGTTGTGTTTTATTTTTATAACATAAGTTTCAACTTTACCCACTTTAGTCTCTCTTGTTTAGGTTAGTTATTAAGTAGGCTTTAACCTATTTATTTCTAGAAATATTTTCTTTTAAATTAACTAGGTTAAACACTCCTAGTTAACTTAGTGGGTTCTAGGAGATTACCACCCGTTTTGTTTTAAGTCCCGTTAACTCGGGCCTCTTGTGAACTTTATTTCCTCAAAAACTTTTATTCTCTTTTTATTTAATATTAGGTTTATTTATTTAAATCCTAATATTTACCGGGTAAATTTTTCACCACTAACGGTATTTTACCCGTCATTAATATTAACGTGGTTTGATTACCAACCCCGTTTTTTGGGTGTTACATCCTGAATGCTTCTTCTTGCAAGCCTTACAATAAGGTGCAGAGGTAGAACCTATATTTTTCCTACGATTGGAATTATTGTAGCGAAATTCCTGGGTAAGCCTTTGGGCTAGGTTCTTTCTTTGGTTTTCTTCTTGTGTACGTACTAGTTCATCAGTCAAGGTATTAGCTAGTTCTACAGCTTCTTCTATGGTTTGTGGTCTAGCTCCCTTGACTACATGTCTAATTTCACTTATTTATCCCCAAATGTAACGGGAGATTAACAATGGCTCTGGTGATGCTAGGGTTGGCACTATTCTCGCATATTCTAAGAATGTAGTAGTGTAACCCTTGCTGTCTACTCCAATCATTCTAAGGTTTAAGAATTTATTAGCAATCTGTTCCTTTTCGTTAGGAGGACAGAATTTCCTTTCAACCATATTCTTAAACTCAATCCATTCCATATTATATGTTCTATCACTTCCCCTAGTCTGGAGGATAGTATTCCACCATTCTAGAACTGCATTCTTAAATAAATTAGAAGCAAACATGATTTTATCTTCTTCTACGCACTTGCTTATTTTTAAGACTGCCTCAGTCTTTTCTAACCAACGTAGAGCTGCAATGGCTCCTTCATTGCCCGAGAATTCTATTGGTTTTGCAGGACCAGAATTCTTTGTAAGAACAACCATAAGACATGGTTCTTCTTCTTTATGGAATTGGTAATCGAAATAGTGGTCCATTGTTCATGCTGTGACTGGGTTCATTAGATGGTCGTTTACTTCCACTGTTACTATTATTATTTTCTGCTTCTCTGACATTTTGGATGATAGCTGGCATAGCATCTCTAATTCCCTGGGTTATTATATGTCGAATAGCACTGTTATTTATCTGGTTTTCATTATTCTGGTTTTCCCGTTTTGCGTTGTCGGCCATCTGGATTTTACAGACAATTACCAAGTATTAATATCACGAAACAATATTGAATGTGAATAATCACATAACAACACATTGATCCAAAATCGTCGTCATTGTGACCTTTACTCTATTTTATATTATGCATCTATATCTATTACAAACTATAACTGGAAATGAAAATACAATACTAGTATGCATCAGTAATTATAAGATTATCTATCCTAGTTTGAATTTTTTTTTCTTTTCAAACACACACACACACACTATATATATATATATATATATATATATATATATATATATATATATCATTATTATTATTACTATTACTACTGATAGGGGTTCATCCAGTATTGCATGTTACGCTCGTCATATTTCCAGACGAGTCTTTCCCCTATCTGTCTCATTCTCTCACTTCCTTCTAATATCTCCTCACCAAAGGTGCGGAGTTCCTGTAGGTTCTCAGTACTCATGGGTGGTGTTGGGGCTGGTATGGGGTCAGGAAACTGGGGCATCGGTTCTTCCTAGGGGTATGAGTTTTCTAGAATCTCCCTGATATATTGGTCATTATCATAATAGGGGTCTAGAGGGTCAAGGTCTGGGTAGGGTCCTACTAGATCTTGCATGGGCTCCTCTATTGGGATTGGATAACGTTGCTGGTAATCCCGGTGGTCGTCAAACCACGGGTCATAGTCTGGAGGATGGGGTGCTGGTATTCTAGGGATTTCAGCTGGGTTTAGGTCAGGTAGTGGGTTCTTGTCAGCTGGGTCAATTTCTACTTCCATGGATTGTGTTGAGAACAACTGCAATGGATGGGGTGCTATGTGTTGTTCTAGATTAGGGTCTGCAGCTATGATTGCTAGTATGTGGAAGTTTGCCAGTCTCCTATTGATTATATCCTGTGTTTGAGCGTTCATTTCTCTGTTCGCGGCTGCTACAGCTCGCTGCTGCTGAAGTTTTCTCATCCTTTTTCTACACTCATGAGCTCCTCTGCTGAACCATCCTCCCTTCTTGGGAGGGAATGGCTCTTCAGATTGTGCTTTGAACACGAAAATCCCTTCTTTAGTGTCAACCGAATACCCCGAGGGGGTAGGCTGCGAAGAGGTTCCTTCGTCCCTATGAGAGTTGGACAGTTGACGGTAAGCGTCCGAAAGTCCTTGATCACTCATACTGTAAACTAACAAATTGTCAAATAACACAAAATAATAATCTACACGTATGCACATAGTCTCATTGATTATTTCCTAACAAAAATTATAATTTCAATGTCAGCATAACACCTCTTTGGCTGAAATCAGTGGCTAAGCTCTGATACCACCTTCTGTCGCAACCCCCGACCCCTGCCCCGGGAGGCGGGCGGCCGCGGCCTACTCAGAGATGGTGGTATCGGTGTTATCAATATTTGGCAGCGGAATTTTCATCAGGACCGTAGTTAGGAAATATTTTTATCAGAGTAAAACACCACACTTTATATTAATAAACACATGGGTAAAACCCAAGTTTCCATTACAAACATGTTTATAGGGATAAACCCTATTTTATTGAATTTAAAACATTTCTCTTTATTTAGGTAACTTTTATAGCCACATTTTTCCAAGCCTTCAGTGCTCTCCAGCTGGCTTCTATTTGGCTTTCACATTTTGTTACCTGAAACGCGTTTTAAAAACATTTGTCAGTGGGAAATACTGGTGAGTGAATCCCAGTTTAATCAAAACAGGTTTTATCATTTTACAGTATTGAGGGCGGTCGCGCAATTACATTTGTTTCCAATTCTTACTTTAATTGCCACCCACGGTACTGTCAACCCGACTTGTGGTCATGTTACTACTCACAGTGTAGTAACAAATTTTGTATACAAAACCCCAACATACCGACGATAATTGTAGAATTACAAATACTCAATCACTGTTCATTATAATGTAAAACATTCGAGGTTTTGTAAAAACAGTTTATAAAAAGGTTTACAAAAAGAGGATAAACTCACATTGCTAATTTAGACTTTTTCCTGTGGTTTCCTGGTTATAATCTAATAAATTAAACAATGCACACACGTTAGTATAATAACCCAATATTTACATTAGTTATACTCTCCCCGAGACAGAACTCCAACGACTACGTCGGGCAGAACCTCGACAGTCGTTACGGAGCACTAGATCAATCGGGCAGCGTATCTAATACGTAACCGGGGTTATAATACTTACAACGAGGCAGAACTTCGTTAATTAGGGGGTATTATGCCCGAGTATTACTTAGCCTATAGAGAATTTGAGAGAGAAATTGCAAATTGTGAACGATTTCAAATGACAGCCGATGCCATCTATTTATAGTGCTGAACTTCAACTTTCTCGTGGCCCGCGTAAGGTAAGGAGAAAGCCTTCGCGGCCCGCGACGTAGACTATGTAGGCCCTAGCTATGTTGATTCGCTGAACTAGACTCGACACGGGGTTGCCACGTGGCAGCTCATGGTGAGGCTGCGTAGTCAAGCTGTCGCGGCCCGCGTAAGACGAAGAGGGAGTCTTCGCGGCCCGCCAGAAACATCTGGATTTTGTTTTTATTTTAATTAAATAAAATTAAAGGTATTTAGGGCTATTATACGTATACGGGGTGTATTTTAAGACATATAAGGATGTTATAAATATATATTAGGGGTGTCGGAAATATTTCAGGAGGGTTGTTATACTAAATGGAGGATTCATCCTCCTACCTCATGCTTGATCTATTTGACATATTAACATATTAGATAGCCTATATACTACCTAAGTAATCAACCTTGATGATGAACTAATATTCACTTGTCAAGATATTTGGTTACATCATCTAAAACACTATGTGTAAGATGATTACTTTCATATACTTACTTTTCATGTACTTTAAACTCCACATCTTTAGACCAAATGTAACCATCTCTTAAAATTCCAAGTCAAACATATTCAACCTCCTAGTCTCAACAACTTCGTCACATTGGATAATCGGAAAGCTTATGCAAATTTTGTGAGTATACTTGACCCATTTTACTGTTTTCACACTTTTGGGTGTAACATGTTTTCATATACGAAACACACTTAGTATGCATATTCTTATGCAAATATACAAACAAACAATCCAATACATGCGTACTACTTGTTATGCTTGATTCGTGTTTTCTGGGTGATTCTTATGTGATGAACATGTCATTAGCTTCGTACGAGCCTCCACTTAACATGTATAGCGCTATAGGAGTAACGCACCACCCGTGAACCAGAGGTCATGTTAGGTTTATTCATTCATACTTGCGTAAACAGAGGGTTGACTTGTAAATCGCATGCCAGTTTATACGTTAATCTTGATAACTAGGTTTGCCATGTGGATTGTTCACTATCATTTTTATACTTATATGCTACTACACAAAACTTGTATACTCGCCAATACTTTTGTATTGAACTACGCTTTTAAAACATGTTGCAGGTTTTGAGATGCTGTTGATGATGCATGGAACATAGTAGGGTGCTTAGATATACATTTAAAATTTTGTGTTCTTATTGTCATTCTTGTATTTCAAGTTGTTGTATTTGATTTCAACCATTGTAATTGGCTTTTAGAAAAGAAATGAAATGAAATCTATTATTTAAATATTGTCACCAATAGTGTTATTAAGTCTCTTGCAATCTCGAACTAGTCCCACTCCGGTGTGTGATGATACTGACCCGGGTTCGATCCCTGTGGTCAGCAGTTTTTTTTTTTTTTTTTTTGTTTAAAAAGACATAGCACTTTCAGCAAATTACCAAACAGTCCCTGTAAGTTTAAATTTCAGTAAATGCACAAATAGTCCCTTGACTTAAACCACTAACTTATGTTATGTTATAAAAAAAGAAACTAACTTTATAAAATAAACTAACTAGGTTAGTTTACTAACTTTAAAATTCAACGAGAATAACTTAGTTTATTATAAAAATAACTTTTAAATAGTAAAATTAATTAATTTAATTAAGTTAACAATTGGTAAATAACCATATTTATAACGAATTAATTAAAGAAAAAGGATTTTTGACGATTAACCTTTTCGGAAGGGACAAGTTTCTAAAAAGGATTTTCAAGACTCGCTTTCTAAATTAGGAAGGTTATGAAAGCGCGGAGCGTTACATGAAGCTCGTTAGGCTCGTCGAGCCTTATCGAGCCTTAGTGTAAACGAGCCGAGTCGAGCTAGCTTATTCAAACTTGTTTACAAGCCGACCTCGAACCTAAAAATAAGCTTATTTGGTAAACGAGCCCGAACTCGAGCTTCACTTATCGAGCTCGCGAGCCTAAAAAGTCTATTTTTTATATTTTTTATTTAATATATTAATTAATAGATAATAAACGAGCTCGAGCCCGAGCCGAGCTCGAGCTTGAGAAAATACAAACTAGCTGAGCTCGAGCCTTGAAAGCAAAGCTCGAATCGAATCGAGCTGAGCTTGAGCCCGAGCTCACATAAGTTAATCGAGCTCGAGCTCGAGCTCGAGCCTTGTCAAGCTCGGGCTCGGCTCGGCTCATTTGGTTTGCACCCCTAGTATCCGGAGACAAACAGAAAGCGGATCCATTAACAAAAGCCTTGGCGAATATAAAGTTCATGGAGATGAGGCCGTTGCTTGGGGTGCAAGAGTTGCACTTCGCGACTCAGAAATTCAGAGGGTGATTGTTTGCGAATGTCTGAGTCCGATTGTGGCTTTGGCGTGGATGGGGTTCGTGTATCAACTTGAAGTGGAGTCCAAGTTTAATTTAAATAGAGTAAATTACAAGTTTTGTCCTTTATGTTTACACCAAATTGCAGGCGCTGTCCTTTAGCGCAAAAGTTGACAAGTTTTGTCCTTAATGTTCTAAAATCTTGCGTGTTATGTCCTTTAGGCCAAACCCAGTTAGATTTTTTGGTTAAATCAGATTACACAAGGGTATTTTAGTCTTTTTACCCATTTATTTAATATTATTTAAAAAACTAAAACAAAATATTTTAAAAAATTATCACCACCACCATCCATTCTCTGTCTTTCTCCTTCACCCACCACATCCATCAACACACCACCACAACCACCTTCAACCACAACCGCCACAACTATTTTCTCTACCACCGTCTCCACTATCACCACCCCCACTGGAACCCTAACCCCAACCTGCAACAACCCAAATCTGTCCCAACACCATTAAACCCACCACCCCCACTGGAACCCTAACCCGAATAACCTGCAAACCACCCAAATCAGCAACCACCACCATTAAAACCCTCCACCCATCCACTCGTTCGCTCAACTTGATAGAGAGAGAACAGATTGGATTTACATTTCTCTTATAGATTTTTTATATAACGAAATTACACATAGAAATAACAAGAAGAAAAGCAGAAAGAAAAAAAGGATTAGGATCAAAATTAAAAACACCAATGAAGGCTCCCAAAATCCCACCAAGCACAATCTCACCTACACCAATGCTCAGCAAGAAGTTGTTCAGAGACGGAGCCACACCGGACACCGCCTGTCTACCACCGGAACCACCATGGATGCCGCCTGTTCTACCTCCGGAACCACCATGGACGCCGCCTGTGCTACCTGCGGAACCACCATGGACGCCGCCTGTGCTTCCTCCGGAACCACCATGGACGCCGTCACGGCTTTCTCCTTCATTGATCTCTTCACCACCAAGCGTTTGGATGCTGGGTGATAGTGATCGACGGTGGTAGCTTTAACAAGAGAGAGAAGATAAGGCATTAGAGAGACAGGGCATATTTTTTTTATTTATAAATATTTTTTTTATAAACTAGTCCCTAAACATAACTTATTTTACAGAATAGTCCCTTAAGAGATAAAATGTCAAAAATACCCCCATGTGCAAGTCACATGACCAAATTTAACCAAAAACTCTAACTGGGTTTGGGCTAAAGGACATAACGTGCAAGATTTTATAACATTAAGGACAAAACTTGTCAACTTTTGCGCTAAAGGACAACACCTGTAATTTGGTGTAAACGTAAAGGACAAAACTTGCAATTTACTCATTTAAATATTGGATAATTATCTATTCCTAAAATAAGAAGTTATTTTAGATAATTAGACTATCCGCATCAGTGAAAGGCTATCATTTCTACAAACAGCCTAATCAGCATGCCACATCAGCTTTTCACTTATTCTTCCCACAAACACTTTTTACTCACAACAATAACATATATATCCTTCCCACAAACAACCTTATAAAAAAAAAAAAAGGACCCACCATTAGCCCATTCTTCACCATTCTTCCCCAAGAATTGTGAAGAATGAACACCCTCCATGTCATCCTCTACAACACTCATTAATCCATCCCTCTCACAAATGCCCTCCACATAGGAATGAACACCTTCCATGTCACCTACAAACATCCTTGATGTGAATAGTCTTATGTGGTTTAAATTAATGCAGAATTTTCTGGTTATATTCTAACATGTTTGGTTAGTCTATAGATACCGTGTGTTTAGGGTAGGGATTATGTAATTGAAGTTTTTGAGTTAGATTACTTCAATATATCATGCACTAGCTAATTACTTGCTAAGTTATCACTAAAACCATAAACAAAGTGAACGATCACATGAACAAGAAATTAGGTTTTCGTTCGTTTACTGATGATTGAACATGAACAAGAAATTAGGTTTGATTAGTGAAATGAACTAAACACTTGCTAAATTATCAGATTAAAGATATCAATCGGATTTGAACTATTATTTATAAGTTTTTAGTGCTAATTCAATTGTACCATCAAAGTCACATACTTGCCCTTTGATTCTTACAAGTAACCTCAAAACAACTCTCGAGATGTTCTTCTACAATTTCAGCTAATTCTTGCTTCCATTGTCCAAGCCACACATCAAAATAAAGTCTCATAGCAAATAACAAATTATAAAAAAAAAAAAAAAAAGCATTTGAAAAAGATTATCTAATTCAAACTATTTCAAAATCAACTTAAAACCATACTTAAAACATCATCCTTCATTAATTATTCCCAAAACCTGCATACTAGAACCAACACCATAAACTAAAGACCATCAAAATTCAAAAAACCAGTAAACCACCACATTCATGGAACCACAAACTAACACCCATGTTCCATTACACCGCCTTAATCCACCTCTTCAATCTTCGGTCCAGCACCACCGCTACCACCACCAGTTGAAGAAGGACCATCCTCATCCATACCACCACCCATATCCGGGCCCCCAGCGCCGCCCTGATACATTCTTGCGATTATCGGATTACATACCCCTTCGAGCTCCTTCATCTTATCCTCAAACTCCTCGACCTCCGCCAACTGATTACCATCCAACCACTGAATCGCCTCCTCAACCGCATCCTCCACCTTCTTCTTGTCATCCGGTGGCAGCTTCGAGCTTATCTTCTCATCCTTGATGGTGTTCCTCATGTTATAAGCATAGTTCTCCAATGCGTTCTTCGCTTCCACCTTCTTCTTGTGCTCCTCATCCTCTGCCTTGTATTTCTCTGCCTCCTGCACCATCTTCTCGATCTCCTCCTTCGACAGCCTTCCTTTGTCGTTCGTAATTGTGATCTTGTTCTTCTGCCCTGTCGTTTTATCCTCGGCAGACACATTCAAGATACCGTTAGCATCAATGTCGAAACAGACGGTGATCTGAGGAACTCCACGGGGAGCAGGTGGGATTCCCGACAGCTCAAACTTGCCCAACAAATTGTTGTCCTTGGTTCGTGTTCGTTCACCCTCGTAAACCTGGATCAAAACCCCAGGTTGGTTATCCGAGTAGGTGGAGAACACCTGCTCTTTCTTGGTGGGAATGGTGGTGTTTCTCGGTATCAAAGTTGTCATAACACCACCCGCAGTCTCCAGCCCCGTAGACAGAGGTGTAACATCCAACAGAAGCAAGTCTTGAACCTTCTGGTTCCCTTCACCGCTCAATATAGCGGCTTGAACCGCAGCACCATACGCCACTGCCTCATCCGGATTAATACTCTTACACAAATCCTTCCCATTGAAGAAATCTTGCAACAACTGTTGAACTTTCGGAATCCGAGTGGACCCACCAACAAGCACAACATCATGAACATTACTCTTATCCATCTTAGCATCTCTCAGACACTTCTCCACCGGCTCCATACACTTCCTAAACAAATCCATGTTCAACTCCTCGAACCTCGCACGAGTAATCGTGGAGTAGAAATCAATCCCCTCGTATAATGAATCGATTTCAATAGTGGTTTGAGCCGTAGACGAAAGCGTCCTTTTTGCCCTTTCACACGCAGTCCTCAACCGCCTCAAAGCCCTTGCATTCCCACTAATATCCTTCTTGTTCTTCCTCTTAAACTCCTGAACAAAGTGGTTAACCATCCTGTTATCAAAATCCTCACCCCCCAAATGCGTGTCACCCGCGGTCGACTTCACTTCAAAAATACCCTCTTCAATGGTCAGCAACGACACATCAAAAGTACCACCACCCAAATCAAATATCAACACATTCTTCTCGCCAACACTTGACGCTTTCTTATCCAGCCCATAAGCAATAGCGGCTGCAGTCGGCTCGTTGATGATTCGCATGACATTAAGCCCCGAAATAACACCGGCGTCCTTGGTGGCTTGACGCTGGGAGTCGTTGAAGTATGCAGGAACAGTGACGACAGCGTTTTTTATGGTGGTCCCCAGGAAGGCTTCAGCGATTTCTTTCATCTTGATTAAAACCATTGAAGAGATTTCTTCAGCAGAAAATTGTTTATCTTCGCCTTTGTATGAGACAACAATCATCGGTTTGTCTCCGGCTCCAGGGACCACTTTGAACGGCCAGTGCTTCATGTCGCTTTGCACCGAAGGGTCGGAAAATCTCCTTCCGATTAACCGCTTTGCATCTGTAAAAAAATGTATAATAAACATCCTATATTAGACATGCAGATATTCAAAACTAACAAAATATAAATATAAATAAAAAATAACATCCTCTGTTTTGTATGGTTTATTTTCTGGATGAATTGTTAATTTCAAATGAGCTTAAACGCAACCCTTTTAGTCAACATGATGAAACCTCAACAGAATACGATAATCAAGCTTAAATTTTACTAAATACTAAAAATAATTGAGATGCAAGAAACAGAACATACCGAAAACAGTGTTGGTGGGATTCATGGCGACCTGATTCTTTGCGGCATCACCAATCAAACGCTCAGTATCCGTAAAGGCAACATAAGATGGAGTCGTCCTGTTGCCCTGATCATTAGCAATGATTTCAACACGATCATGTTGCCAGACCCCAACACACGAGTATGTGGTTCCGAGATCAATACCAATAGCCGGTCCTTCACCTTTTCCGGACATCTTTCCAATCACCCAACAAAACCCAAATCAAATTTAGAACAGAACGTCTTTTTTTGTAGAAAATCAAGTGCAAGAATGTTAATCTTGATTGATGAAGGGGGTAACAAAATATGGGCGGTGTTATAAAGGGAAAAAGGGTTGAGTTCCAGAATGTTCTTGCCTCTTAAAACCGGGCAGATGTCAATTTGGGTTCTTTTACACACCTAGTTGGTTCGAGAGTCTTCCTTTCGCAATTTATTAAGTTAAATGATTATTTGGGAGCAAAAAATATAAGAAGTGTTCGTTACGGTATCGGTAGTATTTGAAGGTAAAAAGCAGGTGAAATATTGTTGGATATGATGTTTAGTTGTCAATTAGAATTTAACATTGCCGTTAAGGTACGACTCATGTAATGGTGTTTTAATCGTGAATTACCGAATCACAAAATAATAAACGTAATAAAAGAAACGGGTAATTATTTAGAATAATTACGGAGAATTGGATATAAATATTATAATTAACTTATTAATTATAATATACTAGTATTTTACCCGCAACGCGTTGCGGCGGCGCGCGGCTGGTGAAAACGTGCAGTATGACAACACACGATTCGTAAAATGCAACGTGTAAAAGACACTTACTAAAAAAAGCGTAAAACATGCGTAAAAGTCAAATTCAAAAAAAAATATAAAACACAAAGGTAGACAAGAAGTGTAAAACACAATGCATTGACAATTGCAGAAGTAGAAGTAGGATTCTAGAAGGTAAAATTGCAAGTTTTTAAAGTAAGAGTAGTAGTCCCGCCGTGTATTGCGGCAGCACGCGACTGGTGAAAACGTGTAGCAAGACAAAGAGCATAAATCACAATGCGTTAAAAAGGAAAAAAAAGTTATGGGCCAAAAATGTAGATTACAAAAGCATGAGAAAAAAATGTAAATTTCAAAAGTATTATTAAGAAATGCAAAATTTAAAAGATGAGGGGGCAAAAAATGTAAATAATTAGTTGGGCCTATATAAATTAAAAACCATATGAGACAAATTCAAAAAAAATATAAAACACAAAGGTAGACAAGAAGTGTAAAACACAATGCATTGACAATTGCGGAAGTAGGAGTAGGATTCTAGAAGGTAAAATTGCAAGTTTTTAAAGTAAGAGTAGTAGTCCCGCCGTGTATTGCGGCAGCACGCGACGGGTGAAAACGTGTAGCAAGACAAAGAGCAAAAATCTCAATGCGTTAACAAGGAAAAAAAGTTATGGGCCAAAAATGTAGATTACAAAAGCATAAGCAAAAAATGTAAATTTCAAAAGTATTATTAAGAAATGCAAAATTTAAAAGATGAGGGGGCAAAAAATGTAAATAATTAGTTGGACCTATATAAATTAAAAACCATATGAGAAAATGAGGAGGGGTGAGTCGAACTCCCGCACTCTTTATGAGTTGGTGATGAGAAAACCACTACAGCAACATTACATTTATAAGATTTTAATGCAAACAAACATTATATACAAAGGAAAGTCAACCAAAGCCGGTGGAAACCCCACCGACTTTGGTTTTTAAGATAGTATAGAATATGTATATTATTAATTATTAGATAGAGTAAACTGTTATTTTAGTCCCTGGGGTTTGGTCACTTTTATCATTTTAGTCCAAAACTCAAACCTTTTAAATCTGGGTCCCTGTGGTTTCACTTTTATTGCCATTTTGGTCCAAAAATCAAATCATCTCTTATTTGGCTATTAAGGTGCTGTTTGTTTTTTCTGCAGGAAAAGGTCTGCAGTCTGCGGACCACATCTGCAGGCATCTGCAGGAGAACAGGTGGACCAAATGTCTGCAGTCTGTAAGGAGAAGAGGGTTTGTTTTTTTTTCTACAAAAACCCCTCTCTTCTCTTCTCACACACAAACACACACAGACCACTACTCTCTCTCCCTGCCTTGAACTCTATCTCTACAATCTGTCACCACCACCGCCCATAGCACCACCACCACCGCACCACCTCCGCCATAGCACCACCGCCATCATCTACCGTCAAGAACAACGACAACAACCCATCCCCGTCTGTTTTCATCTACCACCACAACCAAACCACAACCACCCACCCCCGTCGCAACCACCACCACCGCCTTCGTCGTTCTACCACCGCCAAGAACATCAAAACCCACCACCGCCGATTTGGGGGTTTTGTTCGATTTGGGGATTTTGTTCTACGGTCTCCGATGATGATGGTGGTGGACGATGTAGCAGCGATGATGATGGTGGTGGTGATGTATCAAGTGGCGGTGGTGGTGGGCTTATGCAGGTGGGAGAGGTGCGACGGTGGGATGGTGGCAGCAGGTGGGAGGGTGTGATGGTGGCAGCAGGTAAGGTGAGGAGAAGGGGTCTGTGATGTGAAGAGGAGTGTTTAGAAGAGGTGAGAAGACATGGGTTGATGTCTGCGTGGGGAAGAGGTCTTGCAGACCTTTTTTAATGAAAGGTCTGTGAGAAAACAAACAAGCTGCAGGACCCAAAGGTCTACGCGCGTCTGCGCGATGCAGACATAAGTGGCCAGAAGTGCTTCTGGCCAAAAAAACAAACAGCACCTAAAATCTGGTTATTTTGTCTTTTTCTTCAGGAACAAAATGGTCCATATGAATTTATTATAACATATTAAAAATTAAATTAATTATATTAAATTCATTTACCCTAATAAATGGTCAGCAGGTGTATCTTCCCCCCATAACTTCATCTTCCCCAAATTAACACATTGTGGGGCGATTTTGGGGGGTATATAACAACTTTCAGTGAGTGGATCTCCACAAAGCTTGTTGCCTGAGAAGCATGACTCGTTGAAGCTCTGAAGTTGGGTGCCCACTGGGATTTTTCCAGTCAAATTGTTATAGGACACATTGAAGCTACTCAAAAAATTCAAGCATGACAAGGTCTTAGGAAGCTCCCCAGAAAGCCGATTAAGAGATACATCAAATGAAAAAAGTGATTTCAGATCTCCAATATTTTCATGGATTCTCCCTATCAACTGATTTCTTGACAAATTCAAAGATATATCCCACAGACATATCCAAAAACTATAAACATCGCATTTCCTATTATTTGCGCTGCTATTAAGAACCTATCTCCGTGTTGATTAAAGAATAAACAGATGGTTACAATATTGATCTACAAGAAGTTAGAATGCCAAATGGGAATTATATATTAACTAAACATACTTTTGGTGCCATGTAACCGAGGGTTCCTGTCTCACCGGTCATGTCAGATGGATTCGATGCCTCTACACGAGCAACCTCGAAGTCTGCAATCTTTAAGGTCCGATTTATAACAACCCTTCTAAAATATTTAAAACGTCCCCATACGTCCTAAAATACATTCCGTATACGTAAAATGGCCCTAAATACCTTTTATTTTATAAAAAATTAAATAAAAACAAAAATTAAAGGGCTCTGGCGGGGCGCGACATACCCCTCATGATCTGTCGCGGGCCGCGAGCGAGTGAAAGGTGGCGAAACCCTGGCGTGCCACGTGGCACGACACTTGGACAAGCTACACCGGTGACTCGCCAAGGCTAGGCCCTAGCCAGCCTAGCTCGCGGGCCGCAAAAGCCCCCTTATCTTCGTCGCGGGGCGCGAGAAACCAGTCGAACAACCCAAATAGAAGGCATCGGCGTTCAACTCGAATTCGCTCACAATCGATTTTCTCTCTCAAATTCTGAATTATAGAATTAATATCGGGTATTATACCCCCTAATTAGCGAAGCTCTGCCTCTTTGTAAGTATTATATCCCCCGGTTACGTATTAGATACGCTGCCCGATTGATTTAGTGCTCCGTAACGCCTGTCGAGGCTCTGCCCGACGTAGTCGTTGGAGTTCTGTCTCGGGGATGGTATAACTAATGTAAATTGGGTTAGTATACTAACACGTGTGCATTGTTTAATTAATAGATTATAACCATGAAGTCACAAAGGAAATACCTAAATTAGCAATGTGAGTTTATCCTCTTTTTAAATGCTTTTCATAAACTGTTTTTACAAAACCTCAAATTATTTTACATGATAATTAACAGTGATTGAGTATTTGTAATTCTACAATTATCGTCGGTATGTTGGGGTTTTGTATAAAAAAATTGTTACTACACTGTGAGTAGTAACATGACCACAAGTCAGGATTGACAGTGTCGTGGGTGGTAATTAAAGTAGATATATAAACAAATGTAATGGAGAGATCGCCCTCAATACTATAAAATGATAAAACCTGTCTTGATTAAATTCGGATTCACTCACCAGTATTTCCCACTGACAAATGTTTTTAAAACGCGTTTCAGGTAACAAAATGTGAAAGCCAAATAGAAGCCAGCTGGACAGCACTGAAGGCTTGGAAATGTGGCTATAAAAGTTACCTAAATAAAAGAAGATGTTTTATTTAAATAAATTAGGGTTTATCCCTATAAACCCGTTTGTAATGGAAACTTGGGAATTTTCCCATATATTTATTATTATAAAAATGTGCAATTTCTTGGACATTTAGTAAATCATGAAGGAATTCATGTGGATTCTACAAAGATTGAGGCAATTACTAAATGGAAAGTCCCTGAATCACCAACTGAGGTTAGAAGTTTCCTAGGACTAGCCGGTTATTATAGAATGTTTATCCGAGATTTCTCTAGAATAGTCATTCCCTTAACCAAATTAACCTGTAAATCTGTTAAGTTTGAATGGGGACCAAAACAAGAAGAAGCCTTTAAAATTCTTAAGCAAAGATTAACCAACGCACCCATACTAGCGTTACCAGAAAGAACTGAAGACTTTGAAGTCTATTGTGACGCTTCTAAGTTAGGTTATGGATGTGTGTTGATGCAACGTCAAAAGGTTATAGCTTATGCCTCTAGACAACTTAAGAATAATGAAGAGAATTACTCAACCCATGATTTAGAGTTAGGAGCCATAATTTTTGCCCTTAAGATTTGGAGACACTATTTATATGGAAATAAATTTGTTGTCTTCACTGATCATAAGAGCTTAAGGTACATTTTTGGACAAAAAGAGTTGAATATGAGACAGAGACGCTGGATGGAATTTCTTAGTGATTATGATTGTAATATCCAGTATCATGCAGGAAAGGCTAATGTAGTAGCTGATGCTTTAAGTCGAAAGTATCATGAAAAGCCAAGAAAAGTACGTTCTCTTAAATTAAATCTGCAGATAGATTTAAATGAACAAATTAGAGCTGTACAAGAATCAGTAATCAAGAATGATACTGAAAAATTGAAAGGAATGATTAAGGAATTAGAACAAGGAATAGAGGGAATTTGGAGATTCCATAAGAAAAGGATGTGGATACCCAAACAAGGAAACCTACGCCACCGAATTTTAGAAGAAGCCCATAAGTCTAAGTATACGATGCATCCTGGAAGTGATAAGATGTATCAAGATCTAAGAAAGAATTTTTGGTGGATAGGAATGAAAAAGGATATAGCAGCTTATGTTGCCAAGTATCTAACCTGTTCACAGGTTAAAGCTGAGCATCAGAAACCCTTAAGCTTGTTGCAACAATTAGAAATGCCTGTATGGAAGTGGGAATTGATAACAATGGACTTTTTTACCAAATTACCCAAGACACGAAAAGGAAATGATACAATCTGGGTGTTGTAGATAGACTAACCAAGTCTGCTCATTTCTTACCAATGAAGGAAACATTCGGTATGGAACAATTAGTCAAGCTGTATGTAAATGAAATAGTTTCATTACATGGAATTCCTTTATCAGTTGTTTCTGATAGAGATAGTCGTTTTACTTCTCATTTTTGAACAAGTTTCCAAAAAACAATGGGAACCAAGTTAAATCTAAGCAGCGCTTATGATGTGTGTAAAATGCAACATATAAATTACATCAAATTAGGCATAAAACTAACCCTTTTTAGTACTAATGTTGGAAAAAGTGTGCTTTTGTCTTCCTTTTGTATTTTCAGGATTAAATGAGCTCAAATGAACAAAAGAAGCAAAAATGCAGCTAAATCTAACATAAATACAAGAAAAGGAATAAACGTGGCATGCCCGACCCCTCGACAGCATCTTCCCAAGCAAAAACAAGACAAGAGAAGGCTGAACACTCCCCGTGTCGATCGGACACGGGGGCGTGCACAAGTGTCTGCAGAAAAGACAAAGTGGTAGAAGCTTCTATTTCCCAACACGGGGGCGTGCCCAGCGGGCACGGTGTCACGCCCCTTTCTTAGGCGGAAGCACGAGGTGTGATCATGAAAGGTTTTCATTGCATACGATTGGTAAACATACTTACATGCTCGTAAAAATAACACCAAATGCAAAACATTACATAACGGAAATCATAGTTTAAGTGTTTACAACACGAGACAGCATATTGTCTTAAAAGTTTACAACTTTATTCAACGATAAACATAAACGACATCCAAGAGCATGAGTAAGACCGCGCGCACATCCACTTTAGTTACCTGAAATACATGTGAGATTTTGGAAAAACGTCAACATAATGTTGGTGTGAATTCATGCAGTTCTTGTATTGAACGTTTGTATACTTTGTACGAAAACAGGGTATGTATCTTGTATAAATCAAGTATTCTTGTATAAATCAAGTATTCTTGTATAAATCAAGTATTTCTATATGTATCAAGTTGTTAATGGCTTGCAAGGCCATTAACATGTGACACGACATAGGAAGCATCCAAACCATAGGCATTTTTCTAGTTGTCGATTCACGACGGAGACACAAAAGCACTACTCGGTACTAGTTTTCACCAAGAGTGTGGCTGCCCGAAAACCCATTAGATCTAACCTTTTGTTCTGCGGTCTTAGTATGTACACGATTAATGGTGCTTATGGTACCCTATTCGTGACACGATTTCTCATATCATTCCTTAAACGCATCATACTTGGTACTAGTTATCACCAAGAGTGCTTCTTGTTTTTGTATCAATCATATCATAACACATGTGTAACATTCCTATTTTTATCATATAAGAATTTCGGGGTTGTTTAAATTTATTAATCACTAGTAACTAGTTTTATTTTTTTAAATATAATTATTCGACCCAAATAATTTAAAAACTATTTTATATATAGTTGGTTGAAATATTATACTAATTAATTGGTCGTACATGGGTGACCTTTCTAAATAAAATAAAAGTCTATAAAAACCTATATTATTAGACGGGTAGCTTACGGGTAAGTTGATTGTAAGAAATATGAAGTATTTAGACGGGCCCAGGAACCGTTTAATAATTAAATTATAAAAATACATTATATTTGGACTTACTCCGTTTTTAATGAAACTTAGACCCAAATGTAGACAAAAATATTCTCGTTCTAAAGACATATTTATTATTTTGTAAAACGTCATATTTTAGAAGTTATACACGCCAAATAAGTGAAACAACTAAATTAATTATAATATATAAAATACTAAAATAATATTAAAATATAATTTGACACTTTTTGTACGTGTCTTTCAAAGAATGAAATAATAAAATTTAAAATCAAAACCATTCATTTTCATTATATTCAAATAAAGCATGCAGTACATTAGTACTACCAAAATTGAAAATGGTGAATAACACATATGAGGAATACGTGTATGATGGACATCAACCATATGGTTATGGGTGGGACATGTGTCCTTCACATTACTTAATGCCAAAGTTTAAACAACCATATATAGAGGAATGTTGGAGTAGTATAAATAGGAGAAAAAGAAACTACAACAGTTTACACTTCTGCTACGTCTAGCAAACACTCTCTCTCTCTCGAAATTATATATTTTTATTCTTTTAATTTATATTCACCCTATAATAATAATAAGGCTCTGCTCCGTTTTAAGTGTTTTAACTCCCGATCACCGCTACCCTTTCCGATTGATCTGAGCCCCATAACATATGTCAAGGCTCTGCCTGACTAAGTTCGTTGGGGTTCTGTCTCGTGACATAGGGACAAGGTTGAATGAGGGGTACTATACTTAACACGAGTGCATTATATATATTTTTAAATAACTCAGAAGTTATACCTAAAATTTATACCAGGAGATTTTCGAGTTGAACTCTAAAGTTACAAAGTGGGTCCATTTTCTTTTCTCACCATTTTATCCCCTTTTTGTGATATAATTATATTAAAAAATGTCCTAAATTGACCCGTAAGTACGAACCCGGACCCCTGAAATCCTACTGTGCATGGAAAATCAAGAAATCAAGAATTCTGGTCTTCAGGCGGGCCGCGTAAGGATAAGCCTAGGTTTACGCGGGCCGCGACAGCAAGGCAGATCTCCGGATAAGCTTAAGGGACACGTGTCATCACACGTGTCGCGACCACCAGTGACTCAGCAATCTCCGATCTGATCCACACTTCCACGCGGGCCGCGTAAGTTTGGCCGGAAGCTTACGCGGGCCGCGAGGGAACCCAATTTCAGATATAAATAGATTGGCTCCTGAGCAGTTCGATGGTGTCGACAAAACTTTCAAACTCTTTATAATTATGTTCGTATATTACTCTCAAATTAGTGAGGCGCTGCTACGATACAGGGTATTAACTCGATCGCTGCTACGATTCAATGTCCGATTGATTTAAAATATCCGATGAATGTTTAAGTGCTGCTCAAACTTGGGTTATGCTTTGTCATTCGTCGTTAATTCGATGGATGTTTAAGTATTGCACTTTGTCATTTGTTGTGAGGTTTTTAATCTCGTGAGTTATCGTAAATGCTGTATTAGTTACTTACCGAGTTCGTGTGCACTAGGTTACAAGACTAATCAATAGGCTAAGCTCTGCCTGCAATATCAAGGCTAACCAGTAGGCTAAACTATGTCGTATAAATCTGCATGCTTATAATGTGAGTCATTCTCTTTTTATCAAATTTGCTTTCAAAATCATGTTTGTGTTCAAAGTTATAATTACAGGGATTAAGTCTTTGTAATCTTCAATTACAGCCAGTATGTGGGGTTTTGTATACATTACTTGATAACCGTCACCATTGGACAACGGGTTAGCCAAGGGGTGATATGACCATAGTCACAGACACCATTGGACAACGAGGTAGCCAATGGATGGTCGAGTGACAAATACCGTGGGTAGTTGGTTGATATATGGAAACATTGTAATCGCTCTTAATACTGTAAATTATAACAAAGTATCCTTTTAAGCAAAAATGAATGAACTCACCAGTATTTCCGGCTGACCAAATCTTTTTAAAACACGTTTCAGGTAATTACAGTAGATCAGGAATTAGAGTTGGATGCGGCACCAACAAGGCTTACAGAAGTGGCTTATTTTATTAATTAAATCAAATTAAGAAATATTGTTTTATGCAATTGGGTTTATCCCTTATTAAAGCTACCTTTGTAAAACATGGGTTTATCCCATCTATTTAATAAAGAAAATCCGGTGTTTTCTAAACTCTGATATTTTTCCTAACTCACGGTTCTGATGAAATTTCCGCTGCACTACTTTTCAAAATAACCACCGGTACCACTTGGCTGCTCGCGGCTCCCGATTCCGTCCAGGGTGGGGTCGGGGGTTTTCGTGACAACATGTATTTTGTATCTTTCTGTAAACATTTAGTAACATGTATTTCACCCCCGAAGTTATAAAACTGAAAACAGTTAAAAGAAAAGGGGGAGCATGAACTCACAATTTTGCGTTCCTGCGTCGTAAACTTCACCGGATTTGCTTATCTAGCGTCGTGACCTAAACGTGTTTTATTAACGACAGTCACTAGACTTGTATCGCACAAGTACAAGTCACTATCTTTTGTATATGTGTTCTTGTGTTAAAAATAATTTATATTTTTAACTATGTACCTTACTTATATTATTTTCTCAACAATAAATATAAGTATCTTGTATTTTTCACCCGAATTATGTATTTTGTCCACAAACTTCATTTCTTGTTCATAACTTGTCCAAGTTATATAATCTATCAAGTAATATATTTTTATAAATATATTCCCTTGTATTTGTCTAAGTATGTTGTATGTGTATTTTTGTATCTTCACTCCTTTGTATATTTTCAAGTCCTAATACACTACCACATATAATACATACTACATACACTTAGCACAAAATTTGGTGATCAATAAATATATATATTTTTCTCAAAAATATACATACTTAATATCAATTTTAATCTTGAAGAAATCATCATTTCTTAACACAAAAATTAGGGAAACCTTAGTAAATATCTTTAGATACATTTTTAGGGGATAAGTTTCTCAAAAACTCATATTCTTCTAAGTGTCAAAATTTTATAGAAATTTTGACAGAGTTTCTCCTAAAAATGGAGGTTTCCCATGTTTTCAAAACATGTGTTTATTTTCTTTTAGAAACGTCAACAACATCAACAACACAATCAAGTCTTACCAAGTGCCAAAATCAAGTAAATTTCACTACATCATGAACTTGAAGTTTTTGTAAAAACTTGTAGTAACTTACCATGTTATTTAGTTGGTTTAGTTACCCTTCAAAACATGGTTGTTTGTTTGTAAATCACTTTAAAAGATTTAGTCATTTACAACTTGTAAGATGATTTTTCTAAAAATATTTCTTTTGTATTTTTCTTGTTTCACACATGTTTCTAGTCTTGTTTTTCTAATATAAATTATGTAGGTTCAAGTAAAAACCAAGACCTTCTAAAAATCATATTTTAAACTTGGTTTTCTTGGAAAATCATTCATAAATCTTGGATTTACAAGTTCACTAGTTTACTTTGTTTAAAATCATTTTACTTTCAAGTTCATGTTTAATCAAGAAGATGATCATCTTTGTGTAAACACATAATCATCTCTTAATCTTGCTAGATCATGTGTTTAATCACAATCTAGCAAGCTTCATATGAAGATTAACATCATCATCTCTAGTAAACAACTATCAAATATCATTCATGTATTAAACAACATCATTCTATCCATATATCATCATATGCAAAGTTTATGTTCAAGTTTCAAGTTCATGTTCTTTAGTGTTCATAAGATTTTCAACATAATAAGTCTTTTAACCACTAAAAATAGAAGTAAACAAGGGTGTTCAAGAATCTTACAACTAGCTTAGAGCTAGGGAAGAACAAGATGAATAATGAGTGGATAAAAGCACACAAGAGAGGTCCTTCAAGTTCCGTGATCACCGAGTCTCCTAAATCACCTTGTATCACCTTGAGATACACTTGGAATGCTTGAAGCTTGAATGAAAATGGGTGGTGTATGGTGGTGGATTGGAGCCGTGAGCAAGGGAGGGGTGGAGGAGGAGAATGAGTGTGAAAGATGAATGTAAGTTATGATCTTCCATGTGATTTAATAACCATGTTTCCCTTAAAACCTTAGGTTAATATGTTTGTAAAGTACTAGACAAGATCCTTACACAAATCTTGGGGGGATCCTAGGAGATTACACAAGATTAAGAAAGATCTCACAAGATCAAGGTGGGGCCACTATATGGGCCGATTACTTGCATATGGGGGGGGGGGGGGGTAAATTGTAATTTAGAATGATAAGGTAGGTTACTAGTGGAAGTTAAATGTGAAAGTCTTGTATTTATGTGTATCATGCTTTATGTAGTATGTTAGTGTGCTCGGGAACCATGACTAGCTCAAAAACATTAAAACAATGCTTCTAATAATATTTTGATATTCCAGGTAATGTCCGGTTTTTCGGTTAAATACCGGTTCGTTAAAGTGCTAAATTGCACCGTTTAGTGTCCTTTATGTCCCATTTTGTAACCCTTTTAATTCCCAACACTTAGAAGGGTATTCTGGATAATAAAACATGAATTCTGCATAATATTTACATGTTAAAAGCTGATTTATTGCTGATTTGTGCAGAATTCTGCATTTAAAATTCGTTTCGGGTGCTTTTTAGTGCGTATTTTAGCTTCCGGAAAGTCTATATATAAACCCTTGTATGTACTCTTAGGTTTTAATATATTCTTGTCGTTGGACCTACACCTAGGCCTCAATTCTATTGTCTAACTGCTTTCTTTAGAATTGTTGACACAATGTGTCTTACCGGTGAGTTTACTAGTATTTCTGACGCAACGTTGTTCATTAACGCATAAAGTAATTCTTGTAGTATAAAACGTGGATGAATTCACTTGTATAATATGTAATCAGACATTGTTGACATTTAAGCACATAATTGCAGTCTTTAAATAATTATTAAAGTGTACGGAAATTACCGGTTTGGTGCCAGTTGTCACAGTCTCCCCCCGTTAAAAGAATTTCGTCCCGAAATTCAGGCTGAGCTGACTCTTGCAGGAGTCTTCTTGAACAGGCGGGGGTACTTTTCTTTGAACTGGTCTTCACGTTCCCACGTGTACTCGGGTCCGTGCTTAGAGTTCCAACGTACTTTGACAAGTTTCACACTGCTCCTCCTGGTCTTGTTGACTTTCCAGTCGGTAACCTCAACGGGTTGTTCTGTAAATCGGAGGGCGTCATCAATATGCACTTCATCCGCCGGGATGATCACGTTTTTTTGTGTTGGACTCTTCTTGAGATTGGATACATGGAACGTATCATGTACTCCATTAAGTTCTTCCGGTAATTCCAATTTGTATGCCACGGTACCAATTCTTTCCAAAATCTTGAATGGTTCGATGTATCGTGGATTCAGCTTTCCACGTTTTCCAAATCTTACTACGCCCTTCCAAGGTGAGACTTTTAACAACACTTTGTCTCCCACCTCGAACTCTAATGGTTTTCATCTTCGATCAGCGTAGCTCTTTTGTCGATCTCGAGCCGCCTTAATGCGCTCTCGGATCTGCATAATCTTGTCGGTTGTCTCTTGTACAAGTTCAGGACCAACCATTCGTTTGTCTCCAGCCTCTGCCCAACATAAAGGCGATCGACACTTGCGGCCATACAGAGCTTCGAACGGTGCGGCTTTTATGTTTGTATGATAACTGTTATTGTAGGAAAACTCAACTAAAGGTAGATGAGTATCCCAGCTGCCGCCTAGGTCCATAACACATGCGCGAAGCATATCTTCAAGCGTTTGTATAGTCCGTTCGCTCTGGCCGTCTGTTTGTGGATGGAAGGCCGTGCTTAGATCTAGCTGAGATCCAAAGGCTTCCTGAAATGATTGCCAGATTCTTGAGATAAAGCGTCCATCTCTGTCTGAAATAATTGAGATAGGCACTCCATGACGTGCCACAATTTCTTTTAAGTATATCTCAGCCAGGGGTGTTCAAGATCGGATAATCCGGTTTTCGGATATCCGAAAATCGGATATCCGAAATTTCGGATAGTGAAATATTGACATCCGAACCCGAATCCGAAATTTCGGATTCGGGTTCGGATATCCAATCGGATATCCGAATATCCAATTTTTTATTTAATTTTTATTTTTTTATTATTTTTTAATATTTGGAACCAGATTTTTCGGATAGTTTCGGATATCCGAATATTAATTTCGAATATTTTTCGGATATTTCAGATATTTTTTGGATATTTCGGATATTTTTCGGATACTTCGGATATTTTTCGGATATTTCGGATATTTTTCGGATACTTCGGATATTCGGATATCCAAAAAAAATAAAAATTAAATTTTCGGATATTTTCAGATAATCCGATTATCCGAAAATTCTCAAAATCACTATCCGAATCCGAATTTTCGGATTATCCGATTTTCGGATACTCGAAAATTCGGATATTTCGGATACGGGTTTTCTGATATTTCGGATTCGGTTTCGGATTCGGATTTTTTTGAACACCCCTAATCTCAGCAAGCTTTCCCGTGCTATCCTTCTCTCGGATTGGTAGGAAATGTGCAGATTTCGTCAATCGATCAACTATCACCCATATCATATCGTGCCCTCTCGGGGTCCTGAGTAAATTTGTTATGAAGTCCATAGAGATTTTCTCCCACTTCCACATGGGTATCTCTGGTTGTTGCAGTAGACAGGACAGTTTCTGATATTCAGCCTTAACCTTAGCACAGGTTAGGCACTTTCCAACATAAATAGCAACATTGCTTTTAAGTCTCGGCCACCAATAGTAATCTTTCAAGTGTTGATACATTTTGACTGATCCTGGATGGATCGAGTATTTCGACTTGTGCGCTTCATCAAGGATGACTTCTCGAATACCGCCATAGAGCGGACCAAATACGCTTCTCAAAGTATAAGGTTCCCTCTTCATTTGGCACCATGTATTTCAATATACCCTGGAGGTATTCAGCTTTACGGTTTTCCATCTTAAGGGCTTCTTGTTGTGCGTCTCGAATACGTGTAGTGAGGTTCGTTCGAATAGTCATTTCCAATGCTTGAACCCTTAGGGTTTTAACCCTTTCTTTTCGACTTAGTGCGTCTGCTACAACGTTTGCCTTTCCAGGATGGTACTTAATCTCACAGTCATAATCGTTTAGTAGCTCGACCCATCGTCGCTGGCGCATGTTTAGTTCCTTCTGATCAAATATGTGTTGTAGGGTTTTGTGGTCTGTGAAGATTGTACATCGAGTACCATATAAATAGTGTCGCCAGATCTTCAAGGCGAATACCACCACACCTAGTTCCAAGTCGTGCGTGGTGTAATTCCTTTCATGTATCTTCAATTGTCTTGAAGCGTAAGCGATGACTTTCTGGCATTGCATGAGCACGCAACCCAATCCTTGGCGCGAAGCGTCGTAGTATACCACGAAGTCTTCGGGGCCTTTGGGTAAAGATAGTATTGGTGCATCGCATAGCTTATTCTTAAGTAGTTGGAAGGCTTCTTCCTGCTTTTCACCCCAGTCGTACTTCTTGTCTTTCTGTGTAAAGGTAGTTAGCGGTTGAGCTATCTTTGAGAAATTCTCAATAAACCGTCGGTAATAGCCCGCTAAGCCCAAAAATTGTCAAACTTCAGTTGGGGTTTTGGGGGCTTCCCAATTCTTTATTGCTTTAATCTTGGATGGGTCTATATGAATTCCCTTCTCATTCACAACGTGACCAAGAAATTGTACTTCGCGAATCCAAAATTCGCACTTTGAGAATTTCGCATAAAGTTTCTCTTTCTTCAGTAGTTCCAGAATGGTTCTGAGATGTTGCTCATGTTCTTCTTTCGTTCGGGAATAAATCAGGATATCATCGATAAATACAATCACAAATTTATCGAGATATGGTTTGCATACGCGGTTCATCAGATCCATAAATACCGCTGGCGCGTTCGTCAGTCCGAATGGCATCACAAGAAACTCGTAATGCCCATAACGTGTTCTGAATGTAGTCTTTGGTACGCTTTCCTCTTGAATCCTTAACTGATGGTATCCAGATCGAAGATCGATCTTGGAATAGTAGCTTGATCCTTGCAACTGATTAAATAAGTCATCAATCCTCGGTAGCGGGTACCGATTCTTGATTGTGAGCTTGTTCAGTTCTCTGTAATCGATACACATCCGCAGAGTTCCATCCTTCTTCTTCACGAACAATACTGGAGCTCCCCAAGGTGAGAAGCTTGGCCTTATGAATCCTTTATCCAACAACTCCTGGAGTTGTGTAGATAATTCTTGCATCTCGGATGATGCAAGACGATAGGGTGCCTTGGCTACAGGAGCGGCTCCTGGGACCAAGTCTATACGGAATTCGACTTGTCGTTGTGGAGGTAATCCTGGCAGATCTTCTGGAAAAACATCAGGGAATTCCTTCACCACAGGAATGTCTTCGAGTTTCGGCTCCACAGCCTTCTTATCTACAACGTGTGCTAGGAAAGCAACACATCCTTTCCTTAAGCACTTATGTGCCTTCATGCATATGATGATTCGAAGAGGCGCGTCTCGTTTTTCTCCATGCACGATGAGAGTTTCATCATTCGCCAGAGGGATGCGGATGATTTTCTCGTGACAAACAACTTCAGCTTTGTTCTTGGACAACCAGTCCATTCCGACCACTATATCAAAGCTACCCAGTTGAATGGGTAAGAGATCGATGCTAAATATTCGTTCACCGAGTTCTAATGTGCAACCTCTAACAATTTCTCCCGATTCAACAAGTTTACCATTGGCTAGTTCTATGGAATAAGGAATATCTAATTTACTAGATTCTATCCCAAGCATACATTTAAATTCCACAGACATGAAGCTATAGTCGGCACCAGTGTCAAATAATATGGATGCAAAGTGATTGTTAACAAGAAACGTACCGGTGACCACATTAGGGTCCTCGCGTGCGTTCCTTGCTCCAATCACAAATGCTCGTGCCTAAGCATTGTTTCTCTTTGGGCAGTTCTTCATGAAATGATCCTTGCTTCCACAACTGAAGCATCCTTGATTTTGCCCAGCTCCATTCCCATTCCAGTTACCATTGCCATTTCCATTTCCACCGTTGTTTCTATTACCAGCACCGATGCGATTCCCATTTCCATTCCTGTTTCCTTTACCCCAACAGTCTTCAGTATGGTGACCCAGTTTTCCACACTTGTCGCATTTTGGGATGCGACAAACCCCTTCGTGATGACGCTTGCAGTTGTTGCAAATGGGCAGAGTGCCCAGGTATCTTTTGGCAGGAGCGTCATTCATGGTTGCAAGAGTTTTCGCCTCCTGAGGCGGGTTGGTGTCACGCTTCTTGTTGTTGAAACCCTTGTTGTTGTTGCGAGTTGCTTGATTCAGATTCAAATGCTTTCTTTTCTTGTCACCAGACGACTCAGCATGCGTCTCGGTCTTCTCAGTAGGGTTCAGCAATAACTTCTTCATTCGAACAGCATCTTCAGTAAGGCTGACAGCCAGAGTTACAGCCTTAGTGATTGTTGCGGGTTTGGCCGAGGTTACCATACCGCGAAACTCTGGGGCCAGTCCCCAAATGTAGCGTTCTACGCGCTTAAATTCAGGAGTCACCATGTAAGGGATCACCCTAGACAAATCGTGGAATCTTCGAGTATACCCACTAATGTCAGCACCTTCCATGGTCAGATGCCAAAACTCGGTCTCCAACCTTTAGAGTTCAACACGTGAGCAATACTTTTCTCTTATTCTTTCTTTCATTTCGTCCCAAGTCAGGCCATAAGCGGCATCATCACCCAGGGTTTGGACTTGCAAGTTCCACCAAGTCAAAGCTTCATCAACAAACAACCCTGTAGCAAAAGTGACTTGCTGATCCGCGGTACACTTGCTCATACGGATAGTGGCTTCAGTCTTTTCCGTCCAGCATACAAACGCCACTGCACCACCAGTGCCATCGTAGTTCAGTGGTTTGCAGTCGAGAAACTGCTTGAAGGTGCAGCCAGTAATTGATCCAACCAACTCACACGTGAGCAATCGAAGAAATAATGAAACAAAGACCGTTCATAAATTTCTCCATGCTTAGCAAATTGTCTTAAGGTTACCTTGATCTGCGTTTCCTCCAGACGAATCTCCATGTCCGTTACGTCTAGCATTGCTTGGCCCTCCACTGTCTTCGGTGCGGTTTGCCTCGTACTGGGAGATAGTTGCGGAGATCCTTTCTTCCAATAGAGCGTTAAGCTCTTCAGCAGTTCTTGGCAGTGGGGGGGGGGGAGGAAGTTGATCAGAATCTTGATTGTTCACAATTCTCCTAGGTGCCATGTTCTGAAAGAACATCACACAATAAGGTTAGACATTTGTTTAATATCGTCATACGAGACAGTAGTAGTATATATACACAGGCATATACCACATAAGTGATATCAAACAATTATTACTCCAGCAGAGTATTTAATAGGCTGGGGAAGGGGTGTTCACATTTGATCTTTTCTTGTACTGAGGGAATCAATACGTGGCAAGACTTGCTGTGGTTTCTGTGCACTGAGTTTCATAATTATGTATGCATCCATAATTACGTAACTCCTTGCACAGTCCGCACAGTTCGTTTCGTCCTCGTATCTCTTCCTTCAGATAGGCCATTGCTTTCAGGTAAAGTCACAAGTACTCGAGATATTCTATTTCTAGTATACGTAAGTATCAATTGTCACACATAATCGCAAGTAATTCTTAATCATGGATAAGTGCTACTCCAGTGCACCCTAAGTCTCGTAATGTCTTTTCTTGACTCGTGTAAACAGTTTCAGGTAGTGGATGTCGCGGAAAGTTTTATGCAATGAAAACTTTTTGAAAAATTGTTTTCGTGCAAGGATCCTAGAGATTATAGACTAGACTCGAGAAGGAATCCTGGTTCACTACAATTGCAGCTCTGATACCAATCTGTCACACCCCTTTCTTAGGCGGAAGCACGAGGTGTGATCATGAAAGGTTTTCATTGCATACGATTGGTAAACATACTACATGCTCGTAAAAATAACACCAAATGCAAAACATTACATAACGGAAATCATAGTTTAAGTGTTTACAACACGAGACGACATATTGTCTTAAAAGTTTACAACTTTATTCAACAATAAACATAAACGACATCCAAGAGCATGAGTAAGACCGCGCGCACATCCACTTTAGTTAGCTGAAATACATGTGAGTTTTTGAAAAAAACGTCAACATAATGTTGGTGTGAATTCATGCAGTTCTTGTATTGAACGTTTGTATACTTTGTACGAAAACAGGGTATGTATCTTGTATAAATCAAGTATTCTTGTATAAATCAAGTATTTCTATATGTATCAAGTTGTTAATGGCTTGCAAGGCCATTAACATGTGACACGACATAGGAAGCATCCAAACCATAGACATTTTTCTAGTTGTCGATTCACGACGGAGACACAAAAGCACTACTCGGTACTAGTTTTCACCAAGAGTGTGGCTACCCGAAAACCCATTAGATCTAACCTTTTGTTCTGCGGTCTTAGTATGTACACGATTAATGGTGCATATGGTACCCTATTCATGACATGATTTCTCGTATCATTCCTTAAACGTATCATACTTGGTACTAGTTATCACCAAGAGTGCTTCTTGTTTTTGTATCAATCATATCATAACACATGTATCTTGTATCTTTCTGTAAACATTTAGTAACATGTATTTCACCCCCGAAGTTATAAAACTGAAAACAGTTAAAAGAAAAGGGGGAGCATGAACTCACAATTTTGCGTTCCTGCGTCGTAAACTTCACCGGATTTGCTTATCGAGCGTCGTGACCTAAACGTGTTTTATTAACGTTAGTCACTAGACTTGTATCGCACAAGTACAAGTCACTATCTTTTGTATATGTGTTCTTGTGTTAAAAATAATTTATATTTTTAACTATGTGCCTTACTTATATTATTTTCTCAACAATAAATATAAGTATCTTGTATTTTTCACCCGAATTATGTATTTTGTCCACAAACTTCATTTCTTGTTCATAACTTGTCCAAGTTATATAATCTATCAAGTAATATATTTTCATAAATATATTCCCTTGTATTTGTCTAAGTATGTTGTATGTGTATTTTTGTATCTTCACTCCTTAGGAGTATTTAGTGTATTTTCAAGTCCAAATACACTACCACATATAATACATACTACATACACTTAGCACAAAATTTGGTGATCAATAAATATATATATTTTTCTCAAAAATATACATACTTAATATCAATTTTAATCTTGAAGAAATCATCATTTCTTAACACAAAAATTAGGGAAACCTTGGTAAATATCTTTAGATACATTTTTAGAGGATAAGTTTCTCAAAAACTCATATTCTTCTAAGTGTCAAAATTTTATTGAAATTTTGACAGAGTTTCCCCTAAAAATGGAGGTTTCCCATGTTTTCAAAACATGTGTTTATTTTCTTTTAGAAACGTCAACAACATCAACAACACAATCAAGTCTTACCAAGTGCCAAAATCAAGTAAATTTCACTACATCATGAACTTGAAGTTTTTGTAAAAACTTGTAGTAACTTACCATGTTATTTAGTAGGTTTAGTTACCCTTCAAAACAGGGTTGTTTGTTTGTAAATCACTTTAAAAGATTTAGTCATTTACAACTTGTAAGATGATTTTTCTAAAAATATTTCTTTTGTATTTTTCTTGTTTCACACATGTTTCTAGTCTTGTTTTTCTAATATAAACTGTGTAGGTTCAAGTAAAAACCAAGACCTTCTAAAAATCATATTTTAAACTTGGTTTTCTTGGAAAATCATTCATAAATCTTGGATTTACAAGTTCACTAGTTTACTTTGTTTAAAATCATTTTACTTTCAAGTTCATGTTTAATCAAGAAGATGATCATCTTTGTGTAAACACATAATCATCTCTTAATCTTGCTAGATCATGTGTTTAATCACAATCAAGCAAGCTTCGTATGAAGATTAACATCATCGTCTCTAGTAAACAACTATCAAATAATATTCATGTATTAAACAACATCATTCTATCCATATATCATCATATGCAAAGTTTATGTTCAAGTTTCAAGTTCATGTTCTTTAGTGTTCATAAGATTTTCAACATAATAAGTCTTTTAACCACTAAAAATAGAAGTAAACAAGGGTGTTCAAGAATCTTACAACTAGCTTAGAGCTAGGGAAGAACAAGATGAATAATGAGTGGATAAAAGCACACAAGAGAGGTCCATCAAGTTCCGTGATCACCGAGTCTCCTAAATCACCTTGTATCACCTTGAAATACACTTGGAATGCTTGAAGCTTGAATGAAAATGGGTGGTGTGTGGTGGTGGATTGGAGCCGTGAGCAAGGGAGGGGTGGAGGAGGAGAATGAATGTGAAAGATGAATGTAAGTTATGATCTTCCATGTGATTTAATAACCATGTTAAAACCTTAGGTTAATATGTTTGTAAAGTACTAGACAAGATCCTTACACAAATCTTGGGGGGATCCTAGGAGATTACACAAGATTAAGAAAGATCTCACAAGATCAAGGTGGGGCCACTATATGGGCCAATTACTTGCATATGGGGGGGGGGGGGGGTAAATTGTAATTTAGAATGATAAGGTAGGTTACTAGTGGAAGTTAAATGTGAAAGTCTTGTATTTATGTGTATCATGCTTTATGTAGTATGTTAGTGTGCTCGGGAACCATGACTAGCTCAAAAACATTAAAACAATGCTTCTAATAATATTTTGATATTCCAAGTAATGTCCGGTTGTTCGGTTAAATACCGGTTCGTTAAAGTGCTAAATTGCACCGTTTAGTGTCCTTTATGTCCCCCTTTGTAACCCTTTTAATTCCCAACACTTAGAAGGGTATTCTGGATAATAAAACATGAATTCTGCATAATATTTACGTGTTAAAAGCTGATTTATTGCTGATTTGTGCAGAATTCTGCATTTAAAATTCGTTTCGGGTGCTTTTTAGTGCGTATTTTAGCTTCCGGAAAGTCTATATATAAACCTTTGTATGTACTCTTGGGTTTTAATGTATTCTTGTCATTGGACCTACACCTAGGCCTCAATTCTATTGTCTAACTGCTTTCTGCAGAATTGTTGACACAATGTGTCTTACCGGTGAGTTTACTAGTATTTCTGACGCAACGCTGTTCATTAATGCATAAAGTAATTCTTGTAGTATAAAACATGCATGAATTCCTTTGTATAGTATGTAATCAGACATTGTTGACATTTAAGCACATAATTGCAGTCATTAAGGGGCTGTTTGTTTAGGTCTGAGTGGCCCCATTAAGAGGCAACCTTTGAATCGGTCAGAGGTTAAGGTGTTTGTTTCACGAAATATGCACCTCTTAATGAAACCATTCAGATCTGAATGGTTAAGCACTTTTTGAGATCTGAATGGAACTTTTGACAAGCCTGCCCTTCTTCCTCAGCCCTAATCATCTTCCTCATGAACGCATCTTCTTCCTCAGCCTTCACCTCCGCATCAATTCCACAGCCCCATTCCTCTCATCTCCTCTCATCCACAGATGTCCATCACTCCTCCACATCCTCTCCGTCGCCGCCCCTCCTCCACAGCCTCTCCGTCACCGCCACAACTCCTCAGCCTTCACCTCCACGGCCGAACCTCCACAGAGCCGCCGCCCTCTCCCTCAATCGGACCTCAACAGCGCCGCCGTCCTCCTTAGCCGACACCTCTGCAGCGCTCCTCCTCAGCCGACACCTCCGCCGTCGATTAAGGTACCATTTTACACATTCTGAATTCTGAAGTTGAAATATATGTTTGAACTGATGAGCTGTTTGCTTTTTGATTCTCTCTGTATATAAATAACATGAATATTATGGTTTATTTGCTGTATGTGAAGGTAGATTGAATTGAACTCAATGATTCATCGTTGTCTGCTGTTTGATTCTCTATGTATATAATAATAACATGAATATTATGTTTCATTTGCTGTTTAATTCTCTGTGTATATAACAATATGTATATTTCATTCTAGTTCAGAGGGCTAAAAATGTCATTTTACATTGTCATTCAGAAGTGCAACCAAACAGCACTTTACTGGTTCAGCACTTACTGGTTCAGAGTCTCTTAACCATTCAGACCTCTTATTCATTCAGCACTTATTGATTCAGATGTTGCCAAACAGCCCCTAAATAATTATTAATGTGTACGGAAATTACCGGTTTGGTGCCAGTTGTCACACACGGGGCCGTGGTCAACGCAAAGATTCGCAAAATCTGAGCAAATCTTGATAGTACAGATACGCTTCTGCACACGGGGCCGTGCCCAGCAGACACGGGGGCGTGGTCAACTAATGCAGACAAACAGCATTTAATGAGGAAAGAGAATAAGGGTGGACACGGGGCCGTGCCCAATGGACACGGGGCCGTGTCTGGGCTTCTGTGCAGGCTATAAATAGGGGTGCTTGGCTCATTTGCAAATCATCCCTTGGCAAATCACCACTCTCACACTTCACCCACCTACCACCACCATCACAACCCACATCCACCACCATCATCCATCATCCATCATAGAGTGTGTGTAGTAATCTCGGGATCCAAGATTGATCGTAAGAGTTCTTGACAATCAAAGGCCATGTTTGCCTAAGTCTCTTACATCACTTGGTGAAGACAAGCATTTAGTGTAATACTTTTTATTTTTAATCTTTTCGCACTTTTTATTTGGTTTTGTATTAATGACTTTAATAACTGGTTTCTTATGTTGATGGTGAAACTTCCTTATTATTTGTCCGTGGTGTCTTGGCTTTATTTTACTGTCTATATAAAATAAAAGATTTACACCATTCATATCTCCACGGTCTATATGGAGATATGTTGGTTACCTGGTCGGGGGTTAAGGGAATGGTTTGGTAAGCGTCTTGCCTTGTTCAGTGTATAGATCCTGCAAGGACCTGGGTCAGTCTTAGTAGGACCTCCTTCAATACCCACTGGTATTGGATGGTGAGGGTTCGAATTTCTTGATCCCCTCATATGTAAACTACTATTAGAACTTTAACCCGACTACTTAGGATTGTATCCATGCTGACTCAAACTACTTAGCCGAGGGTAACGTCACCTTCAAAAGAGGGGCCTACCACATTACGCATTAATAACTTAATTAATTATCTTTCAACAATCCAACCCTTTAGGATTGTATCATTGCTGACTCAAACTACTGGGTTGAGGGTAACGTCACCTTCAAAAGAGGGGCCTACTACTATAACTAAGATAATCTCTTAAAAAGTGCAAAAGTGCGGAAATAATCAAAGGTTACACTAAAGGCGAGTCGGATCTAAGTGATTCATCTTGTCTATCTGTTTTTATTTTCAACATTTTTAATTTTTATTTTTAAATCTTTTTCTAAAATTTTGATTTGATTAGACGTTGAGGATAAACCAGTACTAAAAGCTCTTGTGTCCTTGGACGACCTCGGTATCTTACCAACGCTATACTACGCTCACGATGGGTGCACTTGCCCATATGTGTGTTCAGTGTTAGTAAAATATCGTGTTTTATAAATTTAGAACTTGACTAAAGTGTAAAAAGGGCTAAAAATATACATAGAATTATATAACACCGCACGCACATCAGCTTATCATCCTCAAACGGACGGATAAAGCAAAAGGACAATTCAGACAATGGAGGATATGCTTAGAGCTTGTCTAATTGATTTCGGAGGAAATTGGGACGATCATTTACCATTAATAGAATTTTCTTATAATAACATATATCATACCAATATCAATGCTGCTCCATTTGAAGCACTTTACGGACGAAAGTGCCGAACTCTAGTCTGTTGGGCAGAGATTGGATAAAAGCAATTGTCTGGACCAGAGATAGTGCAAGAAACAACAGACAAGATTATACAAGTCAAGGAAAGACTAAAAGCAGCACGAGATCGCCAAAAGAGTTATGCTGATAACAGGCGAAAGCCGTTGGAATTTCACGTTGGAGACAAGGTATTATTAAAAGTTTCTACTTGGAAAGGAGTAGTCAGATTCATCAAGAGGGGAAAGCTAAGCCCCATGTATGTTGGACCTTTTGAGATTATTAGAAGAATAGGACCAGTAGCTTATCAGCTACAACTGCCAGAGGAAATGACAGGAATACATGATGTATTTCATGTATGTAATCTCAAAAAGTGCTTAGCCGATGAATCAATAGTGATATCTCTTAAGGACATAGAGGTAAATGAGAAACTTAAGTTTGTAGAAAGACCTCTACAAATTGAAGACAGGAAAGTCAAGAATCTCAAACACAAGAGATTAGTTCTAGTCAAAGTGAAATGGGATTCCAAGAGAGGACCAGAGTATACATGGGAGCTTGAATCAGAGATGCAGAGGAAATACCCACACCTGTTCCAGTAGACCTCGAGGACGAGTTCTAAAACAAGGTGGGGAGGATATAACAATCCTCCTAAAATATTTCCGACACTCCTAAATATTTAGAACGCCCCTATACGCCCTAGAATACACCCCACCCCGTATACGAAATAGGCCCTAAATACCTTTATTTTCATAAAAAAATAAATAAAAACAAAATCTGAGGGGCGCTCGCGGGCCGCGACCATCTTGGTTGTGTGCTTCATGGGGCGCGACAGCTCAACATCAGGGCGACACCCTGATGCGCCACGTGTCAACAACGTGTTGGGTCTAGTGGTTGAGTCAGCCAAACTAGGACCTACCCTAGTTGGCCTCGCAGGCTACGAAGCCCTTAGTTAATTCTTTCGCGGGGCGCGACGAAGTGTCAATCAAACCTATAAATAGAAGGCATCGGCCTTCAGTCCCAAACCATTCATATCTCGACTCTCTCTCTCCAATTTCTGAAGTATAGAAATTATAATCAGGTATTATACCTACTAATTAGCGAAGCTCTATCTCGTTGTAAGTATTTTAACCCCCGGTTACGTATTAGATACGCTGCCCAATTGATCTAGTGCTCCGTAATGGCTGTCAGGGCTCTGCCCGACGTAGTCGTTGGAGTTCTGTCTCGGGGAGGGTATAACTAATGTAAATTGGGTTATTATACTAACGCGTGTGCATTGTTTAATTAATAGATTATAACCAGGAAGTCACAAAGGAAAAACCTAAAATAGCAATGTGAGTAATCCTTCTTTTTGTGTAAACCTTTTTGTGAGTAGTCTCCTTTTTGTGAAACCTTTTTGTAAACTGTTTTTACAAAACCTCAATTGTTTTACATTATAATAAGCAGTTATTGAGTATTTGTAATTCTACAATTATCGTCGGTATGTTGGGGTTTTGTATACAAAATTTGTTACTACACTGTGAGTAGTAACATTACCACAAGTCAGGATTGACAGTGCCGTGGGTGGTAATTAAGTAAGAATTGGAAATAAATATAATTGCGAGATCGCCCTCAATACTGTAAAATGATAAAAACCTATTTTGATTAAACTGGGATTCACTCACCAGTATTTTCCATTGACAAAATGTTTTTAAACGCGTTTCAGGTAACAAAATGTGAAAGCCAAATAGAAGACAGCTGGACATCACTGAAGGCTTGGAAAATGTGGCTATAAAAGTTACCTAAATAAAGAGGATGTTTTATTCCAATAAAATAGGGTCTATTCCTATAAACAATATTGTAATATAAACTTGGGTTTTACCCATGTGTTTATTATTATAAAAATGTGGTATTTTACTCTGATAAAATATTTCCTAACTACGGTCCTAATGTAAATTCCGCTGCCAAAATGATAAACACCGATACCAGTGAATCTGAGCTCGCGGCCACCCGTTCCCATGAGATAGGGGCCGGGGGTTGCGACATTTGGTCACTTTTTTAATTGGGTATGTATTAATGACTTTAATAACTAGTTTTTATATTGAAGGTGAATTTATATTCTATCATTCTTCATGTTTTGTTGATTCACTCATTCGTGTCTTTACGATCTATATAAAGCACGTTAACTACCTGGAAGGGGGTTAGAAGGGTGGTTTGGGTAAAGTTCTTACCTCGTTTAGTGTATAGATCCTGCGAGAAGCTAATTCAAGCTTATTAGGACTTCATTTGAGGCAGATAGCATCAAATCGAGGGAAGTAAGAACGGCTTGTAGTCCCTTATAACAAACTACTATTAAAACTAAAAACCGGTCTTGCGGGACTGTATCACTGCTGACTCAGACCAATATGGCCGAGGGTAGCGTTGCCTCCAAAAGAGGGACATGCCACATTTTGCATTAATAACCTACTTAATTATCTTTCAATAATCCAGCCTTGCGAGACTGCATCTCTGCTGACTCAGACCAATATGGCCAAGGGTAGCGTTGCCTCCAAAAGAGGGACATGACACTATAACTAAGATAATCTGTTAAAAAACCCAAAGTGCGGAAATCATCAAAGGATACATAAAAGATGAGTTGAAACCAAGTGATTCTTTCTTGTCATTTGTTTCTTTCATTTATTTTAATTTTTTTCTTCATTTTACATGTTTAAAAACTTTTTTCTCAAAATTTGGGTCAATTAGACGTTGACGATAAACCTGTATTAAAAGCTCTTATATCTTTGGACTACCTCGGTAACTTACTATCACTACAGTACACCAACGACGGGTGCATTTGCCCTAGCGTGTTGTAGATAGGGGTATTCAAAACCGAATATCCGCATTTCGGATATCCGAAATTTTTGGATACCAGATTTCACTATCCGAATCCGTATCCGAAATTCGGATACCGAAATTTCGGATACGGATAGTGAATCGGATATCCAAAAATCCAAGATTTTATTTTTTATTATTTTTTTCATATTCGGAAACGGATATTTTGGATAGTTTCGGATATCCGAATATAAGTTTTCGGATATTTCGGATATTTTTCAGATATTTTGGGATATTTTCGGATATTCGGATATCCGAAAAAATGAAAATTAAATTTTCGGATATTTCGGATATCCGAAATATCCAAAAATTTTGAAAATCACTTTCCGAATCCGAATCCGAAAAATTCGGATATCGGATATCCGATTTTTCGGATATTTCGGATCGGATTTTCGGATACAGATAGTTTTGAACACCCCTACTTGTAGAGACTGATAGTTTATATCGTGTTTTATAAATATAAAGCTTGATAAAAAGAGTTAAAAGTACTTAAAAATTCATTAAAAATCCGTACACGCTCACGCACGTCAGATTGTAAGGAGATTACTGGTGGAATCGGTCTTGAACCGAACCTCGTGTACATGTTTCCGCTGTGTTTTGTTTGTTTGATAAATTGACAAAAATTATTTTTACTAAAATATACACGAAAATTCCAACAATATTATGGCGTACTGAACCAGTATCAAACTAAAAATACCGAGTCGTAAAACACTAAAAATAAGTACTAAATTTTCCGGTACCCGTTTCCACATCACTAGTAATCCGAATTATGTGGATTTTGGGTGTAAGAGTCAATGTACTACTCGTAGATCCTACTTGAAGATTGATTAATTCAATAGTTTTCTAAATGGGTAACAATTATAGATAACTTAAACAGTTATGACGATTGATGATCATGTTGTATCTTTATTGAAAGAGTCAAGGTTCAAATGTTAAGACATTTAGTATAGAGGTGTGAGATACTAAGATAGTGTTTGGTATGCTGGAATAAGAGACGGGTGTAATGGAACATTACGAGAGAATGAAGAAAGGGTTGTTTGGTTGTTCAATGGAATGAAATCACCTATTATATAAGGCATTTAATTCCCTCAAAAAATCATTTCATCTATCCACCATGTTTTTTTTTTCATTTCATCCCCACTTGCACCCTTCTTTAACAACACCACGACCCACCATTGCATTACCTCGTCCATTCCATTACTCCATACCAAATAGACCCTAAGAGTTGTGTTAATAGCGGTTACGATTGATGAACATGTTGTATGCATCAATTAGTTAAGTGTCTATGAAAATAATTTCTACCCAGACAAAATTTTAAAGTCATAAACGATTGTTTAAAAAGACTGAAGTGAAATTGAAAGACTTAAATGCCCAGATAGTCCCTGTGTTTTGGTCTTTTTTCACCTTTAGTCCCTAACTTTCTAAAATTACCTCTATAGTCCCCAACTTTTTAATTTTTGTTCCCGGATAGTCCTAGCGCGGATGGAGGTTAGTTTTTTCAGTTAGGTGGGTGTGAAATTACTAAAATGCCCTTGTTATTAAAAAATAACTTAAAAGTAATATATATATATATATATATATAGCGGAAGGTTTAAATGAGAACACCCAATTTTTGTGAGAACCATGAGAACAAATCTCAGCCACTCATCTTTATCCCTTGTGTTTTAATGAAAAGGGTAATTTAGTAAATGTATAATTCTCCTTTGTATTATAATAGTCGTATCTAAACAAAACCAGATCTGAAATCATAAGATGAAATCGCGCACTTACCAAATGAAGAAGATGATGAAATCTCAGTCGCATATCTGAAATCTTCAATGACTTCTTCAATCGTTTGATTTATTCAACGATTTTAGGGCTTTTAAATCTTCAATCAGTTATGTTCTGAAGCTATATTCATCAATTTATCAGTGATTTGCAGGTATGAACAATTATTATGCATTAAATTCTAATCTTCGTTGATTTGTTGTTTTTGTTACAAGTTAATTGATGTCGATTTTCAATGATTGTTGATTTTGTTTATATGTTTCCCAATCTCAATTTGAATATGTGGATTTTACATGTTTGCTCATAATTTGCCCTAATTTGTTTTTGTTTGGTGAATTACAGTCATGGACAATCCTATAACCTTTGAGAGCAATAGTGATTCGAATTACATAAATGTTGTTAATCATGATGAACAATTAGAAAAGCAGGCTGAAGTAGGTGGTGTAGCTAATATGAGGAATCTACTCCAATATGGTAAATCAACTGTTCAGGAGCAAAACAACTTGATGTCGAATGTGTCCAGCTCTGATGATGCACTGAACAATTCCATTAATAACAATGTTGTTGATGAAGAAGGTACTACTACTCTAGATGTTCACAAGACAATGTTGTTGATGAAGAAGGTACTACAACGTGGCCTGCCTTTCAACTGCACAGACGCTGACATCTTCAAGTTCTTCACCGGGCTTGAGATTGTTGACTTGCTGCTTGTCAACAAAAGTGGTAGGTTTTCTGGTGAGGTCTTTGTAGTTTTTTCCCGACCAGTGCGGGCGGATATATCGGTACAGAAAAACCACCATCATATCAGGCGGAGGTACGTTGAAGTTTTCAAGTGCAAGAAATAGGAGTATTACAATGCGGTGGGGGCTGAGGTCGGATACGACAACGGTTATTACGATAAAGGTTACTGCAGAAGTTCGTCACGATCTTGGTCTAAAAAAGAGAAAGGCAAGGATCAAACGGAGTACGCGGAGATACTGAAGTTACAAGGGCTCCCATTTAACATGACGAAAGATGAAATTGTTGAGTTTTTTAAAGATTATAAAGTTGTAGGGGAGAAAGTGCACATTGCTTGCAGGTCGGATGGGAAGGTTTCAGGAGAGGCGTATATGACGTTTGAAAAAATTGAGGTGGAAAAGCAAGTGTTGTGTAAAGATAGGTTCATGATCGGGTCATATTATGTGGAGTTGTTCCCTTCGACTCTAGATGAAGCCAGGCGAGCCGAGTCGCGATCTAGCTAGTAATAAACTAATAATAATCGTCTTTCTTGTTTCGTATGGTGTTTTTTACAGATTTGCCTGTGACTGGTGGATATTTTATTTTTTGTTCTTTGTTTATCTTTTTCAGAAGTTGATGATATTATTGATGTGTTCATTAGTTACATATTATGGTGTAATACCTTTTTTACACACCGGGAACAGATTTTATTGTGCTTGTTTAGTTGTTGAAGCTGGGTTTTGTACAAAATATGTGTAGGATTCTTTATATTAATTTGTTATTTTAGACTTTAGTATGTTGATGATTTGGAGTAGTTAATTAAGACATATATAACACACCACACTATTTTATGGGCGTGGAAATTATCTATATACGCAACACATTAAAAATTTGAAGACAATGTTAACATGGTTCGAACATCTAGTGGATATTAAGACATTTTACACATATATAAAATACACACTTACATAATGTAATTAGTGATACAAGGCAACTTATAAACGACTTCATATCCATTGAATAAAGATTTTGACAACTGAGTTTGCATGTTATACTACAAATGATATACCAATATGTAATAAATACATTTTTTCTTGGTTATGCCCCTTCTCAACATAAGGCTACTACATGAAAACTACATCATTATTGTTTACGTATCACGTATAGCAACCCCCTCTTCATACCATAGTCTGCAGGAGTTACTACACCAGCAATCTGATCTTCATTAGACCCACAATAAAAGAAACCCATCGCCACTAAATCTTCGGCTATTAGCTGCAAGAAAACAAAAAAAAACACATGATTACCTGATTTTTATGTGTAAAATGAGCTTATCGTAGAAGATTATGATCGAGGATACCATTAAAACGCGCACGAATTATTAAAATCTCATCTTTAACCTGTGTTTGTTCATTCTATATTTTTTGTTTGTGGGTTTCATCTTATTTACTTCTTAGATCAAGCGAACATGACCAGTAGTCTCGAGTATTCACTTATCGGGACCTACAAAAACTGTAAAATCACCAGCAGTGACTCTGAATTTGGGTCCTAAACCAAGGTAAGGTGCAGCAAAGTTGCAAAACCACCTTCAACATGGCGCAAAGGCGCATTGAACAAGCCAAAAATCAACCTAAACAAGCCAATAACATGCTAAACTAGCTGAAAACAAATCTAAAACAACTAAAAATGGCCTGGAATGGATGTGGGTCTTTAAAGAGTCTTGCGCCTGGCTGACATGCTTAGCTTTTGCGTCTTGAGCCTTAACTGCCTAGGTCTAAACTCATCAAACCAGGAATCGAAAACAAGATTTATTAAGGGGCTGGAAGCGTAAAATAGGCCATATGGCTCTCATATACAAATCAAGCTCTAAAGATTCAGGTGTGCTTAGGAGTGCATACTAAAATTGTTTATTTGTTTTATTTTTTTTAAGAAACAAAGCAATCCCAAACACACTCAAAACAGTTTGTTCTTATATCAAATGCAATAAGCAATACCAAACACCCCCGAAATTGATGTTAGGGCAAGCAACAGTCAAGGGATCAATTTGAAAATTCAGGAATAGTTACACGAATCAAGAGTTCATAATATTTTATATAGTATCAGAACTACAAATATGGCATAATTTCCTACATAAAATTATTCTCTTTAGTTGCAGAGTAATGTATAAAATCAAAAAATCGAATGCATTCACTAGGGATTAGGGGAGTGTCATGACTGCCCGTGATGTATTTTGAATCATGGTTGCTTGAATCTGCTAGTGATTGGAGACAACGTCGACGATTTTAAGCTTCAGGCAAGGTTGGGGTATGGCGATAACTCAAGTTTCACTCAATAACTCAAGTGCTTCATCCCACGAGTGTATACTACACAAACCATGAATCAAACAAGTATACGTCACAACATTAGGCGACACATTTCCTTTTCATTTCTGTAAAAATCTTCAACGCTTCAACAAATCGTTTACGCTTGCAAAGGTTGTCTATAACGCAGCTGTACTGGATAATCCCCTGTGGACAAGTAGACGTTTCCATCTTCTGAAGCAAAACAACAGCCGAACAAATATCTCCCAATTTACAAAGACCATTAATCAACGTCCCGTAAGTTACTACACTAGGTTCAATCCCATTCTTCACAATCCAATCAAACAACTTGATCGCTTGATGCAACTTATCGTTAACACATAGTCCCCTAATAAGGGTATTAAAAGTAGCACAATCGAGCTGGTATCCGAGTTTGGCTTTCGCTAGCATGGCGAATCCAAAGTCTACTCTTTTCAAATGACATAAACAATTAATAGCAATGTTGAAGACATAAATGGTGTGTTTCAAAATAGGGTTGACTCCTAAAAAGTCAAACTGTTTAATGATTCCTTTTCAAACTATACGCAAAACTATTTTAAACCACATTGTTAAGTAGTATGCATTAGTAGCAGTTTGTGTAAACATCTTAATCACTAATCATTAACTTAGATTACTTACACATGTGTATATTGACTAATCACTCAAATTCATTATTAACCAAGATGATTTACACATGTGTAAACATATTACTTACACATATTTTTAACATATTATTTACACATGTGTAAATTGATTGATCACTCTAATTCAATGCTAACCAAGATGATTAAGACATATCTTATTTACACATGTGTAAATTGATTGATCATTTTAATTTAATGATAACCAAGATGATTTACATACTTACACACGTGTAAACATGTGTAAATTGATTGATCACTCTAATTTAATGCTAACCAGGATAATTTACACATGTGTAAACAGATCACTTACACATGTGTAAACATCTTATTTACACATGTGTAAATTGATTGATCACTCTAATCCAATGCTAACCAAGATGATTTATACATGTGTAAACATCTTATTTACACATGTGTAAATTGATTGATCACTCTAATTCAATGCTAACCAAGATGATTTACACATATGTAAACAGATTACTTACACATGTGTAAACATCTTATTTACACATGTATAAACATGTGTAAATTGATTGATCACTTTAAGTTAATGCTAACCAAGATGATCTACATACTTACACACGTGTAAACATGTGTAAATTGATTGATCACTCTAATTTAATGCTAACCAAGATGATTTACACATGTGTAAACAACTTATTTACACATGTGTAAACATCTTATTTACACATGTGTAAACATCTTATTTACACATGTGTAAACATGTGTAAATTGATTGATCACTCTAATTCAATGCTAACCAAGATGATTTACACATGTGTAAACATGTGTAAATTGATTGATCACTTTAATTCAATGATAACCAAGATGATATACACATGTGTAAACAGATTTCTTAGACATGTGTAAATATCTTATATAGACATGTGTAAACTTTATTATATGTTTTTTTTATATTACAAACTTTCACATGTGGCAACTTCGAGTTTATTTGTCTGTTTTTCAGCAACTTTTGTCACCATCTATTTTCCTTTTTTATTCTGTTAAAACAATAGGAAGCAGTTAAAAACATGTGTCTTGCTTATCTCCGGCCCCTCGCTTTTTAAGTGTCTTCTGCCTTGGCCCAAGGCTCACATTTTGCGCCTTGAGTGTCCTTGTGCCTTTGACAACTATGCATTTAATGCGAGAGTATTTGAACTATATTTATATAAAAAACTAGAAATAGTCAATACCTTACAGATTATCACATTATCTGATGTTAGGTTTTGCACATTAACGAAAAACTGAATCTCATATCCAATCCAGGTCATAAACTTATAATTTGACATGCATATACAGACAAATAACGTCAAATCTATAAGAATTCATAGCAATTGAAGTAAAATAACTGATAAATGGCCATATCAGTTCATTGCAGTTAATACAAAAAGTGATAAAATAGCTTAATATTACTAGTTGTGCTAAAGCTAATATGAACTGGACAACTAGTAACAACATCGATTTCACGATTTGGATCTATAACATCAATTAGACATGATTTTATAGTCAAATATCGTCAAATCAAACCGAGTATTACGAAACCACAACTATTACAAAACCGTCACAACTCAACAGCGGAAACTACAGGTGTATGATCTGAAAATTCGTAAAAGAATTATTCGAATCAAACCGACTGAAGCTCAAATACAAATTTAATCGAATGGACTACAAAATTCCATATGACATTATATCAATCAGTAACACTATATATGAGTAGTTTCAACAAGTTGTTAAATAATTTATCAAAATACAAAGCTAAACCTCAAGTACTCCATTACCTAAACCTAAAATTGTAATATCTATGTGAGTAATAATGATGTATATCAGTTACATGTAGAACAGTAGAACAACAGAAATACACAACAATTTTGAAACACTTACAGCTCAACAGCGAAAAATACAGGCGTATAATCCGATATTTCGTATTAAAGCTGACCGAATCGAACCGATTGAACAAATTGAAGCACGAGGACAAGTTCAATCGATTAGACGGTGAAATTATGCTATGAATCTGTATCGATTTTTAATATTGTAATGAATACAACAGCAAAAATAGTAACGTACATGAAGAACGGTGATGCTTACGGCTGCGAACGGTGTTAATGGCTGCGAACAGTCATGCTTCTATTGTCGATGATTTGCTGAGGGAGATGGATGGTTTTCAATTTCTTGAAGGAGAAGATAGAAATGCTCGTTGTGTCGTTTGGGGATTTGGGGAGGGAATTTGATTGTGGGTTTTGTGTTTTATGTTTTGACAATAATACCCTTTATGTTTTAATTTAACCCTTAATTTAGCCCATCTAATCTTAGCCCTTAATTTAGGATGATCTATGGATGAAAATTGTTCCTAATGTTCTCACAAAATTGGGTGTTCTCAAGATAACCCTCATATATATATATATATATATATATATATATATATATATATATATATTCAAACTATCGTAAGATCCCGCGACTTTCGCAGATGGCTTAACACAAACATATAATATATACTGGCAATGAGATGAACTTTGTAATAAAAGAACTTTTCAATATAAACGTACAAAAATATGATTTTTCTCACTTAGGTAAATATGTTTTGATTCATTTTTTATAGGTATTGAGATGTTATTGTACAACTGATTTTATAGCAATTTTTAGAACCCGGAAAGATTTCATTTTTTTCAATTATTCTTTTATAACTTTGGTTATTTGATATATATTTTCTTAAATAAAGCATTTTTAACCAGTGTTGACCTTAACGTATATTGAGCAGAACACATATTGACATGAACCTATTTTGAGCAAAACTTGTTTTGACTGACCCGAACCTATTTTGACCTTAACATATATTGAGCAGAACACATATAATCAATAATCAATGAAATAAATCATAGTAAAGCTATTTATGATTAACACATAACTAAACCATACAAAAAGTAATTTATTCGGTACACATGCTAATTGACAAATACTCTTTGCTACAAAGTAATCACCGGTAGGATTGAGTGGTGGAGTTCTTTGCCCGAGATGAAAAAAACTACATATTAAAGCACGCACACAATCGTATATTTGTATTCTTTTTCAGATGTGGCAAGATAGTCGTGCCAACAGGCTGGGTAATGAAAACACTTTTTACTTATAGAAAACATTAAAATAACTTATGTGCTAATTATGATTGAAGAAAGCAGTAGTACTATAATCATAATGTAAATCTAAATATATAACTAATAAAAACAAATGTAGGAAAAATTTAAATAACATTAATCATAAGTGTATAAATAAAAGTAATGCAAATAAAGTAATATTACCCCATACCAAACAGACCCTAAGAGTTGTGTTAATAGCGGTTACGATTGATGAACATGTTGTATGCATCAATTAGTTAAGTGTCTACGAAAATAATTTCTACCCAGACAAAATTTTAAAGTCATAAACGATTGTTTAAAAAGACTGAAGTGAAATTGAAAGAGTTAAATGCCCAGATAGTCCTGTACTTTGGTCTTTTTTCACCTTTAGTCCCTAACTTTCTAAAATTACCTCTATAGTCCCCAACTTTTTAATTTTTGTTCCCGGATAGTTCCTGGCGTGGATGGAGGTTAGTTTTTTCAGTTAGGTGGGTGTGAAATTACTAAAATGCCCTTGTTATTAAAAAATAACTTAAAAGTAAAAATATATATATATATATATATATTCAAATCAAATAGGACCCCCTTTATCCTACCCCTACCCCCTCTCCTCTTTTTCTCTTCTTCATTCTCGTTTTCTTTCTCGTTTTCGTCTGCAAAAATCAAACCACCACTTCATCTTCCCCACCTTTCACCACCATCTCCACCTTTCACCACCACCTTCAGACAACCCCCCACCCCCATCTCTTTCTCTCTCTCTAAACCACCAATAGAAACTGCTGTATGTAATCTGGAATCCATTGCATCCAAATGTTTTGCAACATATGATTATATTATTTACCAAACTAGCACTATGTGTCCTTTTTTTCTTAAACACAATTTGTGTTTGATCCAAAGAGTATATCAATATGCGTGTATGTAACATTTGCAATTAGTGATTAACAGTAGACATTACAATTCATACCCGTGAGTTTTAGGGTACATGGAGACACTTTCATTGCATAGGGTGGGTGAGAAAGCAGGCGGGAAGAGTCCTTCCTTGCTTGCTTGTGTTTGGTTACAGGTTTCACGCATAAATCCCCGGAAGAATTACATGGATATGAAAGTGTGGATCTTGCTTTTATTGTTGTGCTGCAAGCCTGCAACTGTAGTTGTAGCGGTGGCAGTAGACTAGTTATAAAGGGGGAGAATGATGTGGTAATTTCTTCTTTCTTTCTATCTGATTTTATTTATCTCAAGGAAGGTTTTTGTCTGTCTGTCACCACCGGCAGATGGTAAAAGCTTTAACAATGAAGCAGAATAAACAAGACCAAAAGAAAAAAAAATGGCGCCACTTGATTTAAATATATATTTTTTTACTTTTAATTTATTTTTTAATAATAAGGGCATTTTAGTAATTTCACACCCACTTGACTGAAAAAACTAACCTTCATCCACGCCAGAGACTATCCGGGAACGAAGTTTGAAAAGTTAGGGACTATAGAAGTAATTTTAGAAAGTTAGGGACTAAAGGTGAAAAAAGGCGAAACCACATGGACTATCCGGGCATTTAACTCAAATTGAAATTTACCATATCTTTACCCTTAAAAACTCAATATATTTCAGTCTCCTATCATGCTGGAAAATTCATCTTGATAGACATGAAGATTGAAAAATTACAATCATGAGAAAAAAAATATCTTAAAGTCACCACTGACAGTAAGTACGACATAAGCATTTGTATATTTTGCTCTAACTTAATATAAACGATCGTTTTATAATCGTGTGTCTTGTTCTATTTCTTACTTTCACTGAATTTTGAAACATTACATACAGATAAGTTACTATGCTATTCCTAATTTTATAATTAACATTGATTATCGATTTGACGATTTTCATGACCTTGTTTTTATATTATATAATGTTTTTATTAGATGAAAGCCGTCATTGAATGCCTACAGCGGCCTCACGCTCAGGATTTCTTAACTGTTATTCCTATTGAAGGTTTGGGTCAACGTATGTCAGTGGTGGAGTACCGGTCAATCCTTAAGTACCGTTTGATGATCCCCATGTTCCCGAATGATGAAACATGCCCAGTCTGCCGTAAAGCATGCCTGGATAAATACGGGGAGCATGCGTTACACTGTAGAGAGTTGCCGGGGTTTAAGTATCGCCATGACTTTGTTCGAGACACGTTAATGGATATTCTCAGACGAGCAGGGATCTCGGTAAAGAAAGAGGCACCGGTTAATTTTCTTACAGACCCGTCGGAGGGGAGATCCACCCTACGCCCGGCTGACGTGCTAGTTTTTGGTTGGAAGGGCGGGAAACATGCTTGTGTTGATCTCACAGGTGTATCCCCACTAGCCGGGTTCCGAGAAAATGGGTTTGTGGCGGGCAAGCGGTACTGAAAGCAGAGTCAAAGAAGGTGGAAAAGCACGCGAAAGCTTGTGAGGATAATCAGCATGCCTTTGTCCCCCTGGCGTTTGACACGTTCGGCTCCTTGGCGCCAGAGGCAGTTCGGTTCTTGTCTAGAGTCCAGCGTGTGGTCCACAGCAACTTTTCGACCCCTCAGGGGCGAGGCTTTGTTTTTATTAGATTAGCTTTTTCTATTCAAAAAAGGATGGCGGCGCAGTTTGTTGCTCGTCTACCTGCCATCCTTATGTAATTTGCCCTGATGATTGGAATGAAATGATTATATAGCAAATTTGAATGAGTTTAGATGAATATAAAAATAAAAATAAAAAAGAATTGAAGGTTCGAGTAGAGGTAACATAACGAACTTAGTATTTTAAATCAGATTTAGTTTAATTTAATTTTATTAACATCCTATATTAAACGAGTTGGAATGCATATTAAAATAACTATTGGGTAAATTACACTTTTCATCCTTTATGTTTGTACCAGATTGCAATGGATAGCCTTTAACTTCAATAATTACAATCATAATCCTTTATTTGCAAAACCTATTACACTCTACGTCCTTTAGCACTAACCAGATTAAAATTTTCAGTCAAGTTTATTCATTTAAGGGTATTATGGTCAATTCATGCTTTTATTTAAATAAAACCCCAAAAAATATATATACACATCATCTTCCCCAATTTCCAAACCCTAAAACTCTAACCACCATATCTTGCCACCACCACCACCTCCACCTCATCCAGCCGCCAAGTATATATTAATGGCAGAGATGGCGGGAGAATTCTTCAATCCCTAAATTCCACAACCATTACCACCAGGTATGTATCCCCAATTTCCAAACCCTAAAACTCTAACCACCATATCTTGCCACCACCACCACCTCCACCTCATCCAGCCGCCAAGTATATATTAATGGCAGAGATGGCGGGAGAATTCTTCAATCCCTAAATTCCACAACCATTACCACCAGGTATGTATTTCTTTTAACAGTTGCTTTGTCTACAAAAAGAAAGGTGTGTTTATTGCTAAAGGAAAAGAAGATATATGAGTGAAGCAGTGAGTAGAGTCGTTTTATAAGAATTAGAGTGGCGATTCAAGGATCAATCTTTTCATTGCAGAAAATATAAAAATAAAAATTGAAACAATCGAAACAGAAGAATCAAATTAACTGAACATCATCAACTAACGATTTCAAAAGTAAACAATACCGCATTTCTGCATTAATAGATTCAGGAATAAATTCGAAATCTGAAATCGGGATTCAAGGAGCAACCGTTTGATTTCTTTCATCAATCGGAAAACAATGAAGAAGCATATGAAGTTCTTCGCCACCTCACCTCTTAGCCCACTGATTGTCGTTTCAAGCTCCGACACCTCAATCGCGATTTCATAACTCCTCTGGTGTGAGCTCCAGCGATAGCCTCTAACCGCACAGATTCAACGTAATTCTTGCACAACATACTCGTCTTCATCTTCTAATCAAAAGCCCCAACATCTTCATGTCTAACTATGATTAAAGAAATCGAATTTTGGGATTGTTATAAGAGGGTTGTTCTAGGGTTCTTAAATGGTGGTGGTGGTGGGGTTTGGTGGTGATTGCCTGTTTAGAGAGAGATATGTTTAGAGATAGAATGGATTTTAGGTATTAATATTGTGTTGTTTATTAAAATATTTCTTAAATAATTTGATAATTGGTAAAAAGACTAAATTACCCTTATGTGATTAAAGTTAACTGAAAAATTTAACCAGGTTAATGCTAAAGGACGTATGTTGTAGTGGGTTTTACAAATAAAGGATTGTGACTGTAATTATTAAAGTTAAAGGCTATCCATTGCAATTCAATACAAACATAAAGGACGAAACGTGTAATTTTTCCATAACTATTTGTGTGGATACGGAGCGATTTCTTAAAAGATCACGTATATGAATATGGGGTAATCACAATATGGGCTTCATAAACTCATTTTTCCTAACTACAATGGGTTAATGCAATCTGTCGGTCCATTTAGTATGACCCACAAATCCACATGTGGATTTATAATGAGCCATAATAGCTATTACTATTAGGGCATGATTGGGTAAAGATTGGGGTGTTTAAGATCGGATTATTCAGTATACTACAGATATATGAAAATTTCACATGGTGAATATTAATATTCGAATCTGTATCCGAAATTTCGGATTTCAGATACGGATTCAAATGTTTAAACGAATATCCAAATTTATATAAAAAAGAAATAAAAAAATTCGTTTTGTACATGGATTAAAACTAAACCTGTATTCGATTTTCTTAATTTCCAACCGTTAAAAAAACATTCATAAATCCACATTCAAATACTACTATTCTTATAACCTACATTTGGGTAGCGGCGCAGCTTGTTGCTCGTCTACCTGCCTTTAGTTTGTAATTTCTGTTTATAGGGTATATAATATATTATTTTACAACATGATGTACAGAGGTTTCTTCTTACGAGTGCAAGTGTTTGATTTTCAATGATCCTGTTCATTTTAGGCTTTCTATTTTTATTTTTTTAGAAAAGTAAGATACGTGAACAATCATTTTCAGTGGTCCTGTTTATTTTAGGTTTTATTTTTTTATTTTTATTTTTTTCAAAAGGTAGATACGTGAACAACCGTATTGCTCACCGTTTTATTTGATTTTCAAAGGCCCACCTTGAAACAATCACCATTTTTTTGTCATTTTATTATAATAGTATTTTATTGTTGTTTTATTATTGTAACTGGGGGATTAGTCACGCGTTGCGTCGGGCATTTGGTCAGTATCATTTTCGTTTATTAAACCATATGTATGATACCAACACTCGGTATAACTAGTGGTCCACAAATCGGGTTTTCTGAATACAGACACATTTCATGGCATAATATTTTTCTTATAAATAACAATGTTGTGGCCGATGAGGCGATGCTCATATTGCACGAATAATGACGTTGAGAGCAACAGACGATCGACTTCGGGTAACAACATGAGACATTGAGGCGATGAGTAGACTGTCGTTTAGCGGTTTAGGGTTTGGTTTAACTTATAGATTGGGTGTTAAGTTTTTTGTTGGCGTGATTGGGCTGGTACTTATAGATATAGTTGTAAATTTGTATATGAGAAAAATGCTCGGATAGTCCCTGTGGTTTCGCCTATTTTCACCTTTAGTCCCTAACTTTCTAAAATTACTTGAATAGTCCCCAACTTTTCATTTTTTGTTCCCGGATAGTCCCTGGGTCTAACTTCAGTTTGTTTTCTCTGTTAAGAAGGTGTGAAATGACAAAAATACCCTTTTCTTAAAAAGGCCAAACCACAGGGACTATCCGGGCATCTTCTTCATTTTTATTTATAAAACCCCACCACCACACTTCATCTTTAACCTCCACCCACCATCACCCTCCTCCACCCTCCACCATCACCGCCACAGTCACTCTCCAACTCTCGTTCCCCTTTCATCTTCCATACCAGGTCGCAAATAGAGAGAGAGGGAGAGGCAGAGGAATTAGAGATGCGAGGGAGAGAGGAAGGCCGGCCGGAGCTCGGCGGAGCCCTCCGGTGGCCGGCATCAGCATCACGAAGGCGGCGGTGGTGGTGTTGTTGGCAGCAATAGCGATGGAGGTTTGACGGTGAGGGTTGGGTGATGACGCGAGTTTGGTGGTGGGTCGAGTGACGGCAGTGGCGGTGGTTCTGCGCGGCGGAGACCGGCGGCAGCACGGCTGCTAGTCCAACAGAGGCTGATCTTTGCCGGTAAACTGCTAGAAGATGGGCGGACTTTGGCGGATTATAACATTCTGAAGGAATCTACGCTTCATTTGGTGCTGAGGTTGAGAGGTGGGATGCAGATTTTTGTCAAGACTTTGACCGGGAAGACGATCACTTTGGAGGTAGAGAGTTCTGATACAATTGACAATGTCAAGGCGAAGATTCAAGACAAGGAGGGTATTCCACCAGACCAGCAGAGGTTGATCTTTGCCGGTAAACAGTTGGAATACGGTCGCACACTTGCAGATTATAACATTCAGAAGGAATCGACCCTTCACCTTGTTCTTCGTCTCCGTGGTGGGTGTTAAGGATCCCTAGTTGGAATGTGTTGAATTGTGATGTGGTTTTTAGGGTTGGTGATTGTTTGATTTTGGAATGTGTGGTTTAATGTCATGGAATGAACGGTGCTTTGTTTCTTGTTCATACTCTTTATAACATCAATCATGTTTTTGGTTGCAATGAACGAATATGAGCAAAACTTGAACTAAGCCTAATTTGCATAGCTTGTACTTGGTTCACAAAAACACAACTAAGATGTTTGTAGATTTTCAGATCTAAAATTTGCCCATAATTCAGGCAATATAACCTTCTTAGAAGCTTATGAAAATGCTGAGTTGTTTGTGGAGCATACAACATAAAATCTATCATCTATCTGATTTCTGACTTGAGACTGAATTATTTGAGCAGTGGGATGCCGGTGGTGGATTGGACAGGAGAAGAAAGGGAGGGAGGTTGGGCGGTGGATGGCAGTTGTCGGCTCTGTGGCGGTGATGGTGGAGGGTGGAGGAGGGTGATGGTGGGTGGAGGTTGAAGATGAAGTGTGGTGGTGGGGTTTTATAAATAAAAATGAAGAAGATGCCCGGATAGTCCCTATAGTTTGGCCTTTTTAAGGAAAGGGTATTTTTGTCATTTCACACCCTCTTAACAGAGAAAACAAACTGAAGTTAGACCCAGGGACTATCCGGGAACAAAAAATGAAAAGTTGGGGACTATTCAAGTAATTTTAGAAAGTTAGGGACTAAAGGTGAAAATAGGCGAAACCACAGGGACTATCCGAGCATTTTTCTCTTTGTATATAATTGACCAAAATCTAATAAAGTGGTATATATAAAACTATAAATTTAATTTATATTTTTGTATACTAGAGAGATGACGAGGTGGATTTTGGGTTTGTTTTATTATTTTATAAAAAAGATTTTTTTGCAGAGTTTATCTGTGAGTTTGTTTATGCTAGGATTTCTCCACTGTGCGTTGGAGCGGGGAATTCGTGTATGAATCAAACAATAAGATCAACTTTATACGATACTATATTACATTACAATATATATTCAAAACCAACTTGTAATAATTAATAATGCCCGGTTTTAAAACATCAATTTTAGATAACATAAAAGTAAACTTATATTTTTTTTCCAGTGGATACCGGATTAGTCTGTTTTCTAGAAAATTATAACACGAATTAGTTGTAAAATAATTAACGAACGAAAATTATAATAGTAAAATGAAACTATTGGGTTAAATGCCTATATTATTTAAAGTCTAAGGGATTAACTTGATACTAAAAAAATATTGTAGCATTGTATGTAAAACGGTTTAAAATGGGTAATAATAACTTTATTAGAGTTCAGGGGACGTTTAATATGTTTATTAAAATTCAAGAGGTAAGAATGTAAGTTGTTTTAAAAAAACTAACAAAAGTTGAGAGGGACAAAATGATAAGAACCAAAACCTTGGTAGTCAAAACATGAAAAAGAACTCCTGTTAGATGGTTACAAATGCCATCAAAGAGGAGTAAATTACAAAAATGTCATAAAGAATAAAAAAGTTAAGTATGTGAGTGAATGACACGCTTAATTAAATATGTAAGTGTGTGTATATGTTTATATATGTATGTCACAGTATGTGTATATGTATATGTATACTAGTTAAAAATAATAATTTAAGCCGAACGGACATTTGCTCATGCTTGGTTCATTTACAAACCGAACCGAGCAAAGTGGCTCATTTACAATCGAGCCTCAAATCGAACGAGCAATTTCCAAGCAAGCGTCGAGCGAGTGACAAGCGACGAGTGATTTGAACAGCCCTGGTTGTTATTTTATATATATAATAATAATAATTAATATTAACTAGGGTTAAGACCCGCCCTCGTTGCGGCGCGGGTACATCGTAAACGTTGAATGGATTAGTCCAAACGTTATATGATGCATTAACCATACGAAAACACACATTTCGACGTATTCAGTTGAACTCAGTGTAACCTGTATAAGCATTGTGATTGGATCAAACGTAAAGTAAATGGAATTCATATCGAACAATCATAACGTATTATATGTGACCCAACTCATACATAGAAAACGTAACGGATGTGAAGGAAAACATGCACATGTAATCAAAAGGGATTAATTAAAGCTTTCAGAAAAAAAAAGGGAGAAAATGAAACCATAATTTGACTGCACTCGGTTTGAAAAAAAACTTTACGAAACATACATAAAATAAACACGAAAACATATTATATTTGACCTGAATCATTTCCCAAAAAAGTTTACATCGAAACGTAGAAAAACTTGAATTTATACAAAAACGTACATAAAAATATACACGTAAAAATGGTTTCTTTAAACAAAAACGTATTATATTTGATTTGACTCGTCTATAAAAAAGTTTACATCGGAATGTAGAACAAATCATATTTATACATACCCATACATAAAATATATGTAAAAAATAGTTTTTAAGTAAAGGAAGTATAGGGGTAAACCGAAACAAAATATTAGTAAAAAAATTAATAGGTTAAAAACGTTCGTAAAACCGTGTCAAGTAGCACCAATGCCACAACAACATCGAATCTCAACATCGTAAAAATAAAATAGATAAAATGGTATAAATTACACTGAACGAAAATGAGACTAAAATCGTTGAACCACGCACGCCCGTTACAGTGTCTTAATGCGAAGAAGTTAACCAGAAACGTAAAACGTACAAAATAATAACTTAGTCGATCTAGGACCCGCCTGTTGCGGGGAAGTTTTCAAAAAGGAAAAAATGGACGCGTTGCGACGGGTCTGTCAAATATGAAAAAAATAGAGCAAAAACGTTGAACCTCACATGCACGATACGACATGTTAACTCGCAAAATTTAGAACGAAACGTAAAACGAAAAACTTGTGAAAGATAAAAAGTATGGGAGACCAAAGTTGTAAATAATAAAGTGTTGTGTTAAATTAAAAAAAGATGAAAAAGTTTGAGTTAAAAGTAAAAAATTTCAAATGGATTAAAATGTAAAAGAAAAAACTTTAAGGTTGAAAGTGAAAAATCAATTTTTTTTTTTTTTTTTTGAAAAAGTCTCCAAACATGGGATACACGTCATGATAAACAAAAAACTTGCTAATTTATACATAAAATAATAACTGTTAACATAATTTTGTTTTTTTTTTTTTTCTAACAACTTTGGTATACAATACTTTATAAAATTCGGGCATGCCCTTTCAATATGTGTATTTTTATTTATGTCTCCCTATAAATTTTACTCAAAGCCAAGTGATAAATAGTAATGTATAAATAATCGAATCACAAGCTTACATTTTATTATAGCTACCTTACCCTTTAGTTTTGTTATATGTCATTTATATTTTTTGTCATTTTAATAATATAATATAATATAATATAATGTGTTATAAAATATCGTAAAAACTGTTGTAACGTGCTTAATTTAATCTACATTTCGATAAGAGTTTCATTCAAAAAATATAACTTTTTTTTGTTTTGTATTGTGACGAATCGAATGTCTGAACAACATCGATACCAATATTCGACTATTCATTTGCATGGTTTTCTCAACATTCCAATGTAAATTTCGTTGAAAATGAAGATGTACTCGCACTAGTATTCGTTTTTATCATATTTTGATTGCTAAACCAAGTACCCGTATCATATCGGTACCTTGACGAACCGGACCGATGACCAAAAACCTACCACTAAACGTAAAAATCCCACTAGTTTTCTACTACAATTCAACTAAACATAGTTTATGCAATATTTATTTATAATATACATGGGGTAAGACCTATTGGAGTTGATATTAAGTTTAGACTATGGGGTATGGGGCTTGGGTTGGGGGTAAACGCCCAAGCCACCACCCCGGGTGAGCTTGGGTTTGGGCGTGGCCCTTGGGGCTTGGGTTTCAAGCCGGGCGTGGGGCGGTCTTGACATCCTAGCTGGCGGCCTCCTATTCGCTGACCCGCCATGTCATAGCAGCCAAGTTTGAAAGTTTGAATTTAAATTCAAACCGTTTGGCCAAGCCAAGCGGTCACCCCGGGTCCCAACATCCCCTATATATGTAACCCCAAACCCCACCGGCTACCCCATCCCAAGCAGTCGCTATCCACCCAAACCCCACCGGCTACCACATCCCAAGCAGTCGCTATCCACCGCTACCCCACCGGCTACCCACTCCAGCCCACGAACCCGCTACCCCAACCCAAAGAACATGGCATCCTGGACCCACGAGGAAGAATTGGCTCTCGTCACAAGCGTCGTTAACGCTATGAAGGGGCGGCCAACGGGCCAAACAAAATATTGGCCGGAAGCATTCGCAACCTACCGACTTAACGTCGGAAACGACCGCCACAACCTCAACTCGTGCCAACATAAATGGCGCGAGCTACGGCCCAAGCTCGATCGTTTCAAGGCTTACTACGAAGCCGTTCCGAGCGGCGAGTTAAGCCACGAGGACCGGGTGGCGGTGGCGAACATAGAGTTTCAAGGCAAGGAGCGAAAGACGTTCGACAAGATCGCGCTTTTTGAAATTTATCTAACGCTCTAGGTTTGTTATTTTGTAATTTTTAGAAATTATGTAATTTTTAGGACTATGTAATTTTTAAAATTTTAATGAAATTGTAGGTTTTTTTTATAAATGTTGTGTGAATTTTATAAATTTTTTGTAATTTTTTTTAAATAATCTGCCACGCGGTGCACCCAACCCAAGCCCAACCCACGCCCCGCCATACCCCGCGGACACGTCACTAGGCGCTGGGGGGGGGGGGGGGGGCTCCCATTCCACGTGTTAACTTATGCCCTAACCCAAGCCCAACCTAAGCCTCACTATACCCCACAGTCTTAGGTTAACGAAAACATACTTTAGTTATGTTTTATTAATATAGGCCTGAACTCCAACTTAGGGGAGGCGGGCTCGTGCGTTAAACTATCACGGCCACCATCATCACGCGTTATATCCCACCCCGCTTACGAATGTTCAACGCGTTATAGTATAACGCAATCCGATTTCAGTGATATTTTCAACGCGTGATGGTTGTTTTTTGTGAATGTAATTGTTGGTTGGGGGGAAATTGTTGGGTGTGGTGGTGAGTGATGACCACCCCGCCTACAAAAGGTTGTGAGTGATAGAAAAATGGTTGCTGACATGACGGAACATGATTGGTGCTTGTGAGTGATAGAATTCTATCACTAGTAAACCACCCCGCCTACCCTTAAAAAAAAAAGAGAAAAAGTTGTAAAGTAATCATGGGAAAAGACGTTAGATAAAAAAAATATAAGGATATGAAGCAAGAAAGTGGACAAGTGGGTTTAGGAATTAATTTGTCACGGTATGGAGATTTTTAAAATAATGTGTTCCAGATGTATGCCAATCATGCAACCTCTTTACACAATTATTTAGTTGTAATGCATGTAATGGAGTAGAAAAAGAAATAAACAAATGTTATACTAATAAATAAATTATGCGTAATTCTATTCTATATACTACATTCACCATTATTGAATAGTGCTAAGTAGCAGGCTAACACCTTCTTATTAAATTACAATTTTATCTCTTTTATTATTAAGGAATAGTGTCAGGCAACTTGACAAGCTGCCTGAATAGTGCTAAGCAGCAGGCTAACACCTCCTTATTAGATTACGATTTTGTCTCTTTTATTGTTGGGGAATAGTGTCAGACAACCTGACAAGCTGTCTGACATTTTCTCATTAGTCCAGTCAAATTACGATTTTGTCCCGTTTAAATTTATAGTTTTGACATTGGTTTTGTTTTTTTCCCTCCCAGCTAAATTACGATTTTACCCTAGTTCAAATTTACATTTTTGCTATCGTTTTTGTTTTTTTCCCTGTCAAAATATGATTTTGCCCTCAGAGAAATTTATAGTCATGCGATCGTTTTAGTTTTTTTTACAAAACTATGGTAGTGTTTTGTTTTTATTGGTTGACTTGGAGTAACGTTTCATCCGTGCCAGACGGCTCATTTATCTTGAAAAGTTACAATTTTGCCCCAAGTTTAAAATTATAGTTTTGTCATTGTTTTAGTTTTTTTAGCAAAAGTATTGTACTATTTTTTTAATTGGTTGAACCGATGTAATTTTTTTAGATCGTGTTATGAGTAGTATGTACAAGTAATCGAAACACAGACATACATGTTATATGAGAGAAATATTCGGCTTAGTGCCACGCAACGCAGGCTGGGCAAAAACTAGTTAAATTACATATATGTAGGTGGCTAGGTGGGCCATGGGTGCTGAAGATGCGTGCAACGTCTTTTTACGACCAATAAAATCTTATCAACCGAGTAAACTCAATATCTAAAGGTCATCTACGCCTGCGAACGCTAACAACGATGGTGATGCGGCCCGCAACAATTGTAGAGGAAACCCATCGTCTGAATACTCATGTGGTTAAATCTCTAGCTCAACCCTCAATATTTTTGTTCCAAACGAGACTTGAACCTATGATCTTCACTTTGAAAGGTCACATAGATGCCATTTCACCAAAAGGTCATTGGTTGAATGCGTGCTACTAGTTATCTAACATTTCATAACACGTTGAAATTCTTGGGTACAATTCACCAAGAAATATGTGTGTATTACAAAATAATAGTTTACTAGTGGGTTTTCTCGTGCTTCGCGGCGGGTTTTCAGTGGGTATCGGTTCGGTTCATTCAGTACCATATGATACGGGTACTCGATATAGCAAATTGAAAGAGATGAAAAAGAATACATGTGCAAATACAACCCCGTCTTCGACTAAAGTTTTACCGGTTGTGAGTACTAATAACCAACAACGGTTTTACTAGTACCGATGTTATTCGATCAAAATCGGATCGGTTTGTCATGACACGGTAAGAAGATCGATAAAAGCATAAGAACAAATACCAATACATATGTTATTTTTAAAAGTATCGGTTAGGTTAGTTATAGTAAACAAACAGAAAAATCCATTATATATGTAACTTATTTATAATTGGATGAAAAATGTATAACTTATAATTGAACTAAGAGTAAATTACAAGTTTTGTCCTTTATCTTTACATCAAATTTCAGACGCTGTCCTTTAGCCAAAAAGTTGACAGGCGGTGTCCGTTATGTTGCCAAATCTTGCAAGTTTTGTCCTTTTAGCCAAACCCAGTTAGATTTTTTGGTTAAATCTGGTCACTAAAGGGCATTTTAGTCTTTCTACCCCATTTATTTAATATTATCTAAAAATAAAACAAAAAAATTTAAAATATTATTATTATTATTATTATTATTATTATTATTATTATTATTATATATAGAGTAAATTACTGACCACCATCACCACCATCCTTCATCACCATCACCACCACCCTCCACCGCCGCCACCACCATCGCCGCCACCACCACCACCACCACTACCGCCACCATCAAACACACCTTCACCACCATGACCATCACCCTTCACCGCCAGCACCACCCTCCACCTCCACTTCCACCTCCACTGCTACTTGCATCCAAAACCCCCAATCAAAAACCTGAATACCAAATCAAAAACCCCCCCAAAACTCCCCAAAACCAATAATATGAAACACCCCCCCCCCCCCCCCCCAAAAAAAAAAAAAAAAAAAAAAAATTCCGGCACAAACTGTTTGCTGCTCGTCGTAGTGAATCATGTGTATATCACAAACTTTTGGTTTATGCTTCTTGTGTATGAAATTTTATAGTTGACTTGAATTACTTTCTGTAACTCATTTCCAAAAGAAATGTATGAAATGTATTACAATCCATAGCTAACCTTCTGAAAAGCCCTGTGGATATGAAACCAACCGTCTCACTGCCATCATCGAGGGTTAACTATATATATATAACCTACATCACCACCACCCCTCACCACCATCACCATCACCACCACCCTCCACGGCCACCGTCACCGCCACCCTCGACCTCCACCTCCATTGCTACTTGCATCCAAAACCCCCAATCAAAAACCTAAATACCAAATCAAAAACCCCCAAAACTCCCCAAAACCAAAAATATGAAAAACCCCCAAAAAACAATTCCGGCATCGAGTCTCCAAAACCCACCAAATGCTTCCTGTTCAGGTGGTATAAATCCTCTGTCGCACCTAACCCACCACAACCACCCCTTCACCCACCGTCGACTTAACCCACCGTCGCACTTAACCCACCATCTTTATCCTTCATGTTCCTCTCCAAATGCTTCCTAATAGCAACAGGCTTCTTGATCAGGTGGTATAAATCCTCTGGGATTTAAGGAGCAACATAAATTAGAGAAAGAAAAGATTAGAGGATTTATGATGATCAGAGAAAGAAAAGAGAGAGAAGAGAGAACTTTATGATGATCAGAGAAAGAAGATAAAATTTATATATTTTTTATTTTTAAATTTTGTACACAATTGTCCCTGAATAAAAGTTTTTTACAAAATAGCCCCTATGAATGTGAAATGACAAAAATACCCTCATGTGCAATGCACATGACCAGATTTAACCAAAAAATCTAACTGGGTTTGGCCTAAAGGACATAACGTGCAAGATTTGGCAACATAAAGGACACCGCCTGTCAACTTTTTGGCTAAAGGACAGCGCCTGAAATTTGATGTAAAGATAAAGGACAAAACTTGTAATTTACTCTTGAACTAAATATAAAAATTTGGTTTAATATATTTAGAGAATTAAACACTTCACCACATCCAACCAATGAACCCATATTAAACCCTCAACCAATCAAAGAGCTAGAATAGATTTTTATATGAGATGAACCTGGGCTACAAAAATCTTTAATTATTAATTGAGTTTTTGTAGATGAAGAGTATGTATTCATATATAAAAGTGAGATTCTCTCGCACTACGCGACGGGTGCCGCTGCTTTACCAAATCGAATTGAAATCGACTGAACAACATATATATCGGTACCTACTTTTATTTTTATGTTTTTGCTTTCGCTAAACTGACACCCTATCGCTATTATATTGTACTGAACCGAACCGAACAACATTAGTGTCACACCCCAACCGATGACGGAAACATCGTGGCGTGGCACTAAGCTTTCAGATTGCTCAAGAGTTTCCATAACACTAATAGTTTCAATATAAATTAATTTAAATTCAAGACATTGTCTAAAAGTCAACCACAAGCAACCACCACAATAAGTATCAAATTACATCAAAATTCAAATACTGTTCAAACTCGACTAATTAACTAGGTGAGTTTCTAAGCATCATCCTAGCTTGTTTTCTCAGCATCTGATGTGTGCAAAATGCAACATATAAATTACATCAATTGTGGCATGAAACTAACCCTTTTTAGTACTAATGTTGGAAAAAGTGTGCTTTTGTCTTCCTTTTGTATTTTCAGGATTAAATGAGCTCAAATTAACAAAAGAAGCAAAAAGACAGTTAAATCTAACATAAATACAAGAAAAGGAACAAACGTGACATGCCCGACCCCACGACAACATCTTCCCAAGCAAAACAAGAAGACAGAAGACTGAACACGCCCCGTGCTCAGTGAGCATGGGGGCGTGCCCAAGTCCCAGCAGAAAAGACAAAGCTATAGAAGCTTCTATTGCCCACCACGGGACCGTGCTCAGCGGACACGGGGTCGTGGTCAACTATAAGATTCGCAGAATCCAGAAAATCTTGATAGTACAGATATGCGTCTGCACATGGGGCCGTGCCCAGCGGACACAGGGGCGTGGTCAACTAATGCAGACAAAGTGCAATTAATGAAGACAGAGAAGGATGTGGACACGGGGCCGTGCCCGAGCTTCTGTTCAGCCTATAAATAGGAGTGCTTGGCTCAAGTGCAAATCATCCCTTGGCACACCACCTCTCTTACACTTCACCCACCACCCACCACCACCATAACACCATCATCCACCACCATCATCCATTGTCCATCATAGAGTGTGTGAGTCGTCTCGGGATCCAAGATTGATCGTAAGAGTTCTTGACAATCAAGACCATGTTTGCCTAAGTCTCTTACATCACTTGGTGAAGACAAAGTGTCTAGTGTAATACTTTTTATTTTTAATCTTTTCGCACTTTTTACTTGGTTTTGTATTAATGACTTTAATAACTAGTTTCTTATGTTGAAGGTGATTTTTCCTTATCGTTTGTCCATGGTGTCTTGGCATTATTTTACTGTCTATATAAAATAAAAGATTTTCACCATTCATATCTCCACGGTCTATATGGAGGTATGTTGGCTACATGGTCGGGGGTTAAGGGAACGGTTTGGTAAGAGTCTTGCCTTGTTCAGTGTATTGATCCTGCAAGGACCTGGGTCAAATTTAGTAGGACCTCCTTCAATACTTAACGGTATTGGATGGCGGGGGTCCAAACTCTTTGACCCCCTCATATGTAAGCTACTATTAATACTTTAACCCAGCTACTTAGGACTGTATCCCTGCTGACTCAGACTACTTAGCCGAGGGTAACGTCGCCTTCAAAAGAGGGGCCTACCATAATATGCATTAATAACTTAATTAATTATCTTTCAATAATCCGACCCTTTAGGATTGTATCCTTGCTGACTCAAACTGCTGGGTTGAGGGTAACGTTACCTTCAAAAGAGGGGCCTACTACAATAACTAAGATAATCTCTTAAAAAGTGCAAAAGTGCGGAAATAATCAAAGGTTACACTATACACGAGTCGGAGCCAAGTGATTCATCTTGTCTATCTGTTTTTATTTTTATTTTTATTTTCAGCATTTTAGTTAGTTTTATTTCTAGTTTAAAAACCTTTTTCTAAACTTTTGATTTGATTAGACGTTGAGGATAAACCGGTACTAAAAGCTCTTGTGTCCTTGGACGACCTCGGTATCTTACCAACACTATACTACGCTCACGATGGGTGCACTTGCCCATATGTGTGTTTGGTGTTAGTAAATATCGTGTTTTATAAATTTAAAACTTGGCAAAAAAAAGTGTAAACATGGCTTAAAATATATATAAAAACCTATAACACACAACACGCATCAAGTTTTTGGCGCCGTTGCCGGGGACACAAGGATTTTAAGAAAGTTAGGAATCAACGGCCTAATCGTTTTTTCTTATTTTTCTATTTTTTTTTAGGATTTTTCTTAATTTTTCAGCTTATGCAGAGCTCAGCACGGGCCGTGCCTGGTCGGACACGGGCCGTGCCCAACATTGTTACTGTCAGTTTTTATTTTCCGAGTTACAGAGAGCTGAGCAGGGGGCCGTGTCGGTGCAACACGGGGCCGTGTCGGTGCAACACGGGGCCGTGCCCAACTCCCCAGTAACAGGGATCCGGAAAACAATCACTGTATCTCCGACCACGGGCCGTGGGCCCGTGGTGAACCTTCTGACCAACGTTCTTTTCTGTTTTTATTGCAGGACTTGGAACCCAGGCGCCACATTTGAACTTCCTACGTAGTGTATGAGCTCCAGTTCTAGTAGAGACATAAAAGAACCTCTAGAAGAACCCGAACGCTTTCTCAAAAAAAGACTTAAAGCTAAAAACCAAGAGAAAGTTTCGAGGGACCCACTTCCAATGGCGGACCAACGTACCCTCATGGATTACCTATGACCCACTGTAGGTAATCTCGGCGCCGCTATCAATGCACCGAATGTCGAAGCCAATAACTTCGAACTTCGGCCACATTTGATACAAATGCTTCAAAACTCCGCAACCTTCCATGGGCTTGCGGACGAGGATCCCCATCTACATATTACTAATTTCTTAGAAATATGTGATACCTTTCGGATCAATGGAGCATCAAACGACGCCATCCGCCTTCGGATGTGTTGGTGCACGGAATGTCTGTTGACTACGCCTACATTAAGTATTAGGCCATGATAGTCAAGTTTAGAGTTTGAAAGTGAAATTAAGGTTTTAAAGATGTATCTCGCTTTTATGTACATAGGATTAGAAGTGATTTCGTTTGTATGTACATAAGTTGAAAGTGATTTCGCTCCAAGGGTCATAGGTTAGTGATTTCGCTTATAGGTACTTTAAGGGTTTCGCTTATATGGTTCTTAAGGGTTTCGTTTACGTGTCATGACTGAATAAGCGAAACCATAGGCACAATAAATAGTCATTATAAGCGAAACCATGTCATTCATATATGTACGTTGGAGCGAGACCTGGTCATTAGTTTGGTAACGAAACTCTGTCAAAATCATTCTAGAAAGCTAATAAAGAGAAGGAATTGAAGAGAAAAGCTGTTGTTACTTTGCGTGTACTGATTCCGCCTTTATACGTGAAGATGAACTACATTGACTGACTTTTCAGGGTCAAAGAACGGTCCAACAAGTGGTATCAGAGCTTCAAGACGAGGAGTTCATACTACTACAGCTGATTCGACAACATTCTCTCATTTCTACTCACTTTCTCTCATACTTTTTCGATTTAAGCAAGTTCCTACGGTTGAAATGGTCTAAAAATCGAGTATAACGTGTAAAACATACAATTAACAAACCCTAGAAAGTTTCAGGTTAAAATTCGGATTAAAACATGGTGAAAATTGATTAAAACCTGATTTCGCTTTTTCGAACATCGAGAAGTAATTGCCTGATTTCGCTTTTACGGACATTAGTTGTCTGATTTCGCTGATAGAGACATTGAGTGATTTCGCTTATTTGGACACTAGTTGGTATTTCGCTCATAGTGACATTCTGCTATTTCGCTCTTAGGGACATTATCCTATTTCGCTTATACAGACATCATCATATTTCGCTTATTTAAACATATCTAGTTTCGCTCATTAGGACATAACTAGGGTTTCGCTCAAAGGAACATATCTGATTTCGCTTATCTGTCACTTACACCTGATTTCGCTTATCAGTCATTCAGACTGATTTCGCTTTTGTGTCACTGTTTTCAAAAATTTCAAAAATTATTCTAAGTGTTTGCTGATTTTGCAGGTACACTCAAGATGGATGACATATTCTTGAACCCGTTCAGCGACATGCACGCATTCGCTGGAAATTCCGGAAACGATGATTCTTCGTCTAGCAATACGAATGAGAATCCACCGAAAGAGAAGAAAAAGGAAGCTTGGGAATCGGAAAGTGCTTTCGGAACATTCAATAAACCTCCAAAGCTAATGGCTATCGAGGAATACAGTCGGTGGTCAAGAAAGTTTGAAGATTGGTTGATGGCATTCGCATTTCCCAGTTGGAAGAGTTTGAAAAACGGTTATGCCAATGGAAACAAAAATGGTGAAACTTTAAGATCAGCTGAGGAGCTTGATTCATTTGTAGCTGAACAAAAATGCGTGGCATTGTTATTTCAGTCTGTTCGGGAAGACATTATTGCCTTGATCGATTATTCAAATGCAAAAGATCTTTGGGAAAAGTTAGAAAAGAAATGTATAGGTAGTGAAGAAATCAAGAAAAACAAAAAGAAACTACTTAAGAAAGAGTTTGATATGTTTGGGTGTTTAAAGAACGAGTCAGTTTGTAAAATGATAGAAAGGTTTGGTCATCTGAAGCTGGAATTAGTAAGACATGGTATCAAATATCCTGAAGAAGATCTTATCGACAAATTGTTCGATTCGTTGCCTGACGAGATGGATTGGAGATATTATGCGCTAATGCTGAAGAATACCATCAAAGCACCAGAAAAGTTGACTTTAGATTTGTTGATTGAGAAACTCGAGAGTCACGAGTTGGAATTGAAGAAGACATACAAAGTAAATCACTCATCTTATCAGCAGAATTTGGATTTGTATTATCCAAAGAGCATGATGCCAAAAGCAACTTCTCCCAAGACTGCGTTTTCTGCTGAGAATGTGTCCACAGCAAGCAAAGAAAGTCAAAGTGGTCAAAGCAGTGGAAGTCACAGTGGTTATCACAGTGGATCTTCATCATCTGCAAGTCATTCTGATGCAAAGAATCGTTTTCAATGCAACATCGCAATAGATTTAAAGAATGCTCAGAATTTTGATGAGGAGTCGGCCAAACAGCAGATGATCTTCCTAGCATCGGTGTTGGAATCGTATGAAGGGTTAGTAGCTGGGAAGATAGGCAACACCAACTTAACGAAGGAAGATTATGATCAGATAGATCCTGAAGAAATGGAGCTGATCGATATTCGTTGGGCTATGGCCAGTGCTGTTCGTCGAGCACAGCGTTTCATGGAAATTACCGGCAGGAAGACAATTGGTGGTGCATCTACCAAATTGGGTTTTGATAAATCCAAGGTGACGTGTTTCAAGTGTAAGCAGAAGGGTCACTTGAAACGAGAATGCAGAAACGCATATGCTGATGAGTCGGAGAACCCTTTCAGAGATGATTACTACAAGAAGGCAATTTATCACCAGAATAAATATGAGCCGCCTAGATTGAAGCAGGTTGAAGACAATAAAGAGAAATCTAGAGCTCTTGCGGTGATTTATGATGATGAAGGGTATGATTGGAGTCAAGAGGTTCTACCGGAGGAAGATGCGATTGGTTACGCATTCATGGCGAAAAATGACGAACCTATTCCGTGGAAAGATGATAGAACTGAAGAGCAGAAATATCAATACAGAAAAATGTTGGCTGAAAACAAAATAATTAGAATATCTCGTATCTATTTGGAAGCAAGGAGAACAAATAGATGGGATCCGGACAGAGAGTGTTATCTTGATGAATATGGAAATATTGCGATCGATGACAAAACGCTTGATATTGAAGCCATAATCAAGGGGTACAAAGAAGATGATGATTATTGGCAGAATAAATGGTGGGGAACTGGAGATGAGAAAGAGAAAGAAGAAAAAGAAAAAAAGGAGAAAGAAGAGCGGGAAAAATCAAAGAAAGTTGATACTGGAGTTATTGACACAACGCAGGAGTTGACTTCTGAGAACCTGGGAAAAATGGCTGACAAAGTGATGGCTGTTAAGGCACTAGAGGTAGACTCTAACTCCGTGTCTGAGTCAAAAAGCCAGGTCAGTTCAAATGTGTCAACAAATGCGTCAGGTAAGAAAATTGATGGAAATGCTGATTGCAAAAATTGCAACAAAGAGTGCAAATTTTGTAGCACAGTCACGTATCTCAACGGTAAGAAAGTTGAAGATCTGACAGTAAAGGTCAGAAGCGTTGAGAATCAGATTCTTGATCGTGACAAAACAGTTAAAGCTTCAACTGAACGGATAAGAGAATTAACTCACCAAATTGAAAAAAATAAAATTGATCATGAAAAAGTTAAAAAGGAAAATGAAAAGTTAATTCTTGAAAACCGTCAGATTTATGAGAAGTTTGAAAAACTCAAAAGCACACTGAAAGATAATGACGATCGAAATGGTAAAACTTATAAAGAAAATGAACACCTAAAAGCAGTGCTTAGAGTAAAAGAAGAATCAATCAACCAACAACTGGATGAAATCGCTAAACTGAAACTTAAATTTCAAGAGGCTGAAATTGAAAACGAGCGAATCCAGTTGAAGCTTAACAGTTACAGCTCTGCAAGCTTTGTGTTGCAACACATTGTTCCCAAACCCATCGGGCAAAACAAAGCTGACGAAGATGTTTATTTTGATGGAACTGGGGTGGGTTTTCATCAAGTTCCACCACCTGTTCTTGATAACTACACGAAAAAGCAATCAGGGTTGGTTGAAATTGAAGAAGAAAGTGAAATGAATCTTCCAGATTCAATTGATGTCACATTCACATCTTCCAATGATGATAGTGTCCAAAATGATATTGTAAAAGGTGTTGTTGAAAATGTGTTAAAACCGGATAGTGACACTACTGAGGAAGATAGGTGTTTCTTGGACAAATACATTCAGAAACCAAAATCCAAAAACAACTTAAGTGATGAACTGGGTCTTGTGATGTACAAGATGGCTGGATCTGATAAGTTGTATTCGGATTCTGAGTTTCCCATTGAGAATGTTAATGTGAAAAAGTTGACAAATGTTTTCAAATTGGTTGAAGTTGAGTTGTCAGAAGTGAACAGTTTGAAACAAACAAAAAGGCAAATGAATTTTGAGAAAGATAAAGCTTACTATAAAAAACATGTTGTTCCACCACGTTTTTATAATAACAATCGAAACAATTGGTCGGGTGGTTATCGGGGTGGTAAGAGTTATCAGAAAAAGAGTTTTCAAAACAAAAGGTTTGCTGAAAAGAAGGTGTTTGTGAACGGTTCAAGTTCACTTTCTGATGAGGAAAATGAAATTTTTTCAAAATTAAATGAAGAGTTCTTTGAGAAAAGAGCTTCACAGTATCAGTATGAAGGCACAAGTCGAGTTGTTGATACTCGAACATGTTTCAGGTGTAATCAAGTTGGTCACATTGCACGAAAGTGTACCAATGTGAAGCCTAAGACTGAAACTGTGAAGGTTCAAAAGAGGAAAGTTGACGAAAAGGGTAAAGCACCAATGATTGTTGAGAAAAAGAATGTGAAAAATGACAACATCAAATTTAAAAATGAACCCGTAAAGAAAGTGGTAACTAAAAATGACAAATTTTACAAGCGGGTTGCATTATCTCAACAAGTTTGGAAACCAAAAACTGAGAAGAAGGTGAAATCTTCTGAGGATTCAATTCAAATTGATTATGATGCAAATTTTCCACCTCTTAAGGCTGAAAACTTCAAAATTCAAATTGCGAGAGTCAAGGTTACACCTAAGGCTGATGAGGCTTGGGTGGACTCCATGTTCGACTAAACAGTTTGAATTGCCGGAGCTTCCTTGATCGCGAAGCATGAATCGGCATCTTTATTAAAGTTTAAGTCAAAGTTTGTTATGTGCAGGATCTTCCAAATCTTGTATCCAGATGGATCATGGATAGTGGAGCTTCAAGACATATGACAGGGAAGACTGCGTTGCTGTATGATGTGAGAAATATCAATGGTGGTTATGTGGGATTTGCTGGTCATGAAGGTGGTAGGATTATAGGTGAAGGAACGTTATCCAACGGGATTGTGACGTTTGAAAGAGTTAACTACATTACTGAGCTGGAGAACAATCTGCTAAGTATCTCGCAGATTTGTGACAATATGTATACCACTCACTTTACCGACAAAGAATGTTTGATCTTGAAACCAGGATTTGTTATCCCTGAAGAATGGATTATCATGCGGGCACCTAGAGTGAATGATTTATATGTGTTGGATATGAGTGTAGCAACTACAACAACAGGTCAAGCACATTGTTTTGTTTCTAGAGCAACTAAGAAAGAATCGAGATTGTGGCACCGGAAGATGGGGCATATACATCTTAGAAAAATGAATCACTTGGTACACAATGATTTGGTTCTTGGAGTTAATATCAAAGGTTTTCATCTGGAAGGGGAGTGCATTAGCTGTGTTAAAGGCAAGCAAAAGAAAAAGTCACACCCTACAAAGCAAGTCAATTCAGTTTCCAGACCATTAGAGAGACTACATATGGATCTGTTCGGTCCAGTAAATGTCAAAAGTATTACAGGGGATCTCTACTGTCTTGTGGTTACTGATGATTATTCCAGATTTTCGTGGGTTTCTTTCTTGAAGTCGAAAGACGAAACGTTTAACAGTTTGATGGGGTTGTTTAAGAAAATTGAGAATCTGTACCAAAGGCGTATTAAAAGAATTTGTAGTGATAATGGTACTGAATTCAAGAACAGCAAGATGGAAGAATTTTGTGATGAAAGAGGTATACTGCATGAGTTTAGTGCTCCGTACACTCCGCAGCAGAATGGAGTCGCAGAACGCAAAAACCGGACACTAATCGAGACGGCTAGAACTATGCTCGCAGATTCAAAGTTACCGATAAATTTTTTGGGCAGAAGCTGTTTCCGCCGCATGCTATACGCTCAACAGGGTTCTCACTGTCAATAAGTTCAACAAAACATGCTTTAAGCTAATCAATAATCGCAAACCAAATTTGAAGTATCTAGAACCGTTCGGGTCACCCTGTACTGTTATAGAGCCTTTTGGAAAGTTTGGTCCGAAGTGTATTGAAGGAATATTTGTTGGTTATGCAAATCCGATGCGACGTGTCTTCATTCCAAGTGAGAAGCGGATTATTGAAGCTGCAAATGTTGAATGTCAAGGCTATACTATGCCGCCGCAGAATCCTGGTGATTTATGGCGTTATAATTATGACAAAGTGTGGGATTCGTTTGACATGAAAGAAGAATCAGAGGATGATGAAGATTTCTTTGATGAGTTGGATATTTTGGGCGAATATGAGTCGTAGCTAAGGTTCCCAGCTGAGTATTCGAGGAGACCACGTGAAACTTCAAATGACGATGAAGCAGGTCCGAGTAATGCTGGTGAAAATGACGATGTCCAACAAAATGAAGTTGCTCAGAATAATCAGTCGGATGAGAATGATAATCAAGAAGCTGAAAACATGCTAGTCTTTGATCATGGTGATTCAGATTCTGAGGGGGAGCAAATTCAGATTTCAAGTCAAATAAACCAAGTTGGTGAACAAGATGCAGATCAGAATGTTACTAATCTGGAGGGCAATGTAGATGTTCCAAGTGAAGTGATGCCGCAAACTTTTTCATATCATCCAGAGGAATTGATCATAGGAGAATTGCAGACAGGCGTTCGCACTCGAAGACAGATTGATAAAGGGCTTACATGTTTTTATACAAAAGTTGCTCCTTTGCAAACTGAATTTGCATTGAGTTGTTTTATCTCGCAGGTTGAGCCAAGAACTTACAAAGAGGCGCTTACTGAAGATTCTTGGGTCATTGCAATGCAGGAGGAACTTAGTCAATTCGAAAAGTTGGGAGTGTGGAAGTTAGTGGATTTGCTAGATGGTCAGAGAAAGATAAACACCAAGTGGGTGTTCAAGTGCAAGGGAGATGATAGAGGAGTTGTGGTTCACAACAAAGCTCGACTCGTTGTTCAGGGCTTTAGTCAACAGGAGGGGATTGATTTTACAGAAGTCTATGCTCCTGTAGCACGACTAGAGGCAATCATAATTTTTCTTGCATTCGCGTCTTGGAAGAACTTCAAAGTATATCAGCTAGATGTAAAATCGGTGTTTCTTTATGGGAAGGTCAAAGAGGAGGTTTATATCGGACAGCCACCGGGCTTTATCGACCCAATCCACAAAAACAAGGTCTACTTATTGGACAAAGCGCTGTATGGTTTACACCAGGCCCCGAGAGCTTGGTACGAGACTTTGTCTCAACACCAACTAGCCAACAGTTTCATTCGTGGAAAAGTGGATGCCACTCTCTTCACTAAAGAGGTCGACGGTCATCTTCTGATAGTTCAGATTTATGTGGACGATATAATTTTTGGGTCAACAAATGAAAATCTATGCAAAGATTTTGAATCAGTGATGAAGCAAAAGTTCGAAATGTCATCAATGGGGGAGATGAAATTCTTTCTGGGATTACAAGTTGAACAACTTCCTGAGGGAATTTTCATTCACCAGACGAAGTACGTTCATGATATTCTAGAGAAATTTGGGATGTCAAGTTCTACTCCAGTTGCTACCCCACTGGCAACAAATCATGGGATTCACCCAGATCTCACCGGAGACAGGGCTGATGAAACGTTTTACCGATCCATGATAGGTTCATTAATGTACCTAACTGCTTCACGTCCTGATATCATGTACCCAACTTGCCTCGCAACAAGATTTCAATCTAACCCGAGAGCATCGCATATGATCATTGTGAAGAGGATATTGCGCTACCTGAAAGGAACTCCTTCATTGGGGTTGTGGTATCCTAGGAAAGGCGATTTTACGCTCGAAGGGTATTCCGATTCGGATTTCGGATGCGGCAAAGTCAATTCCAAATCAACAACTGCAGGATGCCAGTTCTTTGGATCTAGATTGGTTACCTGGCAGTGTAAGAAACAAACGTCTGTGGCATTATCTACATGTGAAGCGGAGTATGTTTCTGCTAGCAGTTGCTGCTCTCAGATCCTGTGGATACAGCAACAGATGCGCGACTACGGTTTGCAGTTTCTTAACACACCTCTTTTTGTTGATAATGAGGCCGCAATAAATATAACAAAGAATCCAGTACATCACGCTAAAACTAAACACATAGAAATTCGTCATCACTTTATTCGTGATTGTTTTGAGAAAAAGTTGATACGAATTGAGAAAATCCACACTGACGAACAAAAAGCTGATTTACATACCAAAGCTTTTAATAAAAATCGGTTTAAATATTTGTTAAAACTGAATGGTATGAAGCTTCTTTCAGTGTCGGATGGCATTATTGGCGTTGATGAGAGTACTGTTGCGGATGAAGACGAGAAACAATCTGCAATGGTTTGTCGATTTTTTACTTATTTTGGTATTTAGGGGGAGTAGATAGATGTATATAGTTATATTTTCAGAAAATAAAAAAACAGTAAAAAATATAAAAATACAAAAACATGATAAAATCTGAAAAAGAGCTTGTGTAAAAAAAGGGAAAATGATAGTACATCGGCTTGACAGTCACGGTATGCTAAAGATTTGTAAAGTTTAATGCGTTAAACAGTCTCGCTGATGATGTGTCGATAGGTTTTTGCACATTTAGTAAGTTTGTTCGGGATATAAACTTAAATTTTACTTGCTTATTCGTGGGGAACACTACTTGGATATATAGGTAACCCCTGAAATCTCGTTTGAAAGGTCTCATATTCTGATATACAGGTTTTTATACTCAATGATGTCTGGGGTATTATTCCGGGACTTCTGCTGAATGGAAGTTCTGACCTAGTCCTTGAATAATACTTTCTGCATATGCTTGAAACATGGCATTACCCTCAGCATATATGATAAGACAATAAAATTGCTTAGCAATGCTGTTGTAAAAAAGATCCTCTAAAGGGGACACACCCACAAGTTGAGTCATGATCTCTCTACTGAACGGTAGTTCTGACCTGAGCTCTCATGATTCTTCATAATTTATTAACCCCTTACAGATATCATTTGTGTCATAATTGCCTGTAAGACTGAATATCGGGATCTGGATACGGGAGTATATTCAAGAGGTGGGACACACGTATAAGTTTAAGTCTCTAAAACACTAAATCCGTATCCTGGACAGATTGAAATTTGTGTGAAAATTTAAGTGCATCAGTATATCGACAATCTACGTGAATTGTTTAATTCTGAGTATGTAATCACAGCTTAACGGTACTTGTGATTTGTCGAATAGCTGATATGATTCCCTGACACGCTCATCCAAAAATATGTTTGTAAATAGTTTACTTTGTTTACTTTCTGCAATTTAAGTTTTCTGCATTTCATTTCTTAGTTTAGAACACTTTATAAAATCCAAAAAGATTTTATTTCTGCTTTATTTTCCGACAAACCAAAGTGGAGAGTTGATTGTTGGATTCTTAGATGTTTGAAGCAGATGCAGGAGATTCTGGACTGAAGAATGAGGAGAGCTTATCTTGATGGAGTTTGATTTATTGAAAAGTCAAAAACAAGTTCATTAACTTGATACTTGTTATTTTCAGAAAATGTGTAAATTGTTGTTTTAAATCAGTTTGATTCGTCAAATGATCAACCAAGGTCATTAAATTGGACTTGGTAGATTAATTGAGTGATCAGGGTCATTAATTTGGACCTGAATACTTGAGTGGATTGCTATAGCTGATAGTTTGTGATTTATTGTTGAAAAGATAGTTTGTAATGATTGATGTTTGAGACACAGGTTTTGGACTTCATTATTCCCAACGGAAGCTAATTGTCAAAGCTTGAACCAGATCAAGACCTCAGATTCTAGCATACTGAGAGGGGGAGTCTGTGAAAGGGGGAGTTTGGATCAAAAGTCAAAGGGAATGCTGAAGATGAAGCTAGGACAAGATTGTAAACCTGTGAAGATAGAATGCTTATGATGAGAAGACAGAGAGTTGGAGAAAAGACTAAGACTGAAGACTCGGAGCTGAAGAATTCGTGAACATCCAAGGGGGAGTCTGTTGGTGCATGGAATGTCTGTTGACTACGCCTTCATCAAGTCTTAGGTCATGATAGTCAAGTTTAGAGTTTGAAAGTGAAATTAGGGTTTTAAAGATGTATTTCGCTTTTATGTACATAGGATTAGAAGTGATTTCGTTTGTATGTACATAAGTTGAAAGTGATTTCGCTCCAAGGGTCATAGGTTAGTGATTTCGCTTATAGGTACTTTAAGGGTTTCGCTTATATGGTTCTTAAGGGTTTCGTTTATGTGTCATGACCGAATAAGCGAAACCATAGGCACTATAAATAGTCATTATGAGCGAAACCATGTCATTCATATATGTACGTTGGAGCGAGACCTGGTCATTAGTTTGGTAACGAAACTCTGTCAAAATCATTCTAGAAAGCTAATAAAGAGAAGGAATTGAAGAGAAAAGCTGTTGTTACTTTGCGTGTACTGATTCCGCCTTTATACGTGAAGATGAACTACATTGACTGACTTTTCAGGGTCAAAGAACGGTCCAACAGGATGTTTCCATTTTCACTAAAAGACCGAGCAAAGGCTTGGCTTAACACCCTCCCAGTTGGCTCGGTAAACACCTGGGATGAACTAGCCCAAAAGTTTCCATATAAGTATTTCCCTCCTGCTAAAACGGCTAAATTAATGACTGAAATTAATACATATTCACAAGAAGATGGGGAATCCTTATATGAAACTTGGGAAAGGTTCAAGGAGCTACTAAGAAAGTGTCCTCATCATGGTCTTGCGGTATGGCAACAAGTATCCACTTTCTACAATGGGTTGTTGCCACACACAAGACAAACACTTGATTCTAGCTCCGGGGGACTTTTAGGTAATCGTCGCCCAAATGAAATATATAATCAAATTGAGGAAATTGCTCAAACCAATTTTCAATGGCACACTCCCCGAGGCAATAAATCTATTGCCCCGGGCGCCCATAAGGTTGATGAAAGCACTTCTTTACAAGCCCAAATCGAGGCCCTTTCTTCAAAAATCAAAAAGTTAGAAATGACAAAAACGGCCTCGGTTATGGCTTGTGAAGGATGTGGTGGGCCACATAAAAATTGGAGTTGTATGAAAGAATTAGATGATCAAATGGAAACGGTAAACTACATTGATAATAGACCTAGGCCGTCGGGTCCTCCAACGGGTACCTACAACCAAGGATGGCGTAACCACCCTAACCTTGGTTGGAGAGATCCCGACAATAGTAGTAACCAACAAAACCAACGAACTAACTTTCAACAACCACAAAACTTTTCTCAACAACAAGGTGGACGAGAAAGGCTTGAAGATACTGTATCTCGCCTCATCTCCGACACCGAAAAGAAAAACTCGGATCGATTTTAGCAATTGGAATCGAATTTTAGAAATCAACAAGCTAGCATTCAAAACATTGAAAAACAATTAAATCAAGTAGCCTAAAATTTCTCCAAGAGACCATAAGGCGCGTTACCAAGCAATACCGAAACCAACCCAAAAGCGCAAGTACATCTCATCACATTGAGAAACCGAACCGTAGGTCCCGAGGAGGCTCCATTACCGCCAGCTGAAAGAAGCCAATCCAGCCAAACCACGACTCCACCCGCGCCCCAACCAGAAAAGGCTTCTCCACCGAATCAAGAGCCCACCAAGACTCCTCCGGTTCCATACCCCGGCCGGTTAATTCGTCAAAAGACCGATGAGCAATTCGCAAAGTTCGAAAATTTACTAAAACAATTGCATGTTAATATTCCTTTTATCGAGGTCCTAACCCAAATGCCTAAATATGAAAAATTTATGAGGGACTTCCTCACCCACAAAAGGAAAATTGAATCATTGCAATTAGTTAACTTAGGCGAAGAATGCTCCGCCTTAGTACTCAACAAACTCTCACAAAAGAAAATTGATCCTGGAAGCTTCACGATTCCTTGCTCGATTGGGGAATCCACCATTCGTAATGCACTTGCTGATCTTGGGGCTAGCATTAACCTCATGCCCACATCAATGTTCAACCGACTCGGCCTAGGAAAAAACGAGCCCTACAAAGATGAGCATACAACTTGCCGACAGATCCGTCAAATTTCCACAAGGTGTCGCTGAAAATCTATTGGTCAAAGTCGACAATTTTGTCTTCCCGGCCGACTTAGTCATACTAGACATGGAAGAAGACACCGATGTCCCCCTCATCCTCGGGAGGCCATTTCTAGCCACCGCCCAAGTAGTGGTGGATATGAATGACGAAACACTAACATTGAAGTTTGGAGTTGGAAAGAGAGTAGAAGACGAAGACCCGGTCAACTACATGAAGGTCATAGACTCAAGCTTGGATGACGCTCTCCGACGGTGTAGCATGGGATGCAAAACATCCCACTTGGGTAACATATGACCAGGCTTTGGGTCTAGCCAAGGACCCTTATAAACGTGGCGCACCACGGAGGCATTCCGCGGAACTATCCTTAGTTTAGCTTAGATTAATTTTTTATGTTTTCTAGTTTAGTTTTAATTTTCAGGAATAAAACACACTCGGAATGGCAAAGGGAACAAGGGAAACTTGAACCAGCACCCCATGCAGGAAAACGGAGCCATCCGACAAAATTTTCTTCGTTACAGTAAGTTCGGCACGGGCCGTGTCCGCCCAACACGGCCCCGTGCTGCACAGTCTGCAGAAAGTACCCAGTTCAGGTAAACTGGACACGTGCCGTGTTCACCCAACACGCCCCCGTGTCCAGGCTTCTGTTTCTCTTTTTCAATTTTGTTACTGGCACCTGAACACGGGGCCGTGTCCAGCGCCCAGTAACACAAATTTTTGCTTTTTCACACCCTTTTATACATTCAATCAACCTAAAAACTTATTTTTGGGACACATTGAGGACAATGTGTAATTTATGTGTGGGGGGATGCTAAAACCTTGAATCTTGCAAGTCCTAATAACAAGCCTTACACAAAACTCTATTGGAACCGCTAATCACCCCAAATTTTTTTCAAAAATTTTCATTTTTTTACTTGTCTAGGTTTAACTTGGGAATTTCAAATTCTAAAAAGGTTATATTTTTACAAATTTACAACCGATAGCGTCGTGATAAAAAAAAGAACCAACATAAGAAAATTATGAAACGGCATGACAAGTTTAGTTAAAATTTGATTATATATACTTGATCACATAAAAAACCCATTCCCACAAAAGTGAGTTTTGAGCCGTTATTGAGCATACATATATATATCTTTAAACTAAATGCTCATTTTTCGTTTCTTGTGTGAATAGCCGCTTGGTTCTTACGACTCTAGAACTTGCCACGACGATACATTCCCGGTCCTTACCAACTTAAACCCGAGTAAGTAAATGATGGAGGCATTAGGACTAACCCTTTTTTATTTCTACACCATTATTTTTCCTTTTTTTTACTACCTACCCAAAATCCCCCTAGTTAGCCCCTTTGGGCCTAAACCTTTTCATTTCATAGCCCAAACCAAACACCCTTTCACCCACCAAAACCCTTTTTATTTTTAACCTTTTATTTTAGTAACAAGCTCGGAATTTCGTATGACTTTCCAAAAAAAAAATGTTGATGATGAAGCAAAAGAGAAATAAACAAACACGTTTATCAAAAATAACTTTGTTTGAATAAAAGCTTCATCAAAATAAAAGTTGCAAAAATCAAAAGTCTTACGAAAACCAACGCTTGTTACGCTTTTCGCCCTTTTACTAACCACTAACCCAACCACCTACCTTTAACCCAAGCCTAACCCTTCACCCCAAAAGTCCTCTTGATATTTACAAAGGTATATAGTTAAAAAGGAGGATTGATTGCTTGGCAAGCCTATGGTAGAAGTAAGTTCCATCCCGCTCACGAGTGATCCACTAAAATACATTTTCGGCCGAGTGTTGAGTGATCCCCATGAGGTATGTGAACTTGTATATAAATAGAATTTTAAAGAAGCATGTTATGCCCTAATAAGTAATTTATCTTATGAAAAGTTTTAAATAAATCATGACGAATAGGATTGTAAATAAATGAAAATAAAATTTAATAAAGAATCTTGGAAATCCCGACACTCTATGACAAGCCCAAAACCCTTCTCTTCTACCCATTCTATTTGGGAGTGTAAAGCCACATTATAAAGAGTTTTGCTTGAGGACAAGCAAAGATTCAAGTGTGGGGGTATTTGATGTGTGCAAAATGCAACATATAAATTACATCAATTGTGGCATGAAACTAACCCTTTTTTTAGTACTAATGTTGGAAAAAGTGTGCCTTTATCTTCCTTTTGTATTTTCAGGATTAAATGAGCTCAAATTAACAAAAGAAGCAAAAAGACGATTAAATCTAAACTAAATACAAGAAAAGGAACAAACGTGACATGCCCGACCCCACGACAGCATCTTCCCTAGCAAAACAAGAAGACAGAAGACTGAACACACCCCGTGCTCAGTGAGCACGGGGGCGTGCCCAAGTCCCAGCAGAAAAGACAAAGCTATAGAAGCTTCTATCGCCCACTACGGGGCCGTGCTCAGCGGACATGGGGCCGTGGTCAACTATAAGATTTGCAGAATCCAGGCAAATCTTGATAGTACAGATATGCGTCTGCACACGGGGCCGTGCCCAGCGGACACGGGGGCGTGGTCAACTAATGCAGACAAAGTGCAATTAATGAAGACATAGAAGGATGTGGACACGGGGCCGTGCCCGAGCTTCTGTTCAACCTATAAATAGGAGTGCTTGGCTCAAGTGCAAATCATCCCTTGGGACACCACCTCTCTCACACTTCACCCACCACCCACCACCACCACCATAACACCATCATAGAAGCTATAGAAGCTTCTATAGCTTTGTCCCAGCAGAAAAGACAAAGCTATAGAAGCTTCTATCGCCCACCACGGGGCCGTGCTCAGCGGACATGGGGCCGTGGTCAACTATAAGATTCGCAGAATCCAGGCAAATCTTGATAGTACAGATATGCGTCTGCACACGGGGCCGTGCCCAGCGGACACGGGGGCGTGGTCAACTAATGCAGACAAAGTGCAATTAATGAAGACAGAGAAGGATGTGGACACGGGGCCGTGCCCAATGGACACGGGGCCGTGCCCGAGCTTCTGTTCAGCCTATAAATAGGAGTGCTTGGCTCAAGTGCAAATCATCCCTTGGGACACCACCTCTCTCACACTTCACCCACCACCACCACCATAACACCATCATCCACCACCATCATCCATTGTCCCTCATAGAGTGTGTGAGTCGTCTCGGGATCCAAGATTGATCGTAAGAGTTCTTGACAATCAAGGCCATGTTTGCCTAAGTCTCTTACATCACTTGGTGAAGACAAAGTGTCTAGTGTAATACTTTTTATTTTTAATCTTTTCGCACTTTTTACTTGGTTTTGTATTAATGACTTTAATAACTAGTTTCTTATGTTGAAGGTGATTTTTCCTTATCGTTTGTCCGTGGTGTCTTGGCATTATTTTACTGTCTATATAAAATAAAAGATTTTCACCATTCATACCTCCACGGTCTATATGGAGGTATGTTGGCTACATGGTCGGGGGTTAAGGGAACGGTTTGGTAAGAGTCTTACCTTGTTCAGTGTATAGATCCTGCAAGGACCTGGGTCAAATGTAGTAGGACCTCCTTCAATACTTAACGGTATTGGATGGCGGGGGTCCAAACTCTTTGACCCCCTCATATGTAAGCTACTATTAATACTTTAACCCAGCTACTTAGGACTGTATCCCTGCTGACTCAGACTACTTAGCCGAGGGTAACGTCGCCTAAAAAGAGGGGCCTACCATAATATGCATTAATAACTTAATTAATTATCTTTCAATAATCCGACCCTTTAGGATTGTATCCTTGCTGACTCAAACTACTGGGTTGAGGGTAACGTCACCTTCAAAAGAGGGGCCTACTACAATAACTAAGATAATCTCTTAAAAAGTGTAAAAGTGCGGAAATAATCAAAGGTTACACTATACACGAGTCGGAGCCAAGTGATTCATCTTGTCTATCTGTTTTTATTTTTATTTTTATTTTCAGCATTTTATTTAGTTTTATTTCTAGTTTAAAAACCTTTTTCTAAACTTTTGATTTGATTAGACGTTGAGGATAAACCGGTACTAAAAGCTCTTGTGTCCTTGGACGACCTCGGTATCTTACCAACACTATACTACGCTCACGATGGGTGCACTTGCCCATATGTGTGTTTGGTGTTAGTAAATATCGTGTTTTATAAATTTAAAACTTGGCAAAAAAAAGTTTAAAAATGGCTTAAAATATACATAAAAACCTATAACACACAACACGCATCAGCATCCATACTTATCAACCTGCAACATGTATTAAAATACTATCAACAAAAATGTTGGCGAGTATACAAGTTTGAGTACGTAATAGCATAATAGTTTAAAACGTTCCAAAAAATCTTATCCAGCATAAACACACGTAACAAATTTCACCATGCTATTAAACGCAGTCCAGGTGATAGCCCAAGTTTCCAATGCGTTAACAGCCTTCCCAAGACTAAAGGAAAGCTAAAAGAATATCTCCTCCTAACAATACCCCAAAGACTAACGGGGAGGTGCATTACCTCTATAGCGCTACCATTGTTAAGGCGGAACTACACACAAGGATTAAACATTCACATTGCATAAAAGTCTCAAGTTTCACAAGTATCAAGTTTCCATGCTTATAGCGGATAGAGTATGTTTCAAATAAGTTTCAAGTGTCAAGTTTATAGAATACATGTTGCATCCCAAAAATGTATTTAAAACAAAAAGGGATCGAGTATACTCACAGTGGGTGCTAAGTATCGACACCGACTAAATGGATCGAAGGGAGCGCCGGAGTTAGCCTGATTATAGTATAGCAGTATGAGTGTTGAACATAATATCGAAACGTGTGAACATCGTGTACAAGTGTCTGACAGGTTTCCTGACTGAATGGTCATCCGGACGGATGGTCATCCGGTCGGATGACCATTTGACCCAGATGGGACCCATTCGATCGGACGGTCTTTCGATCAGTAGTGTGTTTGTGGACTGATAAAGTTTCAAGTGTTGAGATCATAGTGCCTTGTAAAACAAACAAGTGTAGCAATGATCAGACCCTCTGGACGGATGGTCATCCGATCGGATGGCCATCCGGACAGACGATCAGTGATGTGTTTGAAAATTGTTTCAAAACTTTTGAAGTTTTCGTTGTAGTATAAGTTCAAGTCGTTCGATTGGATGGTCATCCGGACGGATGACTGTTCAATCGGATGACTATTTGAGTGAAAGTTTGATAGTTTAAAGTCCTGATTAAAAATAGTTAAGTGTTGAGAGTTACAAAGGACGGCCATTTGGTCGAATGATCGTTCGTCTAGACGGTCATCCGTTCGGACGATCGTTCGACTGTCATGATCTTTTTCCTTCGAACCCTTTGTAAAATTTCTAAGTTCAAGTTTAACGGAGATGACATGATAACATTTCGAGACAACGGGAAAGCCCACCAAGGTTCAGTTCGTCGGATCAGATGGGAATCACCCCGTCTGTTCGGGGTAACTGTTCTTGACGGTGTTCCATGTCTGACCCGTAGATCGGTCATCTCTTCGGTGGGAATTCATTATTGAGCCGACTCCAGACTAAGGAACAAGTCCTAGGTCTGTTTGGCTCCAGACTTCACCGTGTTTGAGTAGATATGTTAAGAAACGTATGTAATCAGCTGAAAATGTTTAGATTTCATAAAGATTCATGGTAAAACATGTAGAAATCTCTTAGATTTGGACTAAATCTTGGCGAGATGACATCACTCAGTTAATTGTACAAACGACCATGATGATGTCATCTTCAAGGTGCCCAAATAAGTTGATTTCATGGTAAAAAGTAAGATTCTGATGAAGAATCTAGTGAGAAAGTGTGTAAAGATGAAAGTTGTACAAGAATTACGGAAAAAACTTACAAGAATCGCGTGAAAATCGAAGAAAAGTGCCTTAGAACGAGTTGGAAGCTTCTCGGTCGGAGGAGGCTGTCACATCAATGTGACAGGGGTATTTATACTGTGAGGGAGAATAAGGCGGTGGAGCATGGATCGGATGGTTGCTGATCGAATGGCCTTCCGATCGGATGCCCATTCGGATAGTCGAGACCCGTTTTGCTAGATTTCAGATTTCGGTTCGTTTTGCGAGCTAGATTAAGCGTTGTGTTGCGTATTATTGTGGTATATCATCATATGACAAGATTGTATAATTAACACAAAAGTTTCCATGTTTCAAGTCTACATAAGCTAGCTAACAAGTGTCAAGTTTTAAGCTTCTAGTTTAACAATGTCTCAAAGTTTCTCGTTCCATAAGTATCAAGAGTCTCGTTCAATAAGTATCAAGTTTCCCCAAAAATCAAGATTCATATGTGTCAAGCATCAAGAGTCAAGTTTCAAAGTATCAAAGTGTCTAGATTCAAAGTTTCATAAGATTCAAGTATCATTAAGTTTCACGAATAGTCTAACATAGGTAAGTCTCAAAATAGAATAGGGGCTGGCCTTGCCAAAAGTTAGAAGTTTAGGCACGCAGGGTGTTACAATTAGAACCGGTATGTATTCATTTTCATGGTTTCATGTTTGATAATCATGGTTTCATGTTTGATAAACTGACACCGTATCGCTACCGTACTGTAGCTAACAACATCGGTACCAGTATGGTGATAACCCGAAACAATCGATGTCGTCCGAACAACATCGGTGCTGGTGACGATACCGGTGTTCATTTTCATTAAAGATGTAAATCACGTATTGTTTTCTATACCATATACGTATATCATATCAGTACCATATCAAACCATTAATAAAACCAAAGTAAACAATAAACAAAACATTACTTAAAAATAAAAATAAACACTTTAAAATTATAAAGTACTATTCATCGAGACTTTGGATTCATATAGATAATATATAATGGTACTAGGTTTAATTACATAAAATTTGTTTCCTAAAAAATTTCGGCACATGTTTATATTGATCCAAAACAAAAAAATGAATACCAATACTACTGTCGATTTTTCGGTCGACATCGATTAGATTTGTTACGGTATCGGTACGAACAAAAGAGAAAAATCAAATTCAATGATAAATGAAATATTATTGAGACCGAAAAACATAAAAATGAATACCGATAACAGGTTGTTTGATCGGTATTGGTTCGGTCAGGTAGCGATACGGCATAGTTGTTAAAAGCCAGCGCCTCTTGTGCCTAGGCCCAATTTCCTAGCAAGGCAACGCAATTTCACATTAAGTCAAGGCAATTGCGCTTTAATTCTCTAGGTGATGGTTCATGCGCATATTCCAGCGAGATTCCTAGATTCTGGAGAGTTTCCGGCCAAATTCTCGAAATTCTGGCAAGATTCCAGCTAGATTTCTACTTTTATCTAACGAAAACTATTTTTCTACACTAATAAACAAGCATTTATTACTTTTGATATTAAATAGACGATATAAAATGTTATATAATAGCTTTCCTTTTATTTTATTTGAAGAATAGTATTAATTTTCTATTGTTAAAAAAATTCTAAGTTTTTTTGGTTGTGCGCTTTATTTTTCTAAAGCCCGCGCTTTTTTTGCGCCTTGCAGCTTGGCCCCATGCAAGACCTATGCGCCTTAAGTGCGCCTAACGCCTTTAATAACTATGCGATATGGTATCGTTTCGAAACCATAAAATTCAATATCGGTACCGATGTAGTTATGCGTGTATCAATTCAGTTACGTAGTGGTACGACATCGGTTTTGTAAACCATAAAAATAAATGCTGGTACCGGTACCAATGTTCTTTTGTTGGTATCGCTTCGGTACAATACGGTGTTTGATTAGGCAGCAGTATGGTATCAAAAACCATAAAAATGAACATCGGTATCGGTACCACTACCAATGTTGTTCAGTTGGTTGTTATACGGTTCGGTACGGTATCGGTGATGTACGATACTCGGTTTAGTTTACAATACTATAAAATACTTTAGAGTAAATTACATATTATACGTCACACCCTACCAAAACGGACAAAATGTGCGTAATTGTATAAAGAAATTACGCAACGGAAATTAAAAACTTGTCTCAAATAGGCAATACTAGTCTAGTACATCATTTGTCAACATCAAAATTGTCTTAACACGGAAATCAAAATGACTATCAACAAATGAGATTTGCCTAAAGTGTTACAAAAACCCCCTCCGGGGCTCAAGATCACCGATGAGATTTGTCATACAATCGTAAACAAAACAAAACAAGATTGGCACTAGTACCATTTATAACATTTAACCTTTCATACCAACCAACATTGTTCGTTTTGCACACTAGGGCCTTATGGATTTGTTTTTGCTTGCCATGGTGAAAACTTACCAGGAGGTCACGATCTATGGATTAATCCCACTCAAGTACAATTAATTAATTATGGAGTTATCCTCACATCTACAATTAATGCGTCCAAAACGCTTTGGTCATATATAAGGCGAGATATTCCGTATATTCCAATATCTCTCATGTGGACATAAACTAACATACTGATGTCAGATCAGGTCAAGTTATTACACCCAATACTCATGGATATACCTGACACCCTGACGGATTTGGTATCCAACGGGTGTGACAATTTTTTTAGGAATAATGTATTGGGCGTTGACCGGCAACAATCTTAACTTCAAAAATAACCAGTGGTGGTCCCACCTTTTCATATATTGTAAACCAATGGACCTTTGCTAACAGAAAAGGAAAATGAGACAAAAAGAAATTAAGGTTTTATTAATAAAGGTCTATTGGTTTATAATATGTTAAAATGTGGGACCACCACTGGTTATTTTTGAAGTTGAGATCGTTACCAGCCAACGGCTAATAGTTGTGATTATTAAAATCTATTATTCCAATTTTTTATTATCAGATATGAGACTGCGATTATGAATGCCCCGCCTAAAACAAAACACACAAGATATAAATGAATAAAGTCATAGTAAAGATATAATTTAAAAAGTAAAAATCCACATGTTTTTTTAAGTTCTGATGCGTTTTGTAACACCCCAAAAATATAGATTTTATATTATATATTAAGTAACGGTAATAGTCAAGATAAAAGAACTAGGAATAGATAACCTAGTTAGTTAAAAAAAATCTTGAAATAATAGAACAAACATGGTTAAAACACCCTTTAAATAACTTGGGTAAATTAGAGGGACTAAACATGGGCAAATGAAACAAAGTTTTATTAAAACAAATAAATAAACAAAATACACACACATACGTGTGTGTGTGTCTGCGATTTCAACCAGAGCCAGGGAAGGCTCTCTTGCTCAAAACCCTAAATTCAAGAATTCATCAAATTGAAAGGGCAAATCAAGCCCAAATCGAAATCCAAGCACAAATTAGTGATCACCTTAGTAAAGGGATCATAAGGTATGTGAACCATTCGGTTCCATCTTAAATTCTGGATGAACACATAAGATTCAAAATTTGTGCTTGCATGATTGTTGTTCAGATGAAATTGGAATGAAACCATGTCTAAGAGTAAACCGTAGCCATTAGCTTGTTGAAATTTGCTCATCATGATGAAATTCATAATCACCAATATAGGTGTTTAGTGGGTTTTGTAGAAATATGTTAAACACTAGGATTATGATTGTCACTCTAGTGTATTTTGAGCTCTATGAAGTAAATCCAGAATGTTGATGTGAAAATTGGATATGAACTTGCCTAATTGATATTTAATCTTGGATAAATTGTTAGTCATGAACTTGATTGTAAATTGTATGAAATTATGCCCTTTAGGTGTTTGTAGAAATGCCTAAAAGAAAGCTAAATGTTGAAATTTTGAACTAAAACGCATACTTGTATGTTATGGCGAACTATGCGTTATGTGTTATGAAAAGAGTTCTAAACGATTCATGGTTGAACTCTATAGGCAAGGAAACCGGGACGTCAAGCGGACAAGCTGGTGGTGATACGCGTTTGAAAGGAGCGCTTTTAAGGTATGTAACCTTGGTTTTGTTACATTAAGTTTGGTTTAAATCATAGTTGTTTGAATTCGTGATATGAGAAAATGTAGCAAATTGTAGAAGTGACGAAGTTCACTAAATAGTTTAAACGGGTCAAAAGATTAGTTAACGTATGTTTGGTTGTCATTGAAATGGTGGATACCATTAGATAACCAAATGGGTCAAACAAAGGTTGATTTGGTAGTTTAGAAGTAACTTGAACGTCACTTGGTGATTGTGTTCATCGACGACATCTTGGTTTATTTGAAGAATGAAGCTGATCACGCGTATCATCTACTCGAAGTATTGGAAACGCTTAGACGAGAGACGCTATATGCAAAGTTCTCGAAATGCGCCTTCTAGTTACGAGAGGTGCAATTTCTCGGGCACATCATTAGTACAGACGGAGTGTTAGTAGATCCGTAAAAATAGAAGCCGTGGCAAAATGGAACCCTCCAAAGAATCCTTCGGAAATTAGAAGCTTTTTGGGGCTTGCGGGATATTATAGGAGATTCATACAAGATTTCTCCAAAATTGCTACGCCATTAACCAAGTTAACTCGCAAGGAGGAGAAGTTCATATGGGGTGTTGAACAGGAGAAAGCGTTCCAAACGCTTAAGGAGAAGTTAACTCACGCTCCGATGTTAACATTTCCGGACAGAGTTGATGATAGCCTATGCTTCAAGGCAGCTGAAGACTTACGAAAAGAAATACCCTACACACGATCTCGAACTAGCAGTGGTGGTATTTGCTCTAAAAGTATGGAGGCACTACTTATACGGAGTGAAGTGCACTATATTCACCGACCACAAGAGTTTAAAATATTTCTTCGATCAGAAGGAATTAAACATGAGACAGAGGCGATGGTTGGAAACAGTCAAAGATTATGATTGTGAAATACATTACCATCCCGGGAAAGCCAATGTAGTGGCCGACACGTTGAGTCGAAAGACAGATTATGCTCCTATACGGGTGCGATCAATGCAGCTTATTGTGACCTCGGGTTTGCTTGAACGAATCCGAGAAGCACAAGTTGAAGCAGTGAAAGCGGAGAATTGGAAGAAAGAAAGAATAGTCGGCCAACTGAAAGAGTTAACAGATGATGACAATGGGTTGAAACCCGATTTGGTAGAACATGGGTTCCTAACTCATGTGGAGTTAAAAAGCTTCTACTTGACGAAGCTCACAAAACCCGTTATTCCATTCATCCGGGGGAGACCAAGATGTACAACGACTTGAAACAAAATTACTGATGGCCCGGAATGAAAAGGGATGTGGTTAAGTATATAGAGAAATGCTTGACATGTCTACAAGTCAAGGCGGAACACCAAAGACCATATGGTAAACTTCAACCGTTGGATATTCTAGTTTGGAAATGGGAACATATCACAATGGACCTATTGACCAAACTACCGAAGACGAACCGCGGATTCGATGCTATATGGGTGGTTGTGGATAGACTGACGAAAAGTGCTCACTTCATTCCGATACATGAAACTTATACATTAGAAAAGATGTCGCAGGTGTATACTAACGAGATAGTGGCACGCCACGGAGTACCGGTGTCCATCGTGTCCGATAGAGATACCTGGTTCACTTCAAACTTTTGGCGAGACTTCCAAGAGCAAATGGGAACGAAACTGTTCATTAGCACTACGTATCATCCTCAAACGGATGGACAGAGCGAAAGAACGATACAAACGTTGGAGGACATGCTACGGGCGTGTATCATTGATTTCAGGGGTAGTTGGGATGTCTAATTGCCATTAGCCGAATTCTCATATAACAACAGTTACCATGCCAGTATCGGCATGGCTCCGTACAAAATGCTTTATGCTAGAAAGTGTAGGACCCCAGTGTGTTGGGGTGAGGTGGGTCCGCGTGAACTCGCCCGTAAAGATATAGTTCGAGCCACTAATGAGAAAATTGATATGGTTCGAGCACACTTGAAGGCGGCTCAAGATAGACAAAAGTCATATGCTGACAAAAGACGAAGACCGGTCGAATTTCAGGTTGGTGATAGAGTTATGCTTAAAGTATCCCCGTGGAAGGGTGTTATCCGGCTCAGAAAAAGAGGAAAGTTGAGCCCGAGATTTATTGGGCCGTTTAAAATCATTGAACGGATTGGTAAGGTAGCATATCACCTAGAACTACCGAAAGATTTGAGCGGGATCCACAACACGTTCCACGTGTCACAACTCCGAAAGTGCTTAGCCGAAGAAACGACTTATATTCACTACGACGACATTGAAGTGGATAATAGTCTCAACTACGTAGTGAAGCCGATTGCGATTCTTGATCGTAAGGTGAAAAGCTTGAGAAACAAGGAAATTGACCAAGTGAAGGTCAAATGGGAACACAGAAAAGGTTCGGATACCACGTGGGAGTCCGAAGAGGAGATGAGACGTCTCTTCCCTACGCTATTTGGTACGTATTCCGGTTTCGGGGATGAAACCCTTTCTAAGGGGGGTGGACTTGTAACACCCCAAAATTATAGATTTTATATTATATATTAAGTAACGGTAATAGTCAAGATAAAAGAACTAGGAATAGATAACCTAGTTAGTTAAAAAAAGAAATGTTGAAATAATAGAACAAACATGGTTAAAACACCCTTTAAATAACTTGGGTAAATTCGAGGGACTAAACATGGGCAAATGAAACAAAGTTTTATTAAAACAAATAAATAAACAAAACACACACACATATATGTGTGTGTGTCTGCGATTTCAACCAGAGCCAGGGAAGGCTCTCTTGCTCAAAACCCTATATTTTAAGAATTCATCAAATTGAAAGGGCAAATCAAGCCCAAACTGAAATCCAAGCATAAATTAGTGATCACCTCAGTAAAGGGATCATAAGGTATGTGAAATTTTATCATTCGGTTCCATCTTAAATTCTGGATGAACACATAAGATTCGAAATTTGTGCTTGCATGATTGTTGTTATGATGAAATTGGAATGAAACCATGTCTAAGAGTAAACCCTAGCCATTAGCTTGTTGAAATTTGCTCATCATGATGAAATTTATAATCACCAATATAGGTGTTTAGTGGGTTTTGTAGGAATATGTTAAACACTAGGATTATGATTGTCACTCTAGTGTATTTTGAGCTCTATGAAGTAAATCCAGAATGTTGATGTGAAAATTGGATATGAACTTGCCTAATTGATATTTAATCTTGGATAAATTGTTAGTCATGAACTTGATTGTAAATTGTATGAAATTATGCCCTTTAGGTGTTTGTAGAAATGCCTAAAAGAAAGCTAAATGTTGAAATTTTGAACTAAAACGCATACTTGTATGTTATGGCGAACTATGCGTTATGTGTTATGAAAAGAGTTCTAAACGATTCATGGTTGAACTCTATAGGCAAGGAAACCGGGACGTTAAGCGGACAAGCCGGTGGCGATACGCATTTGAAAGGAGCGCTTTGAAGGTATGTAACCTTGGTTTTGTTACATTAAGTTTGGTTTAAATCATAGTTGTTTGAATTCGTGATATGAGAAAATGTAGCAAATTGTAGAAGTGACGAAGTTCACTAAATAGTTTAAACGGGTCAAAGATTAGTTAACGTATGTTTGGTTGTCATTGAAATGGTGGATACCATTAGATAACTAAAGGGGTCAAACAAAGGTTGATTTGGTAGTTTAGAAATGACTTGAACGTCACTTGGTGATTTTGGATCATGAGAACGTAAAACCATGAAATGGTAATGACACACCAAAGATCACAAGCCCAGGGAATGGGTAAACATGTCTAGAGGTCTTAAATTATAAGTAGTAAAAAGTATGATACAAACTAAACGGGTCGAATAAATAAAAAGAGGTCTTAAAGGCTTTCATTCCTTAAACCGAACTTTTAACATTACAAATATGATAGACGTATTGGTATTTAAATTATGGACTCGTAGGAAAAAGAAATACGTAAAACGGACATGTAGAACGAAAGTTATGAATGTTTAAAGTTGAGTTTTTGGAAAAATCTTGGAGCTGGGCATCTGCAGCTATGAAGGACTAAACCTTATGCGAAAAAGGGGCTTTGGCGCCCCGCGGCAGAACCGTCTAACATGGTCGCACCCCGCCAGAAGCTATGGCGGCCCGCGAGAACATATGCTAAGTCTGTCGAACCCCGCGACAGACTGCAGACTTGGGATTTTTGTGCATTTTGTTCGTTTTTTCCATTCGTACTTGTTTAAACTGATTTATTGTTCATCAAAACTAACCTTATTGTTGGTTTTGATATTAGGTGATGTAGATTGGCTTTCCGGATGGCGATCAAGCATATGACAAGAACCGAACGCACAACTTTTGAAGCTTCCGCGAATGATGTTGTCTAAGTTGTTTGTTTTAAAAACATGTAAACTACTAAATGTTTTAAGTTAGTATGTGAAGGGGTATGGTCCCAAAAACCTCGCGCAGACGCATGGGACCATACCACAAATGCACCACAATGAACCCTCTTTAAGAGAACCCTGCGCGGCTGCGCATCGGTTCTAAAAGAGAACATAGAAAGAAAACATTTTTTAAACATCCACGCACCAAAAGGAACTAATAAATCCTTGCGCAAGCTCATATGACGGAAGCTGGGAGTAAAACTCTGAACAACATCTCCGCACAAATATACCCAGACTTAAAACATAAAGTGACCTTTCTGTTACAACAGAATTAGCTTGAGGTAAAGCCACATAGGATTACAGCCGTAAACCTTCTAGAAGGCTCTATCGTGCATAACCATTCGGTTATAACCGAATGGCCACGTGGCATCATCCTGAGCATTCCTCAAAGTCACGATGATGGCACCAAATTGAAGAAAGATCTACACTTGTCCACTTTCCACGTGGCATCTCCCCAGCTGTTGATCATACCCACGACCCGTGTGCACATACATCACGTTAGTGATTAACGGTGGAGAAAATAACCGCTCACGAAAATTACTTTCCGTTACTTCCTCCATCAAACAAACTTTCCCACCCAAATTCGGTTATAAATAAGGATAATGCAGGTATCATCTCTCAAGTTACATTCACTTTACTTTCAATACTTCTTTTTCTTCATCAAAACCTGTACTTATTCTTACGCCGGAGGGTGGTCACGGAGAGAACCTCCATTCTCCCCGTGATGAGTCTAACAGCTGTTTGTTTTGCAGTTTTTAGAAGAAGAAGCTTAGCCAAACTCCGAATCAAACGAGATGAATTACCCCTTTTATGCAGAACTAAACCCCTGGTTCAATTGATTCCGGTCTGTTGAACCAGTGTTTCTTCATTGGCGCCCCCATCGATTTTCAGTTTTCATTCTCATCTTCTCGTTTTGATTCATTTCTCTTCAACCTCTGTTTTCAATGGCAGAGATCTCATCAAACCGCCCATCAAATCCTCGATCTAAAAACAAGGGAATTTCAGCCTAAGTTACTCAAATCGACGGAATCATGGGCAAAACAGCCAACAACAACAATTGCCACCAGGTAACAAGCTCTGTTACCTCAGAAATGAAATCTGGAACTCGGAATCCTCCAGATCTACGTTCAGAGGAAACTCCAGAGTATTGGTTCAACAAATTCCAGGAAACCATGAATAAAATTTTTGCACCAAATCCCATATCTGAATTTTTCCACCACAGATCTGGTCGCCAGGAGTCCCAAGATGAGTATACACTAAAGGGGAAATCCGAGAACACAGTGTCAGACCTACAACCGACACATCAGTGGGACATCCAACCCAGTAGCAAAGAGTATTCAGAAACATTAAGAATTATGCAACAAAAAATAGAAGATAACAATCAACGAAAGGTCAGTATGGAACAAACATACATGGTGCAAGGCAGACCTTCTCAAAGACCACACAAACGGAGCCACAATCAGCATTGGCGAGAACAACAAGTAGTCTTCCCTGTTGTTCCGGGAGGTCCTCAAGAAGAAAGCCCGGTAATCATAACTGGCATCTTCGGCCATTACCGTACTGATTATATGTTTATCGATCCCGGTAGTTCCATGGAAATAATTTACGAACAATGTTTCAAACAATTAGACCCGGAAGACAAGGCACACTTGAAACCAGTAGATTTTCCCCTAACTGGTTTCTGTAATGAAGCTGTCTTCCCATTGGGTTAAATCCCTTTCCCTATGACACTCTCAGATGACGAACACTCGCGCATTGTCACAGTAAATTTTATGGTTATGGCAGCTACATCACGGCACGACGTACTGTTGGGGAGACGATCACAGAGGAAGTTCAGTATGATTACCTCTATACCACATGCGGCATGTGGTTTCGCAACAGAAACAGGGGTAGCAATTATATATTCCAGCAAAGAGGTGATGTACGTAGACGATGAGCCACCAGTGAAAGTCCCCAAGCCATCACCTCCAAATGAGCTAGAAAAATGGGTTCTCAATAAAGAATATCCTGAGCAGACCATTATGTTAGGTCACGCCATCTTACCTACAATTCACGCAAAGTTAAAAGAACTCCTGTCTAACAACATGGACATCTTCGCATGGTCCCCGGCGGACATGACATGAGTACCAAGAGAGATAACACAACATTGCTTAAACATCCGACCTTCCGTAGAACCAGTTGCGCAAGTGAAACACAGCCTCAGCACTGAAAAAGCACAAGAAATGAATGAACAAGTGGCTGAATTACTCAAAGCTGGGATTCTGCATGAAGTGCAATATCAAACCTGGGTAGCTAACCCAGTAATGGCACAGAAACACAATGGCGGGTGGCGCATGTGCGTTGACTTTAAAGATCTCAGCAAAGCCTGCCCCAAAGACTGTTATGCCCTCCCCGAAATAGACAAAAAAGTAGATTCCCTGGCGTCCTTCCGCTGGAAATGTTTTTTGGATTTCTATAAGGGATATCATCAAGTGAAAATGAAAGAAGAAGATGAAGACAAGACGGCGTTCCGAACAGACAAAGGAATTTTTTGCTATACAAAAATGCCTTTCGGCCTTCGCAATGCGGGCGCCACTTATCAACGTCCGATGGACAAAGTCTTTGGAGAAGATATTTGGGTAACAGTAGAAGTTTACATGGATGACCTGGTTATAATGAGCCGGGAAGAAGAATCCATGTTGGCAAATGTGACACCTGTGTATTTTAATCTTTGTACTGTTCCGAACAACTTTGTATTTAATAAAATATGATGTTTTAATTGCAATATTTGTTTAATTATTTGTGACAATAGTACGTTTTCAATCATTGTTCAATTCCGAACTCTCAAACCTGTTGTGGAAGTGAAATCATAAACCGTTACGTAAACATAATCAGTTTAATGCGAAGTACACTCCGGAACTGTGACATAATCCAAACATACCCTAAATACCCTTTACATAACTTAGAAATAAGTTTCGAAGGATTCGGTATGGCAAAAACATGTTTATTCGAACTTTAGAACTATTTACGGCAAAATTGCGAAACGAACGTTGGTGACCGCTCGTATAATATTTAAATCCTAAAAATATTTTGTTATGATTAAAATTTTATGTTTAATCATTTTCGTGTTGAAAAATAAATTAAAATGCTTAAAAACGTTATTTTTCAAGTTTAAGCACGTACCTCGTGTTACTGCGCAACACAGTGCTTATACTGCGAAACGCAGACAGTCTCGGCAACTGAAATTTATTTCAGTAATATTTTGGCGAGTTTATTTTTATAGAATAATAAAAATAATTTAGAACACCATAGACCGGGATTTAAACGCTAGATAAAATACTCGGTACCCAGTTAAATACCTGTTTTTATCTATATTTACCATTCAAAATTACATTTAACCCCCCCCCCCTTTTGTTTTTCACGGTCACAAGGACCTACCAATATCACCCATATCTCCAAGATCTTGATTCTTATTCTATTTGATCTTTCTTTGGACAAGTGTGATGCATGCCTTCTTTCTCATATCTTCCAAAATCCTTATATATCTTTCAAGAGATCACAAAGCAAATTCACACTCCATCTTCTTCTCTCTCCTCTCTCCCAAAACCGTAACCCCACCATCACCTTCATCTTCAAATCTTCAACCTTGTTCTTGAAGAATCCAACTCCATTTCAAGCAAATTTCAAGTTGGTGTGAAGACCCAAAGGAGTTTCCAAGGTGCTTTCAAGTGATTTCAAGCTCCATATCATCAAAATTTCATCCAAGAACTTACCTGAATCTTGAAGGTATAAAGTTTATGTTTAAATCATACTCTTGATTCTTGGTTGTTCTTGATGATTTGAAGTTTCTCTTGAATCTTGGAATTTTTCACAAACTTGAAATCTAAAAAGAAATGGGTCTTGATACAAAATAAAAATGGTGGTATATATATGTGTGTACATTACCGTATATATATATATGTATGTGTATGAGATTTGAGTTTGATTTTTGATAAATACTTGTTTAGGATGTTTGCTTGCATGAACAAGATTATGTGCAACTATGTTAGAGATATAAATGAGTGATTGAATCATGAGTTATGATTTGAAATAATGTTAGTATTTTGATATGTAAATGGCTGAAAATTTATTAGACATATTTGAGAATTTTTAAGTTGTTACATGTTCTTGAATGATAGTTAAAATGCAAGTTTTTGATGATTTGTGCATGATATGATAAATGTTCATTTACATCAGCAAATAAACATGAATAAATCACATGTTTGATGCATCTAAACTCATATGAAATGATGATGATATGATAGTGTGCTTTAGACACTTGTACATAAGAATACATGTTGATTTAAAGCTCAAGAAATGATAAAAAAATGATTGTATGACAAAAATGTTTTAGAGCAGATTATAAACACTAAAAATAACATTATTTGGTATATTATAATGGCATGAAACTTTGTCATAGGTTTGATAGCTTTGCATGTTGTAAATATAGCTTAGAAAGTGGTAAAATATGTGAAATTTGCATGATTTATGTGCTTTATGTGAGACATGCACTATCATGAGTATAACCACTATTTTATTCAGTAAATAACATGGGTTATGTTAAAATATCAAGTCGTTTCGATTTGGGATGGTTAGGGTAACGTTTGATGCAAAACTATGCGGTAAAACGGTTAAAAATCGGCTTTTCGGAGGATTTTTATAAAACTGTTTTAGATCAGTAAGTAAACTGATATTTTTGATATAAAAATAAGTATTTTAACTTATATTAAGTTTACTTGGTGTTTGGTTAGTCATACGTGACTTCCGGCGCCTAAAAACGTTACCGAATCGCTAAAATATGCGTTTTTCAATGTACACTAGAATAGGTTGTTCATGGGTAAATTTTATGTGTTACAATGTGATATGTGATTTATAATATATGTATGATGACATGTTTATAGTTGACAAGATTATGTGTATTACGATATTTATTTTTATGTCACAATAAGTATATATATTACGACGCGCAAATCGTAGATATATTGCTTATAACATGATGAGGGTCACCAACAAAATCGTTCAAGTCGCAAGTTTTTAAAATATATATGAACTCATATATATATATATATATATATATATATAAATGCACCAATATAATAAAAAATAATAACTTTTCGAGAAAATCTCAAAGTTATGTGAAAATTCTAAGTATCGGAGAAACTTAGGTATTTTTGTAGATTTTTGATTATTAAATCGTTCTTATTTAATTTAGGACGAATAATCAATTTGAGGGATTGTGGTAACATATAAAAAAACGCACCCAAAGGTGAGTACATAGTTCCCCTATTTTACGTTTTCAAATGTTTTGGGGTGAAGCATATGTGCATAACTTTACTTTTCGTTTTCATGACATTATACATGTTTTATTACATATTACATATAATACATTATTTCAAAGACATTTTTATGGTATATTGACTTAGTGTACCTAACATTTGGTTTCAAAGACATTTTATTGGCATATTGACTTAGTATGCCTAGTACATGGTTTTACAAAGACATTTTCATGACATGCTTACATTGAAACGACATTTGATATGTTTAACGAAGTAGTACATTCATTAACATTGATCACGCCGCTCGGTAGTATGTAATAGCGCTATAGGACTTGACAAATCCTGTTCCCGCTTTCTAGGTATTTCGTTAGGGGAATGACGAAATCCGAATACATTTTTTTTATAAACCTTGATCCCGATAAGGGTTTATCCGACAGTCTCAAGGCTTGAGTGTATGCTATAGACAAACCACATAAATGTTCATATCAATAAAAGCAATGGTTTTCAAAACATAACTTTTGTTTTAAACTTTGGTTTATTCAAAGACTTTGTTTTGTACATGACATTTGATTACATAAGACATTTGTTTATACACGACATTATGCATTTGGCTTTAGTAAATACTATTTATTCGCCATACAAGACATGGTTTATACTGGACATTTGACATTGGTTATACATGACATTGACATATTTTACACATATTATTTTCATTTGGTTATTTACTTAACCATACATCATTCTTTTATATCATTTGATTTTATAAAAGAAGACATTTTCATAAGATTCATGACTACTATTCGTTAAACATTTCTTTTAACATTCAAAGTCATGAATCTTCAACACTAAACCTATGTTACTCACATGCATTTTTATGCGGACGTATTTACTTTCACATATGTTTCAGGAGCGAATGTTTGATATGAGCGAGCTACATTTAGGGCGACTTGGGCCTTAGCAATCTAAAATCAAGAAAGTTATTGTCTTTCATGTTATGTGTTTCGTTTGAACTAAGACAATGTAATAATTTAAGCTTGTAAAACTTAACTTTAATTATCATGTGTCTTGAAACAATAATTCTGCCACAGCACTCCCCGACGTTTCCGTCACGCTTTGTTGTTTTACGCGGTCGGGGTGTGACAGCAAACATCCAGCGCGCATTCAATTCCCTACGCAGCGTCAACCTGAACCTGAACCCAGTGAAATGTTCATTCGAGATGGAAGAAGGCAAATTCCTAGGGTTTATTGTAACTAAAGACGGTTTCAAGGTTAACCCAGAGAAGGTGGAAGCCATTTAGCTCATGCCATCACCGGCATCCATTAAAGAAATGCAACGCCTAGCTGGGCGGCTTACAGCGTATAACAACCCTCCTAAATTATTTCCGACACCCCTAATATATTTATATCATCCCTATATATCTTAAAATACGCCCCGTATACGTATAGTCACCCTAAATACCTTTAATGTTATTAAATAAAAATAAAAACAAATTTTATTATTTCCTGGCGGGCCGCGAAGACCACCCCTTAGTCTTACGCGGGCTGCGATAACTGGGAGATCAGGCCGCACGCTGAGGTGCCACGTGTCGCAACGCTTGTTGAACCTACCCCATGACTGGCCCAAGCTAGGCCCTACCCGACCTACGTCGCGGGCCGCGAAGGATTAACCTTCGGCTTACGCGAGCCGCGAAAAAAACCCATTTCAGCTCCTATAAATTGGGAGCATCGGCCTTCATTCTCCGATGTTCAAAAAGGAAAACTCTCTCTCAATTCTATAGTATAAGCAATATAATCGGGTATTATACCCCCTAATTAGCGAAGTTCTGCCCCGTTGTAAGTATTATAACCCCGGTTACGTATTAGATACGCTGCCCGATTGATCTAGAGTTCCGTAACGGCTGTCGAGGTTCTGCCCGGCGTAGTCGTTGGAATTCTGTCTCGGGGAGGGTATTACTAATGTAAATATTGGGTTATTATACTAACGCGTGTGCATTATGTAATTAATAGATACTCACCAGGAAATCCTAAAGGAAAACACTAAGACAGTAATGTGAGTAATCTCCTTTTTGTAAACCTTTTTGCAAACTGTTTTTACAAAACCTCAATGTTTTAAATTATAATTAAACAGTGATTGAGTATTTGTATTCTACAATTATCGTCGGTATGTTGGGATTTTGTATACAAAATTTGTTACTGCACTATGAGTAGTAACATGACCACAAGTCGGGGTGACAGTACCGTGGGTGGTAATTAAAGTAGATGGAAACAAATGTAATTGCGCGACCACCCTCAATACTGTAAAAACGGTTTTACCTATCTTGATTAAACTGGGATTCACTCACCAGTATTTCCCGCTGACAAAATGTTTTTAAACGCGTTTCAGGTAACAAAATGTGAAAGCCAAATAGAAGCCAGCTGGACAGCACTGAAGGCTTGGGAAAAATGGCTATAAAAGTTACCTAAATAAAAAGATGTTTTATTTAAATAAAATAGTATTTATCCCTATGAAAATGTGTGTATTTGAAACTTGGGATTTTGCCATGTGTTTAATTTTATAAAAGCGTGGTATGTTTTTCTGATAAAATATTTCCTAACTACGGTCCTGATGTAAATTCCGCTGCCAAACTGATAACACCGATACCACTGAAACTGGCCGCGGCCGCCCGTTCCCAGGTAGTTAGGGGACGGGGGTTGCGACAGAAGGTGGTATCAAAGCTACAGCCACTAATTTCAGCCAAAGAAGTGTTCTGCTGACATTGAAATTATCAATTCTGTTAGGAAATAATCAATAAGATTATGTGCATACGTGTAGATTATTATTTTGTGTTATTTGACAATTTGTTAGTTTACAGCATGAGTGACCAAGGACCTTCAGACGCTTACCCTTAGTTGTCCAACTCACCTAGGGACGAAGGTACCTCTTCACAGCCATCCCTCTCTGGGTATTCGGCTAACAACGAAGATGGGATATTCATGTTCAAGGCCCAATCTGAAGATCCATTCCCTCCTAAGAAGAGAGGATGGTTCAGCAGAGGAGCGCATGAACATAGAAAAATGATGAAAAAGTTGCAACAACAGCGAGCTTTAGCAGCCGTTAAGAGAGAAACAGATGCCCACACTCAGGATATGCTCAATAGGAGTCTAGCAAATTTTCATATCTTAGCAACTACAGCTGCAGACCCTAATCTAGAGCAATTCATCGCACCCCAGCCATTACCACTGTTTCCCACACAGCCAATGGAAATTGAAGCCAACCTAGAAAACCAAATCTCAATGCCTGACATTGAGCCAGCTGAGATACCTAGAATACCAGCACCCCATCCCTCTGACCCAGACTATGACCCGTGGTTTGACGACCATAGGGATTACCAGCAACGCTACCCAATACCAGAAGATGAACCCATGTCAAACCTAGCAGCTTACCCAGACCTAGACCCTCTAGATCCCTACTATGATAATGACCAATACATCAGGTAAATTCTAGAAAACCCTTATCCTTACCAAGAACCCATGCCCTAGTTCCCAAACCCAGTACCAGCCCCTGCACCACCAATGAGCGCTGAAAATGTGCAAGAGCTCCGAACCTTTGGTGAGGAGATTTTAGAAGGAAGTGAGAGGATGAGGCAGATAGGAGAACGACTCGTCTGGAAGTATGACGAGCGTAATATGGAGTTCTGGATGAACCCATACCAGTAATAGTAATAATAATAATAATAATATATATATATATATAATATGTGTGTATGTTTGAAAAAAAAATCTAGACAATAGCTACGGATGCCTAATAGTATTGTAATTTTATATTCCAGTTTCTGTTTGTATGAGACGCATAATATAAAATAGAGTAAGTCGCAATGTTCGACGATTTTGATCAATATGCGTGTTACGTGATCATTTGCATTAAATATTATTTTGTGATATTAATATGTGGTAAATGTTTAAAATTCAGATGGACAACGAAGTGAACCAGGAAAACCAGAATAACGATAACCAGAATAACAATAATAATAGAAACCAAGTGGATAAAAGTGCCATCCAACACATAATGGCACAAGGAATTATAGACGCGATGCCATATATTATCCAAACAGTTAGGGAAGCTGATAATAAAAGTAACAATGGTAGTAAACGACCTACTGAACCAGAAAACAGCGTAAATAATGGACCTATACTTCAAGTTCCCATTCCCAAAAGAAGAAGAACCATGTCTTATGGTTGATTTTATAAAGAATTCTGGTCTTGTAAACCAATGGAATTCTCGGGCAATGAAGGGGCCGTTGCAACTCTACGTTGGATAGAAAAGACTGAGGCAGTCTTAAAAATAAGCAAGTGCGCTGAAGAGGATAAGATAATGTTTGCTTCCAATCTGTTTAAAAACTCAGCCTTAGAATGGTGGAACACTATCCTCAAGTCTAGAGGAAGTAACCGAGTCTACAATATGGAATGGGAGGAATTTAAAAATATGGTGGAAAGAAAATTCTGCCCTCCCAATGAAAAGGAACAGATAGAAAATAAGTTCCTAAACCTTAGAATGACTGGAGTGGATAGTAAAGGTTACACTACGCTATTCTTTGAATATGCTAGGATAGTGCCGACCCTTGAATCACCAGAACCAGTATTAATCTCCCATTACATTTGGGGATTAATCAGTGAGATTAGGCATGTAGTCAAGGCAGCTAGACCACAAACTATAGAAGAAGCTGTAGAACTAGCAAATACCTTGACTGATGAGTTGGTACGTACACGAGAAGAGGACTAGAGGAGGAACCTAGCTCAAAGGCTTACCCAGGAATTTCGCTATGGTAATTACAACCGTGGGAAAAATATAGGTTCTACGTCTACACCTTACTACAAAGCCTGTAAGAAGAAGCATTCCGGGAGATGCTCCACCTACTGCGACTTTTGCAAGATACCGGGACACAAGGAAGAAAACTGCAGGAAGAAACCCAGTAATGGAGTATGCTTCAATTGTGGAGAAAAAGGACACATCAGGGCGAACTGCCCAAAACTGGCTCCAGCTACAAACAACAAGACTACTAAAAATGCTAGAGCGTTTGTTCTGACAGCTGAAGAAGCAAAAATGATTCCGGACGTGATAACCGATATGTTTTTAGTTAATGATGTCTTTGCTAAAGTATTATTTGACTCTAGTGCAAACAAAAGTTTTATTAATACTTTATTTTGCAAACTTCTCAATCAACCGTTAACTAAACTCCCACAAGAATGTCTAGTAGAGACAACAAATGGGGAAACCATTAAGATTACCGAAATCTTGCAGGGAGCAAGAATAGAATTTTCAAATCAAAAGTTTATTGCAAACCTGTATCCAATGAATCTGGCAGGATTTGATGTTGTTTTAGGAATGGATTGGTTAATAGCCAATAAAGCCAGTATTCTATGTGATCAAAAGTCAATCCAAGTAAATTCACCTAAAGGTGAAAAGATCACAATTAAAGGAGATAAGCCATCTAGATCCACAAAATTCATCTCTGTGATGAAAACAACCAGTTATGTAAGAAAAGGATCATTAGTGTATTTAATTTCCATAATCATTAACAATAAAGGAAAAGAACTGAAGGATATTCCAGTAGTATCTCAGTTTCCAGATGTATTTCCAGAAGAATTATCAGGACTACCACCAGGCAGGAAAGTTGAATTTAGAATTCATCTGCTACCAGGAACAGCACCAATTGCCAAAGCACCCTACCGCTTGGCACCAGCAGAAATGCAAGAGTTAAAGAAACAGTTAGACGAACTGCTAGAAAAAGGATTCATACAGCAAAGTTCATCGCCATGGGGAGCGCCAATCTTATTCGTAAAAAAGAAAGACGGATGAATGCGTATGTGCATTGATTACCATAAATTAAATAAAGTCACGATTAAGAATCGATATCCATTACCAAGAATCGACGATCTGTTCGATCAATTGCAAGGAGCTCGATTTTTCTCTAAGATCGATCTACGCTCAGGATATCATCAATTAAAGGTACAAGAAGAGGACATTCCTAAGACCGCTTTCAGAACAAGGTATGGCCATTATGAATTTACTGTCATGCCATTTGGTTTAACCAATGCCCCAGCCGTATTTATGGACATGATGAATCGAATATGTAAGCCATATTTAGATAAATTCATAATTGTCTTTATAGATGATATTCTCATTTACTCTAAAAGTAAAGAGGAACATGCAGCACATCTGCATGCACTTCTAAGTTTATTGAGAAAAGAAAAGCTTTATGCAAAGTTATAGAAGTGCTAGTTTTGGCAAGAACAAGTACCGTTTCTTGGGCGTTTAGTCAATCATGAAGGGATTCATGTGGATTCCACAAAGATTGAGGCAATTACTAAATGGAAAACCCCTGAATCACCAACCGAGGTTAGAAGTTTCTTAGGATTAGCCGATTATTATAGAAGATTTATTCGAGATTTTTCTAGAATAGCCATTCCCTTGACCAAGCTAACCTGTAAATCTGTTAAGTTTAAATGAGGATCAAAACAAGAAGAAGCCTTTAGAATTCTTAAGCAAAGATTAACCAACGCACCCATACTAGCGTTACCAGAAGGAACTGAAGACTTTGAAGTCTATTGTGACGCTTCTAAGTTAGGTTATGGATGTGTATTGATGCAACGCCAGAAGGTTATAGCATACGCTTCTAAGCAACTTAAGAATCATGAAGAAAATTATACAACACATGATTTAGAGTTAGGAGCTATAATTTTTGCCCTTAAGATTTGGAGATACTATTTATATGGAAATAAATTTGTTGTCTTCACTGATAATAAAATTTTAAGGTATATTTTTGGGCAAAAAGAGTTGAATATGAGACAGAGACGCTGGATGGAATTTCTTAGTGATTATGATTGCAATATCCAGTATCATGAAGGAAAGGCTAACGTAGTTGCTGATGCTTTAAGTAGAAAGTACCACGAAAAGCCAAAAAGAATACATTCTCTTAAATTAAATCTACAAGTAGATTTAAAAGACCAAATTAGAGAAGCACAGGAATCAGTTATCAAGGATGATACTGAAAATTTGAAAGGTATAATTAAAGAATTAGAACAAGGAACAGATGGAATTTAGAGATTCCATAAGAAAAGTATGTGGATACCTAAACTAGGAAACCTACGTCACCGTATATTAGAAGAAGCCCATAAGTCTAAGTATACGATGCATCCTGGAAGTGATAAGATGTATCAAGATTTAAGAAAGAATTTCTCGTGGATAGGAATGAAAAAGGATATAGCAGCTTATGTTGCTAAGTGTTTAACATGTTCACAGGTCAAAGCCGAACATCAGAAACCCTTAGGTTTGCTGCAACAATTAGAAATGCCTGTATGGAAATGGGAATTGATAACAATGGATTTTGTTACCAAATTACCCAAGACTAGAAAAGGTAATGATACGATCTGGGTGATTGTAGATAGATTAACCAAGTCTGCTCATTTCCTACCAATGAAGGAAACATTTAGTATGGAACAGTTGGCCAAATTATATGTAAATGAAATAGTTTCATTACACGGTATTCCTTTATCAATTGTTTCTGATAGAGATAGCCGTTTTACTTCTCACTGACAAGTTTCCAAAAGCAATGGGAACCAAGCTAAATCTAAGCACCGCTTATCATCCACAAACGGACAGACAAAGTGAAAGGACAATTCAGACGATGGAAGATATGCTTAGAGCTTGTGTAATTGATTTCGGAGGTAATTGGGATGATCACTTACCATTAATAGAATTTTCTTATAACAACAGCTATCATATCAGCATCAATGCTGCACCATTCAAAGCACTTTATGGACGAAAGTGTCGAACTCCAGTCTGTTGGGCAGAAATTGGAGAAAAACAACTATCTGGACCCGAGATAGTACAAGAAACAACGGAAAAAAGCATTCTAGTCAAGGAAAGACTGAAAGCAGCACGCGATCGACAGAAAAGTTAAGCTGATAACAGACGAAAGCCATTGGAATTTCAAGTAGGTGACAAGGTGTTGTTAAAAGTCTCACCTTGGAAGGGAGTTGTCAGATTCATTAAAAAGGGAAAGCTAAGCCCCGGGTATGTTGGACCTTTTGAGATTATCAGAAGAATAGGACCTGTAGCTTATCAGCTACAACTGCCATAGGAAATGGCAGGAATACATGATGTATTTCATGTATGCAATCTCAAAAAGTGCTTAGCTGATGAATCACTGGTAATACCTCTTCAGGATATAGAGGTAAATGAAAAGCTTAAGTTTGTAGAAAAACCTCTACAGATTGAAGACAGGAAAGTTAAGAATCTCAAACACAAGAGATTAGTTCTAGTCAAAGTAAAATGGGATTCCAAGAGAGGGCCAGAATATACATGGGAGCTTGAATCAGAGTTGCAAAGGAAATATCCATTCCTGTTCCAGTAGACCTCAAGGACGAGTTCTAAATTAAGGAGGGGAGGATATAACAACCCTCCTAAATTATTTCCGACACCCCTAATATATTTATAGCATCCCTATATATCTTAAAATACGCCCCGTATACGTATAATCGCCCTAAATACCTTTAATGTTATTAAATAAAAATAAAAATAAAAAAAAATTATTTATTTCCTGGCTGGCCGCGAAGACCACCCCTTAGTCTTACGCAGGCTGCGACAGCTGGGAGACCAGGTCGCACCCTGAGGTGCCACGTGTCGCAACGCGTGTTGAACCTACCCCATGACTGGCCCAAGCTAGGCCCTACCCGACCTACGTCGCGGGCCGCGAAGGATTAACCTTCGGCTTAAGCGGGCCGCGAGAAAACCCATTTCAACTCCTATAAATTGGGAGCATCGGCCTTCATTCTCCAATGTTCAAAAACGAAAACTCTCTCTCAATTCTGTAGTATAAGCAATATAATCGGGTATTATACCCCCCTAATTAGCGAGTTTCTGCCCCGTTGTAAGTATTATAACCCCGGTTACGTATTTGATACGCTGCCCGATTGATCTAGAGTTCCGTAACGGCTGTCGAGGTTCTGCCCGACGTAGTCGTTGGAATTCTGTCTCGGGGAGGGTATTACTAATGTAAATATTGGGTTATTATACTAACGCGTGTGCATTGTGTAATTAATGGATAATCACCAGGAAATCCTAAAGGAAAACCCTAAGACAGCAATGTGAGTAATCTCCTTTTTGTAAACTTTTTTGTGAACTGTTTTTACAAAACCTCAATGTTTTAAATTATAATTAAACAACGATTGAGTATTTGTATTCTACAACTATCGTCGGTATGTTGGGATTTTGTATTCAAAATTTGTTACTACACTGTGAGTAGTAACATGACCACAAGTCGGGGTGACAGTACCGTGGGTGGTAATTAAAGTAGATGGAAACAAATGTAATTGCGCGACCGCCCTCAATACTGTAAAAAGGGTTTTACCTATCCTGATTAAACTGGGATTCACTCACCAGTATTTCCCACTGGCAAAATGTTTTTAAACGCGTTTCAGTTAACAAAATGTGAAAGCCAAGTAGAAGCCAGCTGGACAACATTGAAGGCTTGGGAAAAATGGCTATAAAAGTTACCTAAATAAAGAGATGTTTTATTTAAATAAAATAGGGTTTATCCCTATGAAAATGTGTGTATTTGAAACTTGGGATTTTCCCATGTGTTTAATTTTATAAAAGTGTGGTATTTTTCTCTGATAAAATATTTCCTAACTACGGTCCTGATGTAAATTCCGCTGCCAAACTGATAACACCGATACCACTGAAACTGGCCGTGGCCGCCCGTTCCCGGGTAGTTAGGGGACGGGGGTTGCGACACAGCGCTCAATAGGTTTTTGGCAAATCATGCGGCCAAATCTTACCCGTTCATCAGCACCTTACGCAACTGTGTCAAAAAGAGCCAGTTCCAATGGACACCAGAAGTGGAGAAAGCTTTCCAGCAAATGAAGGAATGTTTAATTCAGCTGCCAACCTTAACAGCTCCGCGTAAAGCGGAACCACTAATTCTATACCTCTCCGTCGCAGAAGTCGAAGTTGGTGCAGTATTAATGGTTGAAAGGGAAGGGGTTCAAACCCCAATCTATTACATCAGCAAAATGCTAACCGGCCCAGAAACGCGCTATTCTATCATGGAGAAACTCGTCCTTGCACTAGTTCACGCATCACGCCGGCTGCGACGATATTTCTCTAGCCACGTTATCACCGTCCTTATAAATTATCATCTAGGACAAATCCTATCTAAGCCAGATGTCACAGGACGGTTGGCCAAGTGGGCTATCGAGTTTGGAGGATATAACATCCTGTACAAACCTCGACCAGCTATTAAGGGACAAGTCTTAGCAGACTTTGTCACCGAAGTCCCCATCGACAGAATCTAGGAATGCGAGGCAATCCGAAATCCTACCCCAGTGTTCGATGACAGGGTTTGGACATTACATACAGATGGCGCCTCAAATGACGATGGAGCAGGCGCAGGCCTTCGCCTAGTTAGCCCTGATAACCATGAACTCACGTACGCAATTCGCCTGGATTTCAAAGTACTAACAACGAAGCGGAGTACGAAGCGTTCCCGGTAGGTCTCCATCTGGCACTCAAGATGGGAGCAAAAAACCTTGAAGCACATGTCGATTCCAAATTAGTAGCAGTACAAGTCAATGGGCATTACAATGCTAAAGGCGAAGCCATGGCTTTATATCTGGAGCAAGCAAGAATCTTGATCAACCAGTTTCAAACCTTCAAGGTAGTTCACATCAACAGTAGCGAAAATAAACACGCAGATGCGCTAAGCAAATTAGCTGCTACAAGCTTCAGACACCTGGCGAAAGAAGTCCGCATCGAGGTACTATCCAATCCATCTGTTCCCTTAAGACAAGTAAACATCATAGAAGTTGGGAATCCATCCTGGATGTCCCCAATCATTACATACTTGCAACATGGGATCCTCCCAGAGGGGAAGGCGGAAGCCAGAATGTAACACCCCGAAAATATAAAACTTTATATTAGAATTATAAAGTATAAAATAAGCAAGAATAAACTAACTAGGAATAAATAACCCGGTTAGTCATGTGTCTTGTGGTAACATGTAAGTGGATTAAAACACCTAAAATATAAACTAAACAATAGGTGAGGGACTTAAGTTGTTAAACTTGAAACTTGAATTAATAAAACAAAATAAACTACACCAAACACACACTTAAGTGTGTGTCTGGTCGATCAAAACACTGGGGCGAACAAGGATTCCCCACCAAACCCTAGTTCTTGACAAACTGATCAAATTGAAGGCTCTAATCAATTCCAAACCGATTTTCAAGCATGAATTAGTGATCACCTTGTTGAAGGGACCATAAGGTATGCACAATTTCGATATTTAGTTCCATCTTGAATTTTAGATGAACTCATGAGATTCGAATTAGAGCTTGCATGATCGTTATTTGGATGAAATTCGGAATGAAATTATGTGGAGTAAGCCCTTGTCATTTACTTGTTAAATTGATGTTCTGAATTGTGAATTCATGATCATACACTCATGTGTCAAGTGGGTTTTGTAGAATTATGCTAATACACTAGAAATATCTTTGTTAACTTAGAGTATTTGAGCTCTATGAGGTAAACCCAGATTTGTTGATAAGAAAATTTGACATGAACATGTGAAATGATACTTAAATCTTAGCTAACTAGTTAGTCAAGGACTTGATTGTGAATTGTAAGAAAATCCTGCTCATTAGGTGTTTGATATAATGCCTAAGAGAAGATAAATGTTGAAAACCGGACAAAAAAATGCATATTTGATTAGTGTGGAAAATTATGCGTTATATGCTATAAGAGAGTTCTAAACATATATGGTTGAACTCTATAGGCAAGGAAACCGGGACGCCAAGCGGACAAGATAGTGGCGATACGCGTTTAAAAGGATTGCTCTGAAGGTATGTGACCGTGGTTTCGTTACATTACGTTTAGTTATTAAATACTAGCTTGTTGAATTAAATTAGCGTAAAATGTGAACTCGTTATGTCGCTGAAGTGACGAAGCTCACTAGACAACAAAACAGGTCAAAATATTTGTAACACCTCAAAAAATTCATGTCCTATAATGTGTTGACACGTGTCATAAGTTTGAACGTGTGAAAGAATGTTCTTGAAGGACTAAAGTTGACAAACCTGGAAAGTATGTGAATATACGGGTTCTAACTGTCAACAGTGAATAAATATATTGTACATTAACCCTACATGATGCTCATACCTTCAGACGAATAAATCATGGATCATACGAAGCTAAATATGGAAGAAAGTGAGAGATTACAAACTACAGGGGTTAAATGTGTCAACATGTTTAAGTTATACCTCTGAGTGACCTTTTGACAAACCCAAAGCTTTGTAACGGTTAATTATGCTCACTAGAGTGCACGATATAAATTTCATAAAGATTCGTTATCGTATGAGAAAGTTATGATCAAATTCGTATACAAGGGGTTAAAGCGTCAACGTTGAAAGTTTGGACCTTTCGGGTGACAATAAAGTTAACCGGGGACTAAACAAAGTGGGTAAATGTCTTAAAGCCCTTATATGTCAAATTAGAGGGTTCAAAGCGCAAGAGAATAAGTTAGTTGACCTTTCGAAAGGCCAAGAGACGAGATGCAACAACTTGAAAACGTTTTTGCCTGATCAGAAGGCCCAAGCGGGCCGCGTAACACATAACAACATCTTACGCGGGCCGCCTGGCCCGCCCAGATACAGAAAAGTTTGACAGCAGCCAAATTTCGCGCATAAACCAACTTTAATCACTTGTTTCACATCATGGGCGACCCCTAAGCAACCCCTAGACCACTAGGGACACTTGTGGATGAATTGTGGTCAGTTGTAGACTTAGATGTCAACATTCTATGGTGATTTGATCACTATATAAAGCTCCTAAGTTGCAAACATTCTTCACACCTTCATTCTTGCATTCCTGATCATTTCTGGAGCTCAAGACTTCTCTCAAGTGATCACTAATCGTGCTTAGGACCTTGGTAAGTTTGCTTAACCTTTCTTAGTTAAGTTTTTGCTTAGTTTTAGCTTAAAAGTCAAACCGTCGTAATTAACGGTTGACTTAACGATTAATCACTAATGGTCCAGTAATTAGTCGAATTGAAAGTAGTTATAAGTTGGTAATTATGTGGGTAATAAACCCTCAAAAGGGTTCCCCCTGATTCCCACTCTAACTAAGTCTAATGTCGGGTCAAACTTGTTATTAAAAAGTCAACATGATGCTTAATTTACAATTTATGCATGATTAGTAATGTAGAACCCATATAACCTGTTTGATCATCAATATAACTTGGTAATGAATGTAAGAACATGTCTAAACATGTTCAACCCGACAATTTTCAGTAGAGACCCGGTTCGGAACCGAAAGTCGCATAGTTTGACTTTTGCTTTGACTTTCAGTTCTGACCCGTTATGGTATGTTTTAGAAATGCCTTAGAGCTTTATTTGGACCAGGTTACATGCTAGTATAACCCTCTGTGATTATACACCTCGGATCATTAGTTATCCGATTAATATGCATGATTCCGTTAATTGCTCATATGTTGACCATTATGCCCTTTTCACCTTAAAACGTGATTTTTGAAAATGTAAAAGAATAGAAACCTTAGTTACTGATATATAAACTTGCACCCAAAATTTGACATCAGTTTGAGGTGTAGATTGAGAGTTATGCTCATTAGCGTAATTAGAAGCTTCTTTAGCGATTAAACGGCGTAATTAGCGTATAGCCTAATTACACCTACTTTTTGATATCAAACTTATTACGCACTGATGTAATATATTATTTTGGGATTTTTGAAGATTTTTAATTAATTTTAGGCTGAGCATAACTTATAGTCGTAGGCTTAATCCGGTAATTGTCGGTTTTGCCCTTACGGGCTATAAAATGAGTTTTACATATCTAATTGACTCCAAACCTTTTGCTACTGATTACATATGATAAATAAATTATTTTAAACCTCCTGGAATTATAAAAATATCAGCTTTCTATATAGAACCCGGAGACGGCTTCTAATCGCCTTATTAAGCGTTTTTAACGCATAGTATGTACTAAAACTATTTTAAACATACAAAGGGTGATACCTACTGATATTTGAGGTAAATTATGATATTTTAACAGTAAGCAAAATTTGTTTAACTCAAACTTCAGTTTTGAGCTTTTCGGCTTATGTGAAATTACCAAAATGTCACTACGGTGCATAGTTTGGTTATAATTGATAAATTTCGCATATATACTTTACCCTACTGTTATAACCTATCAAATTATGTATTTTTGCTGATTATATCAGACCTGTAACTCAGGTAAATACTTAAACTCTTTTATAACCTTTTAAAAAGACCAAACTACCCCTACGGGGCATAGTTTGTGTTTAAATTCGTTTCGGGCATAATAAAAGGCATCTTACTGATGTCACAACATATTTGAGGCATATTAACTTAGGAAACCTGTAAATGGCTCTCATTATTACCCGTTACGCTAATTACGCGTTCGGTTCGGTTTATGTAACTAGTTTACATAAATTAGCCGAAACGGGTCAAACCTTATCGGTTTTATCTCAAAATCCAGAATGTGTATAATATACCCATATTAAGCAAGTCTTTGAACTTGTCGGGTCTAAATCACATTCTATCCGGTCTTCGCTTAATCGTGCGTACGAACCGTATCTTTGAAACTAACCGGTCTAAGCTTAAGCTTAGTTAAAGACCCGTTAGGATTCTAATAGGTTATTATAAACCTTTGTTCCAGAATAGGAGACCAGTAAAAGCTACTTGCATTTGCTTATTGTGATTATTACTTTGCTCAGGTAAATACTTTTAACTTATTTTCCCTATACGGGCTTGGGTTACGGTATATAGAATACCGCTTGATCGGGCATCAAATCTTCCATCGTTGGGTGGTTAATTGAATAATTTGATCGGCTCGTTTAAACAGTTTTGTTTACTTAAAGCCTTTGGGGGGTTAATGACCATGTCCCGGATATCCTTGGCATCATTTTACGAAATGGCCACGACCTAAGCGCGGAGTATAGGCGTACACTCGTCAGTGCATAAATAGTTGATGTGGTGTGTCTATTGATCTTTAACCCGGTACGTCCAGGCTACTGAACGCATAAGGAACATGTAATTCGTTCACAATATTATATATTTAAATAATTCTCCCAAGTTATAAAATGTTTATGCCACGTGCATCTAAATCAATTTTCAATCATTTTTTTTAAAATGAGTCAGTTGATTGTATTTACCAGTGTAAACTGACGTATATTCCCAAAAAGATTAAATGCAGGTACTAAGCGTAATTGGCTGGGATTTCTCCTTAGCATCAATAGAAGTCTCGCAAGCTTAAGATGCCTAAAGTCTGTTGAACTACTGTTTCCATTTTATTCTCGATCCGTCTGTGGATAAACAATCGACAGTTGTGATATTTGATATTACAATATTATATTCTGTTGAATTATATCTTTTCATTTGCTTCCGCTGTGCATTTAATTATTGTGTTGTTTGACTATTATGTTGCCAACCACGTCATGATACTCCCCACCGGGCCCACCGGTGACACGTGGAAATCGGGGTGTGACAGGTTGGTATCAGAGCCAACATTGAGTGAATTAAACACTAGTCTTTTGTGTTTAATCTCAATGACACAATTGCACATTTCTAAACTTTCGAGTCTAGACATATAACATAGGACAAATTCTACTTTTTTTGTTTTGTTTTGTTTTGTCCTTTATTTTATATATTCTTGCCGTTATCTTATGTTGTATTGACAGGATTAAATATGCCGCCAAGATTCTTCAGGAGAAGAGGGAGAGGCAAGGGGCCAATCACCACCCCCAATGACAACGAGGCTGGACCTTCGCATACGCGAGTTCCTTCCGCCACCGAGAGTGACGATCCTCGACAGAACCGGAGGAACCTTTTCGAGCCGGCTAGGCGGTCAGTTTCGCACAGTTCGACACCTCCCGTTCATAACCCTTATGGGCCACAGCCGGAGTATGAGCCCAACAACCCTCAACCTTCCTACATACCTTTACAGCAATCCTTATCGCACCACTCTTTTGGAGACCCTACGACTGTCTTCAGGGGCCGGTTTAACCCGGCGAACTACCTACAAGAACCAGTGGGTTTTAACTCACTGGGACCAGATGATCATTTCTCCGGAGATCACGCGGAGGATATGGACGAGGACACGGATCCCGTCGAGCCTGCGAGCGGTACCCCGAACCATCCCATAGAGATCTCGGATGGATCTTCTTTCCACGGATCACCCTACGGTGGTCCAGACAGCTTTCAAGCTATGTTTACCCGACACGAATGGTATTATACACCTCCTCGCCATTCACCGCCTCAGCAGCAACAGGATCCCTCTGAGGATTCACGATTTGTGGCAGTTACGCCACCGCCTCCACCACCACCAGTTAATCAGGCACCTCCACAACCGCCGAGGCGTAGGAGGACAGGCGCACGTATGTCTGCGCGAGCGGGGGATTTCCATTTTAGCTCCCCACGCCAATCAAGTGGCAGTCATTACCCGCCACTTCCGGAAGATCCACAAATGGGTGGACCTTCACACCTAGTTGCACCACACCACCACCGATGGGTTTTGATAACCCGATTCCGGCATACACGGGTTCCATGGCTTATAACCCGTTTGAGCAGCCGGTGCACACCAACTACAACTACGCCGAAGCCGACCCATACATGGTAGCGGCTAACTATAACACCCAAGGACCGTATGGAGATCCATGGGGAGTAGGGTACCCAACACATGGGTACCAAATACCTCCAAGACCTATTATCCGGCAACAATCGCAGCCGCCAAGGTTCTCCCCACCAGAGCGTGAGGAAATTCTGCAAAGGTTGGACCAAGTGGAGCGAGACTTTCACAGGGAACGAAGGGAGCGACAAACTTTCTTCCAAGGATTGACAAGCCTGATAAAAGGGAAGAGCAAGAAGGACCACTGAATCCTTCCATTTGTTGTTGAGCCCCTGTGTGGGCCAGTCTTGCTGTATAAACCCCTGCGTGGGTATGCTTATTTGTTTCGACCCCTGCGTGGGTCTATCTTTCTGTTAACCCCTGCGAGGGTATGTTATTTGTGTAAGTCCCTGCGTGGACTATTATGTTATTAAGCCCCTACGTGGGTATGTTTGTTATTAAGCCCCTGCGTGGGTAAGTCCTTGTTTAAACCCCTGCGTGGGTAAGTTTGTTTATTTAAAAGTCCTGTTTAGGGCGACATGTAATCTATTAATAATTAATGGAATGTTTAATTTATAAATTTCATTTTTTCCATATTATGCATAAATAAAATATATACGAAATAAATAAATCAAAATCATTCCTTTTAAAAAATAATTTGCCTATTTAATTATTAATTAAGGATCTTAAAGGTGAAACCTAGCCTTCGGGTCAATTACAAGACCGGGCCAAGATGGTAAGGCCTGTTAAAAAGATTCAAATCCCAGTTAACATCTGAAAACATGTTAACACTCCTGGCAGTCGTGATTCGTTAAAATCACACACGTCATTTTTATATAAGGATCTTTCTAAAGATTCCAAACCCAACTTAATGATCTCTGAATCATGGGATTAAATCATCAATTAAGAAGATCATATTTTGACCATACGTGGTAATATAGTGCCTACGGGCCTTGCTCATTTCTACATGAGCCAAAAGACAGTGGTAGCGATGACTCTCTGTCAGAAAAAGGTAATGAACTATGATTCAAACCTTCATACCTTGATTCTCTGAAATCATGGCTTATAATTTAAAATGTCCTTGTGACTAGGCCTTATGTGCTAATATATATTGTTATTGTTTATAATTAGGATAAATTATAATTGAAATCCTAATTAAATACGATTAATAAATTAACCAAATATGGTCTCTGTTTACCATGGTTAATTAATTACCCTAAGGGGCAATTCCATAATAAACTCCCAAATAAACTATTGTCCTTGTTTTCTGTAACAGTTCAATTAAAATGGCTAACTCAGACGAAATTAATAGCCATCCAGTGGAGAATATTGATAACGCCCGAGTTCATTTAACGGGTGCTGAACTGAAAGCGTTAGTAGACGACGCAGTTACAAAGGCCTTAGAGCGGCAGTATGAAGAGTATAGTGGGACTCGAAGTAGGACCCTATCGACACCGCATTCAAATCCACCTTCCAAGAAGGAAGAACCCAAGAAAAATGATGATAGACTCTCCTCAAACCACCACAGTGCTCCGTCTCAGCAGAATGTACTAAATCAAGAACCTCGCAGCAAGGGTTGCTCCTATAAATACTTTGTTTCATGCAAGCCCTGGGATTTCACTGGGGAAAAGGGAGCCATTGACTGCATGACGTGGTTAGATGAGATGGACACGGTAGTGGATATCAGCGGGTGCGCTGAGAGGGATATAGTCAAATTTGTGTCACAATCTTTTAAGGGTGAAGCCTTAGCCTGGTGGAGATCACTGATTCAAGCCACCGGGAAAATCCCATTGTACAACATGTCATGGGATCAATTTGTTGCCCTTATCAGGGAAAATTACTGCCCTCAGCATGAGGTGGAGAAGATAGAGTCTGATTTTCTATCATTGGTGATGACAAACCTTGACTGTCAAGCTTACCTCACGAGCTTCAACACGATGTCCTGGTTGGTTCCGTATCTGGTGACCCCGGAACCAAAAAGAATAGCTCGTTTTATCGGTGGTTTAGCCCCCGAGATAAAGGCAAGCGTGAAGGCTTCTCGGCCAGCTACTTTCAGATCTGTAGCTGACATATCTCTGTCCCTCACTCTGGATGCGGTCAGACAAAGATCGCTGAGGAACAAGGATGCTGAGAAGAGAAAACGTGAAGATGAAAATTCACGAAGGTCGAACAAGAATCACCGTGGAAACGGTGACAACAAGAAGGGATCTGAGTCAAGGAAAGATGGGCATCAGTCTGGTGAGAAGCCCAAGTGCAAGATTTGCAAGAAACAGCACTTTGGGAAGTGCAGGTTAGAGTCAAACTCGCAGACTCAGTAAAAAACCTTTGCTTGTGGTATATGCAAGTCCAAGGATCACAAAACCTTGGATTGCAAAAAGCTGAAGGATGCAACTTGCTACAGTTGCAATGAGAAAGGGCACATTAAAACCAACTGCCCTAAATACTCCAAGAAGCCTGAAGAGGCCAAGAAGACCAATGCTAGGGTCTTCAGAATGGACGCAAGGGAAGCAGTCCAATATGACAATGTGATAACAGGTACATTTCTTATAAATGACGTCTATGCAAGAGTACTTTTTGATTCAGGCGCTGATAAGTCTTTCGTAGATAACAAGTTTTGTGAATTGTTGAAATTGCCTGTTAAAACCTTGAGCGTAAAGTATGAGGTTGAGTTAGCCGATGGCACCATAGAAACCGCCTCAACCATATTAGATGGATGTTTCATATCCATTAAGGACCACTCTTTTCCTTTGTCCTTACTTCCTTTGAAGTTAGCCGGTTTCGATATCGTGTTAGGCATGGACTGGTTATCTCATAACCTGGCCCAAATTGTTTGCAATAAGAAGCAAGTGGTGATCAAGACTCCATCTGGTGAACCACTTACCATTCAAGGTGATACCCGGTATGGACTGCCTGAGCAAGTGACTATACTCAAGGCCTCGAGATGTTTGAAGAAGGGTTGTGTCATCTACATGGCACAGGTTACTAGTGATGAGCCGAAACCCAAGATGGAAGACATCCCTGTCATTTCTGAATACCCTGAAGTGTTTCCTGAAGAACTACCTGGTTTACCACCAGATAGACAAGTCGAATTCAGAATTGACATCATCCCTGGAGCAGCACCTGTTGCTAGAGCGCCTTACAGGTTAGCACCAACAAAGATGAAGGAACTGAGAGCACAGCTGGATGAATTGCTAGCTAAAGGTTTCATTAAACCTAGTTCGTCTCCTTGGGGAGCGCCAGTCCTGTTTGTCAAGAAGAAGGACGGATCGATGCGTTTGTGCATCGATTACCGTGAGCTTAATAAAGTCACAATAAAGAATAGGTATCCTTTGCCCAGGATCGACGATTTGTTCGATCAATTGCAAGGGGCAAGTTACTTCTCAAAGATTGACTTGAGGTCAGGCTACCACCAACTGAAGGTTAGAGATGAAGACGTGCATAAAACTGCATTTAGGACTCGTTATGGTCATTACGAGTTCCTAGTGATGCCTTTTGGGCTCACTAATGCACCGGCCGTATTCATGGATCTCATGAATCGCGTTTGCAAGCCGTACCTGGATAAATTCGTCATCGTCTTCATTGACGACATTCTCATTTACTCTAAGAACCAAGCTGACCATGAGAAACACCTTCGTTGTATTCTTAAACTTCTACATCACGAGAAGCTTTATGCCAAATTCTCTAAGTGTGAATTTTGGCTTCGAGAAGTCCAATTCCTTGGACATGTGGTCAGTGAGCGTGGTATCCAAGTGGATCCCGCTAAAGTAGAAGCAGTTATGAACTGGCAAGAGCCAAAGACGCCTACAGAGATTCGTAGCTTTCTAGGTTTGGCAGGCTACTACAGGCGTTTTATCGAAAACTTCTCAAGGATTGCTGCACCCCTAACTTCGCTGACATGCAAGAAGATAAAGTTTGAATGGGGTCCTAAGCAGCAGGAATCCTTTGATATTCTGAAGCAGAAGTTGAGCAACGCTCCTGTACTGACATTGCCTGAAGGTACCGAAGATTTCGTAGTTTACTGCGATGCATCACACACTGGCATGGGGTGTGTGCTTATGCAGAAAGGCAAGGTTATTGCCTATGCTTCAAGACAATTAAAGGTGCATGAAAAGAATTACACCACCCACGACTTGGAGTTGGGTGCCGTTGTATTTGCATTGAAGCTATGGAGGCATTATTTATATGGAATCAAGTGTGTGATCTATTCTGATCACAAGAGCCTCCAGCACCTGTTTAATCGGAAGGATTTAAACATGAGGCAGCGCCGTTGGATGGAGACTTTGAACGATTATGATTGTGAAATCAGATACCATCCCGGCAAGGCGAATGTAGTCGCTGATGCCTTGAGTCGAAAGGAAAGGGTGAAACCCATCCGAATCAATGCCAAGAGCATTGAGATTAAGAACAGTTTGAATGAAAGGTTGTTAGCTGCACAGAAGGAAGCTGTGTTGGAAGCTAACTATCCTAACAAAAAGCTAGGAGTAACTGAGGAGCAGTTATCTCTTAGCAAGGACGGAATCCTAAGATTGAATGGACGAATATGGGTTCCAATTTATGGAGGACTTCGGGATGTTATCCTCCAGGAAGCCCATAGTTCTAAATATTCCGTTCATCCTGGAGCTGATAAGATGTACCAGGATCTAAGGGAAAATTATTGGTGGATAGGCTTGAAGAAGTCTGTAGCCACCTATGTAGCTAAATGCTTGACTTGTGCGCAAGTAAAAGCTGAACATCAAAAGCCGTCAGGCTTGCTACAACAGCCTGAACTTCCCACTTGGAAATGGGAAATGGTAAGTATGGATTTTATCACCAAGTTACCTAAGACAAGGAAAGGAAATGATACGTGATCGTTGACAGACTGACTAAGTCAGTAGATTTCCTGCCCATTAAGGAGACTTACAGCTCCGACATGTTAGCCCAGTTGTACGTGGATAAGATTGTAGCCTTACATGGCATACCTGTGTCTATTATCTCCGACAGGGATACTAGATACACGTCACATTTTTGGAAAAGTTTCCAACAATCTTTGGGCACGCGTTTGAATTTTAGTACGGCTTACCATCCTCAGACGGACGGCAAGAGTGAGCGTACTATTCAAACGTTGGAAGACATGCTACGCGCATGTGTGATCAATTTGGGTGGTAGTTGGGATATGAACCTACCGTTAATCTAATTCTCCTACAACAATAGCTACCATACCAGCATTAAGGCTGCGCCTTTTGAGGCATTATACGGTAGAAAGTGTAGAACGCCAGTTTGTTGGGCGGAAGTTGGAGATGTCCAATTATCAGGACCAGAGATAGTCTTTGAAACGACGGACAAGATTGTCCAGATTCGTGATCGTCTCAAAGCTGCCCGAGATAGGCAGAAGAGTTACGCAGACCCAAAGCGTAAACCTATGAACTTCAAAGTAGGTGACAAAGTGTTGCTTAAAGTATCACCCTGGAAGGGAGTGATGCGATTTGGTAAGAAAGGCAAGTTAAGCCCGAGATACATAGGACCGTTTGAAGTCATCGAACGTGTCGGTTCAGTTGCCTATAAGTTAAACTTACCTGAAGAGCTCAGTGGAATTCACAAAGTGTTCCACATCTGCAATCTGAAAAAGTGTTTCGCTGACGAATCACTGGTAATACCGCATACAGATGTGCATATAGAAGAGAGCTTAAAGTTTTTTGAAAAACCTGTGTCGATCGAGGATCGACAGGTTAAAAAGCTTCGAAGGAAGCATGTACCTATTGTAAAGGTAAAATGGGATGCCCGTAGAGGTCCTGAATACACGTGGGAGGTTGAATCCACGATGAAAGAAAAATACCCTCATTTGTTTCAATAAATCTCGAGGTTGAGATTTCTTTTAAGGGGGTGAGGATGTAACACCTCGAAAAATTCACGTCCTATAATGTGTTGACACGTGTCATAAGTTTGAACGTGTGAAAGAATGTTCTTGAAGGACTAAAGTTGACAAACCTTGAAAGTATGTGAATATACGGGTTCTAACTATCAACAGTGAATAAATATATTGTACATTAACCCTACATGATGCTCATACCTTCAGACAAATAAATCATGGATCATACGAAGCTAAATATGGAAGAAAGTGAGGGATTACAAACTACAGGGGTTAAATATGTCAACATGTTTAAGTTATACCTCTGAGTGACCTTTTGACAAACCCAAAGCTTTGTAACGGTTAATTATGCTCACTAGAATGCACGATGTAAATTTCATAAAGATTCGTTATCGTATGAGAAAGTTATGATCAAATTCGTATACAAGGGGTTAAAGCGTCAACGTTGAAAGTTTGGACCTTTCGGGTGACAATAAAGTTAACCGGGGAATAAACAAAGTGGGTAAATGTCTTAAAGCCCTTATATGTCAAATTAGAGGGTTCAAAGTGCAAGAGAATAAGTTAGTTGACCTTTCGAAAGGCCAAGAGATGAGATGCAACAACTTGAAAACGTTTTTCCCTGATCAGAAGGCCCAAGCGGGCCGCGTAACACATAACAACATCTTACGCGGGCCGCCTGGTCCGCCCAGATACAGAAAAGTTTGACAGCAGCCGAATTTCACGCATAAACTGACTTTAATCACTTGCTTCACTTCATGGGAGACCCCTAAGCAACCCCTAGACCACTAGGGACACTTGTGGATGAATTGTGGTCAGTTGTAGACTTAGATGTCAACATTCTATGGTGATTTGATCACTATATAAAGCTCCTAAGTTGTAAACATTCTTCACACCTTCATTCTTGCATTCCTGATCATTTCTGGAGCTCAAGACTTCTCTCAAGTGATCACTAATCGTGCTTAGGACCTTGGTAAGTTTGCTTAACCTTTCTTAGTTAAGTTTTTGCTTAGTTTTAGCTTAAAAGTCAAACCGTCGTAATTAACGGTTGACTTAACGATTAATCACTAATGGTCCAGTGATTAGTCGAATTGAAAGTAGTTATAAGTTGGTAATTATGTGGGTAATAAACCCTCAAAAGGGTTCCCCTGATTCCCACTCTAACTAAGTCTAATGTCGGGTCAAACTTGTTATTAAAAAGTCAACAGGATGCTTAATTTACAATTTATGCATGATTAGCAATGTAGAACCCATATAACCTGTTTGATCATCAATATAACTTGGTAATGAATGTAAGAACATGTCTAAACATGTTCAACCCGACAATTTTCAGTAGAGACCCGGTTCGGAACCGAAAGTCGCATAGTTTGACTTTTGCTTTGACTTTCAGTTCTGACCCGTTATGGTATGTTTTAGAAATGCCTTAGAGCTTTATTTGGACCAGGTTACATGCTAGTATAACCCTCTGTGATTATACACCTCGGATCATTAGTTATCCGATTAATATGCATGATTCCGTTAATTGCTCATATGTTGACCATTATGCCCTTTTCACCTTAAAACGTGATTTTTGAAAATGTAAAAGAGTAGAAACCTTAGTTACTGATATATAAAGTTGCACCCAAAATTTGACATTAATTTGAGGTGTAGATTGAGAGTTATGCTCATTAGCGTAATTAGAAGCTTCTTTAGCGATTAAACGGCGTAATTAGCGTATAGCCTAATTACACCTACTTTTTGATATCAAACTTATTACCCACTGATGTAATATATTATTTTGGGATTTTTGAAGATTTTTAATTAATTTTAGGCTGAGCATAACTTATAGTCGTAGGCTTAATCCGGTAATTGTCGGTTTTGCCCTTACGGGCTATAAAATGAGTTTTACATATCTAATTGACTCCAAGCCTTTTGCTACTGATTACATATGATAAATAAATTATTTTAAACCTCCTGGAATTATAAAAATATCAGATTTCTATATAGAACCCGGAGACGGCTTCTAATCACCTTATTAAGCGTTTTTAACGCATAGTATGTACTAAAACTATTTTAAACATACAAAGGGTGATACCTACTGATATTTGAGGTAAATTATGATATTTTAAAAGTAAGCAAAATTTTTTTAACTCAGACTTCAGTTTTGAGCTTTTCGGCTTATGTGAAATTACCAAAATGCCCCTACGGTGCATAGTTTGGTTATAATTGATAAATTTCACATATATACTCTACCCTACTGTTATAACCTATCAAATTATGTATTTTTGCTGATTATATCAGACCTGTAACTCAGGTAAATACTTAAACTCTTTTATAACCTTTTAAAAAGACCAAACTACCCCTACGTGGCATAGTTTGTGTTTAAATTCGTTTCGGGCATAATAAAAGGCATCTTACTGATGTCACAACATATTTGAGGTATATTAACTTAGGAAACCTGTAAATGGCTCTCATTATTACCCGTTACGCTAATTACGCGTTCGGTTCGGTTTATGTAACTAGTTTACACAAATTAGCCGAAACGGGTCAAACCTTATCGGTTTTATCTCAAAATCCAGAATGTGTATAATATACCCATATTAAGCAAGTCTTAGAACTTGTCGGGTCTAAATCACATTCTATCCGGTCTTCGCTTAATCGTGCGTACGAACCGTATCTTTGAAACTAACCGGTCTAAGCTTAAGCTTAATTAAAGACCCGTTAGGATTCTAATAGGTTATTATAAACCTTTGTTCCAGAATAGGAGACCAGTAAAAGCTACTTGCATTTGCTTATTATGATTATTACTTTGCTCAGGTAAATACTTTTAACTTATTTTCCCTATACGGGCTTGGGTTACGGTATATAGAATACCGCTTGATCGGGCATCAAATCTTCCCTCGTTGGGTGGTTAATTGAATAATTTGATCGGCTCGTTTAAACAGTTTTGTTTACTTAAAGCCTTTGGGGGGTTAATGATCATGTCCCGGATATCCTTGGCATCATTTTACGAAATGGCCACGACCTAAGCGCGGAGTGTAGGCGTACACTCGTTAGTGCATAAATAGTTGGTGTGGTGTGTCTATTGATCTTTAACCCGGTACGTCCGGGCTACTGAACGCATAAGGAACATGTAATTCGTTCACAAGATTATATATTTAAATAATTCTCCCAAGTTATAAAATGTTTATGCCACGTGCATCCAAATCAATTTTCAATCATTTTCTAAAATGAGTCAGTTGATTGTATTTACCAGTGTAAACTGACGTATTTTCCCAAAAAGATTAAATGCAGGTACTAAGCGTAATTGGCTGGGATTTCTCCTTAGCATCAATAGAAGTCTCGCAAGCTTAAGATGCCTAAAGTCTGTTGAACTACTATTTCCATTTTATTCTCGATCCGTCTGTGGATAAACAATCGACAGTTGTGATATTTGATATTACAATATTATATTCGGTTGAATTATATCTTTTCATTTGCTTCCGCTGTGCATTTAATTATTGTGTTGTTTGACTATTATGTTGCCAACCACGTCACGATACTCCCCACCGGGCCCACCAGTGACACGTGGAATTCGGGGTGTGACAATATTGGTTAGAGTAAAGTTTGGTATGTCCTTGTAATGGTGGTTTCCATTAGACAACCAAACGGGTCAAAACAATGTCGAATTGGAAATGTTAGAGTGAATGGATCATCACTCAACGATTGAATATATTGAATGCATAAGCCGTGAAGCGGACACGCTAAACTCGTTGCAAATGAACCCTTGGTATTGGGTCTAAAGTTCAAAAATTTATACTTGGCCAATTTGTTAAAAAGAGCATGCTTGAATCTTTGAAAACAAAGCATGACGTTAATGCGGAAGTAACCCTTGGTAGGGGAGTGAAAAGCTAATATTTGGTAAACCCGGGAATGGGTAAAATAGTTGAAAACAAGTGATGATAACAAAACAAGTTGTAAGACTTGTAGATAAATGGGTCGAACAATCAAATAGCGGAATTATAGGCCAACTGTTTATATACCGGATTTTAATGTGAACAATGTTGTTAAACGGGTCTGTAATTTAATTACGGTCACGTAGGAAAAAGAATTACGTAAAACGGACTTGTATAGCAAAAGTTATGCAAGTTTTAAGTTGGTATTTTTCGTAGCTAGGCATCAACAGCACAAAACCAAGCAACAGTCTGTTAAAAACAGGGAGTCACGTCACGCGACACCAAACCAGGATCACCGTCGCGTAACGCGACGATCGTCGTGGGCCGCGTAAACTTAGCAACGATCTGTCTTGGGGCGCGACAGACCCAAATCGCTGCATTTTTGTTTTGTTTTCATTGTTTGGCAATGATATATATATATACGTGTTGTTATGTTGTCAAAACTAATAATTGATGTGGTTTTGACCTTAGGTAATGCTTGTTTTCATTTCGGATGTCGATCAAGCTAGGAATCAAGAACCGAACACAAGTTTTGAAGCTTCCGCGCTAATCTAATCATGTTTTAGACATGTGTTGTCATGTAAACACTACTTAATGTCGAATGTTTTAAACTAGTTAGTTGGTTATGTTAAAACACTATAACAATGTACCTCTTAGTTTATTAACTAAGTTTTTGATAATTATGCATTTTGGTTTTGAAAAGTGCAAGTTTTATAATAAAATAATAATTAAATGGGACGGGTGTTTCACAGAAAAATTCAGCATAAGGCGTTAAATTACGAAATGGCAGACGGTATCTTGTATCGCAAATCATTCATGGGTCCTCTCCTGCGCTGTGTAGATAAAACCGACGCACAATATTTGGTCCGTGAAATTCACTAGGGACTATGTGGAATCCACGCAGGCCCGCACATGGTGGTGGCGAAAATCATGAACGCAGGCTACTACTGGCCAGGATTGCGCGTAGACGCAGTAGAACTATTGCGCAAATGCGCGGCATGTCAACGCCATGCCCCAAAGACGCTCCGCCCGAAGAATCCTCTGGTCCCAGTCACTTCAGCTTGGCCTTTTCAACAATGGGGCATTGACCTAGTCGGTCCTTTCCCAGATGCGCCTGGCGCGGTCAAGTTCATAGTAGTCGCGGTAGACTACTTTACTAAGTGGGTAGAAGCAAAGGCTCTTGCATCAACTACTGCAATGGTGATCCAGAAGTTCATATGGGAACACGTCATTTGCCAATTTGGACTACAATTGTGCATCATTTCTGATAATGGTACAAACTTCGCATCAGAAGATCTACAGAAATGGTTCAAGGAGATGAACGTCGAACACAGCTTCGCCTCTGTGGCGCACCCGCAAGCGAACGGGCAAGTCGAGAGCGTAAACAAGCAAATAGTGGATGGCATAAAAGCAAGGCTTAGAACCGCGCACAGGGGGTGGGTAGACGAACTCCCAAACATTTTGTGGGCTCACCGCACAATGCCGAAAACCAGTACAGGCGAAACTCCATTCAGTCTCGTCTATGGATCAGAAGTAGTTATTCCTAGAGAAGTTGGCCTTCCATCACCACGTATGATCGCCATGGAAAAACAAGATAACGAGCGAGAACGAAGAATTGACCTGGACCTCCTTGAAGAAAGGCGCGAAAACGCAGCCATCAACGAAGCCAGATACAAACCAAAGCTCGAAAAATATTATAATGCTCGAGTGCGCGTATGCACCTTTGTCCCAGGAGATTTCGTCCTGCGAGACAATGAGGCTTCCAACGCTGAGAAACCAGGAAAACTCACGCCGAAATCGGAAGGACCATATGTCATTCATGAAGTCCTGGGAAAAGGCGCATATTCTCTCAAAAGACTTAATGGAACGACCTTTCCACGCACCTGGAACATGCAACTTGTCACACCCCAACCGATGGCGGAAACATCGGGGCATGGCACTGAGCGAAATAGATTGTCCAGAAGTTTCCATAACAACTACGATTACCAATTATTTAAAAGCATCACGTCCCATACCATGACATAATAAGTAGCATAGTAATTAAAGACAAAATCAAGACAAGTAGTTCTGTTCCGACAACTCAGATTTCACAATAGACAATTTATTTATTTGTTTCTAGGACTCTTTCCTAGCCTCAATTTCATCACACAGCAAACAAGGTGTCCTAGCATCTTATGCACCTGCCACATACGTTAAAGTAACAGTCAATACACATAGTGTAAAGGTGAGCATACAAGTTTAATAATAGCATAGTTGAGTTCGAAATCGATTACGCATAACCAGTACGTACAACGTGTGATGTGAAGCACGTTAGTTATCGACATGATCCTATCGATACCAATGACTGCGGGTTGACTGCCTAAGGCAGTTCGTAATACATATTCACCACTGTGAACCATGTAATTAATTGTCCTTAACAGCCCCTGAGTGAATAGGTGCTGAGTCCAAACAAATAGTACTATCGTTGCTAAGGCAGGTAGATAGCAATCTATATGTAAACATTACAAACAAGCATTCATCGAGTCACGTATAACATACAGTAGCGGTTAGCGTTAAAGTATTGCATAGTGTGTTTGATGTGATTTGGTATAAGTAACGTATGTAACACCCAAAAGTGCGTAAAGCAAAAAGGGTTCGAGTATACTCACAGCGATGGAATTGTGGATTGAAGGGAGCGCTTAGAGCGAAATTAGCCTGAACAGTAAACGATAGCATAAACGATAAGCGGCGCATAAAACGACACAAGTGTACCAATGATCGGATGGTAATCCGATCAGATGTCCAGTCGATCGGGTGGCAACCCGTTCGGATGGTCATCCGATCGGATGGCCATTCGATTGGATTGTCACCTTGCTTGGTGAGGATGTGTTTGTGTATGATGGTTTGACTTTTGAAGTTTTCGTTGTAGCATTCTGAAAATAGAGAAGTATCTCTACCCTTCAGGTCGGTCGGTCGAACGGTCGTTTGGTCGGACGGCAAACCGATTGGCGAGACTTCTCAGTGTGAGAACAAGTTCACAGTAGGACGGTCACTCGATCGGATAGCAATCCGATCGGGTGGCTATCTTGTGTAATGAACATGCTGAAAATTGTTTAAGTACCCAAGTCCTAGACGTCACACGATCAGATGGTCGCTCAATCGGATGGCAATCCGATCGGACGGTAATCCGTTCAACGTCCAAGTCCTTGAATAGTTTGAATGAAAGTTTAAGTGTGGAACCAAAGTGCAACCCGATCGGACGGCAGTCCATTCCAACGTCCTGATCGTCTTGTCACTTGATTCTGCTTGAAGTTTTGTAGTTTGAACGAGACGTTTTGATACCTTGCTTGAACAATCAGAACTCTTATCTCGTTCCAAGTAACCCGACCGAACAGGAATCACCCTAGTCCGACCGGTTCACGGTTCGAGTCGTTAGTTCATGTTCAAACCTGAAGTCAATACCTCTTGGATGGATTTCGAATTTGGAACCAATACATCACCAAGAATGGGTAGACGATCATGACAAGCTCCGATTCCATAGGGTTTGAATGCATTGAGTGTAAAAGAGTTGAAAGAAAGTTAGAAAACCATCCTTCATTCCTTTTCACCATGAATATGTTCAGATCTATGAAAGATCTTTGTTTATTCATGTGGAAATCATTCAGATCTAAGTTGTTCTTGGTGGATTGAAGCCAAAGCATGAAGTTCACAAGAACACCATGATGACATCATCCTAGAGCACCTCAAATCCACTGATTTCAAGGTTAAAAGTTTAGATTCAAAAGATAGAAAGGTGTAGGAGTGCGTGTAGATCATAGAAGTACAAGATTTAGGTTGAAAACTTACAAGATTTGAGAGAAATCAGAAGAAATGCGGGCTGAAGCGAGTTGGTCAAACAAAGGAGCTGTCACCATCAAAGAGGTGACAAATGGGGGGTATTTATAGGGTTTCCCAAAATGGAAAGTGGCTGGTCAATCGGGTGGCTGTCTGAGCGGGTGGCAGCCCGATCGGGTGACAACTCGATCGGGTGGCAACCCGACCGGATGGCAATCCGATCGGTTGGCCACTCGACCCTAGAGTTCGGTGCGAGGAGTTTTGTCGTTTCGTTTCACGTGTAATGCATTGCGATGCGATTCGAGATAGCGATGCGATAGGATTGCTTATCAAATTACTTTTAATCCCAACTACTATATCTAACATACAATCACTATAATTACTGCGTTTAGCATTTCGATTTGATTGCGATTGCGTTTCGATTGATTACCACAAATAACATAAATAATCATGCACAATTAACACATAAGTAGCACCCACACATAAACAATATTCATAATGCATAATTCGAGTTACGAGTGCGATTAAGTCGATTAGCGATTAATATGCGATTAAACCTCGATTATTAACAAGTATTCCACATAATACAGTTATGCAATAAAATAATAAGATTATCTACAAGTCAAAGAAGTCAAAACAGGAGTTGAGCAAGGAGTGACTGATCGCAATTAGCAATATTTTCTTCCTTTGATTTAAATCTTGACTTTGACTTTGAATTTCGAAACATGGGGTGTTACAGCCTTCCCCACTTACGGGAATTTCGTCCCGAAATTACGCCGAAGCCGTAACAAACAACTACGGGTACTTCGCCTTCATGTCACTTTCGAGTTCCCAAGTGAACTCTGCGCCTCATTTGCCTTCCCAGCGAACCTTCACAATGGGAATGCGTGTGCACCTGAGCTGCTTGGTTTGTCAGTCCATGATCTCGACAGGCTTCTCCATGAAGTGTAGTGTTTCGTTTACTTGAAGATCCTCGAAGGGTACATGTAAATCATCCACATCCAGGCACTTTCTGAGGTTTGAAACGTGGAAATTCGGGTGAACGCTGCTAAGTTCCTCCGGTAGTTCGAGTCTGTAGGCCACTTTGCCGATCCTTTCCAGAATCTTAAAGGGTCCAACGTATCGAGGCGCGAGCTTTCCTCTTTTGCCGAATCTGACCACACCCTTCCAAGGTGATACCTTTAGGAGTACGTGGTCGCCAACGTCAAATTCAAGGGGCTTGCGTCGTCTATCGGCCTAACTTTTCTGATGACTCCGAGCTTTCAGTAGATTGTCTCGAATCTGAAGGATTTTGTCAGTCGTTTCTTGCAATAGCTCGGGACCGGTTAATTGAGAGTGCCCGATCTCGTGCCATACAATAGGCGATCGACATCTTCTTCCACATAATGCCTCAAATGGTGCCATTTGAATGTTGGAATGATAACTGTTATTGTACGAGAATTCGACTAAAGGTAAGTATGCGTCCCAATTACCACCGAAATCTATGACACATGAACGGAGCATGTCTTCAAGGGTACGAATCGTCCTTTCCGTCTGACCGTCGGTTTGGGGAGGAAAGCGGTACTTAGATTAAGCGTAGTACCGAGAGCAGATTGAAATGTTTCCCAAAGACGCGAGGTAAACCGAGCATCGCGGTCAGAGATGATGTCACGAGGCGTCCCATGTCGACAGATGATCTCATTGGTGTAGATTCGGGCTAATCGTTCTACCTTATAGTCTTTTCCTATCGGTAGAAAGTAAGCAGATTTGGTTAAACGGTCAACGACAACCCATATGTTGTCGTGACTTGATGGCGTGCGCGGAAGTTTCGTTATGAAGTACATAGCTGTACTCTCCCATTTCCATATAGGAATCTCGGGTTGAACAAGTAAGCCAGAGGGTCTTTGATGCTCGGCCTTGACTTTCGAGCAAGTCAGGCACTTCGAAACATAGAGGGCGATATCTCTCTTCATGCCCGGCCACTAGTACTTGTAGCGCAGGTCCTGGTACATTTTGTCGGCATCGGGATGAATAGAATATCGGGATTTGTGGGCTTCGTCCATCAAAATTTGTTGCAAATCGGTCCGTTTAGGGATCCAGATTTGGTATAGATAATGGAATATCCCATTCGACTTATTCACTAGCTGGGCTCCATCGTTGATAATCCTTTCCTTCTTCAAAGTGCGTTCGGTGAAACAAGCATGTTGGGCTTCGCGGATAAGGGTTTCGAGATCATATTGGGCTTGGATATTACGGGCGCTATGCAAATAGCTCCGTCTACTAAGAGCGTCGACAACGACATTTGCTTTGCCAGGATGATAACGAATCTCACAGTCATAATCTTTGAGAAGTTCTTCCCACCGGCGTTGAGGCATATTTAGTTCCTTCTGGTCAAAGATATGTTGTAGGCTCCTATGATCGGTGAAGATCGTACACTTGGTACCGTAAAGGTAGTGTCGCCAGATCTTTAACGCAAAAACAACTGCGCCTAGCTCGAGGTCGTGGGTTGTGTAGTTCTTCTCGTGGATCTTGAGCTGACGAGATGCGTAAGCAATAACCTAGTCTCGCTGTATGAGAACACGCCAAGGCCAAGGTTCGAGGCATCACAATAGACGATAAAGTCATCGTTTCCATAGGGTAGAGTAAGAACAGGAGCATTGCAAAGCATATACTTGAGGGTTTGAAAGGAAGTCTCTTGTCTGGTTCCCCAAACAAAAGGCTTGTCTTTTTGCATGAGAGAGGTAAGCAGCACAACGATTTTTGAGAATCCTTCGATAAATCGGCGATAATAGCCCGCTAGTCCGAGAAAAGAACGGACTTCAGACGGGTTCTTAGGCGTAACCCAACTCTTGACAGCTTCGATCTTCGCGGGGTCAACGTGAATACCTTGACTATTGACAATGTAACCGAGGAATTGTACCTCCTCTAGCCAGAATTCACACTTGGAGAACTTGGCATAGAGTCGATTTCCCTGGAGTAGCTCGAGAACCAAACGTAGATGTTGTGCGTGTTCGGTTTTCATCTTAGAATTGATCAGGATATCATCGATGAACACGATGATGAAGCGATCAAGAAACGGTTTACACATGCGATTCATCAGATCCATGAAAACCGCGGGTGCGTTGGTTAGACCAAAAGGCATAACGACAAACTTGTAGTGGCCGTATCGAATGCGAAAAGCGGTTTTGGGGATGTCTTCTTCTTGAATGCGCAATTGGTGGTAGCCTGAGCGTAAATCGATCTTGGAGAAACACGTAGCACCTTGTAACTGGTCAAACAAATCATCGATGCGAGGTAGAGGATAGCGATTCTTGATTGTCAGCTTATTCAATTCCTGATAGTCGATGCACATCAGGAATGACCCATCCTTCTTTTTGAAAAAAAGGACTGGTGGTAAACCTGGGAGATCCTCGGGAAAAACGTTAGGGAATAAAGCCTTTATAAAGAAGCTCCTGGAGCTGACTTGAGAGTTCGCGCATTTCGGACGGTGCGAGTCGATAAGGAGCTCTAGCAACAGGATTTGCTCTAGGAATGAGGTCGATTCGAAAGTCGATATCATGACTTGGCGGTAAACCTGGGAGATCCTCGGGAAAAACGTTAGGGAATTCACAAACAACGGGGACGTCTTTCACCTCCTTAACTTCCTTTTTCTTCGCTACTACAATGTGTGCCAGAAAAGCTTGGTATTCCTTGCGGAGATACTTACTATCCTGAACACACGACATGAGTTGGAGTTTCTTCGATGCGACTTCACCATAAACACACAATTGATCACCATTAGCGAACAAAAATAGAATCATCTTATCGAAGCACACAACTTCAGCATGGTTTTCACGAAGAAAGTCCATGCCTGCTATGACATCAAAACTACCGAGCTGCATCGGAATAAGGTCGATAGGAAAGATGTGATTGTTGAGCTCGAGGGTACAATCAAGAAGAACAGAATTGACAGCGACGGTTCTTCCGATGGCGACTTCAACATTGAACGTTGAGGGGAGATGGGCGCGCTTACGATTAAGGAGCTTTTCGAATTCCAACGACACAAAACAGTTTTTGACTCCAGTATCAAATAAACACGAAGCATAAATACCATTCACAAGGAACGTACCATTGACCATGTTGTTATCGGCTTGGGCTTGGCGCACGTTGATGTTGAAAGTTCGAGCGCGCGCTGCTGGCTGCTGTTGTTGCTGTTGCTACTGGTGCTGCTGTTGATGTTGCTGGGGCTGCTGCTGCTGGGGATTTTGCTTCACAACCCGATTGGGGCACATGTTTGCGAAGTGGTTAGGATCACCACATGCAAAGCAGACTCTAGCATTGACTGCGGGTGCCTGAGCCGCTTGTTGGCCTTGAGGAGCAGGAAGTAGAGCTTGATGAGCACTAGCTGGAGCTTGACGAGAACCTGTACGGCAGTTGGCGGTGAAATAGCCGTACATGTTGCAGTGTACACATAATCTGCAGGCGATTCCTACTGGGTGGTGATAGGTTCAGGTTGGGCAGGCCGGGTGAGGACCCGTATAAGCACGCTTTGCAGGCGGTGCTTGGGTTACCGGTGCCGCGACCTGGCGGTGTTGCATCTGCGGCTAAGCTGGTACAGCTTGGAGTGGGGCAGCAGTGGTAACATCACAGTTCTTGTTGCTGGAGTTGCTGTTGTTCTTCCTCTTGCGACGTGAGGCTTTCGAAGACTGAGGGGTAGCGGTGGCTTTAGCGGTTGGTGCGGTGGTAGCTTGATGCAGGTTCTTGGTGGCTTTATCCCATAAGCCAGACTTGACTCGCTTATCGTTGATTTCCGCGGCAAGCAGGTAAGTCTCTTCGATTGTCGCTGGCTTTGAAGCTTGCACAAAATCTGCGACACAGTCGAGTAGAGCTTGAATATACTTCTTGATCGTCATATCAGAAGTCTTGACTTAGTCAGGACAGATTATGCTAAGCTGCTTGAAGCGAGCAGTTAGAGCAGCATTGTCACCATCCTTCTGCTTGATATGCCAGAATTCGTCCTCCAACTTTTGGCGCTCGTGGGGAGGGCATAACTCTTCCAACATGACGTTCTTCAACTCATCCCACGTCAAACCATAAGCTACGTCGGTCACGTTGAGAGTGCGGAGATCATCAGGACAACCACTCTGGTGCAGGGTGACCTTGATCGAATCAAACCATTGAAATAAGGCCGTATGACCATCTTCGCCAGTAAATTCTTTCGGTCCGCAAGCTTTGAACTGCTTGAAGCTGAAAGCAGCTTTGGGAGCATCTTTAGGAGTCTCAGTCCTGGACTCTTCAGAAGACTTGCTAGCATTCTCTTGTAGGTCACTAACGATCTGCAGGACGACTTTTACTATCTGCTCAGCGACGAGTGCTGCAAGGCGTTTGTCTCTCTGTTCTCGGCGAGCATGTCGAGAGTAACGGGGTCCGGATGACGACATTGTCTGCAACAGACATCGCCATAGGACTCAAACACAATATAATCAAATCTCACCTTACACGCCTAGTACTACTAAAGCTCAAGAACATAGTCATGTAACACGTATTCACATAGACATGTAATCACAGATTCACATAAGCACAGAAGTACATAAGCACATAAAGCACTGAAGCATATAAGCACGTACTGTACAGAAACACATGAAGCAGTCATAATACAGAAACCTAGCTATATGTTGCACGTATTCCCTATCCTTCACGGCGCGTATGGTGATTAATCACAGTGATTGCGAGTATTGAGCAGCGATTGCGAATGATAATCAGCGATTTGTAGGCGATCGTGTAGTATGAGTTGTGCGTGTTGATCGAAATAAATTGCGAAAATGAATGAACCACCAAAAATTTAAAACGTATAATCACATAAAACACATAAATTCCACATAAAATCGGCAAATATCAGAGTCAACAGTTGCGGGCTCATAATCGAAACACATAGAAATCGGGAATGGATTGTCTGCGGCTGTGATAGACATTGACTACCCAAAGTGTTTCGACTATTCACAAGGACTTTTGGTACACACTTCGACTTTCGGGACTGGTTTTTGCCTCGATTTTGGGCGATCAGCACACATCCCTCCAGCTACCATGTGACCTCAAGTCGTTGGAGTCCGTCGAGACTTTGGTGAGAGTTTTGTTAAAACAAAATAGGGCACGGAACAAGTCATCAAGGTTCGGGTTTCACCCCTGACTTAATAACCTTGTTCCTAATTTGATAAAAATAGAAAGGGAAATCTGTGTTAAAGTATGGATTTCACTCCTGTTTTAACGCAAATTCTCATGTTTGTAGATAGAAATGCGGGTCGAACAAGGAATTTGGTCGAGAGTTTGCGGTTTTCACACCTAGTCTCGACCTAATCGCTTGCTCATTTTCGAAAATTAGAGTGCAATTATAGTGTAGTGTAAGCGGGTATAGCGAGGTGTAATGTAACACTCATTCTTATAATATAAGTTTTTACCAATAAAATAGAACTAAGCTTTATAAACGTTAAGCCAAAACATTTACGTTATCCTTAGCTTAGTACTTACGAGTTTAACAATTGTTCAAAAGCAACATTAGGATACATAAGTATTCCATCTTTTATATAAGTCTTACTAATAACTAATAATAACAAAAGTTGCGGAACTAGATCTTGAATGTGTTCGGTTCGGAAGCATCGACTTGATCATCATCCACGTACTTGGAATACCTAAAAGCTGGAAATTTTGACAATTATTAGTATTAGAGTCCTTAGAAAATTAGCATAATCGAATCTACGCTCAAAAACGGATTCGATTAACTAAGATATGCAAAATTCAACAAAAGTGACTGGGCTCTACCGTAACTTACGGTAGCCACCGTAAGTTACGGTAGCCACTGGGCAACACTGGTCTGCCGTAAGGCAGTAGAAAACTGCCGTAACAATTTATTCGCTACCGTAAGTTACGGTAGCTACCGTAACTTATGGTAGTTACTGCATATTCTTCATATTTGCTGTTTTGACCCGTTTGTTCCAGTTTCGCACTTTTAAAACATCAAAACACAATACGGGATATTACTTCGTAACAAAGTGACCCATCTTTGGGTTCTTTATGTTCAACACTCACGCTCCCATTACCGGTTTGCGTGTTTAATACGTTACTACCCATCACCCGGGCTTATAGATTACGGATAAGGTACTCCCGTTACCCGGTTTGTACCTACCCTTAATGACTCGCTTGATTTGCCATTATGAAATTCATCATTCAAGCAAACCAAACCACTTAAATCTTCACATTCTAAATTACCAACAAATATCATTGACAAACTAATTTACAATAGTAATGAAGCGTTAGCCACATACCTTAAAGCTTTCCCTTCACGCGAGTGTCCGCACCGGCTTGGCTTCCCGACGCCTCACTTGTGTTGCCTAAAATATACAAGCCAATTATCATTAGAACCTTTCGGCTCATAACTAAAGCTTGTTAACTTTGCCAAACACCACAACTAGTGTCTATTAACATCTTTTAGGCGTTTTGTCAAGCACCTTTTGTGCATACTTTTTAATTAGCCATATCCCTCAAGTTATTGAAGTTTCTAACCAACAAAACTCCTACGTAGACATATCTATTATACCCTTTTTCTATCAAATTTCTGATTATTATGGGTTCAAACATCATCACAACTTCCAGATTTCATGAGTTCCAATCTTATACATCAAAACCCATTTGTTCATTCTTATGCATTCAACTCAATACCTAGTTATAGCATTTGTTCTACTTGTTTTTACCAAAACTTGCTCAGAATCATATAGATTTCACTATCTATATCACAATTTCAACATAAGTTTATCCTAATTGTGCATCATAAATTTCACCAAGAACTTATTACTTTACAGACATCAAATTCTCAACATACCTTATGAAGAGATGATGTTATGGACTTCAATTCATCAAACATGCATGAGATTCGTTTTGATTCTTGGCTGAATTTGAGAGATTTGTGAGGAAGAACAAGACTAGGGTTTTGCTCCCCTTTTTCCCTCCTGGTCGCACACACCTACACGCACACTCGTGTGTGTGGTGTTTTGATTATTTTTTTTTATCTAGTTACGTTTCCATTTTTACAATTTCAGCCCCTTAAGTTTCTTTGTTGGTTTAATGTTATTTAAGTTATCACATAAGCATTTATATTTTAATCGTATGGTATTTATCTACTAATTATTATTTGGGGTGTTACAAGTCCACCCTCCTTAAAGAGGGTTTCGTCACCGAAACCATCATACGCATGTAAAATCTTAAACACATACACGTACCGAATAACGAAGGGTAGAGGCATCTCATTTCCTCTTCACACTCCCAGGTGGTGTCTGATCCTTTTCGGTGCTCCCATTTGATCTTTACGTGATTAATCACTTTGTTTCTCAAGTTTTTTGCCTTACGATCTAAAATCGCAATCGGCTTCACTGCGTAGTTAAGGCTATTGTCCACTTCAATGTCATCATAATGGATGTAAGCTGTTTCTTCGGCTAGACATTTCCGGAGATGTGATACGTGGAACGTGCTATGTATCCCACTCAACTCCTCAGGCAGTTCGAGACGGTATGCTACCTTACCGACCCGCTCGATGATTTTAAATTGCCCAATAAACCTTGGGCTTAATTTTCCCCTTTTCTAAACCGGATTATTCCTTTCCACGGTGATACCTTCAGCATCACCTTATCACCAACTTGAAACTCAATTGGTCTTCTTCGTTTGTCTGCATACGACTTTTGTCGATCGTGAGCCGCTTTCAAGTGAGCTCGGACCAGGTCAATCTTTTCATTCGTGATTCTGACTACATCCTTATGTGCAAGTTCACGCGGACCAACTTCACCCCAACACACCGGGGTTCGGCATTTTCTACCGTAAAGCACCTCGCACGGAGCCATACCGATGCTTGCGTGGTAACTGTTATTATATGAAAATTCAACCAACGGTAGGTAAATACCCAACTACCCCCAAAGTCGATAATGCATGCCCGTAACATATCTTCCAATGTTTGTATTGTTCTTTCACTTTGTCCATCCGTTTGAGGATGGTACGCGGTGCTAATGAACAACTTAGTTCCCATTTGCTCTTGGAAATCGCGCAAGTAGCTTGAAGTGAACCGGGTATCCGTATCGGACACGATGGATACCGGCACTCCGTGGCGTGCTACTATCTCATTAGTGTACACCTCTGACATCTTTTCTGACGTATAGGTTTCTCGGATGGGGATGAAATGGGCACTTTTGGTTAGTCTATCCACAATTACCCAAATGGCATCAAATCCCCGTGTCGTCTTTGGCAGTTTAGTCAACAGGTCCATAGTAATATGTTCCCATTTCCAAACTGGAATATCCAAAGGTTGAAGTTTGCCATATGGCTTTTGATGTTCCGCTTTGACTTGTAATCAAGTCATGCATTTCTCCACATATTTAACCACATCTCTTTTCATCCCCGGCCACCAATAGTTTTGCTTCAAATCTCTATACATCTTAGTTGCTCCGGGATGGATCGAATAGCGAGACTTGTGAGCCTCATCAAGTAGAAGATCTTTAACACCACATGTGTTTGGGACCCAAATCCTACCATTCCGGTATTTCATCCCATTACTTCCTTCAACCAATTCTTTTATCAACCCTTTTATACGCTCTTTCTTCCAATTCTCTTCCTTTACTGCTTCGATCTGGGCTTCTCGAATTCGTTCTAGCAAGCCTGAAGTTACTACCAACTGCATGGACCGTACTCGAATTGGAGTGTATTCATCTTTTCGGCTAAGGGCATCCGCCACCACATTAGCCTTTCCGGGGTGATAGTGGATTTCGCAGTCATAGTCCTTCACTATTTCTAACCAACGCCTCTGCCTCATATTCAACTCCTTCTGATCGAAGAAATACTTTAAACTCTTATGGTCAGTGAAAATAGTACATTTCACACCATACAAGTAATGTCTCCAGATCTTTAAGGCAAAGATTACAGCTGCCAGCTCAAGATCATGAGTTCGGTATTTTGTTTTGTGCAGCTTGAGTTATCTTGAGGCGTACGCAATTACCCTTCCTCTTTGCATCAGCACGCACCCAAGGCCTAGGTGTGATGCATCTGAATATACTACCATATCATTCGTACCTTCAGGTAAAGTGAACACCGGTGCACAGGTTAACTTTTCCTTTAATGTCCGAAATGCCTTTTCTTGATCATCTTCCCAGACGAACTTCTCGTTTTTGCGGGTTAACTTGGTTAAAGGCGATGCAAACTTGGAGAAATCCTGAATGAATCTCCGATAGTAACCTGCCAACCCCAAGAAACTTCTAATCTCGGATGAATTCCTTGGAGGGTTCCATTTTGATACTGCTTCCACCTTCGATGGATCCACCAATATTCCTTCGGCACTTATGACGTGCCCTAGGAATTGTACTTCTCGTAACCAGAAGGCGCATTTCGAGAATTTAGCATATAATCTTTCCCGCCTTAGTATCTTTAACACTTCTCGTAAATGGTTAGCATGATCTACCTCGTTTCTGGAATAAACAAGGATGTCGTCGATAAAAACAATCACCGACCTATCAAGCATCGGCTTGCAAACCCGGTTCATGAGATCCATGAAAGCCGGGGCGCATTCGTTAATCCGAAGGACATCACAAGGAATTCGTAATGTCCATATCGCGTACGGAACACCGTCTTTGGTACATCTTCCTCCTTTACCCTCAATTGGTGATAACTCGATCTCAAATCGATTTTTGAAAACCAGCTAGCGCCTTGCAATTGATCGAACAGGTCGTCGATCCTCGGGAACGGGTATAGATTCTTTACCATGAGTTTATTTAACTCCCGATAATCAATACACATCTGCATGCTCCCGTCTTTCTTCTTTACAAACAGCACTGGCGCTCCCCAAGGAGATACACTACGCCGGATGAATCCCTTATCAAGAAAATCTTGTAATTGGGACATTAATTCTTGCAATTCCGACGATGCCAGTCTGTATGGTGCTTTAGCTACTTGTTTAGCACCCGGAATCAATTCAATCCCGAACTCTATTTCACGCTCTGGTGGTATCCCGGAAGATCCTCGGGAAAGATGTCTTTGAATTCACGCACCACGGGTACGTCTTCAATCTTTGGCTTTTCTTTTTCCACATCACGTACATAAGTTAAATATGCCTTACACCCGTGTAGTATAAACTTGCGGGCTTCTATCATAGAGCATACCATGGGATTACAAGCCTTCTCCCCATAGATGATGACACGCTTTCCGCTCGGAGACGTTAAGTGTATCTCCTTACGTAAGCATATCACTTTAGCGTGGTAGCGAGACGGCCAGTCCATTCCAACTACCACTTGAAATTCACCCATGGACATGGGTATTAAATCAATGGAGTATTCCTCGCCATCGATATTCAATTTGCGTTCCCGACATACATCACAAACAATAAAACTTTTGTTATTACCTACTTCTACTTCCATTGGCATAGGTAACTTTGTTAATGTAAACAAAGGGTTTTGAATGAATCTAAGTGAAACAAAAGACTTATTCGCACCCGTATCAAATAAAACACGTGAAAGGACAGAATTTACAGTAAATATACATGTAACTACATCAGGTTCCATCTTTGCTTCAGCAGCAGTGATTTGGAACGACCTTGCCTTAGACTTTGGGGTTTCATTCTTGGAGTCAGCACCCACTTTCCTTCCCATCAGTTCCGAACATTCTGACTTTTTATGACCCGACTGATAACATTTATAGCACACCGTCACTTTGTCTGGGCAGTTTGAAACCCCATGCCCTGTTTTGCCACATGCAACGCAAGGTTTGTTCTTAAAGTAACATTCGCCTTTATGAGCGCGTCCACATATCTTACAACTCGGGGAACCTCCTTTCGCATTTCCCTTCTTTGAAGATTCAGCTACCTTTGACTTCTTGGTGGGACTTGGGTTTTCATCCAAGGCTCTTCTCTCGCCTCTTTCAACTTGCCTTTTCAATTCAATCTCACGCTCTCGCGCCGCATTGATTATGTCGGTGAGGCTTTCGTAATGTGAGGGAGTCATAAACTCCCTATATTCAGCCCTAAGCATGGTATGATAGTAATAGATTTTCTGTTCTTCGGTTTTGACCAACTCATCACAAAACTTGAGCTTATCCATAAACGTCCCCGTAATTTTATCAACGGTTTCACCCTTTTGCCTCATTTGCATGAATTCTTCTTTTATCTTATTGATTACCACCTTGGGGCTATAATGTTTGAGAAATGGTGTTTTGAAATCTTCCCAAGTCATCGCCTTCGTTGCTTCAACACCCCTTTCATTTCTGAGGTTGTCCCACCAATCCTTGGCTTGGCTTCTAAGTTGGCCAGTTCCATAAGCCACGAAATCGCTTTCATCACAATGCATTCGTTCGAAAACACCCTCGATATCGCTTATCCACCTTTGACAAGCAATTGGATCCACCTCTCCGTTGAAGATCGGGGGTTTACACGCCATAAATTTGTTATAAGAACAACCTTTCTTTTCTTTGGCCTTGCCTCTATCATTGGTAAGGTCTTCTCTTAATTCACTCATCTTTTCCTCCATAGTCAAAAGTAATGTGTTTTGCATCCTTTCCATAAATCTTGGTAGGCTAGCTTCAATTGCCCTTCCGACTTCCTCGGAAATCTTTTATTTCAACTCATCGGTAGTGATGGATAGGATATTGTCACTAGCACCTCCCGACATCTTCTTGCTGAAATGTTAAAATAATTCGTTCAATCACTCTCATGCCTTTACACGAGAATTTATACTCACTATTCGGTCAAGTATACAACTTGCCTTAACCGTTTATGCTAAGTGTACTTCCCGGGTTCGAGTATGTTATTATACTCCTCCCGTACACATTAAATAATTGTTCCTTCTAGTCTTTTAATTTAGAATTTACTTCAAATAAATTCTTACCAGATGTTGATCAAGCCTTGAACCGAACACATTTGTCTTTAACCTTAGCTCTGATTACCAACTTGTAACACTCATTCTTATAATATAAGTTTTTACCAATAAAATAGAACTAAGCTTTATAAACGTTAAGCCAAAACATTTACATTATCCTTAGCTTAGTACTTACGAGTTTAACAATTGTTCAAAAACAACATTAGGATACATAAGTATTCCATCTTTGACATAAGTCTTACTAATAACTAATAATAACAAAAGTTGCGGAACTAGATCTTGAATGTGTTCGGTTCGGAAGCATCGACTTGATCATCATCCACATACTTGGAATACCTAAAAGCTGGAAATTTTGACAATTATTAGTATTAGAGTCCTTAGATGTTGATGCATATGTCTGTCGACTTCGTCTTGTATCGAGTCTTGTTTTAGATTAGAAAGATCAGGGCACGATATTCGAGAAAAATGTCAAAATTATGTTTATAGGCATTTCACACGAAATGACATGTAGGGCATTTCTCACGAAATGTTATTTCGTGTGAGTTGGTTTCGTACGAAATAGGGCAGCCTATAAATACTCGTGTCTTGGATCTCATTTGTAACTTTCCGGTTTCAGAGTCGAACTGCTGCCGAAGTGTCTACTCGCTGTAAAACGTTGTTATATCAATCAAAAGACAATTTAAAGTGAATTGCAAGCTGAATCAACTCGATACGTTTGTTTCCGCCTCTCGTATTGAGGAAAAACTCTTCTGAATGACTCATTATGGTCGCACGACGATCCTACAAGTGGTATCAGAGCTCAAGAGGAAGAGTTCTTACCATTTCAGCCGCAAAATCTGATTTCTACATTTTCTTTTCAAAATTAAACAAATTTTCACGGTCAAAATGGTTTGATTTTCACACATTATAACCGAAATTGTGTTTTAACAAAGCCTTGAAAGAATTAGATCTAAAATTAAACTAAAACCTATTCAATTTGACAAAATCATGGCCGAATTGATGACATCAGCAGTATTTCGCACAGAATAGCATATGTTTCATCCATTTCGCACGAAATACCACATTCATTTCGCACGAAATAGTTTGGGTTACTTCCATTTCGCACGAAAAGGGCATTTCGCTTGAAACTTCACATCAGAATTTTTATTTCGTACGAAATCAACTTATTTCATATCAAGTTGTCCTTTCATTTGAACTATTTCGCACGAAATCAGTATTTCGTTTGAAAGTGCTATTTCGCATAAAAGTTCATTTCGTTTGAATTGTGCTATTTTGTTTGAAAGATTAAGTTTGTGAGATTTTGATACCGAATCATGGAAGAAGAATTTTACAACGCCTTTGCTACTCCAATTACCATTGCACAGAACACAATGTTAGAAAATGAAACGGGCACTATGCAAAAACCGCCAAAGCTCATGAATATTGAGGAGTATAAAGGAAAGGAGGAGCGATTCGAAAATTGGGTTCAAGCAAATTATTTGGATGCTTGGGAATGTGTTGAAACAAAATATGTTAGACCGGTGAATGATGATGAAGAGGTTATTGCAATTAAAGATCTAAGTGTTGAAGAGAAAAAGAAATACAAAGATGAAAAAATGATGACAAGTCTATTACATCAAGCTGTGAAAGAAGATATCTTGGTTTTATTGCAACAGAATGGAACTGCATATTCAATCTGCAAAGCATTAAAATCAAAGTTTGTTGGAAGTAAAGAGATGATCAAGAATAAAAATTCACTTTTGAAAAAAGAGTTCGATTTATTTCGTGGTTTGAGAACTGAAAACACTAAACACATCATCGAAAGATATTGCAATTTGTTAGTTAACATGAAGAGGGTGAGCATCACAAAAGATAATGAAGAGTTGATTGAGAAGCTGGCTGATGCATTGCCACATGAAACTTGGGGCACGTATCTTATGATGTTGAGAAATAAAAAAGATTTTGGGAATCTAACACTGGGAAAGTTCATTGAAAAACTTGAAGCTCAAGAGATGGAACAAAGAAAGATCTCTAGAATGAAGGATTTTGATAGTGAACAAGATATTGGACTTTATTACAAAGGAGGTATCAATGATAAGACAAACATGTCACCAAAGATCGAAACTGCATTCAATGCTAAAAGTTCATCTGGAGGGTCATCTAAAGAATCAAACAGCAAAATGAGTTTTTCTTCATATCCATCATTTGATCCAAATGTTTCAGCGACAAACAATGGCAAAGTTCTACAATGCAATATTGCACTAAATCTTGAAAATGATCAAAATTACTCAGAAGAAGTTGCAAAAAGCCACATGTCTTTGTTAGTGACTGTGTTAGAATCGTATGGGAGTTTAGTAGCAGGAAGGATCGGAAATCCAATGTTGACAAAAGAGGATTACGATCAGATTGATGCTGAAGAAATGGATTTAATGGATATAAAGTGGTGTATGGCAAGTGTGTTGAGAAGATCTGAGAAATTCAAACAGATCACAGGAAGACATGATTTCCGTGATGCAAATGTTTCTACTTTAGGATTTGATAAATCTAAAGTTACTTGTTTTTGTTGCAGGGAAAAAGGGCATTTCAAGCGTGAATGCACAAATCGCGAAGCAAGTGGAGCTCAAAATCCGTTCAACAACAATGATTACTATCGGAAAGCGATTTATCATCAAGTTGCTCAACAACCACATCAACAACAATCACAAACTGCTCATGCTAAGAAGGAGATTGAAGAATCAAAGAAAGCATATTTGATGAGTAAATTGATCGATCAAGATGATGAAAGATTACCAAAAGGTTTCAGCTGGGACAACTATTGTCCAGATAAAGAATTCTTGGCTAAAGCATTTGTTGCTAGAGTTGCTGAAGACAGTGATAATGATAATGATTATTATGCAAACAGAATGAAAGAGCACTTAAGAATGCTAGAAGAGAGTGATAGTGATGATGGAAAAGTTCGAAAGAAAAAGAAGAAAGTTAAAAAACAAGTTAGCAGTGATGATGAAGAAGTCCTTGTGATAAAGAAAAAGGTAAAAGAAGTTCCAGCTTTCACAGTTAAGGCAGAAGCTAATGCACAAAAGATTCCAGTGAAATGTGAAACCTGTGAAACAGTGAAGAAACAAAACAGCACTCTAATTCACAACATGAACAGATTGAAAGAATCCTATGATGTTCTTAACAAAGCAATGAATCAGTACAATCAATCAAGCAGTGAACAAACAACAGCTATGAAGACGCTTCAATGAGCTTTTATGACAAAGCAGAAAATTATCAATAATTACATTGAGAAATGTGTTGTACTGGAACAAAAACTGGAAACTCATAGGATTGAAACAGAAAGAGTAAATAGGTTGTTAAAAAGTTACTCATGTACTTCTTATGTTATTGACAGGATTTATCCAACAGTGGAAGGCATGAAGGCGTTTGAAGAAGAGGATACTGAAGAAAAGATTTCTGGTAAGAAACCTAGTGCAAGTTATACCAAGTGTCCACCTCCGCTTGAAAATGGATATTCTCCTCGAAATCCAAATTCAGAAAGAGTCAAAAAGGCAACAAATTTACAGTGGGAATCTGAGTCTTCAGATAATTTGCCAGAAAGTATTGATGTCACTTTCACATCGTCTGACACTAATCATGAGTCAGAGTTAATAAAGAAAGTGGTCGATCAGGTGTTGGATAAAGATGAAACCGAGGAGTCAAAGTCGGAGTCAAATTCAGAGTCAAAGTATGAAACTTCAAGTCCAACAGTCAAAAAGAGCAAAAGGGTTTACAATAAAGAGTTTTTGTTATCAAAATCTAATTTGAATGATGAAACATTTAAAGTGGCTTATACTTTGAATGATTCTGACAAATTATATTCTGATGAAGAATTTCCAATAAGAGGTGTTAAACCAGAAATGATAAAAAAGGTTTTCAAACTAACAGAAATTAATATTTCTGAAATAAAAGATGAAAATCTTTCTGAAAAACCTAAACCTTACACCTCAAGAGTTCAACAACGTTTAAACAAGAAAAAGGGTTACAGTTCTGGTTCAGGTTATCGAAAGAAACCAAACCATAACGGTAATTTCAAAAGGAAGGGTCTTGGATTTATTCCACCGAAAAATCATAAAAATGAGAAAACTTATAAAACAAAAACTGTTTTTGTTACAGGAATATCATCTGAAGAAAAAAAAGAGCAATTGTTCAGAAAGCAGACAAATAAAGAATTCCTTGCTAAGAAGCAAGAAGAAATGAAGAAGGATGTTGCTCAGAAAAAGGAAACAAGAACCTGTTTTCAATGCAAAACAGTTGGTCATATTGCCAGAAATTGTCCAAAGGCAATCCAAACAAAACAGGGAGTTTCTTTTAAACTGAAAGAAAAGATGGTTGAGAATGAATCACCAATCAAACCTTTTATAGTTTTCAAAAACTCGAAATTTGAGGTTGGTGAATGTTCAAAAAGTTTTTACAAAAGAAAAGCAAATCTTAACAACCAAAAGTGGGTTGTTAAGAAATCTGATGATAGTTCTAGTAATGATTCTGATTCGTCAAAATCAGAGGAGTTATTTTCTGGCTATGAATCTGATTCCACAAAGTCAGAGGAGCCACAAGTTGAATCAAAAGTTGAAAAATCAGTACCGCCAATGGATGATGCAAATTTTCCACCATTGAGGGCTGAAAATTTTAAACAAAAAGTTGGTAAAGTTGAGATTTCGAATCAATTCTTTTCTGAAAAGAAAGAATTTGATGTTGAAAAAGCTTTTAACCCCAAAGTGAAACATATTTTTGGAAAAATGATTGATGGAAAAGTCAAAGGGGTGAAGGAATTTTATGAGAAAAAGATGAAAGGAAAGAAACCGAGTGTTGATAACTCGGAATCTCCCAAGGTCTGTCAGGCTTGGGAGAACCTTTTTAACTGAAAAACCTGACTTGCCGGAGCTTCCAAGTTGGTAATCGTGGAGCAGGAATCGGCATCATTCTTGAATTATGTTTGTTTGGATGAACCTACAAGTGGTTATTGGTTTGTTCCTACAAGTGGTGAATCAAGGACATTAGGTTGTACTTGATTAATTTTTTTTACAAGTTTTTGTGAAGATAAACAAAGTGATGAGTTTAACCCCTAACCTACAAGTGATTTCAACAAAACTTATTTTCCGGAAAAATCATTTGATTAAAACAAACTTAAGTGTTTTGAAATCATAATGGGAAAATAGTTTGTTGTAAGGGGGAGTTCTGATTGTTTATGCCAAGTGGATGGCGAATTGAAGCAATTCACAACAGTTGTCATTTTTTTGTATAGTTTGTTTTCAAATTTTTTATGATTTTGAATTTTAGGGGGAGTAAGAAATTTCAGAAAATCCAAAAACATTTGAAAATTTGAAAAAGCCAAAAACATGATAAAATCAAAAACGAGTTTTGTTGTGAAAAAGAGGAAATGATAGTACATCAGTAGACTATCACAGCATGCTAATGAATTGAAAAGTCAAATGTGATAAACGATCTCACTGATGATGTGCCAGTAGATTTTTGCACATTTAGTAGATTGTGTCGAGATATAAACCTAAATTTCAAACTTACTTATCTCGTGGGGAACATCTCTCGGATATATGGGTAACCCCCGAAATCTTGTTTGAAAGGTCCCTCTTTCTGAGATACTAGGTCTTTATGCTTAGTGATATCTGGGGTATTATCCCGGGACTTCTGGTTTTGCGGAAGCAATGGCCTAGTCCCTGTATAATATTTTTCGCTTGCTTGAAATATAGCACCACCCTCAGCATAAAAATGCTAATCATGTGCTGGTGAAGAAAATATTCTCTAAAGGGAACACACCTAAAGTCGAAGCCATTATCTCTCTGATTTTGCGGAAGCAATAGCCTGAGCTCTCATGGCCCTCGCATTTAACCCTTTACAGATATCATCTAGGTATACTCACATGTAAGACTGAATATTGGGATTTGGATACGGGAGTATATTCTGAGGTGGGACACATGAATAAGTTCAAGTTTCTAAAACACTAATCTCGTATCTCGAAACAGTTGAACTTTGTGTGAAAATTTAAGTGGATCAGTATACTGACAATCTAAGTGAATCGTTTAGAACTTAAAATGTTTATAGCTTAACGGTGTTAGTGATTTGTCTCATAAACTGATATGATCCTCTTACACAAACTCACAAAAATATTGTTTGTAAATATTTCTTTACTGCATTCTCTTTCAAGTTCAAAAGTCTAAAAAGATTTTCAGTATGTTTTAGCATAAAATTTTGAAAAATACAAAAAGATTTTCGACATCTGATGGTGAAAAGCTGATTTTCAAAATTCCGAGTGCTAAACATGATGAACTGGTTTGGGAGAGTTTGTTTCAGATGTTTGAGATGAAAAATTGTTTGAAAAGAAAAATGGTATTTCTACAAGTAGTTCATCAGAGATTAACATTGTAAAATCATTTATTGTTTGATTAATATCTGCAATTGGTATATAAATTTGTCAAATTTTAAAATTTGTGAAATTTATTGTGCGGTAGAGATTTGTACAGGAAACAGTATTGAGTAAGAGCCAGCCACAGATCTTGGGATAAAAGATGAAAGAGCAGTTTCAGTTTATGGATCAACATTCAAGGGGGAGTTTGAATGTTAGAAAGCCAGATTGAGATCTGAAAAAGAGAGAAGACTGAGGATGTTTTACACTGTCAGATACTTCGGAGAGAATGAGAAGACTGATAAAGACTGAAGATTGAAGACTCGACACTGAAGACTTCGTCAACATCCAAGGGGGAGTCTGTTGATGCATATGTCTGTCGACTTCGTCTTGTATCAAGTCTTGTTTTAGATTAGAAAGATCAGGGCACGATATTCGAGAAAAATGTCAAAATTATGTTTATAGGCATTTCGCACGAAATGACATGTAGGGCATTTCGCATGAAATGACATAGTCATTTCATACGAAATAGAGCCTTGGGTCATTCCGCACGAAATGTTATTTCGTGTGAGTTGGTTTCGTACGAAATAGGGCAGCCTATAAATACTCGTGTCTTGGATCTCATTTGTAACTTTCCGGTTTCAGAGTCGAACTGCTGCCGAAGTTTCTACTCGCTGTAAAACGTTGTTATATCAATCAAAAGACAGTTTAAAGTGAATTGCAAGCTGAATCAACTTGATACGTTTGTTTCCGCCTCTCGTATTGAGGAAAAACTCTTCTGAACGACTCATTAAGGTCGCACGTCGATCCTACATTAGAAAATTAGCATAATCGAATCTACGCTCAAAAACGGATTCGATTAACTAAGATATGCAAAATTCAACAAAAGTGACTGGGCTCTACCGTAACTTACGGTAGCCACCGTAAGTTACGGTAGCCACTGGGCAACATTGGTCTGCCGTAAGGCAGTAGAAAACTGCCGTAACAATTTATTCGCTACCGTAAGTTACGGTAGCTACCGTAACTTACGGTAGTTGCTGCATATTCTTCATATTTGCTGTTTTGACCCGTTTGTTCCAATTTCACACTTTTAAAACATCAAAACACAATACGGGATATTACTTCGTAACAAAGTGACTCATCTTTGGGTTCTTTATGTTCAACACTCGCATTCCCATTACCGGTTTGCGTGTTTAATATGTTACTACCCATCACCCTGGCTTATAGATTACGGATAAGGTACTCCCGTTACCCGGTTTGTACCTACCCTTAATGACTCGCTTGATTTGCCATTATGAAATTCATCATTCAAGCAAACCAAACCACTTAAATCTTCACATTCTAAATTACCAACAAATATCAATGACAAACTAATTTACAATAGTAATGAAGCGTTAGCCACATACCTTAAAGCTTTCCCTTCAAGCGAGTGTCCGCACCGGCTTGGCTTCCCGACTCCTCACTTGTGTTGCCTAAAATATACAAGCCAATTATCATTAGAACCTTTCGGCTCATAACTAAAGCTTGTTAACTTTGCCAAACACCACAACTAGTGTCTATTAACATCTTTTAGGCGTTTTGTCAAGCACCTTATGTGCATACTTTTTAATTAGCCATATCCCTCAAGTTATTGAAGTTTCTAACCAACAAAACTCCTACTTAACAAGTAGACATATCTATTATACCCTTTTTCTATCAAATTTCTTATTATTATGGGTTTATACATCATCACAACTTCCTGATTTCATGAGTTCCGATCTTATACATCAAAACCCATTTGTTCATTCTTATGCATTCAACTCAATACCTAGTTATAACATTTGTTCTACTTGTTTTTACCAAAACTTGCTCAGAATCATATAGATTTCGCTATCTATATCACAATTTCAACATAAGTTTATCCTAATTGTGCATCATAAATTTCACCAAGAACTTATTACTTTACATACATCAAATTCTCAACATACCTTATGAAGAGATGATGTTATGGACTTCAATTCATCAAACATGCATGAGATTCGTTTTGATTCTTGGCTGAATTTGAGAGATTTGTGAGGAAGAACAAGACTAGGGTTTTGCTCCCCTTTTTCCCTCCTGGTCACACACACTTGTGTGTGTGGTGTTTTGATTATTTTTTTTATCTAGTTAAGTTTCCATTTTTACAATTTCAGCCCCTCAAGTTTCTTTGTTGGTTTAATGTTATTTAAGTTATCACATAAGCATTTATATTTTAATCGTATGGTATTTATCTACTAATTATTATTTGGGGTGTTACATGTAACCTCGTGCTAACCCCTACAGGGTATACACAAGTCGGTCTGTTGGTACTTAGACGATAGACTAGGTCGTTCTAAGACATCGACCCGGACTAGGTCGAGTCTTGCCTAATTCCCTATAGTTATGGCTCTGATACCAATCTGTCACACCCCAACCGATGGCGGAAACATCGGGGCATGGCACTGAGCGAAACAGATTGTCCAGAAGTTTCCATAACAACTACGATTCCCAATTATTTAAAAGCATCACGTCCCATACCATGACATAATAAGTAGCATAGTTATTACAGAAAAAAATCAAGACAAGTAGTTCTGTTCCGACAACTCAGATTTCACAATAGACAATTTATTTATTTGTTTCTAGGATTCTTTCCTAGCCTCGATTTCATCACACAGCAAACAAGGAGTCCTAGCATCTTATGCACCTGCCACATACGTTAAAGTAACAGTCAATACACATAGTGTAAAGGTGAGCATACAAGTTTAATAATAGCATAGTAGAGTTCGAAATCGATTACGCATAACCAGTATGTAACACCCCGTGTTTCGAAAGTCAAAGTCAAGATTGAAGTCAAAGGAAGAAAATATTGCTAATTGCGATCTGTCACTCCTTGCTTAATTCCTCTTTTGACTTCTTTGACTTGTAGTTAGTCTCTTTATGCTTTTCCGTTAGTTGTATTATGTGGAGTATTTATTATTAACCGAGGTTTAATCGCTATTTATCGATGTTTATCGCATGTTTTATCGCTTTATCGTTTATCGCAATCGCACTCGCAACTCGAATTATGCGTCTGCTTATGATTCTTATGTGTGTGTGCCCTTTATGTGTTACTTGTACATGTTATTTATGTTTTATGATGTGGTGATTAATCAAAACGCAATCGCAACTCAATCGCAATCGAATCGCAAACGCTAAACGCAAGTTAAATAGGATGATTGTATGATGATATAGTAGTTGGGATTAAAAGTAATTTGAATAAGAAACTCTATCGTATCGCAACGCTCAACACACAAATCGAAACTGCAGAACTCATCGCGCCGAGCACTCGAATCGAGTGGCCAGCCGACCGAGCTGCCACCCGATCGGGCTGCCACTCGATCGACCAGCCACTTACTCCCTTTTCCTTTTATAGAAACCCTATAAATACCCTCATATGTCAACAACACTTGATGTTGACAGCCCTCTCCCTCTCCACTCGCTCCAGCCGTTATTTCTTCATATTTCTCGCGATTCTTGTAAGTTTTCCACCTAAACCTTGTACTTTCTTAATCTACACGCACTCCTACACCTTTCTATTTTTTGAATCTTAACTGTTAACCGTGAAATCACTAGATTTGAGGTGTTCTAGGATGATGTCATCATGGTGTTCTTATGAACTTCGTGTTTTGGCTTCAATCCACCAAGAACAACTTAGATCTGAATGATTTCTACACAAATAAGCAAGGATCTTTCATAGATCTAAACATATTCATGATGAAAATGATTGAAAGATGGTTTTCCAACCTTCTTTCAACTCTTTTACACTCAATGCACTCAAAACCGATGGAATCGGAGCTTGTTCTAATGTTCTACTCTTTCTTGTGGATGTGTTGGTTCAAGATCTGGATTCTATCCATGAGGTTACTGATTTCGAGTTAAACATGGAATACCGTCTCGAACAGTTAACTGGTCGGACTAGGGTGGTTCCTGTCCGATCGGGTCACTAAGGCTTGACGAGGTTTCTGTTGTTTAGCACGTTATCAAATAGTCTCGAGAAAACTTCAAACTGTCAAAACAACAAAGGAAGAAGACGATCAGGTCAACTAGGATGGATTGCTGTCTGATCGGATTACCGTCCGATCGGATTGCCACCCGACCGGACTGCCACCCAATCGGATTGCACCTTGGGCTCCACACTTAACTTTTATTTCAACATTTTGAGGTTTTGAACATTGAACGGATTGTCGTCCGATCGGATTGCCACCCGACCATGTGATGTTTGACTTCAAACACTTAAACAATTTTCAACATGTTTAGTACGTACGGATTGCCATCCGATCGAGTGACCATCCTGCTGTGAACTTGTTCTCAATCTGAGAAGTCTCGCCAATCGGATTACAACCCGATCGAACGGTCGTTCGATCGACCGACCTGAAAGGTAGAGATACTTCTCTATTTTCAAAAATGCTACAACGAAAACTTCAAAAGAAAAGCCACCATACACAAACACATCCATCCCAAACGAGGTAACAATCCACTCGCACGGTCACCCGATATGATGACCGTCTGAACGGATTGTCACCCGATCGACCGGCCACCCGATCGGATTGCCGTCCGATCAGATTACCGTCCGATCGGATTACCGTCGAATCCATTGATACTTCACACCATTTTACACATCGCTTATCGTTATTGCTATCGTTCTGATCAGGCTAATCTCACTCTAAGCGTTCCCTTCAATCCATCATCGCTGTGAATATACTCGAGCCCTTTTTGCTTTACGCACTTTTGGGTGTTACATACGTTACTTATACTAAATCACATAGAACACACTATGCAATACTTTAACGCTAACCGTTACTGCATGTTATACGTGACTTAATGAATGCTTGTTTGTTATGTTTACACATGGAATGCTGTCTACCTGCCTTGGCAACGATAGTACTATAGTTTGGACTCAGCACCTGTTCACTCAGGGGTTGTTAAGGACAATTAATTATATGGCTCACAGTGGTGAGTGTGTATTACGAACTGCCTTGGGCAGTCAACCCGCAGTCATTGGTATCGATAGGTTCATGGAGATAACTAACGTGCTTCATTTCACACTGTGTACGTGCTGGTTATGCGTAAACGAATTTAGAACTCTATTATATCTATCAAACTTGTATGCTCACCTTTACATTATGTGTATTGACTTTTACTTTAACGTATGTGGCAGGTGTTTAAGATGTTTAGATGCTTGGCTTGCTGTGAAATCGAGGCTAGGAAAGGTCTAGAAACAAATAAACGAATTGTCTGTATTTGAAATCTGAGTTGTCGGACCAGAACCATTTGACTAGATTTTGTCTGTAATAATTATGTTACTTTTTATGTCATGGTATGGGGTGTGATGCTTTAAATAATTGGTAATTATAGTTGTTATGGAAACTTCTGGACAGTCTGTTTCGCTTAGTGCCACGCCCCGATGTTTCCGCCATCGGTTGGGGTGTGACAGATTGGTATCAGAGCAATAACTATAGGGAATTAGGCAAGACTCGACCTAGTCCGGGTCGATGTCTTAGAAACGACCTAGTCTATAGTTAGGTACCAACAGACCGACTTGTGCACACCCTGTATGGGTTATGTACGAGCTTACTTGTTATTTCTCGCTATTCTCGCCTACGCTACACCATCACTGCACTCTAGTTTTCAAAAATGAATGAGAAATTAGGTCGAGATTATGTGTGAAAACCACAAACTCTCGACTAAATTGCTTGTTCGACCCGCATTTTATCTACAAACAGGAGAATTTGCGCCGAATCAGGAGTGAAATCCATACTTTGACTCATAATTTCTCCTTTATTTTATCAAAAACAGGAACAAATTCGTTAAGTCAAGGGTGAAACCCGAACCTCGACGACTTATTCCGATCTCTATTTTGTTTTACAAAACTCTCACCAAAGCCTCGACGGACTCCAACGACTTGAAGTCACGCTGAAACTGGAAGGATGCATGTCATTCGCCCAGATTCGAGGCGAGAGCACAGTCCCGAAGGCCAAAGTGTGTACCAAAAGTCTTTATGGACGTCTAAATAGCCGCAGACAATCTATTCTCGATTTTTATGTGTTTCGATTCTGAGCTCGCTACTGCCGACTCTGATATTTGTCGTTTTATGTGGATTTTATGTGCTTTATGTGATTTTATCTGTTTATGTGTTACGAATTTTGCTGATTTATTCGCTTTTCTCTTTTCGCTTTGATCGACACACACGACTCGCACTGCACATCTACCACAAAACGCTGACAAATCGCTACTATTTATGGAACCACCGTACGCCATGTTGCTCGATGTATATTCACTAATCGCAATCGCTATTCCTGAATGCTCGCGGACTTTGAATGATAAGTTTCTGTATTCTGACTGCCTCTTATGATTATGTGCTTCTGTGCTTTTGTGTTTCTGTGCCTTACGTGCCTATGTACTTCTGTGCTTATGTGAATCTGTGGTTATGTGCCTACGTGTTTACATGATCGTATTCCTGAGCTTTGGTAGTATTAGACGTGTGAGGTGAGATTCGATTATATTGTGTCTGAGTCCCATGACGATGTCTGTTGCAGACATTGTCGTCATCTGGACCCCATTACCCACGAGTTACTCGTCAAGAACAGAGAGACAAACGCCTTGCTGCACTCGTCACTAAGCAAGTGGCAAAAGTCGTTCCTCAGATCATGAGTGAACTATACGAGAATGTGAGCAAATCTTCTGAAGAGTCTAGGACTGAAGCTCCTAAAGCTACTACTAAACTTGCTTTTAGCTTCAAACAGTTCAAAGCAGCGGACCAAAAGAATTCACTGGCGAAGATGGCCCTACGGCTTTGTTTCAATGGTTCGATTCAATCGAGGTCACCCTGCGTCAGAGTGGATGTCCTGACAATCTCCGCACTCTGAATGCTACCGGCGTCTTCCAGTCCCACGCATTACACTGGTGGACGGCCGAGAGAAACAAACGCTGAAATGACGCAGCTTATGGTTTGTCATGGGATGAGTTATAGAACGTCATGCAAAAAGAGTTTTGCCATCCCCATGAGCGCCAAAAGCTGGAGGACGAATTCTGGCATCTAAAGCAGAAGGATGGTGACAATGCTGCTTTGACTGCTCGCTTCAAGCAACTCAGTATTATCTGTCCTGATCAAGTCAAGACTGCTGATATGACGATCAAGAAGTACATCCGAGCTCTGCCGGATTGTGTTGCAGATTTTGTGAATGCTTCAAAGCCAGCGACAATCGAAGAGACCTACCTGCTTGCCGCTAAAATCAATGACAAGCGAGTCAAAGCTGGATTTTGGGATAAAGCTACCAAGAACCTGCACCAAGCCACCGCCGCACCAGCCGCTGAAACCGCCGCTGCTTCTCAATCATCAAAGTCCTCGCGTCGCAAGAGGAAGAACAACAGCAACTCCAGCAACAAGAACTGTGCTGTCACTACCACTGCTGCCCCGCTCCAAGTTGTACCAGCTCAACAGCAAGCTCAACACCGCCAGGTTGCGGCACTGGTAACTCAGGCACCGCTGGCAAAGCGTGCTTACACTGGCCCTCACCCTGCTTGCCCGACATGTACTTATCATCATCCGGTGGGTATTGCTTGCAGATTTTGTGTGCACTGCAACATGTACGGCCACTTCATCGCTAACTGCCGTACAGGTCCTCGACAAACACCTCCTCAAGCTACTGCTCATCAAGCTCTACTTCCAGCTCCTCAAGGCCAACAAGCGGCTCAGGCACCCACGATCAACTCCAGAGTCTGCTTCGCGTGTCGTGATCCCAACCATTTCGCGAACATGTGCCCGAACAGGGTTGTGAAACAAGAGCCCCAGCAGTAGCAGCCTCAGCAACAGCAGCAGCAACAGCCTCAACAGCAACAGCAACAAGCCGCCCGCGCCAGAACTTTCAACATCAATGCGCGCCAAGCCCAGGATGACAACAATGTGGTTAATGGTACGTTTCTCGTGAATGGTTTATATGCTTCGTGTTTGTTTGATACTGGAGCCGATAACTGTTTTGTGTCGTTTGGATTCGAGAAGCTCCTTAATCATAAGCGCTCCCCTCGACGTTCGATGTCGAAGTTTCCACCGGAAGAACCGTCGCTGTCGATTCCGTTCTCCGTGATTGTACTCTTGAACTCAACAATCACATCTTTCTGATCGACCTTATCCTGATGCAACTCGGAAGTTTTGACATCATAGTAGGCATGGACTTTCTTCGTGAAAACCATGCTGAAGTTGTGTGCTTCAATAAGATGATTCGATTCTCGCTCGTGAATGGTGATGAATTATGTGTTTATGGTGAAACTCCCTCGAATGGTCTTAAGCTCATGTCGTGTGTCCAAGCTAGCAAGTATCTCTGCAAGGAATACAGAGCTTTCTTGTCTAATATTGTAGTAGCAGAGGAGGTAAAGAAAGGAAAGACAGGAGTGAAAGACGTTCCTGTGGTTCGTGAATTTCCTAATGTGTTTCCTAATGATCTTCCCGGTCTACCGCCAAGTCGTGATATCGACTTTCGTATCGACCTCATTCCTGGAGCAAACCCTATTGATAGAGCTCCTTATCGACTCGCTCCATCCGTAATGCGTGACCTCTCGAGTCAGCTCCAGGAATTGCTTGATAAAGGCTTCATTCGCCCGAGCACCTCTCCATGGGGCGCACCAGTCCTTTTCGTCAAAAAGAAGGATGGGTCGTTCAGGGTGTGCATCGACTATCGGGAATTGAATAAGTTGACAATCAAGAATCGCTATCCCCTGCCTCGCATCGATGATTTGTTTGACCAGCTACAAGGTGCTACGTGTTTCTCGAAAATCGATCTACGCTCAGGCTATCACCAACTACGTATCCAAGAGGAGGATATATGCCACACCCCTTTCTTAGGCGGAAGCATGAGGTGTGATCATGAAAGGTTTTCATTGCATACGATTGGTAAACATACTACATGCTCATAAAAATAACTTCAAATGCCAAACATTACATTACTGAAAACATAGATTAAGTGTTTACATCACTAGACAACACATTGTCTGAAAGTTTATAACTTTATTCAAGATAAATATAAACCACATCCAGAGCAAGAGTATGACTGCGCGCACATCCACTTTAGTTACCTGAAATACATGTGAGTTTTTGGAAAAACGTCAACATAATGTTGGTGTGAGTTCATGAAGTTTTTGTATTGAATGTTTAAATACTCGAATGAAAGCATGGTATGTAACTTGTAAAACGCATCTGTAACTGAGTACTATGAATGTTTATATGTATCATGTAAAATGTATCTGTAATTGAGTACTATGAATGTTTGTAATATGAGATCGCTAGTGGTTTGCAAGGCCACTAACATGTGTCACGACATAGGAAGCCACCAAACCTAGGCATTTTTGTCGACTTTGACTGATACACAGAAGCATTCATTGGTAGAAGTAGGCCAAGAGTGGGGTTGCCTGAAACCCATTAGATCTAACCTTTTGTTCTGCGGTCTGAATGTATACGTTGATTAATGGTGCTTATGGTACCCTATTCGGGACATGATCTAGAGTGTTTTTCCTTAGTTTTTGTATCCAACATACCATAACACAGGTATTTTCCCCAAGTTAGAAAACAAGTAAAAGTTTAAAAGTGGGGACATGAACTCACAACTTTGCGTTCCTTGCGTCGTAAACTTCACCGGGTCTTTGCTTATATTGCGTTGTGACCTATACGCGTTTTATTAACGTTAGTCACTAGTCTTGTATCGCACAAGTACAAGTCACCATCTTTTATGTATGTATTCTTTGTGTGTTAAAAATAAGTTATATTTTTAACTCTGTATTTTACTTATATTATTTTCTCAAAATAATTATAAGTATCTTGTATCTTTCACCCGAATTATGTATTTTGTCCAAACCTTCATTTCATGTTCATAACTTGTCCAAGTTATTTATTCTATCGAGTAATATATTTTCATAAATATATTCTCTTGTATTTGTCTAAGTATGTTGTATGTGTATTTTGTATCTTTACTCCTTTGGAGTATTTAGTGTATTTTCAAGTCCTAATACACTATCACGAATAATACATACTACATACACTTAGCAAAAAATTTAGTGATCAATAAATATATCTATTTTTCTCAAAAATATACATACTTAGTATCAATTTTAATCTTGAAGAAATCATCACTTCTTAACACAAAGGTTAGGGAAACTTTGGTAAATATTTTTAGATACATTTTTAGGGAATAACTTTCTCAAAAACTTATATTTTTCTAAGTGTAAAAAATTTTATAGAAATTTTGACAGAGTTTCCCCTAAAAATGGAGGTTTCCCATGTTTTCAAAACATGTGTTTGTTTTCTTTTAAATCATCATCAACATCAACAACACAATCAAGTCTTACCATAAGACTAGGTCATGAACTTGAAGTTCTTGTAAAAAAAAAAACTTGTAGTAACTTACCATGTTATTTAGTAGGTTTAGTTACCCTTAAAAACATGGTTATTTGTTTGTAAATAACTTTATTAAAAGATTTGGTTCTTTACAACTTGTAGGATGATTTTTCTAAAAATATTTCTTTTGTATTTTTCTTGTTTCACACATGTTTCTAGTCTTGTTTTTCTAATATAAATTGTGTAGGTTCAAGTAAAAACCAAGATCTTCTAAAAATCATATTTTAAACTTGGTTTTCTTGGAAAATCATTCATAAATCTTGGTTTTACAAGTTCACTAGTTTACTTTGTTTAAAATCATTTCTCTTTCAAGTTCATGTTTAATCATGGAGATGATCATCTTTGTGTAAACACATAATCATCTCTTAATCTTGCTAGATCATGTGTTTAATCACAATTTAGCAAGCTTCATATGAAGATTAACATCATCATCTCTAGTAAACAACTATCAAATATCATTCATGCACCAAATAATATCATTTCAACACTATTTCATCATATTACAAGCTTTATGTTTCAAGATTCATGTGTATGTTCATTAGTGTTCTTGAGTTAATCATCATGTTATATCTTTTAACCAACTAAAATGGAAGTAAACAAGGGTGTTCAAGAATCTTACAACTAGCTTAAAGCTAGTGAAGAACAATGATAAAGATTGAGTGGATAAAAGCACACGGAAGAGGTCCTTCAAGTTCCGTGAACACCGAGCCTCCTAATTCACCTTCTAGCACCTTGTAATGCACTTGGAATTGTATGAATGAAAACCAAAAAGATGGTGGTGTTGGGAGGGTGTTCGGCCGAGGGGTGTAGAGGGAGAGAGGAGAGTTGTGTTATGGTGATTTAGTGAAGAAGATAAGTGTTCTTATAACCATAATGCTATTAACCAATGGGTTTCATATTCCCTTAAGTACAAGCCAATCTAAATAAATCTTGTGGAATCCAAGGAGAAGATTATGGAGATTTAGTAGAGATTATACAAATCTTGAGTGGGGAACCCCCCATGGGGCCGTAGACAAGAAGGGGGAGGGGGTATGTGTAATTTTGATGGTAGATGCAAGTAATTAGTGGAGGTTAAGTATAATGTTTAGTGTCTTAAGTGTAGGATGCTTTATGTAATATGTTAGAGTGTTCGGGAGCCATAACTAGCTCAGAAAAAGCAAGACAATGCTTCTAGCAATATTTTGATGTTCCGGGTAATGTCCGGTTGTTCGGTTAGATACCGGTTCGTTAAAGTGTTAAATTACACCGTTTAGTGTCCTTCAAGTGCCCTTTTTGTGATACTTTCAATTCCCGACACTCAGGAAAATATTCTGGATCAATTTGTCATATTTTTGCATGATACAATCTTGTTACAATGTAGAGTTTTGCTGAAATATGTAATATTCAGCATTTAAAGTGTGCTTCGGGTGCTTTTTAATGCGTATTTTAACTTCCGAAATGTTTATATGTTAACCTTTGTATGTACTCTTGGGTTTTAATGTATTCTTGACGTTAGACCTACACCTAGGCCCCAATTCTATTGTCTGACTGCTTTCTGCAGAATTGTTGACACAATGTGTCTTACCGGTGAGTTTACTAGTATTTCTGACGCAACGCTATCATTAATACATAAAGTAATTCTTGTAGTATACAACGTGCATGAATTCACTTGTATAGTATGTAATCAGACATTGTTGACATTTAAGCACATAATTGCAGTCATTAAATAATAATTAAAGTGTACGGAAATTATCGGTTTGGTGCCAGTTGTCACAGTCTCCCCCCGTTAAAAGAATTTCGTCCCGAAATTCAGGCTGATCTATCTCTCGCAGGAGTTTTCTTGAACAAGTGGGGGTACTTTTCTTTAAACTGGTCTTCACGTTCCCACGTGTACTCGGGACTGTGCTTAGAGTTTCAACGCACTTTGACAAGTTTCACACTGCTCCTCCTGGTCTTGTTGACTTTCCAGTCGGTAACCTCAACGGGTTGTTCTGTAAATCGGAGGGCGTCATCAATATGCACTTCATCCGCAAGGATGATCACGTTTTCTTGTGTTGGACTCTTCTTGAGGTTGGATACATGGAACGTATCATGTACTCCATTAAGTTCTTCCGGTAATTCCAACTTGTATGCCACAGTACCAATTCTTTCCAAAATCTTGAATGGTCCGATGTATCGTGGATTCAGCTTCCCACGCTTTCCAAATCTTACTACGCCCTTCCAAGGTGAGACTTTCAACAAAACTTTGTCTCCCAGCTCGAACTGTAATGGTTTTCGTCTTCGATCAGCGTAGCTCTTTTGTCGATCTCGAGCCGCCCTAATGCGCTCTCGGATTTGAATGATCTTGTCGGTTGTCTCTTACACAAGTTCAGGACCAACCATGCGTTTGTCTCCAGCGTCTGCCCAACATAAGGGCGAGCGGCATTTGCGGCCATACAGAGCTTCGAACGGTGCGGCTTTTATATTGTATGATAACTGTTATTGTAGGAAAACTCAACTAAAGGTAGATGAGTATCCCAGCTGCAGCCTAGGTCCATAACACATGCGCTAAACATATCTTCCAGCGTTTGTATGGTCTGTTCACTGTGACAGTCTATTTGTGGATGGAATGCCGTGCTTAGATCTAGTTGAGATCCAAAGGCTTCCTGAAAGGATTGCCAGATTCTTGAGACAAAGCGTCCATCTCTGTCTGAAATAATTGAGATAGGCACTCCATGACGTGCCACGATTTCCTTTAAGTATAACTCAGCAAGCTTTCCAGTGCTGTCTTTTTCTCGGATCGATAGGAAGTGCGCAGACTTCGTTAATCGATCAACTATCACCCATATCATACCGTGCCCTCTAGGGGTCTTGGGTAATTTTGTTATGAAGTCCATAGAGATTTGCTCCCACTTCCACATGGGTATCTCTGGTTGTTGCAGTGGGCCAGACAGTTTCTGGTATTCAGCCTTAACCTTAGCACAGGTTAGGCATTTTCCAACATAGATAGCAACATCGCTTTTAAGTCTTGGCCACCAATATTAGTCCTTCAGGTCTTGATACATTTTGTCCAATCCTGGATGGATCGAGTATCTCGACTTGTGTGCTTCATTAAGGATGACTTCTCGAATATTGCCATAGAGCGGAACCCAAACACGCCCCTTGAAGTATAAGGTTCCCTCTTCATTTGTGTAACACCTGTGCCTCCACGGCCATCAAACAAATACCGAACCAATGAAATATTATATACTTGGGATTTGTAAAAATATGTGTATCATTTGCACATATCAATTTTTGTTCAATTCCAAACTCTAAATCGCTTTCTGGAAGGTTATACGCGCACCAATGCGTAAATATAACCAGTTTAATGCAACAAACACTCCAGAATAGTGACATTGGCTTAACATACCTTAAATAACCCTTACATAACTTAGAAATAAGTTTTGAAGGCTTTGGTATGGCAAAAACAAGTTAATTCGCTACAGGGACTAAACTTGACAAACTGCGAAAGTATGCCAATTTGAACTGTAACAGACATTCCGGAACATTACCATAAGTTAAACATACCATAAATATCCTTTACATAGCTTAGAAATAGGCTTTGAGGGGTTCGGTGTGCTAAAATAAACTTTTGGCTCATTCAGGGACTAAAAGTGTCAAAAAGTGCACAAGTTTGCACTTTCGCGCATAACTAACGTTCTGAATACATCCAGACATCCAAAAATTTATGTAAGCACTAAAATATTTTATTTTAGTGTTTGGCACAAGAAAAATCCATTCGTTTCGTCATTTGGATCATTTTTCGCGCTTATGCGCATTTCCGTCGTAATTAAGCGAACATCGCGTTCGTACGACCAAACGAACCGACATCCGAGATATTTTTGAGCATGTTTTGAGTTCCCTATACTTTAACTTCATTTTAGAGCCTTGAAATGAGGTTAACGGGGCTCAAACGCATCGAAAAAGGCCTTAAACACGTGCAGGGACCATTTCTGCCAATTCTGAAACATTTCTGAAACAGGGGGTGCTAGCGTAGCGCGACTGCCTAATGCCTTGGTAGTAGCGCTACACGACTGCCTAACCAGACCAGATTAAGTGTATTTAACATCAGATTGCAGCTGTTTAATCCTCCACTACACATTCACACATGCTTAGTCAGCTGATAAGGACCAATTTTAGCCACCATAAGGTTCCGACACTTGTACGGATGCGATTAAATCACGGTTTCCATGAAACGATCTTAACGATGGACCGAATACTATAAATACCCCATGCCCCCCATTGCTTAAATCACTAGAATTTTGATTTGAGAAACTCTAAGTTGAAACCATTGTTTCATACCTGAGATTCTTGAATCGAGATTAGCATTCGGGGACCCTTCGTAAGTATTCTTTCGTTCTTTTATTGCTTTTCGAGTCTTTCGAGTCTGAAAGTCAAACTTTGTTTGACTTTCTGCATTGACCAGTTTATGGTCAATGCGAAGTTCGTTTGAACTTCGCAACGTGAGTGTAATCACGTTGGTTATAGTCCCTTGGGACTATGCCTACTGATTACCACGTTGTCTAGGGTCGTAGGGTAAGCGATCTAATAAATCGCTTATACCTCGAACCTGACTCATTTGGTCGATCATTAGGATCCGACCAAATACATTAGGTGACCATAGTAGGTAGGGAATAACCTTCCGAGGTTATACCCTATGGTCGCTTCGTTTAAGTAGTTGTATGATAGGTAGTTTATATGCCTTAGGTAAATTACCAGAATACCCTTTTCATGTATAATTGGTAATTAAGCATATGTAACCTAAACTTTTGTCACATAACTGATTATGTAACACGTTTAGGCATATAACACTTGTCATAGGACTAGTTAGACGGTCCGAACGCGTTTCACGCGCACGACGCGTTAAAGTAGCGTAAGCTACCTTAATGGGTCGCGATGGGTCGAAAGCACTTAGATTAGGTTTCATGTAGTATGTAGGCCTTGTTAAACCATATCATATGAGTTCCAATACTCATTTGGGTTACCAAGCCTCATCCTATCCGATCTCCCGATTTAAGTCCGGTTTATTTATATAATTTTAGATTTGCCGACTGATTCCGTGCTCCCTCTAGCTTTGTTTGGTTGTTGTTCAAGACCTCTAAGCATTCTCAGGCGAGTACATTATTCCCCTCTTTTACCGTTTTCAACTGTTTTGGGGTGACTCATATGTGCTAAATGTCTTAACAATGATTTCAAGAACGATTACAATGGTTTCAAAAACAATTACAATGTGGTTTCAAGAACGATAACAATGGTTTCAAGAACGATTACAATGGTTTCAAAAACAATTACAATGGTTTCAAGAACGATTTCAATAAAGTGAACAAACTTGTTGGTTGTAGTTACATAATCAATGACATTCATTAGCAATGATCAAGCCGACCAGTATTAGGTTATGGTACCATAGGATCTGACAAATCCCGTTATTCTCTATACCCATGGTTATGTGTGGGTATTTTGGGTAACGACTGAATCTGTAATTATTAATTTACCCTTTGGTAAGGGTTTGTTAAGAACGAGAACGAGTTGGAACGATGAACGAGTCAAGAAGGTTTGAATGTTATTAGAGAAATCGACCATTAAGTAGTTTCACAATTAAAACAAGAACGATTTGAACGATTTCACAAAATGTTTTAACGATTGGGTAAACATTTGGACATGATTTACATTTGATCATGCATTTCCACGAAACATAGTATTGATTTAAACCAAGTTTTACTTCAATACTTTGTTTTGTGCGTTTCACCTATGGTTTAGTTGATGCATTTCACTAGCCATACATATCATTTTGGTTATACATTACATGGTTTACATTTGACACAAACACTTTTGACATTGGTTATACATAACATGATTTACATCTTGACATGAACGTTTCGACATATTATTTCAATCCGTTTGACAATTTGTTTAAACATAGACATCTTACATTGGTGGTTTGTTTGGGTAAGTGATTTGAGTAACGGTGCGTGTGTAATATGATACAAGCATGGTGGATACGTCGCTGGTACTTCCTATATATAAGTGTTTGTATGGTATTACATATTGTAGCGTTATTTGAATCATTTCAGTTTGAGACATAGAACATTTTATACAAGTAACATACTTTTCACAAGACATTGATTTACAAACAACTTATCTTATACAAACTCATTTTACATGGTTATTCATTTAATCATGCATTATTCTCTTATTTATACATATCATCTGAACTTATTATTTTTCAAATGATTTACAAAGACAAAGCAAATTACAAGGTTCATGACTAAACATTTTCTTAAACAGAAGTCATGAAATCTTATTTTCACAAAACCTATGTACTCGCCAGCATTTCTTTGCTGACCTCGTTTTCACATGTGTTTCAGGTATTGTTGAAAGATATCGATTGATAGGATGCATGCTCACATAGGACTGGACAAGGCCTTAGTGACTCAATAACAATGATAGACTATGTTTAAATTGTGTATTTAGATTTCCAGACGATGAAATTATTCAATGTTTAATAAAACGAAACACTTTTTGGTATCCATGGTTATGAAACATTAATTCTGTTACAACACTCCCCGACGTTTCCGCCACGTTTTGTATGTTACACGTGGTCGGGGTGTGACAGAAAAGATGGTATCAGAGCCAATGGTTATAGGGAATTAGGTTATTAGTAATGCTTTGACCTAGTCTATAACCTTCTTAGGACCCTAACGCAAGTTTACTTGCGTTTAGTCATAAAACAATACCGTCACCTATCCTTAGGCGACGACCACAACAAGAACATAAATTTCAAAACCGCTTTGAAAACTAATCATCTGTTCTAGGATGATTGATTACAAGGTTTTGAACCCTCTATTGTAAGGTTTTGAACCCTCTGTTATATGGTTTTGAACCCCTTTGAATTTTCAAAATCTCGGCAAGGTTTTGGGTTTTAAATAATGTGAACACGTGCAAACTGGAAGGGTGAATGCCTGTATTCTGGGTTTTCTGTCTAGGCAAGCACTTCGTATACATCTCATCAGACGCGAGACCAGTTGTGCTTACCTGGGAATTCTTGGGATGAGTGTTCACTTATAGGCGAGCATGTCTTCGCGATACATTATTTTTGACCCATTTACTTTGATTAGTCACTGTGTGTCGTTTGTTGCTTTGTAGTAACAAATAAATGACCACCATCCTTGCTTTCATCAGATTTGTTTCATCTCATTCTTTTCGTCTAATTCTCTCACTCGTTTCCTTTCATGTTTCCTCTTTTAGAATGCCTCCTCGACGCGAAAACCAGATAGCGACTGCCGAATTGGCAGAAATCATTGCGCAGCAAATGGCTGTTCAATTCCCAAACCTCTTTGCTCAATGGAACCAAGCCAACAACAACAACAATGTTCTATGCAAATACAAGGATTTTAACCAGGCTAAACCACTTAAGTTTAGTGGTTCTGAAGGAGCGACTGGGCTTCTTCAATGGTTCGAGAGCATTGAGAATACTTTCCGCCACGTGCAGTGTCCTGACAATCGCAAGGTCGAGTTTTCTTCAAGTGTGTTTCAGAAGAGGGCTCTCACATGGTGGAACGGGGTTATGAGGGATCGTGGTGCAGAAGTTGCTCTAGCACAGACATGGGCTGAACTTAGGGCTCTTTTGATGAGGGAATTCTCTCCTCGTCATGAGCAGCGAGCTTTGGAGAAGGAATTTGATGAGTTGAAGCAAGATAGTGGGGAGCACAGGGCGTATACTGAAAGGTTTGAGGAGTTGAGTCTGCTTTGCCCGACAATGGTTACCCCACTCGACAAGGCTATCGAAAGGTACATCGACGGCCTACCTGACTCGGTACAAGACATCCTTACTGGTAGTAGCCCTACCACACTCCGCCAGGCGATCGAGTTAGCTGCGACACTGACTGAGTCGCAGATTCGGAAGAATAAGTTACACAGAAAGGGTGACAAGGGTAAGAAGCAGGGGTCTGACAAGGAGGATAGCAAGAAAGGTCAAAACAAGAAGGGTAAGTAAGGCGAGACGTCAAAGAAATCAAGAAAGCGAAAGGGTGTTCAGAACTTTGCTGTTACAGCACAGACTGCTCAGAACCCGCGGAACCCACCAGCTCAGCCACCTGCAAAGAAAGCATATGCCGGTACCGCACCTCATTGTGCACGCTGCAACGGTCATCACGCGGTACAACAAGCTTGCTGGCAATGCATGACGTGTGGTAAACTTGGGCATTTGGCCAACGTTTGTCGTTTGGGACAAAATCAGGCTGCTCAGGTTCAAGCTCCGGTTCAAGGGAATGCTGCGAGATTTCCACTGGGGTCATGTTTCAACTGCGAAGAGATTGGTCACTTCCGCCACAACTGCCCAAGACTGGTGAATGCAAATGCTAACGCAAACCCAAATGCGAACGTCAATGTCAATGTGAATCCAGCCCGTGGTCGAGTGTTTAACATCAATGAGGCACTCAATGATGAAGGAGTGAACAATTAGCATTTTGTAATTCCTCTGGTTGTTATCTTGTAACATTTAAAGACAATGCGGTTGTTATATAAATAAAAATTTGTGGTTTTATTTTGTAACTAATGCAATTGTATGAATGTTTGATCCAACCTTATGATGTCAACACAAAGACAAACTACTCATGTGGTTCTGTCATTTTCATGATCACTTGTGATCTCCCTAAGAACCTCAAACACTTGTTTCTTTTAAATCTGAAGTATCTTATCGTCTTGCACCGTTCGAGATGCAAGAATTATCAAAACAGCTTCAAGAGTTGTCTGATAAAGGATGCATCCGTCCGAAATTTTCACCTTGGAGAAACTCCTGTCCTCTTTGTGAAAAGAAAAATGGATCTTTTCGAAGGTATATCGATTAACATAAGCCTAGTAAGCTTACCATCAGGAATCGATATCCCCTACCTTAAATCAACGATTTCTCCGATCAACTGCATAGCGTTTCATGCTTTTCCAAGATCGATTTGCGTTTTGGGTATCATCAACTTTGTATTCTCGAAAAAGATATTCCCAAAACGGTTTTCTGCATGAAGTATGGCCATTACGAGTTTACAGTCATGCCTTTTGGGTTGACAAATGCTCCAGCCATCTTCAAGGACTTAATAAATAGAGTCTGCAAGCCTTATTTGGATCAGTTCGTCATTGTTGTTAATGACATCTTGATCTATTCATATCCCGAGCCGATCACGATCAACACCTTTGTTGACATTGGAACCCCTAAAGAAGGAACAAACTTTTCGCTAAATCCTCCAAGAGGAAATTTTGGCTTAAAGAAGTTCAATCTTTGGGTCATGTAGTCAACAAGCAGAGTATTCATGTGGATCCATCCAAATTGATGCAAGTAAGGATTTGATTCCTAGTATGCTTTAAATACCCGTGTCCAAAGATAACAAATTTAAAGGTCAAATTAAACAATTATGCGAGTATGCGATTATGTGATATGTGTTTATGTGTTCTCCTCTATGTTTTTGTGTGATCCGATTTTCAAATCCTCATAGAATCTTTCATATCTTCATATGAGGGATTCATAGTAGGATATTCAAAAGGTACTACCTTAAATCCTTATGGGCTTCTACGTGGTAGTTAAGACCCTTGGGTTATATAGTACCATTCCATGATTCGATAAGAGACCTTTGAGTGGTCTAGTAAAAGATTGATTCACAATTTGGTTAAAGAACGACATCTAGTGATGTAGCTGAACAGACTCCTTGATAGTCTATTTAGATCATTTATTGATTTAATTAAAAGGACTCTATGGCGGTCTAGTTACACGCATCACAGGATTGTTCATTTGGTTTTACCCTACACGTTATAAAATAGACTGTGTAAACTGTGCAAGGAATTGTCTAATTATGGACGCGTACATAATTATGAAATTTAGTGCACAGAAACCCAGTAAGGTTTACTATGTGTAAGAACCGATAGTGGCAACAATAACAAAATGAGAACGATGTAATGGAGGCACGGTGGACGCACCAATGACGCTTCATATACTTGTATATAAGTATCCCTCTTACATTGCAAGCATGATGTTATTAAAGTTACTAGAAGTTCAGAACCCTAACCAATGTTGTTCGATCTTTTCAACTTCATGTTTTCAAGATCTCACAAGTTTCCTCTAGATAAAATTTCGGGACGAAATTTCCTAAAGTAGGGGAGACTGTAACACCTGTGCCTCCACGGCCATCAAACAAATACCGAACCAATGAAATATTATATACTTGGGATTTGTAAAAATATGTGTATCATTTGCACATATCAATTTTTGTTCAATTCCAAACTCTAAATCGCTTTCTGGAAGGTTATACGCGCACCAATGCGTAAATATAACCAGTTTAATGCAACAAACACTCCGGAATAGTGACATTGGCTTAACATACCTTAAATAACCCTTACATAACTTAGAAATAAGTTTTGAAGGCTTCGGTATGGCAAAAACAAGTTAATTCGCTACAGGGACTAAACTTGACAAACTGCGAAAGTATGCCAATTTGAACTGTAACAGACATTCCGGAACATGACCATAAGTTAAACATACCATAAATATCCTTTACATAGCTTAGAAATAGGCTTTGAGGGGTTCGGTGTGCTAAAATAAACTTTTGGCTCATTCAGGGACTAAAAGTGTCAAAAAGTGCACAAGTTTGCACTTTCGCGCATAACTAACGTTCTGAATACATCCGGACATCCAAAAATTTATGTAAGCACTAAAATATTTTATTTTAGTGTTTGGCACAAGAAAAATCCATTCGTTTCGTCATTTGGATCGTTTTTCGCGCTTATGCGCATTTCCGTCGTAATTAAGCGAACATCGCGTTCGTACGACCAAACGAACCGACATCCGAGATATTTTTGAGCATTTTTGAGTTCCCTATACTTTAACTTCATTTTAGAGCCTTGAAATGAGGTTAACGGGGCTCAAACGCATCGAAAAAGGCCTTAAACACGTGCAGGGACCATTTCTGCCAATTCTGAAACATTTCTGAAACAGGGGGTGCTAGCGTAGCGCGACTGCCTAATGCCTTGTCAGTAGCGCTACGCGACTGCCTAACCAGACCAGATTAAGTGTATTTAACATCAGATTGCAGCTGTTTAATCCTCCACCACACATTCACACATGCTTAGTCAGCTGATAAGGACCAATTTTAGCCACCATAAGGTTCCGACACTTGTACGGATGCAATTAAATCACGGTTTCCATGAAACGATCTTAACGGTGGACCGAATACTATAAATACCCCATGCCCCCCATTGCTTAAATCACTAGAATTTTGATTTGAGAAACTCTAAGTTGAAACCATTGTTTCATACCTGAGATTCTTGAATCGAGATTAGCATTCGGGGACCCTTCGTAAGTATTCTTTCGTTCTTTTATTGCTTTTCGAGTCTTTCGAGTCTGAAAGTCAAACTTTGTTTGACTTTCTGCATTGACCAGTTTATGGTCAATGTGAAGTTCGTTTGAACTTCGCAACGTGAGTGTAATCACGTTGGTTATAGTCCCTTGGGACTATGCCTACTGATTACCACGTTGTCTAGGGTCGTAGGGTAAGCGATCTAATAAATCGCTTATACCTCGAACCCGACCCATTTGGTCGATCATTAGGATCCGACCAAATACATTAGGTGACCATAGTAGGTAGGGAATAACCTTCCGAGGTTATACCCTATGGTCGCTTCGTTTAAGTAGTTGTATGATAGGTAGTTTATATGCCTTAGGTAAATTACCAGAATACCCTTTTCATGTATAATTGGTAATTAAGCATATGTAACCTAAACTTTTGTCACATAACTGATTATGTAACACGTTTAGGCATATAACACTTGTCATAGGACTAGTTAGACGGTCCGAACGCGTTTCACGCGCACGACGCGTTAAAGTAGCGTAAGCTACCTTAATGGGTCGCGATGGGTCGAAAGCACTTAGGTTAGGTTTCATGTAGTATGTAGGCCTTGTTAAACCATATCATATGAGTTCCAATACTCATTTGGGTTACCAAGCCTCATCCTATCCGATCTCCCGATTTAAGTCCGGTTTATTTATATAATTTTAGATTTGCCGACTGATTCCGTGCTCCCTCTAGCTTTGTTTGGTTGTTGTTCAAGACCTCTAAGCATTCTCAGGCGAGTACATTATTCCCCTCTTTTACTGTTTTCAACTGTTTTGGGGTGACTCATATGTGCTAAATGTCTTAACAATGATTTCAAGAACGATTACAATGGTTTCAAAAACAATTACAATGTGGTTTCAAGAACGATAACAATGGTTTCAAGAACGATTACAATGGTTTCAAAAACAATTACAATGGTTTCAAGAACGATTTCAATAAAGTGAACAAACTTGTTGGTTGTAGTTACATAATCAATGACATTCATTAGCAATGATCAAGCCGACCAGTATTAGGTTATGGTACCATAGGATCTGACAAATCCCGTTATTCTCTATACCCATGGTTATGTGTGGGTATTTTGGGTAACGACTGAATCTGTAATTATTAATTTACCCTTTGGTAAGGGTTTGTTAAGAACGAGAACGAGTTGGAACGATGAACGAGTCAAGAAGGTTTGAATGTTATTAGAGAAATCGACCATTAAGTAGTTTCACAATTAAAACAAGAACGATTTGAACGATTTCACAAAATGTTTTAACGATTGGGTAAACATTTGGACATGATTTACATTTGATCATGCATTTCCACGAAACATAGTATTGATTTAAACCAAGTTTTACTTCAATACTTTGTTTTGTGCGTTTCACCTATGGTTTAGTTGATGCATTTCACTAGCCATACATATCATTTTGGTTATACATTACATGGTTTACATTTGACACAAACACTTTTGACATTGGTTATACATAACATGATTTACATCTTGACATGAACGTTTCGACATATTATTTCAATACGTTTGACAATTTGTTTAAACATAGACATCTTACATTGGTGGTTTGTTTGGGTAAGTGATTTGAGTAACGGTGCGTGTGTAATATGATACAAGCATGGTGGATACGCCGCTGGTACTTCCTATATATAAGTGTTTGTATGGTATTACATATTGTAGCGTTATTTGAATCATTTCAGTTTGAGACATAGAACATTTTATACAAGTAACATACTTTTCACAAGACATTGATTTACAAACAACTTATCTTATACAAACTCATTTTACATGGTTATTCATTTAATCATGCATTATTCTCTTATTTATACATATCATCTGAACTTATTATTTTTCAAATGATTTACAAAGACAAAGCAAATTACAAGGTTCATGACTAAACATTTTCTTAAACAGAAGTCATGAAATCTTATTTTCACAAAACCTATGTACTCGCCAGCATTTCTTTGCTGACCTCGTTTTCACATGTGTTTCAGGTATTGTTGAAAGATATCGATTGATAGGATGTATGCTCACATAGGACTGGACAAGGCCTTAGTGACTCAATAACATTGATAGACTATGTTTAAATTGTGCATTTAGATTTCCAGACGATGAAATTATTCAATGTTTAATAAAACGAAACACTTTTTGGTATCCATGGTTATAAAACATTAATTCTGTTACAACACTCCCCGACGTTTCCGCCACGTTTTGTATGTTACACGTGGTCGGGGTGTGACAATTTGGCACCATATATTTCAACATACCCCATAGGTATTCATCTTTACGGTTTTCCATTTTAAGGGCTTCTTGTTGTGCGTCACGAATGCGTGCTGTGAGGTTCGTTTGAATAGTCAGTTTCAATGCTCGAACCCTTAGGGTCTTAACCCTTTCTTTTCGACTTAATGCGTCTGCTACAACGTTTGCCTTTCTAGGATGGTACTTGATCTCACAGTCATAATCGTTCAGCAGTTCGACCCATCGTCGCTGACGCATGTTCAGTTCCTTCTGATCAAATATGTGTTGTAGGCTTTTGTGATCTGTGAAGATTGTACATCGAGTACCATATAGATAATGTCGCCAGATCTTCAAGGCGAATACCACTGCGCCTAGCACCAGGTCGTGAGTGGTGTAATTCCTTTCATGTACCTTCAATTGTATTGAAGCGTAAGCGATGACTTTTTGGCGTTGCATGAGCACGCAACCCAAACCTTGGCGCGAAGCGTCGCAGTATACCACGAAGTCTTCAGTGCCTTCGGGTAAGGATAGTATTGGTGCATCGCATAGCTTATTCTTGAGCAGTTGGAAAGCTTCTTCCTGCTTATCACCCCCAGTCATACTTCTTGTCTTTCTGCGTAAGGGTCGTCAGCGGTTGAGCTATTTTGGAGAAGTTCTCAATAAACCGTCAGTAATAGCCCACTAAGCCCAAAAATTATCGAATTTCAGTTGGGGTTTTAGGGGCTTCCCAATTCTTTATTGCTTCTATCTTGGATGGGTCTACATGAATGCCCTTTTCGTTCACAACATGACCAAGAAATTGTACTTCGCGAATCAAAAATTCGCACTTTGAGAACTTCGCATACAGTTTCTCTTTCTTCAGTAATTCCAAAATGGTTCTGAGATGTTGCTCGTGTTCTTCTCTTGTTCGCGAGTAAATCAGGATATCATCGATAAATACAATCACAAATTTATCAAGATATGGTTTGCATACGCGGTTCATCAGATCCATAAATACCGCTGGCGCGTTCGTCAGTCCGAATGGCATCACAAGGAACTCGTAATGCCCATAGCGTGTTCTGAATGCAGTCTTTGGTACGCTTTCCTCTTATATCCTTAACTGATGGTATCCAGATCGAAGATCGATCTTGGAATAGTAGCTTGATCCTTGCAATTGATCAAATAAGTCATCAATCCTCGGCAGCGGGTACCGATTCTTGATTGTGAGCTTGTTCAGTTCTCTGTAATCGATACACATCCGCAGTCTTCCATCCTTCTTCTTTACGAACAATACTGGAGCTCCCCAAGGCAAGAAGCTTGGCCTTATGAATCCTTTATCCAACAACTCCTGGAGTTGTGTAGATAATTCTTGCATTTCGGATGGTGCAAGCCGATAGGGTGCCTTGGCTACATGAGCGAATCCTGGAACCAAGTCTATACGGAATTCGACTTGTCGTTGCGGAGGTAGTCCTGGCAGATCTTCGGGAAAAACATCAGGGAATTCCTTCACCACAGGAATGTCTTCGAGTTTTGGCTCCTCAACCTTCTTATCTACAACGTGTGCTAGGAAGGCAACACATCCTTTCCTTAAGCACTTCTGTGCCTTCATACAACTGATGATTCGCAGAGGCGCGTCGCGTTTTTCTCCATGCACGATGAGAGTTTCACCATTCGTCAGAGGGATGCGAATGATTTTCTCGTGACAAATAACTTCAGCCTTGTGCTTGGATAACCAGTCCATTCCGACCACTACATCGAAGCTACCCAATTGAATAGGTAGGAGATCGATGCTAAATCTTTGCTCACCGAGTTCTAATGTGCAACCTCTCACCACTTCACCCGATTCAACAAGTTTACCATTGGCTAGTTCTATGGAATAAGAAATATCTAATCTACTAGATTCTATTCCAAGCATGCGTTTAAGTTCCACAGACATGAAACTATAATCCGCTCCAGTGTCAAATAATACGGATGCAAAGTGATTGTTAATGAGAAACGTACAGGTGACCACATTAGGGTCCTCGCGTGCGTTCCTTGCTCCAATCACAAATGCTCGAGCCTGAGCATTGTTCCCTTTTGGGCAGTCTTTCATGAAATGATCGTTGCTTCCACAACTGAAGCATCCTTGGTTCTGCCCAGCTCTATTACCATTCCGGTTACCATTTCCATTGCCATTTCCACCACTGTTCCCATTACCAGCACCGTTACGGTTTCCATTCCCGTTCCTATTACCATTACCATTGCGGCCTCCAATACCTTTTCCTCAACAATCCTCGATACGGTGGCCTGACCACCCGCATTTCCCAATGCGACAATTTCCCACATGGTGAAAGTCACAGCGGTGAGTGCCCTGATACTTCTTAGTTCCTGTGTCGTTTGCAGCCGCGAAGGTTTTTGCCTCCATAGATGGGTTAGTATCACGCTTCTTGTTGTTCGAACCTTTGTTGTTGTGTGTTGCTAGATTCAGATTCGAATGCTTTCTTTTCTTGTCACCAGACGACTCAGCATGCGTCTCGGTCTTCTCGGTAGGGTTCAGTGATAACTTCTTCATACGCACAGCATCTTTAGTAAGGCTGACAGCCAGAGTTACAGCCTCGGTGATCGTTTGAGGTTTGGCCAAAGTTACCATGCTGCGAAATTCTGAGGCCAATCCCCAAATGTAGCGTTCAACGCGCTTGAATTCGGGAGTCACCATGTAGGGGTTCACCCTTGACAGATCGTGAAACCTTCGAGTGTAACCAGTAATGTAAGCACCTTCCATGGTTAAGTGCCAGAACTCAGTCTCCAACCTTTGGAGTTCAGCACGAGAGCAATACTTCTCTCTCATTCTTTCCTTCAGTTCATCCCAAGTCAGGCCATAAGCGGCATCATCACCCAGGGTTTGGACTTGCAAGTTCCACCAAGTCAAAGCTTCATCCACAAACAACCCAGTAGCAAAAGTGACTTGCTGATCCGCGGTACACTTGCTCATACGGATAGTGGCTTCAGTCTTCTCCGTCCAGCGTACAAATGCCACTGCACCTCCAGTGCCGTCATAGTTCAGCGGTTTGCAGTCGAGAAACTGCTTGAAGGTGCAGCCTTGAGCTGCGTTTCCTCCAGATGAATCTCCATGTCCGTTACGTCTAGCATTGCTTGGTCCTCCACTTTGTTCGGTGCGGTTCGCGTCATACTAAGCGATAGCTGTGGAGATCCTTTCTTCCAGTAGGGCGTTCAGTTCTTCAGCAGTTCTTGGCAGTGGGGGAGGAGGAGGTTGATCATGAGCGTTCACAGCTCTTTTGGGTGCCATGTTCTGACAGAACACAACACAATAGGGTTAGACATTTGTTTGATATCGTCATACGAGTTAGTAGCAGTACATACATACAGGCATATACCACTTAAGTGACATCAAACAATCCCCCAAACGTACCAATTCATACAGCAACAAGCATGCATAAATAGATAAATACTGTTGTGTCATAAGATATTTAAATTGGCGGTTCTTGTCTTTATACCCTAAGTCATTACTCCAAAAGAGTATTTAATAGGCTGGGGAAAGGGTGTTCACGTTTGATCTTTTCTTGTACGGAGGGAATCCATACGTGACAAGACTTGTTGTGGTTTCTGTGCACTGAATTCCATAATTATGTATGCATCCATAATTACGTAACTCCTTGCACAGTCCGCACAGTTCGTTTCATCCTCGTATCTCTTCCTTCAGATAGGCCACTGCTTTCAGGTAAAGTCACGTATACTTGTGGTATTCTACTTCTAGTATATGTGTATATCAATTATCACACATAATTGCAAGTAATTCTTAATCACAGATAAGTGCTACTCCAGTGCACCCTAAGTATCGTAGTGTCTTTTCTTGACTCTTGTAAATAGTTTCAGGTAGTGGATGTCGCGGAAAGTTTTATGCAATGAAAACTTTTTGAAAAATTGTTTTCGTGCAAGAATCCTAGAGATTGTAGACTAGACTCGAGAAGGAATCCTAGTTCACTACAATCGCAGCTCTGATACCAATCTGTCACACCCCTTTCTTAGGCGGAAGCACGAGGTGTGATCATGAAAGGTTTTCGTTGCATACGATTGGTAAACATACTACATGCTCATAAAAATAACTTCAAATGCCAAACATTACATTACTGAAAACATAGATTAAGTGTTTACATCACGAGACAACACATTGTCTGAAAGTTTACAACTTTATTCAAGATAAACATAAACGACATCCAGAGCAAGAGTATGACCGCGCGCACATCCACTTTAGTTACCTGAAATACATGTGAGTTTTTGGAAAAACGTCAACATAATGTTGGTGTGAGTTCATGCAGTTTTTGTATTGAATGTTTAAATACTCGAATGAAAGCATGGTATGTAACTTGTAAAACGTATCTGTAACTGAGTACTATGAATGTTTATATGTATCATGTAAAACGTATCTGTAACTGAGTACTATGGATGTTTGTAATATGAGATCGCTAGTGGTTTGCAAGGCCACTAACATGTGTCACGACATAGGAAGCCACCAAACCTAGGCATTTTTGTCGACTTTGACTGAGACACAGAAGCACTCATTGGTAGAAGTAGGCCAAGAGTGGGGTTGCCTGAGACCCATTAGATCTAACCTTTTGTTCCGCGGTCTGAATGTATATGTTGATTAATGGTGCTTATGGTACCCTATTCGGGACATGATCTAGAGTGTTTTTCCTTAGTTTTTGTATCCCACATACCATAACACATGTATTTTCCCCAAGTTAGAAAACAAGTAAAAGTTTAAAAGTGGGGACATGAACTCACAACTTTGCGTTCCTTGCGTCGTAAACTTCACCGGGTCTTTGCTTATATTGCATTGTGACCTATACGCGTTTTATTAACGTTAGTCACTAGTCTTGTATCGCACAAGTACAATCATCATCTTTTATGTATGTATTCTTTGTGTGTTAAAAATAATTTATATTTTTAACTCTGTATTTTACTTATATTATTTTCTCAAAAATAATTATAAGTATCTTGTATCTTTCACCCGAATTATGTATTTTGTCCAAACCTTCATTTCATGTTCATAACTTGTCCAAGTTATTTATTCTATCGAGTAATATATTTTCATAAATATATTCTCTTGTATTTGTCTAAGTATGTTGTATGTGTATTTTGTATCTTTACTCGTTTGGAGTATTTAGTGTGCTTTCAAGTCCTAATACACTATCACGTATAATACATACTACATACACTTAGCATAAAATTTAGTGATCAATAAATATATATATTTTTCTCAAAAATATACATACTTAGTATCAATTTTAATCTTGAAGAAATCATCACTTCTTAACACAAAGGTTAGGTAAACCTTGGTAAATATTTTTAGATACATTTTTAGGGAATAAGTTTCTCAAAAACTTATATTTTTCTAAGTGTCAAAATTTTATAGAAATTTTGACAGAGTTTTCCCTAAAAATTGTGTTTGTTTTCTTTTAAATCATCATCAACAACACAATCAAGTCTTACCATAAGCCTAGGTCATGAACTTGAAGTTCTTGTAAAAAAAAACTTGTAGTAACTTACCATGTTATTTAGTAGGTTTAGTTACCCTTAAAAACATGGTTATTTGTTTGTAAATAACTTTATTAAAAGATTTGGTTCTTTACAACTCGTAGGATGATTTTTCTAAAAATATTTCTTTTGTATTTTTCATGTTTCACACATGTTTCTAGTCTTGTTTTTCTAATATAAATTGTGTAGGTTCAAGTAAAAACCAAGATCTTCTAAAAATCATATTTTAAACTTGGTTTTCTTGGAAAATCATTCATAAATCTTGGTTTTACAAGTTCACTAGTTTACTTTGTTTAAAATCATTTCTCTTTCAAGTTCATGTTTAATCAAGGAGATGATCATCTTTGTGTAAACACATAATCATCTCTTAACCTTGCTAGATCATGTGTTTAATCACAATTTAGCAAGCTTCATATGAAGATTAACATCATCATCTCTAGTAAACAACTATCAAATATCATTCATGCACCAAACAATATCATTTCAACGCTATTTCATCATATTACAAGCTTTATGTTTCAAGACTCATGTGTATGTTCATTAGTGTTCTTGAGTTAATCATCATGTTATATCTTTTAACCAACTAAAATGGAAGTAAACAAGGGTGTTCAAGAATCTTACAACTAGATTAAAGCTAGGGAAGAACAATGATGAAGATTGAGTGGATAAAAGCACACGGAAGAGGTCCTTCAAGTTCCGTGAACACCGAGCCTCCTAATTCACCTTCTAGCACCTTGTAATGCACTTGGAATTGTATGAATGAAAACCAAAAAGATGGTGGTGTTGGGAGGGTGTTTGGCCGAGGGGTGTAGAGGGAGAGAGGAGAGTTGTGTTGTGGTGATTTAGTGAAGAAGATAAGTGTTATTATAACCATAATGCTATTAACCAATGGGTTTCATGTTCCCTTAAGTACAAGCCAATCTAAATAAATCTTGTGGAATCCAAGGAGAAGATTATGGAGATTTAGTAGAGATTATACAAATCTTGAGTGGGGTACCCCCCATGGGGCCGTAGACAAGAAGGGTGAGGGGGGTTATGTGTAATTTTGATGGTAGATGCAAGTAATTAGTGGAGGTTAAGTATAATGTCTAGTGTTTTAAGTGTAGGATGCTTTATGTAATATGTTAGAGTGTTCGGGAGCCATAACTAGCTCAGAAAAAGCAAGACAATGCTTCTAGCAATATTTTGATGTTCCGGGTAATGTCCGGTTGTTCGGTTAGATACCGGTTCGTTAAAGTGCTAAATTACACCGTTTAGTGTCCTTTAAGTGCCCTTTTTGTGATACTTTCAATTCCCGACACTCAGGAAAATATTCTGGATCAATTTGTCATATTTTTGCATGATACAATCTTGTTACAATGTTGAATTTTGCTAAAATATGTAATATTCATCATTTAAAGTGTGCTTCGGGTGCTTTTTAATGCGTATTTTAGCTTCCGGAATGTTTATATGTTAACCCTTGTACGTACTCTTGGGTTTTAATGTATTCTTGACGTTAGACCTACACCTAGGCCCCAATTCTATTGTCTGACTGCTTTCTGCAGAATTGTTGACACAATGTGTCTTACCGGTGAGTTTACTAGTATTTCTGACGCAACGCTATCATTAATACATAAAGTAATTCTTGTAGTATACAACGTGCATGAATTCACTTGTATAGTATGTAATCAGACATTGTTGACATTTAAGCACATAATTACAGTCATTAAATAATAATTAAAGTGTACGGAAATTACCGGTTTGGTGCCAGTTGTCCCAATATACCCAAAACCGCTTTTCGCACTCGATACGGCCATTATGAGTTCGTTGTTATGCCTTTTGGTTTAACCAACGCACCCGCGGTTATCATGGATCTGATGAACCGGGTGTGTAAACCATATCTTGACCGCTTTGTCATCGTATTCATCGATGATATCCTGATCTATTCGAAATCGAAAGCCGAACACGCGCAACATCTACGTTTGGTTCTCGAGCTACTCCAAGGGAATCGATTTTATGCCAAGTTCTCCAAGTGCGAATTTTGGCTGGAGGAGGTTCAATTCCTCGGTCACATTGTTAATAGTCAAGGTATTCACGTCGATCCCACGAAGATTGAAGTAGTTAAGAGTTGGGTTACGCCGAAGAACCCGTCTGAAGTCCGTTCTTTTCTCGGACTAGCGGGCTATTATCGTGGATTTATCGAAGGGTTCTCTAAAATCGTTGTGCCACTTACCGCTCTCATGCATAAAGACAAGCCTTTTGTTTGGGGAACCGAACAAGAGTCTGCCTTCCAAACCCTCAAGCACATGCTTTGCAATGCTCCCGTCCTTACTCTACCCGACGGAAACAACGACTTTATCGTCTATTGTGATGCCTCGAACCTTGGTCTTGGTTGTGTTCTCATGCAGCGAGACAAGGTTATCCTCTACGCATCTCGTCAGCTCAAGATCCACGAGAAGAACTATACAACCCACGACCTCGAGCTAGGCGCAGTTGTTTTTGCGTTAAAGATTTGGCGACACCACCTGTATGGTACCAAGTGTACGATCTTCACCGATCATAGGAGTATACAACATATCTTTGACCAGAAGGAACTTAATATGCATCAATGCCGATGGGTAGAACTTCTCAATGATTACGATTGTGAGATCCATTATCATCCAGGCAAAGCAAATGTCATTGCCGATGCTCTAAGCCGACGAAGCTATTTGCATAGCGCTCATAATGTTCCAGCCCAGTATCACCTCGAAACCCTCATCCGTGAAGCTCAGCACGCGTGTTTTAATGAACGCACTTTGAAGAAGGAAAGGATCTATCACGATGGAGCCCAGCTTGTGAATAAGTCGAATGGGATATTCCACTATCTGGACTGAATTTGGATCCCTAAGCGGACCGGTTTATGACAGATTTTGATGGACGAAGCCCACAAGTCTCGATATTCTATTCATCCCGGTGCCGATAAAATGTAGCAGGACCTTCGCTACAAGTACTGGTGGTCGGGCATGAAGAGAGATATCGCCCTCTATGTTGGAAAGTGCCTGACTTGCTCGAAAGTCAAGGCTGAACACCAAAGACCCTCTGACTTACTTGAACAGCCCCCGATCCCTGTGTGGAAGTGGGAAAGTATAGCTATGGACTTCATAACGAAACTCCCGCGTACGCCATCAAGTCACGGCAGCATCTGGGTTGTCGTCGACCGTTTGACCAAATCTGCTCATTTTCTGCCAATACGAGAAGACTACAAGGTAGAAAGATTAGCCCGAATCTACACCGATGAGATCATTTGTTGACATGGGACGCCTCGCGACATCATCTCTGACCGTGATGCTCGGTTTACCTCGCGTCTGTGGGAAATGTTTCAAACGGCTCTCGGTACTACGCTTAATCTAAGTACCGCATTCCACCCCCAAACAGACGGTCAGACTGAGAGAACGATTCGTACCCTTGAAGACATGCTCCGTTCATGTGTCATAGATTTCGGTGGTAATTAGTCGAATTCTCGTACAATAACAGTTATCATTCCAGCATTCAAATGGCACCGTTTGAGGCTTTATACGGAAGAAAATGTCGATCGCCAATTGTATGGCACGAGATCGGGCACTCGCAATTAACCGGTACTGAGCTATTACAAGAAACAATTGACAAAGTCCTCCAAATTCGAAACAATCTGCTGAAAGCTCGGAGTCGTCAGAAAAGTTACGCCAATAGACGATGCAAGCCCCTTGAATTTGACGTTGGCGACTACGTACTCCTAAAGGTATCACCTTGGAAGGGTGTGGTCAGATTCGGCAATAAAGGGAAACTAGCGCCTCGATATGTTGGACCTTTTAAGATTCTTGAAAGGATCGAAAAAGTTGCCTATAGACTCGAACTATCGGAGGAACTTAGCAACGTCCACCCGAATTTCCATGTGTCGAACCTCAGAAAGTGCCTGCCTGAGCATGATTTAATTGTACCTCTAGAAGATCTTCAAGTAAACGAAACACTACACTTCGTGGAGAAGCCTGTCGAGATCATGGATCGCCAAACCAAGCAGCTCAGACGCTCGTGCATTCCCATTATGAAGGTTCGATGGGAAGGCAAACAAGGCGCAGAGTTCACTTGAGAACTCGAAAGCGACATGAAGGAGTACCCGCAGTTGTTTGTTACGGCTTCAACCTAATTTCGGGACGAAATTTCCTAAGGGGAGGCTGTAACACCCCGTGTTTCGAAAGTTAAAGTCAAAGTAAAGATTGAAGTCAAAGGAAGAAAAGATTGCTAATTGCGATATGTCACTCCTTGCTCAATTCATGTTTTGACTTCTTTAACTTGTAGTTAGTCTCTTTATGCTTTTACGTTAGTTGTATTATGTGGAGTATTTGTTAATAACCGAGGTTTAATCGCTATTTATCGATGTTTATCGCATGTTTTATCGCTTTATCGCTTATCGCAATCGCACTCGCAACTCGATTTACGCGTCTGGTTATGATTCTTATGTGTGTGTGCCCTTTATGTGTTACTTGTGCATGTTATTTATGTTTTATGATGTGGTGATTAATCAAAACTCAATCGCAACTCAATTGCAATCGAATCGCAAAGGCTAAACGCAAGTTAAATAGGATGATTGTATGATGATATAGTAGTTGGGATTAAAAGTAATTTGAATAAGAAACTCTATCGCATCGCAATGCTCAACACACGAATCGAAACTGCAGAACTCATCGACCCGAGCACTCGAATCGAGTGGCCAACCGACCGAGCTACCACCCGATCGAGTTGCCACTCGATCGAGCTGCCACCCGATCGGGCTGCCACTCGATCGACTAGCCACTTACTCCCCTTTCCTTTTATGGAAACCCTATAAATACCCTAATATGTCAACAACACCTGATGTTGACAGCTCTCTCCCTCTCCACTCGCTCCAGCCGCTATTTCTTCAGATTTCTCGCGATTCTTGTAAGTTTTCCACCTAAACCTTGTACTTTCTTAATCTACACGCACTCCTAAACCTTTCTATCTTTTGAATCTTAACCGTTAACCGTGAAATCACTAGATTTGAGGTGTTCTAGGATGATGTCATCATGGTGTTCTTATGAACTTCGTGTTTTGGCTTCAATCCACCAAGAACAACTTAGATCTGAACGATTTCCACACAAATAAGTAAGAATCTTTCATAGATCTGAACATATTCTTGATGAAAATGATTGAAAGATGGTTTTCCAACCTTCTTTCAACTCTTTTACACTCAATGCACTCAAAACCGATGGAATCGGAGCTTGTTCTAATCTTCTACTCTTTCTTGTGGATGTGTTGGTTCAAGATCTGGATTCTATCCACGAGGTTACTGATTTCGGTTTAAATATGAAACACCGTCTCGAACAGTTAACTGGTCGGACTAGGGTGGTTCCTGTCCGATCGGGTCACTAAGTCTTGACGAGGTTTCTGTTGTTTAGCACATTATCAAACAGTCTCTAGAAAACTTCAAACTATCAAAACAACCAAGGAAGAAGATAATCAGGTCAACTTGGACGGATTGCACCTTGGGCCCCACACTTAACTTTTATTTCAACATTTGAGGTTTTAAACATTGAACGGATTGCCGTCCGATCGGATTGCCACCCGACCATGTGAAACACCGTCTCGAACAGTTAACTAGTCGGACTAGGGTGGTTCCTGTCCGATCGGGTCACTAAGTCTTGACGAGGTTTCTGTTGTTTAGCACATTATCAAACAGTCTCTAGAAAACTTCAAACTATCAAAACAACCAAGGAAGAAGATAATCAGGTCAACTTGGACGGATTGCACCTTGGGCCCCACACTTAACTTTTATTTCAACATTTGAGGTTTTAAACATTGAACGGATTGCCGTCCGATCGGATTGCCACCCGACCATGTGATGTTTGACTTCAAACACTTAAACAATTTTCAACATGTTCAGCACGCACGGATTGCCACCCGATCGGATAGCCATCCGATCGAGTGACCGTCCTGCTGTGAACTTGTTCTCAATCTGAGAAGTCTCGCCAATCGGATTGCGACCCGATCGAACGGCCGTTCGATCGACCGACCTGAAAGGTAAAGATATTTCTCTATTTTCAAAAATGCTATAATGAAAACTTCAAAAGACAAACCATCATACACAAACACGTCCATCCCAAACGAGGTAACAATCCACCCGCACGGTCACCCGATCGGATGACCGTCCGAACGGATTGTCACCCGATCGACCGGCCTCCCGATCGGATTGCCATCCGATCGGATTATCATCCGATCCATTGATACTTCACACTGTTTTACACATCGCTTATCGTTATTGCTATCGTTCTGATCAGGCTAATCTCACTCTAAGCGCTCCCTTCAATCCATCATCGCTGTGAATATACTCGAGCCCTTTTTGCTTTACGCACTTTTGGGTGTTACATACGTTACTTATACTAAATCACATAGAACACACTACGCAATCCTTTAACGCTAACCATTACTGCATGTTATACGTGACTTAATGAATGCTTGTTTGTTATGTTTACACATGGAATGTTGTCTACCTGCCTTAGCAATGATAGTACTATAGTTTGGACTCAACACCTGTTCACTCAGGGGTTGTTAAGGAAAATTAATTACATGGCTCACAGTGGTGAGTGTGTATTACGAACTGCCTTGGGCAGTCAACCCGCAGTCATTGGTATCGATAGGTTCATGTCGATAACTAACGTGCTTCATTTCACACTATGTACGTGCTGGTTATGCGTAAACGAATTTCGAACTCTATTATATCTATCAAACTTGTATGCTCACCTTTACACTATGTGTATTGACTTTTACTTTAACGTATGTGGCAGGTGTTTAAGATGTTTAGATGTTTGGCTTGCTGTGAAATCGAGGCTAGGAAAGGTCTAGAAACAAATAAACGAATTGTCTGTATTTGAAATCTGAGTTGTCAGAACAGAACAATTTGACTAGATTTTGTCTGTAATAGTTATGTTACTTTTTATGTCATGGTATGAGACGTGATGCTTTAAATAATTGGTAATTATAGTTGTTATGGAAACTTCTGGACAATCTGTTTCGCTCAGTGCCACGCCCCGATGTTTCCGCCATCGGTTGGGGTATGACACAGTACGTACAACGTGTGATGTGAAGCACGTTAGTTATCGACATGATCCTATCAATACCAATGACTGCGGGTTGACTGCCCAAGGCAGTTCGTAATACATATTCACCACTGTGAACCATGTAATTAATTGTCCTTAACAACCCCTGAGTGAATAGGTGCTGAGTCCAAACAAATAGTACTATCGTTGCTAAGGCAGGTAGACAGCAATCTATGTGTAAACATAACAAACAAGCATTCATCGAGTCACGCATAACATACAGTAGCGGTTAGCGTTAAAGTATTGCGTAGTGTGTTTGATGTGATTTGGTATAAGTAACGTATGTAACACCCAAAAGTGCGTAAAGCAAAAAGGGTTCGAGTATACTCACAGCGATGGAATTGTGGATTGAAGGGAGCGCTTAGAGCGAAATTAGCCTGAACAGTTAATGATAGCACAAACGATAAGCGACGCGTAAAACGATACAAGTGTACCAAGGGTCGGACGGTCAGTCGATCGGGTGGCAACCCGTTCGGATGGTCATCCGATCGGATGGCCATTCGATCGGATGGCCAGTCGATCGGGTGGCAACCCATTCGGATGGTCATCCGATCGAATGGCCATTCGATTGGATTGTCACCTTGCTTGGTGAGGATGTGTTTGTGTATGATGGTTTGACTTTTGAAGTTTTCGTTGTAGCATTCTGAAAATAGAGAAGTATCTCTACCCTTCAGGTCGGTCGATCGAACGTTCGATCGGAAGGTAATCCGATTGGCGAGACTTCTCAGTGTGAGAACAAGTTCACAGCAGGACGGTCACTCGATCGGATAGCAATCCGATCGGGTGGCTATCTTATGTATTGAACATGCTGAAAATTGTTTAAGTACCCAAGTCCTAGACGTCACACGATCGGACGGTCGCTCGATCGGATGGCAATCCGATCGGACGGTAATCCGTTCAACGTCCAAGTCCTTGAATAGTTTGAATGAAAGTTTAAGTGTGGAACCAAAGTGCAACCCGATCGGACGGCAGTCCATTCCGACGTCCTGATCGTCTTGTCACTTGATTCTGCTTGAAGTTTTGTAGTTTGAACGAGACGTTTTGATACCTTGCTTGAACAATCAAAACTCTTATCTCGTTCCAAGTGATCCAGCCGAACAGGAATCACCCTAGTCCGACCGGTTCACGGTTTGAGTCGGTAGTTCATGTTCAAACCTGAAGTCAATACCTCTTGGATGGATTTCGGATCTGGAACCAATACATCACCAAGAATGGGTAGAAGATCAGGACAAGCTCCGATTCCATCGGGTTTGAGTGCATTGAGTGTAAAAGAGTTGAAAGAAAGTTAGAAAACCATCCTTCAATCCTTTTCACCATGAATATGTTCAGATCTATGAAAGATCTTTGTTTATTCATGTGGAAATTGTTCAGATCTAAGTTGTTCTTGGTGGATTGAAGCCAAAGCATGAAGTTCACAAGAACACCATGATGACATCATCCTAGAGCACCTCAAATCCACTGATTTCACGGTTAAAAGTTAAGATTCAAAAGATAGAAGGGTGTAGGAGTGCGTGTAGATCATAGAAGTACAAGATTTAGGTTGAAAACTTAAAAGATTTGAGAGAAACCGGAAGAAATGTGGGCTGAAGCGAGTTGGTCGAACAAAGGAGCTGTCACCATCAAAGAGGTGACAAATAGAGGGTATTTATAGGGTTTCCCAAAATGGAAAGTGGCTGGCCAATCGGGTGGCAACCCGATCGGGTGACAACTCGATCGGGTGGCAACCCGACCGGATGGCAATCCGATCGGTTGGCCACTCGGTTGGTTGGCCACTCGACCCTAGAGTTCGGCGCGAGGAGTTTTGTCGTTTCGTTTCGCGTGTAATGCGTTGCGATGCGATTCGAGAGAGCGATGCGATAGGATTGCTTATCAAATTACTTTTAATCCCAACTACTATATCTAACATACAATCACTATAATTATTGCATTTAGCGTTTTGATTTGATTGCGATAGCGTTGCGATTGCGTTTCGATTGATTACCACAAGTAACATAAAGAATCATTCACAAGTAACACATAAGTAGCACACACACATAAACAATATCCATAATGCATAATTCGAGTTGTGAGTGCGATTAAGTCGATTAGCGATTAATAGGCGATTAAACCTCGATTATTAACAAGTACTCCACATAATACAACTAATGCAATAAAATAATAAGATTATCTAAAGTCAAAGAAGTCAAAACAGGAGTTGAGCAAGGAGTGACAGATCACAATTAGCAATCTTTTCTTCCTTTGACTTAAATCTTGACTTTGACTTTGACTTTCGAAACACGGGGTGTTACATAACAGTTGCGCATATGTTATATGTAGCCGATCTATTCATCTCGCACAACAACCAACGCTTACACAGACAACATAATTATTCTATTTATTTACTTTGTATCTACTGGCCACCGCGCCTTATCCAATTAATACAAAGTCTCTTCTATTATGTTTTGTTGTTTATTACAAAATGCATGTAATTCCTTTGGGTACGCGCGAAAACATTATGGTAACAAATTACAAGCCTCATGAACGGTCCGCGAATACAAGTCCCGCGCTTAATTCAGACTTACGTTTACACATGAGCTTTCTACCATCTTTATTCGCTTTACCTAAACAAAGTAATTATACACATGCAAGACATTGTAATTCAAACATACCTTATATTCAAAATAGTTACTTGCGCACCGCGCGCAATAACAAAAAATCCATATGCACAGCAGTGCACCAAAAAGTTACTTGTGCAACAAGCACATTTACAAAATAAACAAAGCACAACAGTGCATCAAAACAATATTTACAAAATAAACAAACTAAACACCCGGAAACATGGCTACCACCTCTGCAGAGGTATATAGTGCTTCACCATACCAATCCAGAGGGTGGGGATCGACAATCCACTCGTTGTCACCACCCACAGCAAATACCATCTGAGCTCTGACCAGAGTTACAGAACGACGATCACGCCGTTTGTACACTATCGAACAACGACTTCTCCAGTCAGCCGGAAAATCTTGAGTCAAGACATTCGTCGACAATCGGGTAACCCCCTGATGTGTGTAAAATGCAACATATAAATTACATCAAATAAGGCATAAAACTAACCCTTTTTAGTGCTAATATTGGAAAAAGAGTGTTTTTGTCTTCCTTTTGTATTTCCAGGATTAAATGAGCTCAAAAACGCAAAAGAAGCAAAAAGACAGCTAAATCCAACATAAATACAAGAAAAAGAACATTAGTGGACTGCCCGAACCCTCAACGGCACCTTCCAAAGCAAAATAGAGAAAACAGAAGACTGAACACGCCCCGTGCTCAGCCAGCACGGGGCCGTGCCCAAGAAGCAGCAGAAAAGACAAACCTATAGAAGCTTCTATTGCCCATCACGGGGCCGTGCTCAGCGGACACGGGGGCGTGTCGAAAGTACAGCAGGCGCATTTATTGTAATTGCGAATTACAATTAATGAGGAGAGAGAGTGTCAGACGGACACGGGGACGTGCCCAGCGGACACGGGGCCGTGTCCAGCTCTCTGTTCAGCCTATAAATAGGAGTGCTTGGATTCATTTCATCTCATCCCTTGGCACACCACCTCTCTCACATTTCATCCACCACCCACCACCATCACCACACCATCATCCACCACCATCATCCATTGTCCATCGTAGAGTGTGTGAGTCGTCTCGGGATCCAAGATTGATCGTAAGAGTTCTTGACAATCAAGGCCATGTTTGCCTAAGTCTCTTACATCACTTGGTGAAGACAAAGTGTCTAGTATAATACTTTTTATTTCTAATCTTTTGCACTTTTTATTTGGTTTTGTATTAATGACTTTAATAACTAGTTACTTATGTTGAAGGTGATCTTTCCTTATCGTTTGTCCGTGGTGTCTTGGCATTATTTTACTGTCTATATAAAATAAAGGATTTTCACCATTCATATCTCCACAGTCTATATGGAGATATGTTGGCTACCTGGTAGGGGGTTAAGGGAACGGTTTGGTAAAGGTCTTGCCATTGTTCAGCGTTTAGAGGTCCTGCAATGGACCTGGGTCAAATTTAGTAGGACCTCCTTCAATACTTCACGGTATTGGATGGCGGGGGTCCAAACTCTTTGATCCCCTCATAAGTTAACTACTATTAATATTATAACCCGGCTATTTAGGACTGTATCCCTGCTGACTCAGACTACTTAGCCGAGGGTAACGTCACCGCCAAAAGCGAGGCCTACCACAATACTGCATTAATAACTTAATTCATTATCTTCCAATAATCCACCCTTTTAGGATTGTATCCCTGCTGACTCAAACTACTGGGGTGAGGGTAACGTCGCCTTCAAAAGAGGGGCCTACTACAATAACTAAGATAATCTCTTAATTATGTGCAAAAGTGCGGAAATAATCAAAGGTTATACTAGATACGAGTCGGAACCAAGTGATTCATCTTGTCTATCTGTTTTTATTTTATTTTTATTTTCAGCATTTTAGTTAGTTTTATTTTTCTTAGTTTAAAACATTTTTCTAAACTTTTATTTTGGTTAGACGTTGAGGATAAACCGGTACTAAAAGCTCTTGTGTCCTTGGACGACCTCGGTATCTTACCAACGCTATACTACACTCAACGATGGGTGCACTTGCCCATATGTGTGTTTAGTGTTAGTGAAATATCGTGTTTTATAAATTTAAAACTTGGCTAAAATAAGTGTTAAAAAGGGCTTAAAATACACACCTAAAATAAGTAACACTTCGCACGCATCAAGTTTTTGGCGCCGTTGCCGGGGACACAAGGATTTTAGGAAAGCTTAAAATCGACGGCCTAATCAGTTTTTCAAAACGGGCCCACATTTTTCTGCATTTTAGTTTAGTTTTGCATTTACAGTAGGTTGAACACGGGGCCGTGCTCGCTGAACACGGGGCCGTGCTGCATATTTTTCATAAAACACCCAGTAACAGTAGCTTGAACATGGGCCGTGTTCACTGAACACGCCCCGTGCTCAACAAAATCAGTAAATTTAATTAAAACGCCCAGATACAGATTCTGAACACGGGGCCGTGTCCACTGAACACGGGGCCGTGTCCAGCCTCTGTTTCCGTTTTTCTTTTTGTTTTCTGATCTCGGGACTCAGTTGTGGTCTGCTGAGTGATTCTTATGGATCAATACTCAGGAGGTTACAACTACACCTATGAGGAGGATGATTATAGGGGTAATTATTGCACTAATTGTCGTAACGCACGATCGGTTCAAAATAATCGCTCATATCAACCATCCAATTCATACACCTACTATGAGGAGCCCAGGTACGAGCCATCAACTTCATACACATCCTATGAAGACCAAAGGTATGAACCTCCTCCCTCATACTCATATTTTGATGAACCAAGGTATGAGCCTTCATACTCATACTTTGAGGAACCAAGATATGAGCCACCACCTTCGTATGCTTATTATGAGGAACCATGGCGTGAACAACCCACCTCATATGAGTATTATGAAGAACAAAATTACGACCCTTATCCATCATATGCTTACAATGAAGAACAATGGTGTGAACCATCTACTTCATATGGGTATTATGAGGAACAAAGGATCGAACAACCGGATCAAAGCTTAGAAAATCCCGATTCTTTTTCTATAACTGAAATGACCAATAGGATATTAGAACACATTAGAGTTATCGATCGATGTATAAAAGAAGCTCGCGCAAGGGAAGAGGAGTCCCGCGCAAGAGAAGAATTAAAAAAGGAAGAGATAACTGAAAGTGTAAAAATGGAAGAACAAATAAGTGAAAAACCTACACATGAGTTAAACAACGAAAAAGGTGAGTCCGACAACGTTAAAATTCAAGAAGAGTCTAATTTTGGAGAAATTAATCTCTTGTCACCTTCTTTCGAAAATCATTGTTTAGTACCCACTCATGCTAAGTTTTTAAAAGAGTTAAACACTAACACTAAAATTGACGAAACGGTAAGTGTTAAGTTAACTAATGATCAACCCTCGCTAATAAAAGAAGACCCATTTGAAATTAACATTACACCGGTTCCATGTTTCTTTCAAAATTCGTTTATTAGTAATGTCACAATTGATAAAGATCTTTGTGTTAACATAATGCCTAACTACATTTTCGAAAAATTAAGTATTAGTGATTTTTCTCCACTTCAAATACCCATTTTTCTATCCAATCGGAAAGTAATAAAATCAAACGGTATAGTTGAGGATGTATTGGTTCAAACAAATCAGATGGTAATCCCGACCGACTTTGTCATCCTCGATGACGCTCCTCTAGTGTTGGGACGACCATTTGTAAAAACTCACGAAGCTTTGAAAAACCGGAAGTTCAACAATCTACCTCTTCAATTAGGGGCATTTAAAAAGAGTGTCGATCTTGAGCGATCAATGAAATATCCATTCGGCAATGACGACCCCCTAATTGAAGATGAGCCAGAACCACCTGATAAAGTGGGTCTAGCCAAGGACCCTTATAAACGTGGCGCACCACGGAGGCATTCCGCGGAACTATCCGTAGTTTAGTTTAGATTAACCTTTATGTTTTCTAGTTTAGTTTTTATTTTTCAGGAATAAAACACACTCGGGATGGTGAAGGATGATAAGGGAAGCTTGAACCAACACCCCATACACAAAAACAGAGCCTCCCGACGATTTTTCTTCATTACAGCAGGTTCAACACGGGGCCGTGCTCACCCCAACACGCCCCGTGCCCAAGGTTCTGTAGAAAATGCCCAGTTCAGGTACCTGGACACGGGGCCGTGCTCACTGGACACGCCCCCGTGCCCAGCCTTCTGTTTACTTTTGGTACTGGCAGTCTGGACACTGGGCCGTGCTCAGCCAACACCACCCCGTGTTCAGCCACCCAGTACCATAAAATCTTGTTTTTAACCCACTTTTACACATTCAATCAACCTAAAAACTTATTTTTGGGACACATTGAGGACAATGTGTAATTTAAGTGTGGGGGGGATGCTAAAACCTTGAATCTTGCAAGTCCTAAATACAAGCCTTACACAAAACTCTATTGGAACCGCTAATCACCCCAAATTTTTTCAAAAAAAAAATTTCAATTTTTTTACATGTCTTGGTTTAACGCGGGAAATTCAAGTTCTTAAAAAGGTTATATTTTTACGAATTTACAACCGATAGCGTCGTGATAAAAAGAACCAACATAAGAAAATTATGAAAAGGCATGGCAAACTTAGTTAAAATTTGATTATATATACTTAATCACATAAAAACCCATTCCCACAAAAGTGAGTTTTGAGCCTTTATTGAGCATACAATTACACATCATTAGACTAAATGCTCATTTTTCGTTTCTTGTGTGAATAGCCGCTTGGTTCTTACGACTCTAGAACTTGCCATGACGATACATTCCCGGTCCTTACCAACTTAAACCCGAGTAAGTAAATGATGGAGGCATTAGGACTAACCCTTTTTATTTCTACACCACTATTTTTTTTTTTTTTTTTTTTACATTCCATTTTATTAGCAAATATATCTCTTCCAAATAAGCTTTGTCTTCTCTCAAATCTCTCAAATCATTGAGTTGAATTTGGGGTTTCAAGGGGGTTTTAGCCTCTACTGGTTTTTCTCTTCTCTCAACGGTAAAAACAAACGGTAACATTCAAATCATCACCGGCCACCCAAGGCCGCCGGTCAGCAGCAAGGTTTGCCCCCTCTCCCTCCCTCTCTAGTCCCTTCTTCTCCCTCTTAACTCACCTCGTGCTCCTGGTATTGAGTCAACGCCGGCCGGTCGGAATTTTAAACTTAAAATTAAAGCACCATTCGTCTTCTCCTCTCAACCATCGCGTCCTGCGTCAGCTACCGGAACATCCGCCGGTCGGAAACTTCCAAACAACTGCAATTACAGGAACACCAGCTTCAGTTACCGGACCCGCTTCAGTTACTGGCCCCGCTTCAGTTACCGGAACACCCATCAGTCTCTATTTCAACTTTCATAAGCGGCAGGGGTCTGTCATCGGCCAAGAGACAGTCAAGTTTCCATTTCGTTGTTGTTATTTATTCATTGCAGGGCTGAAATTCAGGTGTCTCAAACGGGTCATAAATCACATCTTAAAAGCACTGTAAGTAACACGCCTAAATCACGGCCCGAACCACTGTAAGTATTTTTCTAATTTAAACAAAATAACAAGTAACTCATCCCGTGTTCTGTTTGTAGCTTTAGCCAACCCGTTTAAGCAATATTCAGTTTGTATGTGTTTGTTTGAACCACTTTCTTGCTTGCTGATATTTCCATGATTTAAGTGATTGTGTGTTAATTTGTATACATATTTTATTAGTTGTTGCAGAGATAACATTATTTATTGTTGTGTGTGGGGCTGGTTGAGTATTTTATATTGGTGTATTTGTGATATTGGGTTAATTAGGAACCATAGACGGTGGGAGTCGCAATTATGTCTTAAGACCGTGTCCACGAAAGAGGGGTGCTAATAAAGAGGACAAAAGAGGGTATAATTTACGTGTGGCTTCTTGGAATGTAGGATCTCTTAGTAGTAAGTTGCTAGAGTTAGTTGATGTGCTTAAAAGGCGTAAGGTACAAATAGCATGCCTTCAAGAAACTAGGTGGAAGGGGCATAGAGGGACAGAATGCAATGGGTATAAGTTGTGGTATTCAGGGTCGGATGGCGCTAAGAACGGAGTGGGGTTGCTAGTGGCTAGTGAACTGTATAAAAATGTTGTGGAAGTGATAAGGTACAACGATAGGATTATGATGTTGAGATTGGTAATAGGTGAGGAGGTAATGGCTGTGATTAGCGCTTATGCGCCTCACGTGGGATTAGGAGATCCGGAGAAAATAGAGTTTTGGGATTGCTTAGATGCTGTAGTGAGGGCCATACCTAGGGAGGAGAGAATTTATATAGGAGGTGACTTTAACGGACATATAGGTAAGGATAGTGATGGTTTTCAGGCGGTACACGGGGGTTTTGGTTTTGGTGATAGGAATGAGCCTGGTAGGGACCTTCTAGAGTTTGCAGTGGCCCACGACCTGGGTATTATGAACTCGTTTTTTAAGAAACGAGTTTCACATTTGATCACTTTCAGTAGCGGGGGGCGTAACACGCAAATAGACTACCTATTGATGAGGCGAGAAGATCGACGATGGTGGAGGGACTGCAAGGTTATACCAGGGGAGACAACAGTGACTCAACACCATTTGCTAGTAGCGGATATACGTTTGAGAAGAAAACTGTCGGAGGGGGAGAGGAAAGGTCGACCTAGGATCCGATGGGGAAGCTTGAAGGGAGACAAGATTACAGTGTTTAGAGACAAGGTCATCCCTATGACAGCCGATTGGGTGGGAGGGGACGCAAACCGAATGTGGGAGGCTATGGCGACCACCATCACCCAGGTGGCAGTGGAGACACTAGGGGTTACAACAGGAATGACTAGCGGACATAAAGACACCTGGTGGTGGAGTGAGGATGTACAAATTAAGATAAGGGATAAACAAGAGAGTTTTAGGGATCTTTTGACGTGCACGGTCGAGGAAGGTCAATTGAGGTTGAAGGAGAGGTATAAAAAGGCCAAAAGGGAGGCAAAGAACACAGCTTACAAGAAGATGTATGACCGCCTGGAGACGAAGGAAGGAGAGCATGCCATGTTCAGGATTGCCAAAGCTAGGGAGCGTAGAAAGCAGGATCTGGGTGTAGTGAAATTTATAAAGGGAGAAGATGGGCATGTCCTAGTAAGAGAACAAGACATTAAGCTGAGATGGCAAACCTACTTTCGTAATCTTTTCAATGGAGGGACGGAAGTCGAAGAAGAAAGCGACCACAACAGCATTCAAGGAAGACAACGGAATAACTGCTATTGTCGGAGTATTACAATGGGAGAAGTAAGGACAGCACTCAAGAAGATGGGAAGAGCTAAGGCAGTTGGTCCTGACAACATACCGATAGAGGTGTGGAAGTGTTTCGGAGAGGATGGAGTTCGATGGCTAGCTAGTTTATTTAATCTTATTTTCAAATTTGGAAAAATCCCGGACCAGTGGAGGAGTAGTGTCGTAGTGCCCTTGTATAAGAACAAAGGAGATGCCCAGTGTTGTGGGAACTATAGAGGGATCAAGTTACTAAGCCACACTATGAAACTATGGGAGCGGGTAATTGAGACTAGGATTAGAAAAGAAACTCAGGTTACGGTAAACCAGTTTGGTTTCATGCCAGGGCGCTCAACGACAGAAGCGATCCATATTCTACGGAGACTAATGGAAAAGTACAGGGAGAAGAAGCGAGACCTACATATGGTGTTCATTGACCTTGAAAAGGCATATGATAGTGTGCCACGTAGACTGATTTGGGAAAGCTTGGAGGGTAGAGGAGTTCCTGGAAAGTATATAGACTTAATTAGGGATATGTATGATAGGACTGTGACTACAGTCCGTGCGCCTGTAGGATTTACAGAGTCGTTCCCCGTGGAAATAGGACTCCACCAAGGGTCCGCGTTGAGCCCTTTTCTTTTTGCGGTGGTCTTGGATGAGTTGTCCAAGTCGATTCAAGAGACAGTTCCGTGGTGCATGCTTTTTGCCGACGATATAGTGTTGGTTGCTGAAACGAGACAAACCCTAAATGCGAGGCTAGAGGAATGGAGAGCAGTCCTAGAGGGCAATGGTTTAAGGATCAGCCGCTCAAAGACTGAATACCTTTATTGTAATTTCGGTGGTGCAGATGACAACGAGGACTCCCAGGTTACCATTGAGGGTCAAGTGGTCCCACAAACGACTAAGTTCAAGTACTTAGGATCGTTTGTGCAAAGGGACGGGGAGATTGACAGTGACGTATACCACCGCATCCAGGCTGGTTGGTGTAGGTGGAGAGCAGCCACTGGGATTTTGTGTGATAGGAGGTTCCCAACTAAATTAAAGGGAAAATTTTATAGGGTAGCAGTTAGACCGGCTATGTTATACGGGACAGATTGTTGGGCCATCAAGAAAACACAAGCACGCAAGATGGAGGTAGCGGAGATGAGGATGCTGAGGTGGATGTGTGGCCACACGATGTTAGACCGAATAAGAAGTGAGGTTTTTAGGAAATGGTTAGGAGTGGCTAGTATATCGGACAAAGTAAAAGAGGGGAGATTGAGATGGTTTGGGCATGTGAAGAGGAGGCAGTTGACAGAACCAGTTAGAGTCGTGGAAACCATGACAGTGGAAGGAAGGAGGAGTAGAGGCAGGCCCAAGTTGACTTGGGATGAACGACTTAGGCAAGATTTGGTAGAGTTGCACCTCTCCGAGGACATGGTTCAGGATAGGAGTTCATGGAGACGTAGGATTAAGGTTAAGGACTTGTAGGGGAGGGTATGGACGTGTCCTACCTTTGTCTTGGGGGGGGGGGATAGATTTCTTTCTCACTTTAGGTAGACCTCATATATGATGACTTTCTTGTATCTATGACTACATGTTATTTGTTGATAATATATCTGACTACTGCTACGCTATATACTTATCGCTCTTTTGTCTATATGGTTGTTTGTTGTTTTTGAGCCGGGGGTCTCTCAGGAAGCAGCCTCTCTATTCTGTGGATAGAGGCAAGGTTTGCCTATATCCCACCTCCCCCAGACCCTACCAATAGTTCAGCTATTTGTGGGATTTACTGGGTATGGTTGTTGTTGTTGTTGTTGTATTTTTTTTTTTACCACCTACCCAAAATCCCCCTAGTTAGCCCCTTTGAGCCTAAACCTTTTCATTTCTTAACCCAAACCAAACACCTTTTCACCCACCTAAACCCTTTTTAACCTTTTGTTTTAGTAACTAGCTCGGTTTCTCATATGACTTTCAAAAAAAAAAAAAAAAAAATGTGTTGATGATGAAGCAAAAGAAAATAAACAAACAAGTTCATCAAAAATAACTTTGTTTGAATAATAGCTTCATCAAAATAAAAGTGACACAAAAAAAAAAAAAAGAAAGAAAGAAAGTCTTACGAAAACCGAAGCTTGTTACGCTTTTCGCCATTTTTCTACTAACCACTAACCCAACCACCTACCTTTAACCCAAGCCTAACCCTTCACCCACAAAGTCCTCTTGATATTTACAAAGGTATATAAGTTAAAAAGGAGGAGGATTGATTGCTTGGCAAGCCTATGGTAGGAGTAAGTTCCATGCCGCTCTCGAGTGATCCACAAAAATACATTTTCGGCCGAGTGTTGAGTGATCCCCGTGAGGTATGTGAACTTGTATATAAATAGAATTTTAAAAAAAGGCATGTTATGCCCAAATAAGTAATTTCTTTTATGAACAGTTCTAAATAAATCATTACGAATATGAGTGTAAATAAATAAAAATAAAACCCAAAAAGATCTTGGAAATCCCGACACTCTACGACAAGCCCAAAACCTTCTCTTCTACCTATTCCATTTGGGAGTGTAAGCCACATATTAAAGAGTTTTGCTTGAGGACAAGCAAAAGTTCAAGTGTGGGGGTATTTGATGTGTGTAAAATGCAACATATAAATTACATCAAATAAGGCATAAAACTAACCCTTTTTAGTGCTAATATTGGAAAAAGAGTGTTTTTGTCTTCCTTTTGTATTTCCAGGATTAAATGAGCTCAAAAACGCAAAAGAAGCAAAAAGACAGCTAAATCCAACATAAATACAAGAAAAAGAACATTAGTGGACTGCCCGAACCCTCAACGGCACCTTCCAAAGCAAAATAGAGAAAACAGAAGACTGAACACGCCCCGTGCTCAGCCAGCACGGGGCCGTGCCCAAGAAGCAGCAGAAAAGACAAACCTATAGAAGCTTCTATTGCCCATCACGGGGCCGTGCTCAGCGGACACGGGGGCGTGTCGAAAGTACAGCAGGCGCATTTATTGTAATTGCGAATTACAATTAATGAGGAGAGAGAGTGTCAGACGGACACGGGGCCGTGCCCAGCGGACACGGGGCCGTGTCCAGCTCTCTGTTCAGCCTATAAATAGGAGTGCTTGGATTCATTTCATCTCATCCCTTGGCACACCACCTCTCTCACATTTCATCCACTACCCACCACCATCACCACACCATCATCCACCACCATCATCCATTGTCCATCGTAGAGTGTGTGAGTCGTCTCGGGATCCAAGATTGATCGTAAGAGTTCTTGACAATCAAGGCCATGTTTGCCTAAGTCTCTTACATCACTTGGTGAAGACAAAGTGTCTAGTATAATACTTTTTATTTCTAATCTTTTGCACTTTTTATTTGGTTTTGTATTAATGACTTTAATAACTAGTTACTTATGTTGAAGGTGATCTTTCCTTATCGTTTGTTCGTGGTGTCTTGGCATTATTTTACTGTCTATATAAAATAAAGGATTTTCACCATTCATATCTCCACGGTCTATATGGAGATATGTTGGCTACCTGGTAGGGGGTTAAGGGAACGGTTTGATAAAGGTCTTGCCATTGTTCAGCGTTTAGAGGTCCTGCAATGGACCTGGGTCAAATTTAGTAGGACCTCCTTCAATACTTCACGGTATTGGATGGCGGGGGTCCAAACTCTTTGATCCCCTCATAAGTTAACTACTATTAATATTATAACCCGGCTATTTAGGACTGTATCCCTGCTGACTCAGACTACTTAGCCGAGGGTAACGTCACCGCCAAAAGCGGGGCCTACCACAATACTGCATTAATAACTTAATTCATTATCTTCCAATAATCCACCCTTTTAGGATTGTATCCCTGCTGACTCAAACTACTGGGGTGAGGGTAACGTCGCCTTCAAAAGAGGGGCCTACTACAATAACTAAGATAATCTCTTAATTATGTGCAAAAGTGCGGAAATAATCAAAGGTTATACTAGATACGAGTCGGAACCAAGTGATTCATCTTGTCTATCTGTTTTTATTTTATTTTTATTTTCAGCATTTTAGTTAGTTTTATTTTTCTTAGTTTAAAACATTTTTCTAAACTTTTATTTTGGTTAGACGTTGAGGATAAACCGGTACTAAAAGCTCTTGTGTCCTTGGACGACCTCGGTATCTTACCAACGCTATACTACACTCAACGATGGGTGCACTTGCCCATATGTGTGTTTAGTGTTAGTGAAATATCGTGTTTTATAAATTTAAAACTTGGCTAAAATAAGTGTTAAAAAGGGCTTAAAATACACACCTAAAATAAGTAACACTTCGCACACATCACCCCCTCATCGTTATCACCTCTAGTACGAAGAGAGGCATAATTTTCTCCTATAGACGAGTAAGGAATGGTGCCAAGAAACCCTTCATTTCCGGCAACCTTTTCTGGTGATAAACCTGCAAGAAGAAGCAAAGCTTCAGCAGCATCAAAGGTCTTCAGATTTTCAGAAACCCTCCGTGAACGGAATTTTCTCCTGGTCCTCATATTTGCCAAATCTGGTAGAGTTTTAATAACCTTTATATAAATATATATCAAAAACGAGTTGACGTCAGCATCGTTAAGAGAGATGTAAGAAATCGTAATGATTAATGTCAAATCGCCACTTTTTGAAACGGCGGTGTCACAGTAATCATCGATTCCATTAAATGATCTCTGACAGCGTCTGCACACATACCCAGAAGCTACAGTTTCAGTAAGAAGGCGATCGGTCAAAACATCTATTCACGTTCTACCTTATAGCACACAAGGGTCACGTCAAATCAATCAGCTTATGAAAAAAAAACGTTCATTCTAACATAATGAACAGTTCAACTTGAGAAATATCTTCTCCAAGAAGATTTTCAACATTTTCGCGCCAAAGAACTCCACATAGTAAAAATCACCCATCTCTTATAGTCCGGTACTCCACTTATTTGCATAAGAGCAACAATGGACTGGGGGGACTTGAAGGGGTATGGTCCCAAAAACCTCGCGCAGACGCATGGGACCATACCACAAATGCACCACAATGAACCATCTTTAAGAGAACCCTGCGCGGCTGCGCATCGGTTCTAAAAGAGAACATAGAAAGAAAATAGTTTTTAAACATCCGCGCGCCAAAAGGAACTAATAAATCCTTGCGCAAGCTCATATGACGGAAGCTGGGAGTAAAACTCTGAACAACATCTCCGCACAAATATCACCCAGACTTAAAACAGAAAGTGACCTTTCTGTTACAACAGAATTAGCATGAAGCAAAGCCATATAGGATTACAGCCGTATACCTTCTAGAAGGCTCTATCGTGCATAGCCATTCGGTTATAACCGAATGGCCACGTGGCATCATCCTGAGCATTCCTCAAAGTCACAATGATGGCACCAAATTGAAGAAAGATCTACACTTGTCCACTTTCCACGTGGCATCTCCCCAGCCGTTGACCATGCCCACGATCCGTGTGCACATACATCACGTTAGTGATTAACGGTGGAGAAAATAACCGCTCACGGAAATTACTTTCCGTTACTTCCTCCGTCAAACAAACTTTCCCGCCCAAATTCGGTTATAAATAAGGATAATCCAGGTATCGTCTCTCAAGTTACATTCACTTCACTTTCAATACTTCTTTTTCTTCATCAAAACATGTACTTATTCTCACGCCGGAGGGTGGTCACGGAGAGAACCTCCATTCTCCCCGTGACGAGTCTAACGGTTGTTTGTTTTGCAGTTTTTAGAAGAAGAAGCTTAGCCAAACCCCGAATCAAACGAGAGGAATTGCCCCTTTTATGCAGAAATAAACCCCTGGTTCAATTGATTCCAGTCTGTTGAACCAGTGTTTCTTCAGTATGAATTATGTGATCTCGCACAAGTTAACTATGAATGTGTCTTAACCCATCAAACTTTTTGTATGGTCGTATTTATAAATAAATAAATAATGCGTATTTTGTATAAAATTGTCTATTGTGAGAGGGGTGTTACACGTTTCATACACCAAGCCAGTATGGTCTTGTGGTCTGACTTTGACTAAATATTTAGCGGACCGGATTCATTTATCTAAGTTTAGAGTTGGGTTTAATCATGATCATAAAGGTTGCTAGGCGCTCCCTAATCAGAGTCAGGAGTACTCGGCCTAGGCGGAGAGTACTTGGAGATTACTCAACCTAAACGAAGAGTACTCGTGCATCGACAGTCTATCTTATAACGAGTACTCGGCCTTGTTTTACAACCATGGGTTTAACTCGTTTCAAGTTTGATGTCTACAACTCGAGTTTACCTCATGTATAAGGGGAGGGGGTGGTTACTAGTGATAGGATTCTATCACTCCCACTATCCAATCAGATCATGCCATGTCAGCACCTAATATTTTATCACTAGTGATAGAAATGTAGTGGGGGTGGTATCACTAGTGATAGGATTCCAATGTACAAGTATTAATGCACAATGTACAAGATACACATTCATCACCATTGATCTTCAACGCGTTATATATATAACGAGTTATACTCCATAACTCGTTATGGAAGTGGAGGCGGCGGTGTTTCACGAGTGATAGAATCCTATCACGGTAAATAACGTCCCCGCCCCGTGTGCCCTAATGTTATAAGGTCCAATTTTATACATGTTCAATTGATTGATTGTTTATTTATCCATACAACTACGTGCAATAACTATTTTATATAAGTACATATTATATTATATTCTATAACATACATTATATAATATACAATAATACAATATGATACAAGTAATAAGTTGGTTCAGATTCGGTAAACATAATAAACTCGATATGTGTTAATCTAAGGCTAGTGTATTTAGTAGAGACACATGTCTTTTAGAAAGGATCTTATATGCTCAAACCTGTTTAATGAAGTACTTTATAATAAGAGTGAATTTTAAGGATTGTCCTTTATCTTTATACTCATTTTCAGGCGTTGTCATTTATCTTTAAAATTGATAAGTTTTGTACTTTATGTTTTAAAATCCATCACGTTTTGCTCTTTAGGCATAACCCAGTTTGTTTTTCAGTTATATGTGACCATGTGCAGGTCATGTGAGGGTAGATATGTCATTCAATGTCTCTATGTATTTCTCTCTCTACAAAACCCTCTTTATCTCTCTACTCTGTCGGTGCATCACTTCCACCACCACCACAACAACCTCCTTTCACCACCACAACCAAATCCGGCCAAATAAAAAAAGGCTACTGCCTAAAAAACCCACTACAGCATTTCGCAAATCTGAAGATGTTAACCACAACCCACCTCTGGTCCGATCTTGCTCTCTCAGGTCTAAAATCGCAAGCTAGAGATTGTCGAAACGACCTGAAATCGCAGCTTTCTCTCTCCCTCTCTTTGAAATCGCAGGCAGGAGATGGTTAAGCTATCTCTTTTGCGCTCTCTCTCTCTCCGATCTCGATTTAAAAAAAACGTAGCGTAAATGTTCCTTTCTCTCTCCTAGAAATTAAGAACCATTGTAATTGTGTTTCCTTTTGTTGTTCTCTAATTGTGTTTCCTTTCTCTCTGCTAGAAATTAAGAACTTGGATTGATTTGGTGGTCGTTTGTAGGTGGTGCTTATTGTGATGGAATACATAGAGACATTAAATGACATATCTATCCTCACATGACTTGTACATGGTCACATTTAACTGAAAAAAAACAAAATGGGTTATGCCTAAAGGACAAAACGTGATGGATTTTAAAACATAAAGTACAAAACCTATCGATTTTAAAGATAAAGGACATCGCCTAAAAATGGATATAAAGATAAAAGAAGAATTCTTGAAATTCACTCTTATAATAATTTTTGTAACGTAATTGAAAAATAATATACCCCGACACCGAAAGTTCTGCATATTGGAGGTATGATGAGATTTTATGGGTTAAAAAAAATTAACTACGTTGACGATATATAGAGTGATAATTTCAGTCTTTTACGAAGGAATCTTTATCCTTTATATGCGTTCACACGGTCACGACGACTTTAATATTCTTCAAAGCCCCCACAGACGGAAATGACTTTTTTAGCCTACGGTGAGATCCAATTGCCTTCCATACCTCAATTTGTTATGTTCATAAACTATTTTCCTCATTAAACGATATAATAATTAAATAATACCTTATGTATCAAATTATATGATTTAGGGTGGAGATACAATAGAAAGTTTATTTGGCTAGCAAGGCTAGGAAGTGATCTTGACCATCCATTAAGTTAATCAAGGGCTAAGATTAAATCAGAGAAATTGAAAGGAAGAAAAGAGGCGCGTGAGTTTGTTCAAGGGCATTCTAGTCAATCCAAGCCAATAGTTTCTCTCTTCTTCAATTCTCCCCCATTTTTTAAACGTTAATAACTCTCTCATACGACATTATTTTTTTATAAAAATTGCACCAAAAAAAACGAGCGTTTTTTTATCTTTAAAACGAGTATACTATTGCTATATTTAAAAAAAAAAAAATTAAACCCAGTTGTGTAAAACGCAATAGAAAAACCACCAGTTACGTAAAACGCAATGAAAAAAAAAACCTAAAAATTGCATTTTTCTAAAACGCAATGCACAAAAAACACAAAGAAATGACTTATTTGTAAAACGCAATGGCCAGAAAACACAAAGAAATGTCTTATTTCTAAAACGCAATGGACTGAAAACACATAAAAAGTGTTTTACCTAAAACGCAATGCACAAAAAACACAAAGAAATGTCTTATTTGTAAAACGCAATGGCCAGAAAACACAAAGAAATGTTTTATTTGTAAAACGCAATGGCCAGAAAACACTTAAAAATGTCTCATTTCTAAAACGCAATGACCTAAAAAAACAAAAGAAAGTGTTCTCTGTAAAACGCAATGGACTGAAAACACCTAAAAATGTGTTTTACCTAAAACGCAATGACTAAAAACACTTCAAAAATGTGTTTTACCTAAAACGCAATGACTAAAGATACTTAAAAATGTGTTTTTTCTAAAACGCAATAGCCAGAAAACACGTAAAACTCTCTTATTTCTAAAACGCAATGGACACATAAAACTGTTTGTGAACTGTCTGTGAACTGTCTGAATTGTCTACGAATTACTGTCTTCGAAATGAGCCAATTTCTGGTAAATTAATTTTTCTGATGCGTTTTTAGTACAACAATTTAATCGAAATGGCTGGCAGCTCAACCCCAGCCAGGGGTTGCCATACCAGTACGATACCGATACTCGATATAGCAATCGACACGTGTTTTATATCGATTAAAAACCATAAAAACGAATATCGGTACTAGTGTTGTTCAATTGGTATCGCTTCGGTTCGTTACAGTACTGGTATCGTACAGACACTTGATATATCTTGCGATACAAAAAAAAAAAAAAAAATTATTGCGAATACAACTATGTGTTCAACGAACATCATACTGCCACGTCGAGAAAACAATAAAAACGAATACGTTGCCGATACCAATGTTGTTTGGTTGGTATATGTTCGGTGCGTGTCGATAAGTAAATCAACTATATTTGTCCCGTTCGAATAGAACTTTTATCAAATCATACATAATAATAAACACATGAAAATAAACGATATATTCAAAATTTTATAAAATAGTATATTATATTAATAAAATTATTTATTATTATAAAAATAAAACTATGATCAGTTTCCAATTATATATAGAGTAATTATTATTCAAATAATTTATACAAAAATAATATTATACAAGTATATAATAATCAAATAAAGATTAAATAATCGAAAACTCACTTAAGCTCGCGATCAGATTCGAACTCTATATGTGAAGTTCGGACTTGAGTTCATTTATTAAATGAGCATTTATAATAACTCACATTCAATTCAATTCAATTAAAAAAGAAATGACCCATCCTCACTATTTAGTTTCAGTGGCATCTGGTGATGATGGGAGATTAGGCGAGTAGGCGGCGATCGATAGTTCGATCATTGAACTAAACAAGTTTTATCTCACTATACTGTTGTGCCTTCGGACGAGTGTTCACAAGTTTCAGCCTAGGTGGGGTTTTTCTTGGTTCGAAAGCGAGTGTATTCCGATGTGATAAATTTTGTCAATAGCCTATTTGGAGGATTCGTTAACCGTTAAAAAAATTACGAAAATATTACGTTACATTGAATTTTAAAAAGGTTAGCTGGGTGCATGTCCCCGCACGGTCTTTTGGTATGCCTCACGAGTCACGACGTCCAACGACCACGTTTGCAAATTCTTAACAAGGGTAGTTTAGTCAATACCCATGACGCCTATCATTAAATGAAAAGTGTGTGGTATATTCGCCCAGAAATTTTGATTTCCTGTGCCACATTTTCCACCAAACCCCATCTAAACCAATCCTGTCCGTTGAAACAATTCTTGACTAAAGATCACTCGATCCAACGGCCACAAATAAGTACTGGAAACTTCTCTATTTTCCAATCCAACCCCTATATAATGCCAGTGCTTGTGGCTCTCTCGTGCTCAGTCATCACTCTCTAGGGTTTCTCGTTGATAATATTCCAGTTGAACAGGTTAGTTCGTCAACGATCTATATATAATATCTGTATGTAATCAGTAACTGCAAGTGTTGTTAGCTTTTGAATCGTGATTTTACCGGTTATCGTCTGGTCATATGCTTTTTTTTGGGTGAATTGTATAATTTGTTAATATTTTTGGATTTCGTACGGTGCCTGTGTACAAATCTGGCACTGTTTTGTGTTTGTGAAGTGAATATTTACTTGTGGTTGCTAATTTTGGGGATTTTTCTGGTTTGACTTTGGTAGGTATGAATGTATCTATGTTATATCTTGATTTGTTGTTGAAATTATGAATATTTTTTGTGTTATTTGAATGTGAGGAGGTTTTGTTCATGAAGGTGTGTGTTTTTGAGTTTAGTGATCAGTTTCAGGATGATCTGATTAGTAGATATTTTTGGTATTTATAGATGTTTCTGTGTGTGATATTGATGTGTAAGTTAGGCTTTGTTCATGTAGGTTTGTGTTTATGAGTTTAGTTATCAGCTATAGGATGATTTGATTAGTAGATATTTTTGTGGAACTTACGTTTGTTAATTGTTGGTTTAGATTTGAAAATCATGGGGAAGAGCTATCCTTGTGTTAGTGAGGAGTACAAGAAGGCTGTTGATAAAGCCAGGAAGAAGCTCAGAGGATTCATTGCTGAGAAGAGATGTGCTCCTTTGATGCTCCGTCTTGCGTAAGTTTTACGATCATTTTATGCATGAGTTATGTGATTTCGCTTTAAGGAAATAGGAGTTTTGTGTTTATTATTTTCTGTATCTGTTGTGATCATGCTAACATGCCTTTGAAGTGATGGTTAACATATCCGGTGTTTCTGTTAGAGAGTAGTTAGTTCACTTAACAAATTGGTGTACATCTCAACCAGGAGATGTACTCCATGCTAATTGATTTGGCACTTCATAATTTGTTTAATTATAATAACTTGGTTATTGATATAAAACTGAATTTTAATGAATCAGATCTTATGGCTACCCGATATAGTAATTCAATAACCCTGGCCCCTTATTTCAAATCATAACCATATAATTAGTTTCTAAAACAAACGTTTCTTAACTTGGAATAAATCGCTCTATACTCGATTGGCCTATTTAATGAACATGTCCCGAAGTTTTTCACTTATAATCTTATATACCCATGATGGGCTATAGATGGCACTCTGCTGGTACTTATGATGTGAACACCAAAACCGGAGGTCCTTTCGGTACCATGAGGTACAAGGCTGAGCTAAGCCATGGTGCCAACAACGGTCTTGACATTGCTGTCAGGCTGCTGGAGCCTATCAAGGAGCAATTTCCCATCCTCTCATATGGTGATTTCTATCAGGTAAGCTAAAATCTTTTGCGCAAGTATTTTTGGTCTAGATTAACTAGTTTGGTGCTGATATGCTTACCCTTTTGCTGTAGTTGGCTGGTGTTGTTGCTGTCGAAGTTACCGGAGGACCTGAAGTTCCTTTCCATCCGGGAAGAGAGGTCCGTGTTATTTACATCAAATTGCCATTCGATTTTGCTTAAATTCTATTTTGTTTTAGAATTCTTGGTTATATGTTTTGATAATTGATTTACATTTTTGCAGGACAAAGAAGAGCCACCAGTTGAAGGCCGTCTTCCTGACGCAACAAAGGGTTAGTGAGTTTGATATCTTCAAAGTTTTTGATGATTAACAATGTGAAGTATTGAAGTTGTTAGATATGTTAAATTGCAGGAAACGACCATCTGAGGGATGTGTTTGTTAAGACCATGGGCCTTGAAGACATCGACATCGTAACTCTATCTGGTGGCCATACTCTGGTTGGTTCAATACATCTGTTGTTTTATTCATCGTTATGATTGACCACTGCAAATTTCTAATGATAAAGTGTAACCGTTTATAGGGAGCTGCCCACAAAGAGCGATCTGGATTCGAGGGACCATGGACTCCCAATCCCCTTATCTTCGACAACAGCTACTTCACGTGAGTTTTTCTTTATGTTTCTGTCTTCTTTTGATTCTTATTATAATCAAATTCTAAAAAGGATTTGTGTTTGAACAGTGAACTTCTTGCTGGTGAGAAAGAGGGGCTCCTGAAGCTACCCACCGACAAAGCTCTTCTTGAGGACCCTGTATTCCGACCGTTGGTTGAGAAATATGCTGCTGTGAGTACAACATATACCACCATGAGCGCATATATCAATATATCACATATATATAAGTGGATGCTTAGTTTTTTTTTTGTTTTGGATTTGAATCAGGATGAGGATGCATTCTTTGCTGATTATGCAGTTTCACACATGAAACTCTCTGAGTTGGGGTAAATATTCAACTTTTTGGTTCTATATCTGCCATATAAATTCCATTTGTGCTGACAAATTTGTTTGGAACCATTGCAGATTTGCTGATGCCTAAAGTTTGTGATGGAGTGGGGGCGACCTGTTTGGCAATTATATTTTGAGTGTTAAAGTGTTTTTGTTTTGTTTGTCAAGAGATTAAAAAACACACTGTGAAGCATGTAAGACCCTCTTAAGTTGGGGTTGCAGTTTGATTAATGAAGTATTCAGCCTTTATTTATAATTTTCTTATTCTTGAATTTCTCCTATTATTACTAACTAGCGTTAAGACCCGGGTGCAAACACGGGTCGTTTATATTAACAACGAATCAATAAAAAGATCATCTACTGTTATTACGAAACTGTTCGTAACAGTCTCATATGCTTTAGCAATTTATTTTACATAAACCATGGAAATCATTGTTGAAAATATTATATTCGTGCATTAGTTTTGTAATCAATATATTCAGTAAATTGTGTTAAGCATTTCATATGGACAACTTCATACATAATTTTGTATTCAGTTTGGGTGGAATACTGAATCTATATATTTTACCATTTCATTTTAAACAAAGAGTTTAACACATCTTGAAGATGACAACCAAGAAACATAAACATGTAGAACAAAATAACATCACAAAGGAAAACCCATCAAACACATCCGTGAAATAATATAGAACATCTTAGGAAAAAAAAGGGTTCCGTAATTTTATCTATGATAAGGGGTGGCAAAAGCGATATATAAAAGCGCATGTCTAAACGCCTTAGGGCAGGTTGAACCCATTTGGTATGGGTTGAGGATGCAAACGTGACGCTTGGATACCCAAGTGAAAATCATCTCGCCCCCTTGATACCGAAATTTTCATCTGGATCGGAGATGGCTGCCCATCTTGTGCACGCTTTCTCTTGCTTCTCCTCTCTCTCCCTCTCTTATTATTTAATAAATTAACTATTTAGAAAATGTTTGAGAAGAATTCCATGGTTTGACTGTTTGAGGATAAAAAGGATGAGAAAGAAAATTGGATGCGACACTGATGTAGTTAAGGACGGTGAGAATCGACTCCCTCTACGCTAATTGCTTTTTCCGGCATCTTATTTCTTCTTAGATCCCCTTAGGTTCACATATTCCTTTGAACTTTAAATTGGAAAGTTTACTACACTTTGTTTTGGAATACATAATTGCGACTAAAATACCCTCACAACCATACAATGTATTTTGTGTTTTCTTCTGGGCTTCTTCCAAAACTGTGGATCAGTGTCGTCTTCGACGATCATCATCGTCACTTCATCTTGATTTTTCAAATGTCGATCGCCAAAAGCGGCTCACTTTATAATCTTGCTTTACATGTTACTGTCAAGATTGATTCCATTTAAATTTCAACATTCTTGTTCTAAAGGCACTTTCGTTTTCAGCTTCTAGCTACACCAAACAAAGATCTCGACCATCCTCCCTGGCCTTTATCAAAGATTTTCCCACATGGCCATCCATTAGCCATTAGTTTTATTGATCAAATGTTAACATCGGATCCAACCAAACAAATCACAGGTACCACCATTGACCATACATAGTTTACTTTCAAATATTTGAATAAACACACGAAACTGAACCAAAATTCATTTCTTGATCAGTCCACCCAAATTCATTATTGTTCCAGACAACTTGCAGACGAAGCCCGTAGCTGATCAATCATCATCATTTCTTGGTTGCATGTTTTACCGTCTGGACCCATTTTGACCGGCTCTTGTCAAGATTTTGTTATAGCAAAAGAAAACCCTAAACGGGTCGACTGCCACGGTTTAATATCACATAATAACTTTTTAAAAAAATATATGTCCAAGGACCTCTAATTAGATGTAAAAATCCAACAAACTAGAATCAAATAGAAAATTTCATACATGTACACTTGCTCACCAACATGAGCAACAACTGATCAGAAACATCACCTGCAACCGCAACCATAAACGGGCACATGTTCCGGCCAAAAGCAACGACAGTTACCATCCGAATATAAAACGCTGAACAAATCCCAAAACAATACCTACCATCTTCTTTGAAAACCGTCATATTGTTATTCATATTCAAACTGAACATCTACATGTGAATACTTTCGCATGAGACTAACGATTGAAGTTGTAAAATTAGCCAAAACCTGACATTCTTCATGGCTTTTCGCCTCTGAAACGACCCCGTTAATGATCATCTTTCTGAGAAGCGGGCACCGCTCCAAAAGCCCCGCCACCCACTGTGAAAACAGGTCGGTTATCACCGTCCACCCGAGTTCTAGCATGATCACATTCTTGAACTCAAACGACTGTTGCAAGCTGTACTGAAGTGGGCCCTCTTTTAGATCGTAACACAACGACAAATGTGTCAACTGAGGGAAACATACCGAGATCGTCTCCATATCGACAATTTCATCTTCATCGTCAAACACGACCCCCCAAAGCCGAAGTCCTCTTAACCTCGATGCTTTTGAAATCATATGATGAAATTTTGTCCACATGATTGTGAAGTTACTAACATCCACAACTTCAAGATTCTCGGTATTTTCACCGATATCGAGATGGATAACGCTAACATCGTCGATCTTTAACAGCTTTAATGTCCCTTTACCAACAAGCTCGAAAACATCAAGTGTGCAATCTTTGAGTTGTAGTTTCTCGAGGCTATCAGCCTCGAGAATAAACTTCTCTAAACTTATGGCTTCAACGGATAAATCTTTTAGCGACGGGCTGTTCAACTCCATTGAGGCCTGTGCATCTGACATGGCAATATCGAGGCTTACAAGTGTCAAAATCTCGACTTTCGGGCAGGCGGTTAGTAGGTAACTTAAATCGAGAGCGGAAATGCTGATGTGGCTTAACGAAAGAGATTTCAAGCACGGGAAACGCTGATAACTTGGCTCGATTCCACTTATGGTGTTATGTGATAAATTCAACACTTGGAGTTTCTGGCGACCGCATTTTTCGATAATGTTAATGGTGGGGGATGTTCTTACGTTATAATGTAACTGTCGCAAGCTTTCGCGAGTGTACATGAGCCATGCGATCACGGGTGCGGCTGAGAACTCGTCAACATCGTCCATGATGATGGATAGACATTGGAGACCCGTGGTTTGGAAGATAGTCTGAGTGATGAGAATCTCGAGCCTGCTTGTTGTGAGCTCGTGATAAACGGGCCAGTCGTTTGAATTGAAGGAGAGTGTGTGGAGGTGGACCCGCCAAGCTTCCCGCCATTTCCGGCAAGTGGCGGATGCAATCACGACATCACGAGCGGCACCAAGGCGAGAAAGGATGTTGCCGATGACTTCCACTGGAAGATGCTCCATCTTTAACAAATCAAGAAAAATTGAAACTAATGTTTAAATCCTGCAAATGAAAACATAGTATTTGTCAAAAAGACAGGTTGTTCCATACTAGAGGAACAAGAAATCAGAAACATGGTAAGCATGTTTGATTCAGTTTGCAAATCAGATCAACTCATCCACTAATTGGTTATTGATTTCCTCAAATCTTAGAGTATTCTATCAACTAGCATATGATACATGAAAAGTCCCATGAATTCAAATCGCAAAATGAACCAAACAAGTCACTTAACAAGATTATGATCATAACATGCCTAGAAACAAACGCTCACCGAATTCAAGGGTTTGCCACGGCATCACGTCATTTATATCATACTGCAGTAATCCAGTTTGCATATGGACTGAACTGAATTTCGTTTGCAAATCAGATAAACTCATCCACTAACCAGTTATCGATTTTTTCAAATCTTCAGAGTAATATATCAACAAACATATGATAAACAAAAAGTCCCATGAATTCAAACGACAAAACTAACCAAACAAGTCACTCAACAAGATTATGATCCTAACAATAAACCTAGAAGCTAACGATCACCGAATTCAGGGCTTTACAACTGCATCACACCATTTATATCATTTTGCAGTAATCCAGTTTGCATACGAACTTAACTGGATTCAGTTTGCAAATCAGATCAACTCGTCCACTAATCAGTTATCGATTTCTTCAAATCCTAGAGTAATCTGACTAACATATAATTTAACGAAAAGTCCCAAGAATTCAAATCACAAAAAATGAACCAAACAAGTCGCTTAACAAGATTATGATCCTAACAATAAGCCTAGAAACAGCAGCTCACCGAAATCAAACATTTGCAGCACATCATCCATATCATTTTGCAGCAATCCAGTTTGCATATGAACTGAACTAGATTCAGTTTGCGCATCAGATCAACTCATCCACTAATCAGTTATCGCTTTCTTCAAATTGTAAGAGTAATCTAACGACTAACATATAATAAAAGAAAAGTCCCATGAATTTAAATCACAAAATGAACCAAACAAGTCACTTAACAAAATTATCATCACAACATTATATCATTTTGCAATAATCCAGTTTGCCTATAAACTGAATTAGTTTAACTGGTGTTTGGATACATGCCTAAAATGATTACTGCAAATTAAAGTCCTAACAGTTAATATTCCCCAAACTAAAATAAATCCAGATTTAAACACAGTCTACAATTAAGAACACCAAACACCTTAATATTCATAAAAAAAAACCTAACAAATGCAAACAAATCAATCTATTACACTAATCGAGTTTTGGCTGCAGAATCAATGAAGATCCATCGCAGATTCAACCATAAACACCAAAACTAAACGAATTGACGCATCAATCGATTGATTTCAACTTCGAATTTGATCAAATACAAGACATCAACGAGTGAAAACAGAGAGAGAAAGGTGAAAACATACCAGAAGGAAGAATCTTGAAGCAAAAACAGAAAAGATTAGGAAGAAATAGGAGATGGTGATTGGATTAGATCGAATCTTGTTTCAGGGTTTTGATGGAATCTAATATGGGGAAGGGTAGGGTGAGACGGAAGAGAAAAGGTTATTGTTTCTCTCTCTCTCTCTCTCTTGGTGGGGATGATGGTTTGTAGGTGTACAATTGTACATCCACTCTGGTGCGTGTGCGTGTGGATTGTGCGTGACATCTTAAGTGGGTTAACCAATCATTTTGATGAAAGATTATCCATTATCCATTTTTCTTTATATCTAGAATGTCCTATTAGATACTCACAGGGTCGGTAAAACGTTTTTAGGGGGGACGGAGTCATAGCGGCGACTGCAGTCGGGGAGTGGGGTTGCCGCACGGGGAAGGGGTGCCGGTGTTGGATCGGTGAGCGGGGAGAGGTTTCTTCGGTGCGGGAAGAGGAGGGAAGGAGGAGAGAGGGGGGTTTAATGGTGGGTCTCAACCCCTTTCAACCAATCATAATTTTTTTTTAATTCTTTACCAAAATGCCAACCAATCATAATTTTTTTTTTAATTCTTTACCAAAATGCCATGTGTTTGACACTTTGACCATTGCCAGTGATTGAGTGCAAAATGGGGAGTGAAATGTGGACTTGACATGGCATGATATTATTGGCTAGAGAATAACTCAAACACCCTAAGATGGGAGGGTATGGGCTCCGTCCTCCCGCTGCCGCCCAAAAAGACCACCCCCCCATGCCCGTCGCCGTCCCAGCCCCGTCCAAATCGTCCTCCCCCAGCCGATGATGACGGGCCAACTTCCTCTCTCCTCACACACACATCTATACATACATACATATATATATATATAAAGGGGTTCATCCCCCACCCCTTAGGTCCATCCTCTCCAAGCCTCTCCTACGTGGCGGTGACGTGACGGCCCATCCTCATGGGGATGAGCCTCCCATACCCACTGGTCTAATAGTGATTGACCACTCCCTCCACCCTTAGAGGTGTAAAGCGAACTAAATTTTTTTTGCCCTCTTGAATAGAAATCACAAATTCGCAATAGAGATTAGAGAATTGGTGGGGGCCATAACTTTACACCAATCAACATCTCTTTTTCTCCTTTCTTTTCGTCTATTTTCTTTTTTATTCGTAGTTAAGGGGCTTTAAAGCACACCATGGTAGTTAAAGTATGGGGGCTTTAAAGCTCCACTGTCGTGCTGACGTGACGTCTTAACTACCATGGAGAGGATTCATTCCACACCACCTAGTCTTAGAGTATCTCCAATATCATGAGAGGTTTGGAATCCAAACTCGCCGTACATATTCCAAACCTCTAACTTAAAAAAAAGTAATTTTCCTCAAACACTAAACCAGTCCGATCCAAACTTCCACCAAACTTATGATATGAGGTTGGTTGAACTTAAAAATTCACCTAAAATGAAAAAAAGTAAACAATTAAATTAAATTGAATATTCTTAAGTTTATCTAACAAAAATTTAATGTGTATATTTAGTCAGGTTTCGCATAATGTATTAGTGTTGTTTCAAAATATCCATTCGAGCATTTCAAATAATCCAAAAAATTGCAAAGGTGTGTATGTATAATGTATGTAGGTAGGCCACAATATCATAATGAGTTCCACCCTTCTATTTGATTTTGGAATCACCGTCATATGTTTTCAGATTTAGATATATATATTTTTTCTGCAGTAAAATGAGTTATAGTTTCTCATCGCTAAAAACGGTTTTGTGTTACACTTTTGATGATCAAACCCTAATCATGAATTTACCATTCATATCCCTTGATGTATCATGTAACCTTTTTTTTTACATTATTTTCATATTGTTTTTTCTTAAATGTAACTTTTTTTTATAACTACTAATATAACTAGGGGTTAAACCCGCGCTTCGCGGCGGGCGCACTGATTTATTCAATCCTAAAAATAACTAAAACATCTTTAATAAAAAAAAACAAATAAAACCCATAAAAACATGAAACTCAGTACATGTGCATTTGCAATATGACACATTACATGTACCTTACATACTTGTCCCCTTACATACAACTTACAACTACGAAGCTCACATAATAAAAAATACAATTTGCAATTAATAAAATCTTACCAGCAGCGGCGCTCTATGCAATCTGATTTATTATGCAACCTCTGTAGTAACACGGTTGACACTCGTCAAGGTCTGAGCAATTTTGTTCTCTACATATGTGTCTTGTTACCAGCAACACACAACTTTGAAACTGATATGTTAAGAAATGCAACCTGCAATTAACAAAACTGACCCACTATCGCGACTGGCTTGGGTCTTTGATGTAAGGAAGACAACGAAATACTTTCCGCATACCAGAAGCGCACTTTAGTGCTTCACAATACCCGCGACATAAGAAGACGAAGTAAAAAACAGATCCTTCGGAAACGTGGTGCAAGAATAGACGTACGTTGACGTGCTTGCAGAAACGTTTGGTGCCCATCCTCATCGCGTAACCGACTGCACGTACCTGAAAGATGACTATAACATAAAATAAATAAGCATCAGCCTAAACACCAATTTACAGAAGTTTGGATTTGCATTTAATTAATTATCTGATTATTTAAGGTTATCTAATTAATGTCATTATGGCCTAAGCATAGCAGGACGGGTCAAAAGTTTGACAATTTTTTACAATTATAATTTGCTTTTGGAGCAGGGGCGAAGGTTTGTTGGTGCCCGGGGGTGCACCCGCCCACCCCAATATTTCGGTTTGAAGTGTATAGGTTTCGATTTTTCGTCCGGAAATTTTAAAAATTATATAGGATCGCCACCCCCCAATTATTTTTCCTAAATATTTATACAATATATAAATTAAAGTAAATTTTGTTACCACTTTGTATATAAGTGATGGGTAGTTTTGTAAATATATTTTAACTCTTATTTGTTTAACCCTAGGTTACCCACCACACAATAAACTTAATCACAAATTTTTATGTCTAAGAACGGGTCCTTTGAATGAATTAAAATTTTTAGTTTTATTTGGAACTATTATTATTTGACTTGACCCGAATCGATAGCCGACCCGAAATATAACTATAGGAAAAAAAATTTGGGTCCCATCACTTTACGCCCCCTCGAAACTTTTGGTCAAGCTCCGCCACTGTTTTGGAGCAAAGTGTTTGGGAAATCCTTAAATATACATTTTGGATGACTTTTGACCCGTTCGGCCCACATGCCCTCTTTCGTTTCATTTTTTTCTTATTCTTTTTACCATTAGAGATAAATGCAAACTGAGTCGGGCCGCTAGCAAATGGGTCAAAGCCCTTAACTACTTTTTATCCAAATCAAAGCGAAGAGCTTCTTATTTTTGTATAATGCAGAATTTAGTTTCTTTGGAGCAAAAGGTGGTGGGATCCTTTCCATTAGTGAAGTTCAAATAGTCATGGAACTCTGGTTTATAATATGTTTATAGAACAAATTTAACTCTTAAGCATCCAACAGAAAATAGTATAGCTAATTATTTTTCCTTTGAAGCCACCAAACAATTCAATTAATCAACAATAATTGAAGTTATTATATCATTTTGAAGGTGGTGTATCCAAATAAAAAACAACAATTTGGTTTTTGATTCTACTGTAAATAAAAGTAATGTTGGTTTAAATCTATAAAATCTTTTTCTAGAAACCAAGAAGTAAATCAAAATACAAAGAGAGTATGTAAGACAACATATTTAAATTAAGAAAACACATAACTAAAGCTGAGCTAGAATCCCTGAAAAAAACACCCAAAACAATAAAGACGACCTTAAAAGCACACAAAATGAGAGCTCTAAATTGCACCTGTTGGAGATCTAATGGTAAACGAAAAGCCTCTTGGATCACTAATCGAACAATCGTGAACGTTGATCATCGCCCTTCACTTTCGTTGGAGGCCTAATCCCAGATGATCGAAGGAAAAAGATGTTTGATCTCAGACAAGCTGACCGTTATCGGCGGTTGAAATCAGTGGTGAAATCAGAACTTTTCACCTGAGGATTGTAATATAACTTTAAAATACGTTAGCATACAACAATTTATTTAACCAATTGTCATACTACAAGCAAGAAGAGTGTAGAAGAGCGTATGTTAGTGGCAATTGTAATGTACCAATCGATATAATAATAACCAAGCATTTTTAGTATCATTTCATAACTAAAAATATTATTGATGAGTAGATACTTGTTTCTTGTATCTACAAGTGTTCCTGAGATCCACTTAACAGGGGAAGGGGAGGGGAGGGAAAATGGGTTTTTTTTTGCCTGAAAATAGTCTTTCCAATTTGGAAAGACATGGAGGGGAGGGGAGGGGAGGGATGGAGAGGGATTTTTAACTCGGGAACACACCGCAAATATAATCTCTTCAAGATAAAATTCTTCTCTTGTTACACTTTTATAACGAAAAAACAAATCAATTCCCTAATTCTAAATATAAAATAACAATCAAATAAGGTGATAAACATATAATATAAGAAGATGCTAAATTTCAGACTAAACCAAACAAATCAATAAGGGACAATCATATATATTTACTTATAACAAAAATATCAACGAACTAATAAACTCTAAATACAATAAACGACATATAACAAAGCAAAGATAGAAACAGAATTGACCTTAGGGCAACACCTGCCACAGTTGGAGCACGAACGAACTTGACTTGTTTTTACCTCGGTTCCTTCTCTTAAAAGTCTATACAGAATGATGCAAATTAGGTCAGTGAGTGAGAAGTGGTAGAAAGCATAACAATAGATTTAATAGAGGCAACTAACCATATTAAGAAGAACTTTTGATGGTTTCTCCGGTCGATTAGGGTTTCGATAGTGGCGGTGCAGGTCATGGCGACGGTGACGACGTTGCCAGGGTGGAGTTCTCTGTCACATCTTTTAGATGACCTCTTTTTGTTAGTGCATGCGTCTGTCGACTTCGTTTTGTATCGAGTCTTAGTTTGTGTTAGATAGATCAGGGCAAGTATTACGAGAAATATGTCAAAATTAGGCTTGGAGGTAATTCCGCACGAAATTACCCTATGGTAATTCCGTACGAAATTATGTTGTAATTCCACATGGAATTTAATTCCGCATGAAATTACAAAGTGTAATTCCGCATGGAATTACAAATTGTAATTCCACACGAAATTACCCTCTCCTATAAATAGGTGTTATGCCATTTCATTTGTAACCTTCTTGTTTCCGACGCCGAGGTGCTGTCGAAGTGTCTACGTGCTGTAAATCGTTTCAAGATCAATAAACAAGACAATTAATAGTGAATACAAGCTAAACAAAGACAGAATCAATGAATTCCGCCTCTGATTCTGTCTGAGCACTCTTCTGATCGACTCGTTAGGTCGTTTCACGATCCTACATGTGGTATCAGAGCTCAGGAGGAAGAGTTCTTACTGTTTAGCTCGTTTTCGCTGAAAATTCTGACTTCTACACCTTCTTTTACAAATTTATCAGGATTTAACGGTTGAAATGGACTGATTTTCACATATTTTGTGCAAAACACTGTTTTAACAAAGCCTTGAGAAAATTGGACCTTAATTCAATCTAAAAATTGACATAATTTGTAATTCCGCATGAAATTCTGTTTGAACATGATGACATCAGATTAATTCCGTATGGATTTACGTTTTAATCTCGCACGGAATTAACTTACTTGTGTAATTTCGTTTGAAAACTCTGATAATTCCGCATGGATTAGTATTTCCGCTTGAAAGATCTATTTCCGTTTGGTAATCTCGCACAGGTTCATATTTCCGTTTGAAAGGTCCTTAATTTTGTACGGAATTACTGTGTAATTCCGTGTGAAATTTGCTATTCCGTGTGTAATTGTAATATTGTTTTGAAAGTGGTTATCAGTTCACGAGAATCTAAGAGCCTCGGTCCAATCAAATTAATTCAATTGACTGATCATTTGCATGTGAACATTGATTGTTTGTGTCTGATGTTTATCGATAGAATACAAGTTGCATGTGATTCATATTGAGGTCCAATGAGATGCTGTTGATTTACATATAAATATTGAAAATTGGAAGTCCAAGATTTATCGGCTTAATAGATTCATTGTGGTTATCGGCCCAAGAAATGTATCAAATTGATTGAACTGACTCATTAATTGATAAATTGAATCGGCCCATGTGCTGAAGGTGTGTGACCCAAACAAGAATTAATTCAATCGGTTCATTAAGTGTTCTCAATTAATCACTATTAGAGTTTGGCTCAATTATATTTCAAAGATCCAATCAGACTCTTAAGTGATTGGTATTTTGTTTGAAAGGTGATCTAGATTGAACTTGATATTTCGTTTAAAGTGACTGTTTTGATAAACGTGTTTCCGTATCATGGATATAAATTTCTTTAATATGGATAGTAAAACACTTTTATTAATAAAAGAGTTTGACTCGTTTTCAAATTGTCCAGGTGAAAGTACAAGGAGTATCATTGAGAGATATAGCCATCTTGTTCGTTCAATGTTTGAGAAAGGTATAACCAAAAGTCCAAATGAATGGGTTGAGAAATTAGCCAGTGCCTTACCTCAAAAAGAATGGGATACATATCTTTTGAGTTTAAAAAGAACAGGAGAATACTATGGATTGGCAATTTGTTAATTCATTAAGAAGCTTGAAGAACAAATAGAGAACAATGCCGTGAATAGGAAAAGTCAAGATGGAAAATCAATATTAAAAAGGAGCAAGAATAAAGGTGTTCAAGTGGGAGAGGAACAGACTGAAGAGATTTCAGCTTTGAAGGATGAGAAGCAATCTGATGATAAACAGATTCTTGTTTTGAAGGAAAATTGTGAGAAACTAAAATCTGAGAATGTTAAACTGTTAAGTGATTTGAACAGTTTGACATTAGAAAACAAGGTTTTAAAGGAAAAAGAAAAGGAATTTGAAAGCAAAAAGAAGTCTTCAGAAAATGAAGATTTGTGGATAAAGCTGGAGAACAAAAATTTGAAAGCAAATGAAACAAAATTTCAAGAATAGTTAAAAATTTTAGAAAATGAAAAATATGTTCTTGAAAACATTGAAATTGAAAATGAAAAGACAATCAAGTCTCATCTTGAGAGAATATCTCAGCTTGAAAATGAAGCTGAGAATTCAAGGAACAAAATTGATGAGCTTGAAAAGAAATTGAAAGGTTTTGTGACCTCATTAGAATTTCTGAATCCTTCTTGTCCAAAACCGATCAATTTTGTTCCAATAAGTGACAATGTCACAAACTTTGACAAAGTCAAAGTTGAAGATTGTGATGAGAAAACTGATGATGAAGTTGAAAAAGGAAAAATATTTTTGAAATTAAATGAAATGTTTTAAGAAACTATTCTACATTCTACTGAAAAAGGTGAATGCTCAACGCAAAAACCTCTAAAGAAGAATGTGGAACAAAAACAAAAGGATAAAAAAACCGAAAAATGTTCAAAAAGAAAATAAAAGCTCATCAGTTCAATCATCCAATCGTGATATAAAATCACAAAAATTAGAAAATCAAAACTCAAAAATTGTTGGTAATAAGTGGTGCAGGTTTGACCACAGTGCTCAAAAGCCAAATCCAGCAAACAAGAGGAGCAAGGATTATCACAAAGCCAGAAAATGCTATGATCTGAGTGTTTGGTGTGATAGTGGTGAATGGTACGATAACAGAGTGTGTTACAACTGTGGTGTTCAAGGACACATTGCTGTTAACTGCCAGAACTGGAGTTATGAAACGAGAAGATGCTTTGAATGCAGTATCAAAGGTCACATTGCCAGAGATTGCCCAATGAGATCAAAGGGAAGATCGAGGGCTGAATTTCAGAAAATGGCAAAGAAGAAACCAGTCAATGTCAAGCCCAAAGAACAGAAAGTTCAAGAACCTAAAGTTCAAGAACAGAAAGTTCATGAACAGAAAGTGAAGCTTTCACAGGGGCAGAAAGACAGACTGAGGAAGAAGAGGAAGAAAGCGAGAGAATATCTCGAAAGGATTTTGTCCTCGGTTACAACTGGTAAAACCGATAAAAGTTCTGATAAATTGTCTTGCTCCCCAAAGAATGACAAATCAAGCAAAACGAATTCATCAGATACAAATATGAGGACAGAGAAGAGAGTAAAGACAGAGAAAGTTGGTGGTGATGAATTTGTTTCTTTGGAAACAAAGGAGCCACGTATTGGCGATGAATCTGACTCATCAAAGTCAGACAAGCCAAGTTCAGGCGATGAATCTGGTGTGGTAAAGCCAGAGGAGCCATGTGTTGAGGTAAAAAGTGGTGATTCCGGTCTGACAATGAATGATGAAAATTTTCCATCATTGTCATACGGAATTTCAAAAGCACCCAAGAACTGTCAGGCTTGGGTGAAACTCTTTAAATGAAAAACCTGACTTGCCGGAGCTCCCAGGTTGGTAAGTGTGGAACAGGTATCGGCACATTTCTTGAGAAATTCACGAGAGTGATTTCGATTTAAAAAGTGGTAAATCAGGGACATTAAATTGTACTTGATTTTCTACAAGTGATGTTTGTGGATTGATCTTAAAAATGTTAGTTTTTACAAGTGGTTAAAGAAAACAAGGTGGTGAATGATCCCCATGTTTGAGAAATGACTCACAAAACTAATTTTCCGGAAAAACCATTTTGATTAAAATAAACTTAAGTGTTTTGAAATCACTATGGGAAAATAGTTTGTTGTCAGGGGGAGTTCTGATTGTTTAAGTCAAGTGAATGGAGAATTGAAGTGATTCTCATCATGTTGTCACATTTCTTGTACAGCTTGTTTTCAAATTTTCCCAGAAAATCAAAATTGAAACATATTTTGATTTTAGGGGGAGTAAAAATTTAAAAAAAAATTAGAAAATTTGAAAATGTCAAAAACATTGAAAAATGCAAAAATGAGTTTTGTTGTAAAAAGAGGAAATGATAATAGATCAGTGAGACTGTCACAGCATGCTAAAGAAATGGAGAGATAAAATGTGATAAACGATCTTACTAAAGATGTGACGGTAGGCTCAGCTAGACTAGTAGATTTGCAATAACGATACAAACTTAAATGAAAAAGCCTAGTTCTAGTGGGAAACATGGTCAAAAGCATAGTACTTAGTTTTGTCCTTCTTGATTGTGTGCCTACTCAGTAATCGTTGATTGTCGAAAGACATAAAACTGGTTAAGTTTGTGAACTTTCACAACTTTGCTGAAAATGACACTGTGATTGTGTATTTCATTTTGCAAAGATTTAAACTTGTTTTATTTCTTTATTTTGTTTAAGCATTGGACATCCTCTGCGTATACGTGAGTATCGACCTGGATGTTATTGCCTAAACGTTATGCTTTATTTTCTTTGGTGTTTCGTTTAAGCTTTGGTCCTCCTCTGCGTATACGGAAGTATCGACCTGGTGGTTAAAGCCTAAATAACTTCAACTTGTTTTATTTTTCTTATTTTGATTAAACATTGGACTTTCTCTGCGTATACGGAAGTATCGATCTAATTGTTAATGTTTAAACATTCTGCTTTGTTTTCGCACAAATCACAGTTGATAAAGTTTAAAGGCATTACTTGAGATAGTGTATTGCATGATGAGGGGATATGCTGAGATCGTGGGGTCCATAAGAATTTAGTGCAAAATTAATATATCTTAACGTATCGGTAAGCATTTCGAAAGTTTTTAGATTGAGTTTAAGTGGACAACAATATCGTCAATCTATGTGAATCGTTTAGATCTGAAAATGTTTAAAGCTTAACGGTGCTTGTGGTTAGTCACATAAACTGATATGATCCTCTTATACAAACTCACAAAAATAGTGTCAGTAAATATTTCTTTTCTGCATCGCATTTCATTTTTTTTTTTAAAATCCAAAAAGATTTTCGGTGTGTTTAGCATAAATTTTGAAAAATCCAAAAAGATTTTCGACAACTGATGTTGGAGAGCTGATTTTCAAAATTCCAAGTACTGAACATGATGAACAGGGTTGGGAGTGTGTGCTTAAAATGTAGGAATTTATTTTGAGAAAGAAAGTTAAGATTAGTTAATCAAGGTCATTAATTTGAACTTGATGTAACTATTATGATTGAATGATTTCTATCAGTAAGTTTTTCTTATTGATTTAAGTAAAAACTTATGTGGTGATGAGAAAATTTGTGTAGAAGATGAGCTGATCAGAGATAAAGCCAGGGATTGATCTCATGGTGATAGCTAATTCCAGGCGGCGATCCCATCATGATGAAAGGGGGAGTCTGACGAGGTTAGAGCCAAAGAGAAGATCCTGGTACATGCAAAGAATGAAAGAAGACCGATCAAGATTGAAGAGTCTTCATGTTGAAGACTCTCACTGAAGATTCCGTCAACATTCAAGGGGGAGTCTGTTGGTGCAGTTGTCTGTCGATTTCATCTTCGTTCGTGTCTCAGATTGTGAAAGAGCCCGAAGACCGGTAAAGACTGAAGAATGAGAAGACTCGTTACTTCAGACTCGTCAACATTAGAGGGGGAGTCTGTTAGTGCATGCGTCTGTCGACTTTGTTTTGTATCGAGTCTTAGTTTGTGTTAGATAGATCAGGGCAAGTGTCACGACCCCCGACCCACCTTGGACGGAATCAGGAGCCGCGAACAGCCAAGTGGTACCGGTGATTATTTTAAAAAATATTGCAGTGGAAATTTCATCAGGACCGTGAGTTAGGAAAAATATCAGAGTTTAGAAAACACCGGATTTTATTTAAATAGATGGGATAAACCCATGTTTTACAAAGGTAGCTTTAATAAGGGATAAACTCAATTACATAAAACAATATTTATTAATTTGATTTAATTAATAAAATAAGCCACTTCTTGAAGCATTTCAGTGCTGTATCCATCTCTTACTCCAATCTACTGTAATTACCTGAAACACGTTTTAAAAAGGTTTTGTCAGCAGGAAATACTGGTGAGTTCATTCATTTTGCTTAAAACGACGCATTTGTTATAATCTACAGTATTAAGAGCGATTACAATGTTTCCATATATCAACCAACTACCCACAGTATTTGTCACTCGAACATCCATTGGTAACCTCAGAGTCCAATGGTGTCTGTGACTATGGTCATATCACCCCTTGGCTAACTCGTTGTCCAATGGTGAAGGTTATCAAGTAATGTATACAAAACCCCACATACCGGCTGTAATTTGGTGACTACAAAGACTTAATCCCTGTAATTATAACTTTGAAAACATTTAACAATTTATAAAGCATTTTGATAAAAAGAGAATGACTCACATTATAAGCATGCAGATTTATACGGGCAGAGCTTAGCCTATTGATTAGTCTTGTAACCTAGTGCACACGAACTAGGTAAGTAACTAATACAGCATTTACGATAACTCACGAGATTAAACCCTCACAACGAATGACAAAGTGCAACACTTAAACATCCATCAGATTCGCAACGAATGACAGAGTCTACCCCGAGTTTGGGTGGCACTCAAACATCCGGTCGGATTCACGACTAATGACAAAGTATAGCATTTAAACATCCTGTCGGATAGTTTCAATCGATCGGATATTAAATCGTAGCAGCGATCAAGTTATTACCCTGTACCATAGCAGCACCCCGTTATGCTAATTTGTGATTTTGAGCAGTGGGAATACGTTTTTGAGTTTTGATTTCGACACAGAATGGAAGCTCCTGAGCTAGGCTATTTATAGGTGAAATTCAGGCCTGTCGCGGCCCGCGTGAACTTCCGGCCAACCTTTACGCGGCCCGCGTGGGAGTGTGGATCAGCTCGGAGGTTGCTGAGTCACCGGTGGTCGCGACACGTGTGACGACACGTGGCCTTCATGCATATCCGGAGACCTACAAGCTGTCGCGGCCCGCGTGACCTTCTGCCTATTCTTTACGCGGCCCGCGAGAAGACCTCCAGTCTTGATTTCTTTATTTTTGATATGGATTGGGGTTTCAGGGGTCCGGATTTTTACTTATGGATCAATTTGGGACATTTTTGAATATAATTATATCATAAAGAAAAAGGGAATAAAATAGTGAGAAAAGAGAATGGACCCACTTTGTAACTTTTGGGTTCAACTAGAAAGTCTCCTGGTAGAATATTTGGGTATAACTTCTAAGCTATTTTAAAAATATATAATGCACTTGTGTTAAGTATAGCACCCCTAATTCAACCTTATCCCTATGTCACGAGACAGAACCCCAACGAACTTAGTCAGGCAGAGCCTTGACATGTGTTATGGGGCTCAGATCAATCGGAAAGGGTAGCGGTGATCGGGAATTAAAACACTTAAAACGGGGCATGACTTTATTATTATTATTATTATTATTATTATTATTATTATTATTATTATTATTATTATTATTGGGTGAAATAAAAATAAAAATTAGAAGTATTAATTTGAGGGAGATGGCGACAGAAAAATGGAATTTGTTTGCAAAATTTCTTAGAAAGGCCATCATATTTATACTAAAGGTATGGGATCATTGTCATCTTATTCTTTTCCAATTTAAAGACACGTATGTACTTTATTCTATACATATGCTTTCATTTTAGTTGATGAAATTTTTTATCTTTATCAAAAAAGATACAAGAATGCAACAACTTTTCAAATGTAATTTTATTTATTTATTATATATATATATATATATATTATAATTAATTTAACTACTTCACTTATTTGGCGCTTATAACTTCTAAAATATAACGTTGTATAAAACAATAAATATGTCTTTAGAAAGAGAATATTTTTGTCTACATTTGGGTCTAAGTTTCATTAAAAACGGAGTAGGTTCAAATATAATGTATTTATAATTTAATTATTAACGGTCAACTTTCCCATTATCTACCCGTCCAATAATATAAGTTTTTATAGACTTTTATTTTAATAGAAAGGTCACCCATATACAGACCAATTAATTAGTATACTATTTCAACCAACTATATATAAAAATAGTTTTTAAAACTATTTGGGTTGAATAATTATAAACTAGTTACTAGTTACTAGTGGTTAATAAATTTAAACAAACCAAAAATTCTTATATGATAAAAATAGGAATGTTACATCAAGTATTACGAGAAATATGTCAAAATTAGGCTTGGAGGTAATTCCGCACGAAATTACCCTATGGTAATTCCGTACGAAATTATGCTGTAATTCCACATGGAATTTAATTCCGCATGAAATTACAAAGTGTAATTCCGCATGGAATTACAAATTGTAATTCCACACGAAATTACCCTCTCCTATAAATAGGTGTTATGCCATTTCATTTGTAACCTTCTTGTTTCCGACGCCGAGGTGCTGTCGAAGTGTCTACGTGCTGTAAATCGTTTCAAGATCAATAAACAAGACAATTAATAGTGAATACAAGCTAAACAAAGACATAATCAATGAATTCCGCCTTTGATTCTGTCTGAGCACTCTTCTGATCGACTCGTTAGGTCGTTTCATGATCCTACACTTTTGCTGTGTTTCTCTATTTGCTCAAGAGGGCAAAGAAGAAAACAGGGAGGGCTAATCACGAGAATAGCCAAGTTTTGGTCAAAGTTTCAAAAATAGTCCGTTGACACCCCATAAAATGGGCTTTCACGAATTTCAACGCAGCTCAAATTAAAATTTAAGAACTTTCCCCATGACCAATCACCTTTTGCCACGTGTGTTGCTGTCATCACCATGTTCCCTTAGTCTATCTCTCTCTCTCTCTGAATAAACACGGAACTAATCCTATGGTTAATTAGTTTGGTTTATGTCTCTATCATAGTGGTTAATCTTCTTATGGCTTTCTGAGCTCCGTAATGATCCGTTAATCCTGCAAAACAGAATACCGTTACTCGTTAAGAGGGGAATATGGGGGTTTCCCTCTTAACCGGGCTCCGCCGTGCGAATAAGCGACTGTTTGAGGAGATAAGTGTGTATTAAGAGTGAGAGTAGAGGGAATAGAATGTTTAACCTGTGAACTGAGGTCTCTATTTATAGCCGGAGAGGTGTAAGAGGATGTGGGCTGATGGGCCTTGGGCCGGAAGGCGACAACATAGAGGATATGCTCCTTGTCTCACTGGTGTCGACCGTTAGTGGCTTCTAGAAGTTCTCCGGTGCTGGTGCACCATGATTGGAGCCAAGTGTCACAGTTGTCGGCCTGGCCGTCCTTCTGCCATCAGCAGGTAAGTGGAGATCGTGGGGCAGGTGTCTCTGCCCTGTGATTGGTGCCACGTAGGCGTCCTTAAGTACTCTCTGTCTCCTGCACGTCAGATGATCATGGAGCACGATTGAGCAGAACCTGGACGACGCGGATTGGCCCTTTTCTTCTGCCACTTGTACCTTGTGTGCCGAAGTAGCCCTGCGCCATAGCCCTGCGCGACTCTTGCTGAACACGAAACTAGCCCGCGCAGGGGATGGGTGGTTGAAGGCTCTTATTCAGAATGCTAAGTGTTGAATGTGGTGTTTTCTCTTGTTGAGACCTCGCGCAAGATCAATACATGATAATGTAACGCACGCGAGATTGGCAGTAAACAACTTGATGAATAAGGAGTATGGTCCTGCGCGCGACCTGAATGAGGTCTGCGCGGCCTTTTTGGGACCATACCCCTTCAAGTCCCCCAGTCCAGTGCTGCACCATGCGCGAGGCAAGTGGTTGGAGCTCTGGACTTAGAAAAAGAAAAGTGCTAAAAATGCTTGCTTTGTGGTGGGTAGGCGCGCGCGTGTAAATGTTTGACAGTTGCTACGGCGCGACTACTATGCCTGGCTGTTGGTGATTCTTTGCTTCTCATTGTAAGCGCACAGGTTCGTTGGGTAACCATGAATACTGCGCGGCCTGAGTGACTTATGCATGAAGCTTTTGGTAATTTTGGGCGGCAAAATCCTCGAATTTTGAATTCTGACAGGTTGGTAAGAAATGTCACCGATGGCGACGTTTGAGTTGACCGATGACACGACCGTCATCAAGTTGTCCCTGACGGTTCGGCTTTCCGTCAGGAGAGTGAGGTCCACGCGCGCGTGGTAACCGTCACTCCGGGATTTGCGATCGACGTGGCAGTCGCTGATTGGGTACGCGCGCGGTGAATTCGGCACGTCTACTCATCGCATTAAATACGATGAGTATAAATATTCGTAGAGATGAGAGGAGAGATCATTCTCTCTTCCACTGTTGCTATCTTCTCTCTATCTCTTCTTCAAATCTTCAAACTCAGTAGCAGATCTTCAAGATCTTCATCGAATCTTCAAGTTTTTCTGCATATTCGAAACTTCGTCTTTGATTATTCATGGCTGAAGAACATCATCAAGAAGAATATCCTGGTGAAGAAGGTCCAGTTCCTATCCTTAAATGGGACGTAGGGTTGTTCGAGCAGATTACACGAAGTTTCCGATTTCCACCGGAATGGGATGCACGATACCCCGGTCAGAATCAGACGGCCGCCGATGCACCACCGGGGTATATCACCTTGTTTGAAGATTTCTTTTTGCAAGGAAACTTCCGGTTGTCGGCGACGGAGTTCTTGGCCCATATCCTACACTTTTATGGGTTCCACATATCTCAGATGAGTCCACCCGGTATGGTAAGGGTGCGGCACTTCGAGTACTTATGCCGAGCCCATGACATAGAGCCCACAGTTGAAAGGTTCAGGGTATTTTACCAGTTAATTCGAAATATGGGTTTTTTCTCCTTTGCTAGCCAGGGGTCTGCTAAAAAGATCTTACTGAATCCACCCAAGAGTTTCCATGATTGGAAACAGAAGTTCTTTTTCATTCGCGAGGAGGTGATGCCTATTGCCATGACCTTCCGTCCATGGACCGATGTGATCGAGAAGGAGGAGCTGGCAATTCCCAAGAAGGAAGATTGGTATGTGAAGCTTACCGCCACTCCAAATCGAGTGTTTGGTGAAAATGTTCTGGTCACGGCGCAGATGAGTGACCAGTGGCCGCAGGATATCGAAGAGGTGTCGGTATTGAAGTTTGAGGATAGAGGTTAGTTGCTTCCTTGATTTTCTGTTTAATTTCGTTTCATTTAACTGTTGAATTTTGAATGTAGAGGTACACCTTTACCAAGCTGCCTTTCCCACTTTTGGTGGATCTATGGGCGCGCGCCCGCTGAGGTCAGGGGAGCAATATTGGTATGAAACAATTAAGCCGCGCTTCATGTACCCTGTTGTTGGAGCCTTCGTCAATCCTCCTACCGCAACTGAAGGTGCGCATCTTCCCAATCCCCGACCCTTGCGAGCTGTGACCTCCGCTGGGAAAGAAATTCTTTACCTTTCCAGCGAGGAGTCTGTAGGGTCTTCGAATGGGGAGCTAAGTTCGTGGTCTAACATCTTTGCAGGTGTGTTGCGCGACTTGGGGATTGACCCTGAAGAGAAGAAGAAAAAACCTACCAAGCGGAAGAAGGTGATTACCTTAGACGCTGAGGTGACCAGCAATAAGGGCGGGAGTAGCCGCGCGATTGCTGGTGCTGCTGACAAAGGTACTCTCCGCCTTCGTCAGAGTAACTTGGAAGATTACGTTATTATCAGTGACTCACTTGAAGGTTTGTCGCGTATAGGCGAGAAGAAGACAGGAGCTGCTGGTTCAAAGACCTCAGGTAGTGCGGGTTCTGGCAACCCAGATGCTGGAGCCACCCCGTCTTCTATCGCGCTTGATGAAGAAGAGGAGGAGCCTGCTGCAAAGTTGGTCAGCAGAAAAAGAAGTAGGGAAGAGACCACGGCTGGTGTGTCTGTCGCGTCGAAGGCTGGAGAGGTTCCCTTGATCGGAAAGCAGAGCAACTTGCGCTCTCTTTATAAATTTTCTCCCAGTTAGTTTCTTGACTACCTTGCTTTCTTTGCTGTTTTATTTCTATTTAACACTCCATTTTTGCAGAGGCCAAAAAGAAGACCCCTGAAAAGAAGGGTGTTGTTATCAAAGACCCTCAGGAGACAGCGCAGAAGAGGCCCAAGGTAAAATTATTGATGAGTAGATACTTGTTTCTTGTATCTACAAATATAATCTCTTCAAGATAAAATTCTTCTCTTGTTACACTTTTATAACGAAAAAACAAATCAATTCCCTAATTCTAAATATAAAATAACAATCAAATAAGGTGATAAACATATAATATAAGAAGATGCTAGATTTCAGACTAAACCAAACAAATCGATAAGGGACAATCATATATATTTACTTATAACAAAAAAATCAACGAACTAATAAACTATAAATACAATAAACGACATATAACAAAGCAAAGATAGAAATAGAATTGACCTTAGGGCAACACCTGCCACAGTTGGAGCACGAACGAACTTGACTTGTTTTTACCTCGGTTCCTTCTCTTAAAAGTCTATACAGAATGATGCAAATTAGGTCAGTGAGTGAGAAGTGGTAGAAAGCATAACAATAGATTTAATAGAAGCAACTAACCATATTAAGAAGAACTTTTGATGGTTTCTCCGGTCGATTAGGGTTCCGATAGTGGCGGTGCAGGTCATGGCGACGGTGACGACGTTGCCAGGGTGGAGTTCTCTGTCACATATTTTAGATGACCTCTTTTTTTTGTGTTTCTCTCTTTGCTCAAGAGGGCAAAGAAGAAAACAGGGAGAGCTAATCACGAGAATAGCCAAGTTTTGGTCAAAGTTTCAAAAATAGTCCGTTGACACCCCATAAAATGGGCTTTCACGAATTTCAACGCAGCTCAAATTAAAATTTAAGAACTTTCCCCATGACTAATCACCTTTTGCCACGTGTGTTGTTTTCATCACCATGTTCCCTTAGTCTCTCTCTCTCTCTCTGAAGAAACACGGAACTAATCCTATGGTTAATTAGTTTGGTTTATGTCTCTATCATAGTGGTTAATCTTCTTATGGCTTTCTGAGCTCCGTAATGATCCGTTAATCCTGCAAAACAGAATACCGTTACTCGTTAAGAGGGGAATATGGGGGTTTCTCTCTTAACCGGGCTCCGGCGTGACAATAAGCGACTGTTTGAGGAGATAAGTGTGTATTAAGAGTGAGAGTAGAGGGAATAGAATGTTTAACCTATGAACTGAGGTCTCTATTTATAGCCGGAGAGGTGTAAGAGGATGTGGGCTGATGGGCCTTGGGCCGGAAGGCGGCAACATAGAGGATATGCTCCTTGTCTCACTGGTTTCGACCGTTAGTGGCTTCTAGAAGTTCTCCGGTGCTGGCGCACCGTGATTGGAGCCAAGTGTCACAGTTGTCGGCCTGGCCGTCCTTCTGCCATCAGCAGGTAAGTGGAGATCGTGGGGCAGGTGTCTCTGCCCTGTGATTGGTGCCACGTAGGCGTCCTTAAGTACTCTCTGTCTCCTGCACGTCAGATGATCGTGGAGTACAATTGAGCAGAACCTGGAGGACGCGGATTGGACCTTTTCTTCTGCCACTTGTACCTTGTGTGCCGAAGTAGCCCTGCGCCATAGCCCTGCGCGACTCTTGCTGAACACGAAACTAGCCCGCGCAAGGGATGGGTGGTTGAAGGCTCTTATTCAGAATGCTAAGTGTTGAATGTGGTGTTTTCTCTTGTTGAGACCTCGCACTAGATCAATACATGATAATGTAACGCGCGCGAGATTGGCAGTAAACAACATGATGAATAAGGAGTATGGTCCTGCGCGCGACCTGAATGAGGTCTGCGCGGCCTTTTTGGGACCATACCCCTTCAAGTCCCCCAGTCCAGTGCTGCACCATGCGCGAGGCAAATGGTTGGAGCTCTGGACTTAGAAAAAGAAAAGTTCTAAAAATGCTTGCTTTGTGGTGGGTAGGCGCGCGTGGGTAAATGTTTGACAGTTGCTACGGCGCGACTACTATGCCTGGCTGTTGGTGATTCTTTGCTTCTCATTGTAAGCACGCAGGTTCGTTGGGTAACCATGAATACTGCGCGGCCTGAGAGACTTATGCATGAAGCTTTTGGTAATTTTGGGCGGCAAAATCCACGAATTTTGAATTCTGAGAGGTTGGTAAGAAATGTCACCGATGGCGACGTTTGAGTTGACCGCTGACACGGCCGTCATCAAATTGTCCCTGACGGTTTGGCTTTCCGTCAGGAGAGTGAGGTCCATGCGCGCGTGGTAACCGTCACTCCGGGATTTGCGATCGACGTGGCAGTCGCTGATTGGGTACACGCGCGGTGAATTCGGCACGTCTACTCATCGCATTAAATGCGATGAGTATAAATATTCGTAGAGATGAGAGGAGAGATCATTCTCTCTTCCACTGTTGCTATCTTCTCTCTATCTCTTCTTCAAACTCTGTAGCAGATCTTCAAGATCTTCGTCGAATCTTCAAGTTTTTCTGCATATTCAAAACTTCGTCTTTGATTATTCATGGCTGAAGAACATCATCAAGAAGAAAATCCTGGTGAAGAAGGTTCCATTCCTATCCTTAAATGGGACTTAGGGTTGTTCGAGCAGATTACACGAAGTTTCCGGTTTCCACCGGAATGGGATGCACGATACCCCGGTCAGAATCAGACGGCCGCCGATGCACCACCGGGGTATATCACCTTGTTTGAAGATTTCTTTTTGCAAGGCAACTTCCGGTTGTCGGCGACGGAGTTCTTGGCCCATATCCTACACTTTTATGGGTTCCACATATCTCAGATGAGTCCACCCGGTATGGTAAGGGTGCGGCACTTCGAGTTCTTATGCCGAGCCCATGACATAGAGCCCACAGTTGAAAGGTTCAGGGTATTTTACCAGTTAATTCGAAATATGGGTTTTTTCTCCTTTGCTAGCCAGGGGTCTGCTAAAAAGATCTTACGGAATCCACCCAAGAGTTTCCATGATTGGAAACAGAAGTTCTTTTTCATTCGCGAGGAGGTGATGCCTATTGCCATGACCTTCCGTCTATGGACCGATGCGATCGAGAAGGAGGAGCTGGCGATTCCCAAGAAGGAAGATTGGTATGTGAAGCTTACCGCCACTCCAAATCGAGTGTTTGGTGAAAATGTTCTGGTCGCGGCGCAGATGAGTGACCAGTGGCCGCATGATAGCGAAGAGGTGTCGGTATTGAAGTTAGAGGATAGAGGTTAGTTGCTTCCTTGATTTTCTGTTTAATTTCATTTCATTTAACTGTTGAATTTTGAATGTAGAGGTACACCTTTACCAAGCTTCCTTTCCCACTTTTGGTGGATCTATGGGCGCGCGCCCGCTGAGGTCAGGGGAGCAATATTGGTATGAAATGATTAAGCCGCGCTTCATGTACCCTGTTGTTGGAGCCTTCGCCAATCCTCCTACCGCAACTGAAGGTGCGCATCTTCCCAATCCCCGACCCTTGCGAGCTGTGACCTCCGCTGGGAAAGAAATTCTTTACCTTTCCAGCGAGGAGTCTGTAGGGTCTTCGAATGGGGAGCTAAGTTCCTGGTCTAACATCTTTGCAGGTGTGTTGCGCGACTTGGGGATTGACCCTGAAGAGAAGAAGAAAAAACCTACCAAGCGGAAGAAGGTGATTAACTTAGACGCTGAGGTGACCAGCAAGAAGGGCGGGAGTAGCCGCGCGACTGCTGGTGCTGCTGAAAAAGGTACTCTCCGCCTTCGTCAGAGTAACTTGGAAGATTACGTTATTATCAGTGACTCACTTGAAGGTTTGTCGCGTATAGGCGAGAAGAAGACAGGAGCTGCTGGTTCAAAGTCCTCAGGTAGCGCGGGTTCTCGCAACCCAGATGCTGGAGCCACCCCGTCTTCTATCGCGCTTGATGAAGAAGAGGAGGAAGAAGAAGAGGAGCCTGCTGCAAAGTTGGTCAGCAGAAAAAGAAGTAGGGAAGAGACCACGGCTGGTGTGTGTCTGTCGCGCCGAAGGCTGGAGATGTTCCCTTGATCGGAAAGCAGAGCAACTTGAGCTCTCTTTATAAATTTTCTCCTGGTTAGTTTCTTAATTACCTTGCTTTCTTTGCTGTTTTATTTCTATTTAATACTTCGTTTTTGCAGAGGCCAAAAAGAAGACCCCTGAAAAGAAGGGTGTTGTTATCAAAGACCCTCAGGTGCCGGCGTAGAAGAGGCCCAAGGTTACCATAAAACCCTTCAAGACTGTTGGGGTAGAGTCTGAGAAGGAGAAGAAGGCTGCTGAGAAAGAAAAGGAGAAGAAGGCTGCTAAGAAGCCTGTTGACAAGGCTGCTGAGAAGGAGAAAGAGAAGAAGATGGCTGCTGAGAAGCCTGTTGACAAGGCTGCTGAGAAGGAGAAAGAGAAGAAGAAGAAGGTTGCTGAGAAGCCTGTCGGAGCTGATCCGAAGGATACCGGGACCGCTGCTACAACTGCTAGCGACAAAGCGCAGGGTCCGGAGGTTGTTCGTAACACGGGGCTTGACTAGCCCCATCATGAGAAAAGAAAGGAACTTGAGGTTGAGAAACCTACCCAAACTGCGCAACCTGATCCCCCCCGTCATTCTGTTAAAGTAAATTCTACTACTGGGGGATCAGGTTCACATGCTACAGGTCGTGCGAGCTCAGGTGGCACTGGAGGATATATGCCACAGATAATCGGCACAAAGGATACCCTCGGTGATATTTACTACAAGACTTATACCGAGGAGGTGCGCGGTAATGCTCCCCACCAAGCTCCTTGGGGTTTGAAACAGAAAGATACCTTTCAGGAGTTTGGCCCATGCCGTGATTGGTTTTTGAACTCCTTCCCTCCCGGTGAGGTTAACCGGCAAAGGGCACGAACTCACGATGGGTTATACCAAGCCTATGTGGTTGGAGAGGCTAATACTCGCGCCGCCAATCACCAAATTGTACGTGAGTGGCGCACAATGGTTAAGGAACGAGCTGACTGGGAGAAATATCGTGAGCGCCTTGTGAGGCAGGTGAAGGAGTTTGAGAAGGCTAATGCTAAGTTTGAAGAGGATAAGTCCAAGTTTGAGGCTGATAGGAAATCAGAGGAGTGGGGCCGCGAGGGCCTTAGGGGCAAGCTTCGTGCTGCCGAAGAGCTATTGTCCGAAGAGCGTGCTGAGTTCAAGAAGATATGTGAAAAGGATAATCAGGGCCCGTATGCAGCTCGTAACAAGATTACCGACCTTGAAGCCCAGATTTCTGCATTGTCGAAGAAGGTTGAGGATCTTGCAGCTGATAAGGAGCGTTCTGAGGTTGAACAAGTTCAACTCCTTTTCCATGTTACTTTTCGTCTGTTAGAATTCTAAGTCTGTTTTATCTTCTGTAGGCTGAGCTGAAAGCACAGGTATCCAGTAAGGATAAGGACCTGGCGGCCAAGGACGTCGAGATTGCAGAGCTAAAACGTCGCCTGCAAGAGCAGGTTGACAAAAGCGAGTCCTTGGAAATTGATTTTGAAGCTGAGAAGGGCAAGGCTGCCACTGCTGAGGAGGCTAAGGCGAGAGCCGAGGAAGCGCGAGACGTTAGCACGGCGGCCTTCAACGTAGCGCATAATAACTACTCCAAGGTTCAGGGCATTGTTGATACTCTTGCTTCTGAGGCTGAGTGGATGCGCGGCAGGGGAGTAGTTCTGGTATGGTTCTCTTTTTTCTTACTTAAGTTTTATTTGCTAAAACCTATTTCTAATCCATTGCCTTTGTTGTAGATGGCCAACTCTATTCTTAATGCTTCCGAGCTTGATGGAGCTGTCGCCGCTTTTATAGATGCCTCACGCGCGGTTGGTCACCGTGGAGGTTATCTGGAATGTGCGCAACATGCTGAAGAGGTGTTTGGACAAGGGTTTGATACTAGTCATTGCTCAGTGACTGATCAGGCTGATGCTGAGTTAGCCCGCACTGAAAAGGCTTATGACCATCTATCATTACCTGTGATGGATTTGGTTGCAGAGGCGCTGAAGCATGATGATTGGTGTCAACGGCTAAAGACCATCCTCGATCCACCAGAGACTGTCGAGCTATCTGATGAAGAAGAGCCAGCTGGTGATGACGATGGTGGAGATGATGGTGATGGTGATAAGCATGACGATGATGATGATGGTGGTGACGGTTATGAGTAGGTAGCATTGACAGGCTTTGTGCCTTGTAATTTTTATTTTTAGATGTTAAATGTAACCCGTTGCGCGGTCGCGCTTGTTTTGGATTGAATCGATGATGGTTTGTTTCTATGTAACTATTGTGCGGTTGCGCTTGTTGAATATGATGTTTATGTTTGCTTTCTCTTTGTCCAGTTACAATTATTGCACTGTTGTTAGAAACTTTGGTTAAGTTAGCGCGAATAAATGTAAGTGTGGCTCTTGTGCGAGTGTAACTGCTCAGTCTCGCGCTATGTTCGCGGAGTACCTTGGAGGCATAACTCAAGAGCTCGTAATTTACTGAAGTGTTTTCGTGCTAATCAAAAGTTTAACATGCATTTGTAACGTAGAAGTCATCATGATAAAAGAAAACATAAGGCATATGCTTTCATTGATTAAGAAACAGGCGCTTAGGCCAACATACATCGCATGCAAGTAACACAAAGGGCGTTTAGCCAACATAGGAAATCAAAAAAGGCGAGTGGCCAACATGAGTGGGTAGAGGCGCAAGGCCGAGAGTAGTTACATATAGCACTTGCGCAGTTGTTGCGCGTTCCACGTGCGCGGGATGATGTGTCCATCCAGAGTGCGCAATTTGTATGCCCCTTTTCCTAACACCTCGTGAACCAAGTATGGGCCTTCCCATTTGGGTGCTAGTTTTCCAGGGCGTTCGGCGTTTGAAGCTTCATTTTCTCTGAAGACATATTCTCCTGGAGTGAATGTACAAATGCGTACTCTTGCATTGTAGTACCTCTCCAATTGTGTCTTATACTTGGCTTCCTTGATTCGCGCTATTTCGCGCCTCTCTTCGAGTAAATTCAAGTCGAGACGGCGCCCCGTCTCGTTGTCGATTGTGTTGACTGCCGTCAAGCGCGGTGAGGGGAGTCCCACTTCAGCTGGTATAACCGCCTCGGAGCCATAAACTAGGCTAAAAGGGGTTTCGCCAGTACTTGTTTTTGGCATGGTTCGATGAGCCCACAGGATGCTTGGGAGCTCATCGACCCAACCTCTTCCCTTTGTGCCCAGTCGGGCCTTTATCCCATCGACGATACTCTTGTTTACACTTTCAACTTGGCCGTTGCCCTGAGGGTGCGCAACGGAAGAGAAAGTGTGTTCGATCTTCATTTCTTTCATCCACTTTTGGAGGTCATCAGACGCGAAGTTGGTGCCATTGTCAGTTACAATCTTGAGTGGCAGGCCAAATCTGCAAATGATGTGTTCCCAAATGAACTTGCGCACCATCATTGCAGTAGTTGAGGCGAGAGCTTTGGCCTCCACCCATTTAGTAATATAATCGAAGGCCACGATTATGAACTTGACGGCGGCAGGAGCTTCAGGGAAAGGTCCCACCATATCAATCCCCCACTGCTGAAAAGGCCAAGCAGTGGATACAGGGATAAGATCATTTTTCGGGCGCAGGGTTTTCGGCGAGTGCCTTTGACAGGAGTCGCATTTGCGCAGCTCCTTTAGAGCGTCAACGTGCATCCCTGGCCAATAGTAACCAGCGTTCATTATTTTTGCGACGACCATACGTGGGCCTACATGGATGCCGCATATTCCTTCATGAATCTCCCTGATCAAGTAATTGGCATCTTGGGGGTCCACGCAGCGCAAAAGTGGCCCCAAGAAGGATTTTCGCTACAAGATACCGCCATTCATCTCATAATGCATGGCCTTGTTCTGTATCTTCCTTGCCTCCGCTTTGTTGTCAGGGAGTATTCCTTCTTGCAAATACTTGATTATAGGGCTCATCCAGGATGGTTGCCCTATCTCTATCACATTCACTTGACGCAGCAAAACCGGCGGGTTTTTTAGTACTTCGATTCTTACATCTTTGGCGAGATGTTGAAAAGAAGTTGAAGCGAGCTTGCTCAAGGCGTCTGCTGGTTTGTTCTCTGAGCGATTAATATGCAGTACCTTGTAGGACTTGAATCGTTGAAGCAACTCTTTCGCTTGATCTAAATACGAAGCCATAACCCTTTGCATCGTATAGTCCGTTGATTTGACTGGCGATCAAGAGTGAATCAACATGCGCTCGCAGATTTTGAGCTCTCATTTTTATGGCGAGGTGTAAGCCTACCAAGAATGCCTCGTATTTCGCCTCGTTGTTGGTATTTTTGAAGTCCAACTTGATGGCGTATGTAAATTCATGTTTCTCAGGGCTCACAAGGAGCAATCCAGCTCCAGCTCCAGCGCCATCTTCGTTTGAGGCCCCATCAAAATACAGCAACCATAACTATCTGCGCATGTGGAAATTAGTAAGTACGGTGATGACGGACCTGTAAAGTATCTGCGCAGCCTCCTGGAGGCATGTAGTAGCGCAAGTACTAACTTTTCCATCGTTGAATATCTCGTTTCTGGATCTGTAAGCACCCTACTGACGTAATAAATTGGAGTCTGAACTCCATTTCTCTCCACAAGCAATACCGACCCCACTGCCTTATCCGAAGAAGATAAGTACAGGATGAGTGGTTCTTTTTCGAACGGCGCAGTCAGAGTGGGGAGCTTTATCAAACATTCTTTCATTTGCTGAAAAGCGACTTCTGCTTCAGGCGTCCACTTGAATTCTTGCTTTTTTATGCAGTTGCGCAGGGTGCTGATAAAAGGATATGATTTTGCAGCGTGGTTTGACAGAAAACGGTTAAGCGCGGCTAAGCGGCCGGCCAACCTTTGCATCTCCTTGATCGTTCGCGGTGATGGCATCCGCTCTATGGCTTGAACTTTCTCTGGATTGACTCTAAAACCGCCATTTGTAACCACGAAGCCCAAGAATTTGCCCTCTTCCATACCAAAGGAACATTTGGCTGGATTCAGTTTCATATTCACGCTTCTCAACGAGTTGAATGTTTTCTCGATATCTTTTAACATTTGGACCTCCTCAGGACTTTTAATCACCAGATCATCGATGTCAACCTCGATATGCTTCCCAATATCTCCAGCAAAGGTCTTGTCCATCAGGCGCTGGTATGTTGCGCCAGCGTTTTTAAGGCCGAACGACATCTTTGTATAACAGAAGATCCCGAGATCGGTCCAAAAAGCTGTCTTGTCTTCGTCCTCAAGCTTCATTTGAACCTGATGATACCCCTTGTAACAATCTAAGAAGCATTTCCATCTGTACGGTGCGAGAGAGTCTATCTTTTTGTCGATCTCGGACAAAGAATAGCAATCTTTAGGGCATGCCTTGTTGAAATTGGTATAATCGACGCACATTCTCCATCCTCCGTTAGACTTCTACACCAACACGGGGTTCGTGACCCAACTTTGATAGCGCACCTCTCTCAAGATCCCTGCTTTTAGCAGCTCACACACTTTCTCGTTCATCGCTTTAGTCTTATCTGCCCCTAAGCTGCGCCTTCTTTGCACTTTTGGTTCAACGGAGGGATAAGTATTCAGACAATGTTCAGTAATGTCACGCGGGACACTGGTCATGTCAGCCGGAGTCCAGGCGAATATATCCATATTCCTGAACAAATGTTGCCTGACGTGCGTTCTGATGTTTAGTGAGATTGCGTGGCCAATCGTCACCGTTTGCTCTGGGTATTTACGGTTTAAAACCCACTTTTCTGGCTCAGTCGTTGAAACTTTCGCCGCTTTTGTTGGGCGCGCCTTTTCTGCTGACATTACTTCTTTCTTCGCATAGATGATTGCCACCCCCATCTCAGTTGGAAACCCGATGGCTGAGTGGGGTGTGGAAGTTACCATGTTCAGTTCACCTTGGGTTTCTCTCCCAATCAACACATCATGCCTTGATTTGACAGGCATTACCATGAAGTTTACATTTGTGGTTCTTTGCTTCCCGTCAGAAAACGTGACGGGGAAGCTGATTTGGCCTAACGAGAAGACCATTTCATTGCAAAATCCTGACAGAGGGTAATCAACCGGCTCAAGTCTCGCTTTATCTTCGTCGTCAAACTGATTAAAACATTGCTCATAGATGATGTCAGCTGTACTTCCCGGGTCAATGAAGACGTATTCCGTTTCGTAGTGACCGATGATACCGGTAATGACAACGGGGCGTGTGGCGTGAGGACCCCTGCGCACTACCGGGAAAAAGGACCTGCTGCTCTTGCCATGAAGGTTCGTAAGGGCGTTTTCCTTTTTCTCTAGCGTTGTATCTTGGTCCGTTGACCATATAGGTTTCCAGGCGCCGGACCTTCTTGTGGTTCCCATCATCGTAGCCCTGGATCTGGCGTGTTTCTTTACGCACATTTTTCACCAGGTGGCTTAACTTCCCGCTTTTTAGCGCTTTCTCGATCTCTTGTCGTAAACTGATACAGTCATCTGTTAGATGACCTGTATCCTTGTGGAAATAGCAGTACAGGTTCGGGTCTTGCCCCTTCTTGTTCGTCATAGGCCTTGGAGCCTTGAAGTCGTGGTTCTCCGTCATTAGCACCTCTTTTGGTGTTTTTATGAGCGGATTCCAGTGCTTTTCTCGGTTATCATCCCTGACTGCTTTTCGATACCCAATTCTCTCAATTGTCTCCCGCGCATCTTCTCTGTAGCGCGGTCTCTCCTCTTGACCCCTTGGTCTTCCGGATTTCCAGTCCTGACCTTTGCTCTTGTTGCGCTTGTCGTAGTCGCGCGAGTTCTTCTTGGAAAAGCGATCGTCGGTGTATGAGCTCTTGGCTCCAGCTAGCGACTCTTTGGTTTGCGCTACTATTTTTACGGCTTCCATCACCTTGTCCCATTCTTTGGGCATGCCATCCTTGCCAGTGATAGTTCTGATGAGGCTATCACAACGAATGGCTTTCTTGAAGTGGGCACGCATGAGCTGCTCGCCTACACCACCAATTTCCAGACATTCTTTGTTAAAACGTGTAATGAAGTCCTCCAGACCTTCATTTTCCCTGCGCTAGATATCTGTTACTTCAGACGTATCTCAATGATAGCGTCTCTGCTGGCTGAAGTGGTTTACGAATTGCGTTCTGAAATCAACCCATGAACTGATTTTTCCAGGAGGGAGGCTGTCGAACCAAGCGTGAGCAGCCCCAGTAAGCATCTGGATAAAAAAACGACACCACACTGGCGTATTCCATCCTCCCATACAACCGACACTTGTGAATACTCTGACATGGTCGTCAGGATCGGTTAAACCATTGAATTTTCCCACTGTTGGGGGTAACTTCTCTCTTGAGAGTGGTGCCAAGGCAATCTTTGGGATAAACTTTAAGTGTTCTGCAGCTTCAGCTGGTCTATAGGCGAGGCTGAAGTCTCGCTCTGCCTCTTCGCTATACGCAATGCGCTACCTTGGCTTGTAATTTTCGTGATTCCGCTGCAAGCGGTTGAAAACTAAGGATCCTTCGTCATCTCGCCAGGTTGGGTCGTTCGAGTCTGTGTCACCCCACTCGTTATTCATATTGCGCGGCCCGAGCCGGCTATGAAGTGGACCCCTTTGAACGTTTGACGGATGGTCATAATAGCTCACTGTTTCTCCCCGTGTGTCGCGCGTGTCGTACACGCTTAGTCTTCTTAAGGGAGGAGGTCTGTTAACTCTTCCTTGGAGGTTTTGCTGTGGGGGTATCTGGCGCGCCCCCTGACTAGGACCCTGAGGTGTAACCAAGGATGGTTTTGCTTGTAAGACTGCTTGCTGTGCGCTCAAAGAATGATACGCCTCATTTATAGTAGCAATTTGTTTGGCATACCAAGAGGCTGGAGTTTCACCTTCTGGCAGCCCTAATAGCGCCGAAATATTCTGAGGTGGAGCTGGATTCGAAGGATCAGCGACGTGATTCACTGGGGTTACCGTTTGAGTGATGCAAGTGGCACTCGCGCGGGGTCCCCCAGTGTTGGTTACTTCGATTTCACCGATTTCTTCAACATGTTGGACTTGGACGTTTTGATTGTCCTCCCCCAACACTACATTTAAGTTTGTTCCAAAACCAAAATCGGGAATGATTCCTTGACCAGCCATGATCGAAGGAAAAAATAGCTTAGAAGACTCAGAAAAAGAAGATGAAAGTGATTTATAAAGAACCGGTGGGCGCCAATGAAGAAACACGGAACTAATCCTATGGTTAATTAGTTTGGTTTATGACTCTATCATAGTGGTTAATCTTCTTATGGCTTTCTAAGCTCCGTAATGATCTGTTAATCTTGCAAAACAGGACACCGTTACTCGTTAAGAGGGAAAATGGGGGTTTCCCTCTTAACCGGGATCCGGCGTGAGAATAAGCGACTGTTTGAGGAGATAAGTGTGTATTAAGAGTGAGAGTAGAGAGAATAGAATGTTTAACCTGTGAACTGAGGTCTCTATTTGTAACAACTCTCATTAAAATTACTATTTCTTATTTTAATTTGCCCAATAGGAAACCCTAATTGAGACCCCCAAATAATATTGCATGACCCCTAAAATTTTCAGAACAATCGGAACTAGGATCAGGGCCCCCAAAACTCAGGGGGGGGGTATTCCCTAATTGATATTATCCTCACAGTTTGTTGTCAAATGCGAATTTCGTCGAATGGTCGACTCACCTAGGCTACAAAGACACGAGGCTACCCTATGCTAAAAGTTTCCCGTCGCGCCACGCGCGGGAGCCAGGTGTCCCTGGCGCGCCACGCGACGGGGACCATTTTTTAGCATATAAATCTGGGGTTTGGCACTTGCATTTTGGCGTTGGTTCGACGTGAAATTTCGTTTTGTACGTTGGGATATCATCAGTTTACTTCAAAAACACACACAATCACGAAATTCTACCGCGATAACAGGGTAATAACTAGATCATTGCTACGATTTAATGTCCGATCGATAAAAACCAATCCGATGGATGTTTAAGTGCTGCCCGTACTTGGGTTATGCTTTGTCATTCGTCGTGAGGGTTTTGATCTCGTGAGTTGTCGTAAAAGTTGTATTAAGTTACTGACCTAGTTTTCGTGTGCGTTATTATTTGATTTAGGTTAAACAGGCTAAAATCAGTAGGCTAAATGCTGCCCGTCTAAATCTGCAATGTGAGTCATTCTCTTTTTACCAAATCTGTTTCCAAAACCCTATTTATTTTCAAAGTTATAATTACAGGGATTAAGTCTTTGTAATCTTCAATTACTGCCGGTATGTGGGGTTTTGTATACATTACTTGATACCCGTCACCATTGGACAACGGGTTAGCCAATGGGTGATCTGACCATAGTCACAGATACTATCGAGTGACAAATGCCGATTTGGGGTAATTGGTTGATAGAAACAATGTAATCACCCTTAATATTGTATATTATAACAATGTGTCGTTTTGTTCAACTTGAGTGACTCGCCAGTATTTCCCTGCTGATAAAACCTTTTTAAAACATGTTTCAGGCGATCTGCTGTGATCCAGGAAAAAAAAAGTGCCGTGTAGCACTACAAGCTTGAGGAAGTGGTTCAATAAAATAAATAAACATGTTTTGTAAAAACAGGTATTTCCCAGTGAAATCACCTTTATTGTAAATTATGGGTGTTATCCCCAGAATTTGTGAAATAAAATAAATTGGGTATTTTCAAGTTTTAAAAGATCCTGTTAAAATTCCGCTGCCAACATAATAATTACCACGGATTTCTGTCTCGCGACTCCTGAAATGGGTAAAACTGGGCCAGGGGCCGTGACAGAAAAAGGTGGTATCGGAGCCACTGATTTAAGCTAATTAAGTATTTAGAAATACTTAATTTTTCTGATTGCTATCCTGTGATTATGTGAAAATTCAATTTACAAAATTTTAACTTAGAATTTTGTGTGTTTCTTCATATATGCTAACAACATGAATGAGTTGTCTGAAGCTCTTCATGTCATACCCCGATATTTCCACGTATTAACGGTGGGCCCGGTGGGGAGTATTGTGACGTAGTTGAGATCATCATAGTCAAACAACACAATATATAAATGCACAGCGGAAGCAAAAGATAATTATATTACAATCCGAATATAAAGTAATATCAAAGTATTACAACGGAAAGTAAAGGATCCACGGGCGGATCAAATAAAAGGAAAAACTGTTCAACAGACTTTGGACGCCTAGAACTTGCAAGATTCCTTATTATCGCCCTGAGCTTCCAGCCAATTACGTTCAGTACCTGTCACTTAACCTTTTTGGAAAATACGTCAGTTTACACTGGTAAATACAATTAACTAACTCATTTTAAAACATTTATAAAAATTGATTTGAATGCACAAGGCACAACATATCATTTATAACTTGGAATAATAATATAAATAATCTTGTATACAGACTTACATGTTCGTTATACGTTCAGGGCCCGATGTAGAAACCGAGTCAAGATTAACAGACACGCCACAAGTATAGGCCCACAAAAGAGTGAGATACCGTTTCCCTTATGCACTGTCAGGTGTATGCCTACACCACGTGCCTAAGACGTGGCCATTTTATAATACAATGATGTCAAGGATATCCGGGACATGGTCATTAACCCCTAAAGGCTTTTATTTCAAACAATACAGATTAAAGCGGGTTACCTCAATAATTTAATCACAATACGACTAAACATTCAATACCCGACCAAGCGATATTATTATAATACCGTATCCCAAGCCCGTATAGGGAAAATAAGTTAAGAGTATTTACCTGAGCTAGCAATGCAATTTATACTCAGCCGTATATTCTAATAAGCAAGCACAAGTACTTCTACTGGGGCTCTTAATCTGGAACGAAGGTTTTATTAACCTATTAGATTCCTAACGGGTCTTATTTAAGTCGTAACTTAGACCGATTAGTTTTAAGGTAAGATACGGTCCAAACGCACGATTAAGCGAAGACCGGAACAGAATGTGATTTAGACCTGACAACTTTGAAGACTTGTATAATAGGGGTAATCTAAACACATTCTGGATTTTGAGATAAAAATGATAAGGTTTGACCCGTTTCGGCTAATTTATGCAAACTAGTTACATAAACCGAACCGAACGCGCAAGAAGCGTAACGGGTAACCATAAGAGTCATATACAGGTTTCCTAAGTTAATATGCCTTAAATATGTTGTGATATCAGTAGGATACCCTCCATTATGCCCAAAACGAGTTTAATCTCAATTTACGCCCCGTAGGGGTATTTTGGTCATTTTAAAGATTATAAAAGAGATTAAATGAATTTCTGAGATTCGGGTCTGAATAGATCAGCAAAATAATTTAATTTATCAGGTTATATCAGTTGGTGATAAGTCTTATATGACAAAATGGTTTTAAACCCGTACTAGGTGTTTAATACGCGTAAAAAGCCATTTTAAGCGATTTCTGGGTTATACCGGAAATCTGAGTTTTCCGATCAGGTTATAAAGTTTGAAATACTTTATTTATTATATAAAATCAGTAGCAATTGGATTGGTGTCACAATATTATGTAGAACTCATTTTATACACAAAAAGGGTATAATCGGTATTTACCGAATCAACGCCATAACCTTAGGTTATGAGCATGTTAAAAATAACTAAAAATCTTCAAAAATCCCAAAATATTATATTACATCAGTGGGTAAAAGGTTTGGTGTCAAAAATTGGGTTTAGATAGGCTTTATGCTAATTGCGCCGTTTAATTAACAAAAAGCTTCTTAAATGCGCTATTTATCATAACTCCTATTCTGGACCTCGAACTGATATGAAACTTTAGGGACATGTTTATAAATCAGTAATAAAGATTATTGTCCTTTCATATTTCCAAAATTCTTGTTTTATGGTCAAAAGGGCATTATGGTCAACATTAAGCAATTAACGGAAACGTGTAAACGAATCGGACAATCAACGATCCAACCACATAGGGTTATACTATCATGTAACCTGGTCCTAAGGAATCTCTAAGGCATTTCCAAACCCATCTAAATCGGGTCAGAACTGAAGTCAACGCAAAAGTCAAAGTTTTTGCGACTTTCGGTTCCGAACCGAGTCTAAACAGAAAATTGTCGGATCAAACAAGCTTAGACCAGTTCTTATACTTTTTACCAAGTTATATGAGTGATAAAATAGGTTACATGCCTTCTATATTGCTAATTATGCGTTAATTCGAAAATTAAGCTTCTGTTGACTTTTTATAAACAACTTTGACCCGACAAAAGTCCTAGTTAGAGTGGGAATCAGAGGGTGCCCTTTTAAGGGTTTATTGCCCACATAATTACCAACTTATAACTACCTTCAATTCGACTAATCACCGGACCATTAATGATTAATCGCTAAGTCAAACATTAATTACGACGGTTTGACTTTTAAGATAATAACTAAGCAAAACCCAACTAAGGAAGATCAAGGGTACTTACCAAAGTCCTATGCACGATTAGAGATGCTTAGGGACTGATCTTATGCTCCAGGAAGCTCCACAAATGCAGATGGAAAACATGATCACAACGTTGCAACATGAGGGCCTTTATATAGTGAATTTGATTGCTCATGATCATGCCACCCAAGTCTAGCATTGTTCCCAGATCATTTACAAGTGCCCCTAAGGTCTAAAAGCATGTAGGGGTCGCCCATGGAGTGGAAAATATCTTCCTAAGTCGGTTACAATGCAAAAGGCAGACACTAGCCAAGGATTTCGGCATCAGAGGGCCCCTCGCGCCACGCGTAGGCCCCCTAGGGGTCCCTCGCGTCGCGCGATGCCCCTTTTGATCCAAATCCAATTTTTTTGATTTTTTACAATTTGGTCCTTGGTCCAAATAAAGTTGTTTCGACATTATTTCTTGCATTATGAGCCCTCTAAATTGACTTATAAGGGCTTCAAGACTTATACCCACTTTGTTAAGTCCTTGGTTAACTTTGTTATCACCCGAAAAGTCATAAACTTCATCGTTGACGCTTTAACCCCTCGTATACGAATTTTATCATAACTTTCTCATACGATAACGAAACTTGGTGAAATTTTTATCATGTATTCTAGTGAGCATAATTAATCATTACAAAGCTTCGGGTTTACTAAAAGGTTACTCAGAGGTATAACTTAAACATGTTGACACCTTTAACCCCTGTAGTTTGTAATCTCTCACTTTCTTTCACAATTAGCTTTGTATGATCCATGATTCATTCGTTTAAGGGTATAAGAATCATGTAGGGTTATTGTAAAGTATATTTATCCATTGTTGACATTTTGGACTGTCACGACCCCCGACCCACCCTGGACGGAATCGGGAGCCGCGAACAGCCAAGTGGTACCAGTGATTATTTTGAAAAATATTGCAGCGGAAATTTCATAAGGCCCGTGAGTTAGGAAAAATATCAGAGTTTAGAAAACACCGGATTTTATTTATTAAATAGATGGAATAAATCCATGTTTTACAAAGGTAGCTTTAATAAGGGATAAACCCAATTACATAAAACAATATTTCTTAATTTGATTTAATTAATAAAATAAGCCACTTCTTGAAGCCTTTCAGTGCCGTATCCATCTCTTACTCCAATCTACTGTAATTACCTGAAACGCGTTTTAAAAAGGTTTTGTTAGCAGGAAATACTGGTGAATCATTCTTTTTACTAAAACGACCCGTTTGTTATAATTTACAGTATTAAGGGTGATTACATTGTTTCCATATCAACCAACTACCCACAGTATTTGTCACTCGACCGGATCAGTGACTATGGTCATATCACCATTGGCCACCCGTTTGTCCAATGGCAAAGATTATCAAGTAATGTATACAAAACCCCACATACTGGCTGTAATTTGGTGATTACAAAGACTTAATCCCTGTAATTATAACTTTGAAAACATTTAAGAATTTATAAAGTATTTTGATAAAAAGAGAATGACACACATTATAAGCATGCAGATTGATACAGGCAGATCTTAGCCTATTGATTAGTCTTGTAACCTAGTGCACACGAACTAGGTAAGTAACTAATACAGCATTTACGATAACTCACGAGATTAAAACCCTCACAACAAATGACAAAATGAAATCACTTAAACATCCATCGGATTCACAATGAATGACAGAGTACTCCCCGAGTTCGGGTGGTACTCAAACATCCTGTCGGAATCACGACTAATGACAAAGGATAGCACTTAAACATCCTGTCAGATAGTTTAAATCGACCGGACATTGAATCGTAGCAGCTATCGAGTTAATACCCTATATCGTAGCAGTGCCTTGCTAATTCGAGAGAAATATTCGAATTTGGACAGTATAACTTCGTTTCTGAAAGAAACTTTCGACACCAAAGGACTGCTCGTAGCCTGCTCTATTTATAGCTGGAATTTGGGTCTCACGCGGCCCGCTCGAGACCTTGCTCAATCCTTACGCGGCCCGCGTAGCCGCCTAGTCTACGCGTAGGGTTGCCGAGTCACCAGTAGGTCTGCCAGGTGGATGCCACGTGTCCCTTAAGCTTATCCGGAGATTTGCCTTGCTGTCGCGACCCGCGTAACCTTCCGCCTATTCTTTACGCGGCCCGCGAGAAGACTAAATATCTGATTTTCTTGATTCTTGATATGGATTGGGGTTTCAGGGGTCCGGGTTTTTACTTACGGATTAATTTGGGACATTTTTTAATATATTTATATTCATAAAGAAAAAGAAATAAAATAGTGAGAAAAGAGAATGGACCCACTTTGTAACTTTAGGGTTCAACTAGAAAGCCTACTGGTATAAATTCTGGGTATAACTTCTGAGCTATTTAAAAATATATAATGCATTCGTGGTAAGTATAGTACCCCTAATTCAACCTTGTCCCGATGTCCCGAGACCGAATCCCAACAACTTAGTCGGGCAGAGCCCTGACATATGTTATGAGGCTCAGATCAATCGGAAAGGGTAGCGGTGATCGGGAGTTAAAATTCTTAAAACGAGACAGAGCCCTATTATTATTTATAAGGGAAAAATAGAAATTTTAAAGAGAGAGGGGAAGGCGATATTGGATACAGAATGGAAGGAATGAGAATTTCTCAATTCAGTTTACTCCTATTTATATTTGAGTGAAGTTACTTATAGATATCCACGTATCATGCTTACATTTAATTTGCAAAACACATGTAGCCTTCATATGATAGTTTGATTTTTATATTATTATTTGATTTCTCAAATGTTGGTATGAAGACACGTAGAGATTGGATGAGATTCTTGGAACACGTACAAAGACTTTCTAAATTTTTAGTTATTATAATTTTATTATTTTATTCTTATAATTAATTCACCTGCTTCACTTATTTGGCGTTTATAACTTCTAAAATATGATATTCTAGAAAATAATAAATATGTTATTAGAACGAGAATATTTATATCTACATTTTGAACCAGGTTTTATTAGAAACGGAGTAGGTTTAAATATAATGTATTTTTATAATTTAATATTTAGATGGTTCCTGGGCCCGTCTAGGTACTTCATATTTCTTACAGTCAACTTACCCGTAAACTACCCGTCTAATAATATAAGTTTTTATAGACTTTTATTTTATTAGAAAGGTCACCCATATACAGGCCAATTAATTAATATAATATTTCAACCAACTATATAAAATAGTGTTTAAAACTATTTGGGTTGAATATTTATATTAAAAATAAACTAGTTACTAGTGGTTAATAAATTTAACAATACCTTTAATTCTTATATAAAAATAGGAATGTTACATTCTCCCCACTTTGTTTTAAATCTCGTCCTCGAGATTTGGGTTACGATATTTCTTTAAGACGTATGTCATATTTTAGTCAATAAAACAATATTTAAGGTAGATAACACAGGATTAAAATATCAAATTTTGTGAATACGAGTTGTACAATAAGTAGGATTCAATGGTTCAACTGAATTAGTTCAAGAAATCGATGATAAACGAATGAGATGATATGATATAATTTCCAAGGTGACTAGGTTCAAGCCAAAAGATATATGATCAATAGATATTTAAAATGAATGTGAAGGATTTTTAGAATCAATAAAATTCTTTGTCAAAAGAAAACTTACTTTGATTGGAAATTGAGGAAGACTTAGAATCGACAGGTTCCAAATGAAATAAAAGCATGAAAATGATTTGTCAAATATTAAATTACGATATGAGAAAATCAATGTGCTGAGATGAGTGAATTGCAATGATACACGAAAAGACAATAGAGTTAGTGTATCATTGTCGTAATACATAATTGTATTAATACTTTTTGCATCCGTATCTTAAGCGATGATCGTGAGATAATAGATTACGTCTAGACGATCGTGAAATCCTATAATATTGTTATACCCATATTTAGATATGTTAAACTCTAATTAGTATTTTGTTTATTCATTAAATTTTCGGCTACCTTAAGACTAAAATTTTAATTGGCTTGTAAACATTAGTTTCACACAATTAATATGAGTCCTCTGCGAATTTTATAATAAACTTTAATATAGAAAGTCATATAAACTAAATCTGTGAAGATAACAAATTTATTAATTTTATATATACGTACACTAAACCATATGTATAACTTAAAAATATATATGCAGAAAGTTATACTTAGGTATTTTATTCTTATTACTATATAAAAATAATATATTAATAGTAACTTTACGTATAAAAGTAAATTTGAAAATCTAAACATAAATTTATCAAATATAAAATTCATTTTATGAAATTTTATCAAAATTTAACTCTTTTGTTGATCTTGATACATAATACTTCTATAAGTATTTAATAGTTGTAGAATATAAAATGAACAATTACTTATAAGTATAAAATGTCTTGTCCATGAATACTTAGACAATTATTTATATAATTTTATTCATCCCTCAAATTCTTGTATTTGTTTTATGAAAATATGTCTTCTCCTTACAGTACAATATATATATATTTTTATATATAATTAAAATTTACTAAATAAGTATGATGACTTAATTTATATATATTAACTAGTCATTATCATGGTTGGATATTGGTTAGTGCTGCCTTGTTTAAGCAGAGGTGATCAGTCCATGCCTAACTAAGGCTAGGCTATCCAATACCTGCCCTTGATAATAATCCTAGTACCTAAAAATAATACTAATACTACTACTAGTAATAAAATTAATATTAATTCTCAATAATAAATAATTAAACATAAACTTTAAATGAGAGTATACTTCAAACATATACATAAAAATATAAATTCTTCACCTCAATGGTTTAACAAAAATAATAATACTATATTGTAAATTAGTTAATTACTTATGTAAATTTCTATATATAATCAATTAAATTTGTATAATGTTTTTCAAGAAATTTATTGACTCGATATCAAAGAGTCACCGTTTTGCAATAATGCGGTTCACAGTGCAAAAAGCGGAATGATATTTGAGTTTGGATAAAATAACAAATCGGAATGAAGCCCTCCAGTGGTCTTCATAAATCAAACGAACCACATGCGTAACAAACAGTGCATGTGTAACGTGTGGATTTACCAAGAAATAAAATAGATCAATATTCGCTACTATGAAAGAAATCCTCATGGTATGATGACCATTAGAGGAAGTAGAAACACGAAAGTCAACTCATTATATGCAGAAGTCAGAAAAAGAAATATAAGAACTTTATCTGGAATTTCGTGTGATAACCGTTGTTAAGTGACATTACCAGGGAATGTCTAATAAAATGAAATAGGGAATTTGCAAAGGTATGTGACTCCTTTTGCAGTGATAATAATTATGACTCTAATTAGACTGTGCACCGATGGTTGTGAAATCTTGTTACAACGTACCTCAGCGATATTCATGTTGTTTGTAGGATTGCGTGGCAAAGTGCTTCTTTTTTATTAGTAGTTCTTCTACTGACGGAATTAGCATTGGTGTCATCGTGCCTAATTTATATTTTCCAAAGGTATTGCCTTGGAAGTCGTGTGTGATATACTTCGACGTCTGTGGACGTATAATTTAAGTTTCATGTGTTTTCTTGTGCACTAGCACAACTTTACATGCTTCTTACTGGCGTTAATAATCTATGATAACGCATTGGAAATTCTTATACTTTTGATGGCGTTACAACTTAAAGGGTTTCCATTGTTTATATTTTCACACGAGTTTTGAGGTATATGATCAAATGAAATAATGTTTGATATCGGAAAAGAGATTCCTGATAAAGAAATCTAGATTTATTATTAACACATATGCTTGTGCTTTATTCTTAATTGACTTTTGGAATTCCTTATAGATATACATATCTATATAATCATATACTTCACATGTTGTAATATACATACCCTCTATAAGGTCAATGTATTTAACAGATTCATATTTCCAAAAACAAGTCAGATATTAGGTTATGATACTATTTAGGGAAATCTTGTCACTTGTTTGACATATTTATATACCCCGTCTTATCCGGTTCTCGCCGGAGAGGTAACTTCAGTATATCCGGACAAGCTGGAGAGTCTGCTACACCATACCCAGTCTTGTCGGAGAAGAAATTTGTATTTCCCATAAATAGTATTTTTCTTAAATCAGGATTTGGAAAGTGCATTATGACTTTTAACAACGAACCAGGAAATTAATATTCACCTGACGGACCATATTCTAGAACAAAGTAGCACCAATAAATAAGAACTAATAGTGGTCAAGTGTTATTGCTTATTTATTATACTTGCAACGTTCTAGTTATCATTTTCATGGCATACCAAAACCCATCACTCTTTATTTACACAAGTATTTAGCTTATCTCGAAGCTGATACTAAGGCATATTTTCTTAAGTTCAAGTCTAAATGCTATCATGTGTGCTACCAGTTAATAGCAATCTCCTAACTCTTTTATATAAACTTAGGTATTATTATTACAACACCTATAGGCTTAAATCAGTGGCTCTGATACCACCTTCTGTCACGACCCCCGACCCACCCTGGACGGAATCGGGAGCCGCGAACAGCCAAGTGGTACCGGTGATTATTTTGAAAAATATTGCAGCGGAAATTTCATCAGGACCGTGAGTTAGGAAAAATATCAGAGTTTAGAAAACACCGGATTTTATTTATTAAATAGATGGAATAAATCCATGTTTTACAAAGGTAGCTTTAATAAGGGATAAACCCAATTACATAAAACAATATTTCTTAATTTGATACAGGCAGAGCTTAGCCTATTGATTAGTCTTGTAACCTAGTGCACACGAACTAGGTAAGTAACTAATACAACATTTACGATAACTCACGAGATTAAAACCCTCACAACAAATGACAAAGTGAAATCACTTAAACATCCATCGGATTCACAATGAATGACAGAGTACTCCCCGAGTTCGGGTGGTACTCAAACATCCTGTCGGAATCATGACTAATGACAAAGGATAGCACTTAAACATCCTGTCAGATAGTTTAAATCGATCGGACATTGAATCGTAGCAGCTATCGAGTTAATACCCTGTATCGTAGCAGTGCCTTGCTAATTTGAGAGAAATATTCGAATTTGGACAGTATAACTTCGTTTCTGAAAGAAACTTTCGACACCAAAGGACTGCTCGTAGCCTGCTCTATTTATAGCTGGAATTTGGGTCTCACGCGGCCCGCGTAGCCGCCTAGTCTACGCGTAGGGTTGCTGAGTCACCAGTAGGTCTGCCAGGTGGATGCCACGTGTCCCTTAAGCTTATCCGGAGATTTTCCTTGTTGTCACGGCCCGCGTAACCTTCCGCCTATTCTTTACGCGGCCCGTGAGAAGACTAAATATCTGATTTTCTTGATTCTTGATATGGATTGGGGTTCAGGGGTCCGGTTTTTTACTTACGGATTAATTTGGGACATTTTTTAATATATTTATATTCATAAAGAAAAAGAAATAAAATAGTGAGAAAAGAGAATGGACCCACTTTGTATCTTTTGGGTTTAACTAGAAAGCCTACTGGTATAAATTCTGGGTATAACTTCTGAGCTATTTAAAAATATATAATGCATTCGTGGTAAGTATAGTACCCCTAATTCAACCTTGTCCCGATGTCCCGAGACCGAATCCCAACAACTTAGTCGGGCAGAGCCCTGACATATGTTATGAGGCTCAGATCAATCGGAAAGGGTAGCGGTGATCGGGAGTTAAAATACTTAAAACGAGACAGAGCCTTATTATTATTTATAAGGGAAAAATAGAAATTTTAAAGAGAGAGGGGAAGGTGATATTGGATACAGAATGGAAGGAATGAGAATTTCTCAATTCAGTTTACTCCTATTTATATTGAGTGAAGTTACTTATAGATATCCACGTATAGGATAATACTAGGTAGAAAACCCTCTTTAGGTAGAAAACCCGGGAAACTCAAAGCTCCCGACTTTTTTTTTTTTTGAAAAAAATAACACATGTAATATACATGTTTTTAAGACTTTTGGCCCAAAAAAATCAAAAAAGCGCCGAACGGTTTTTTTTAAAAAAAAAAAACAAGTTTCAGCACTTTCAGCGTTTTTTTGTCTAACACATGTTAGTCGACGAGGTTTTTGGAACTTGTTTATTTTTTTTAAAAAAAAGTACTCGGCGCTTTTTTGATTTTTTTGGGCCAAAAGTCTTAAAAACATGTATATTACATGTGTTATTTTTTTCAAAAAAAAAAAATGTCGGGAGCTTTGAGTTTCCAGAGTTTTCTAAGAAAGATAGGGTTTTTTATATAATGTGGCCCTCCACGTATAATGCTTACATTTAATTTGCAAAACACATGTAGCCTTCATATGATAGTTTGATTTTTATATTATTATTTGATTTCTCAAATGTTGGTATGAAGACACGTAGAGATTGGATGAGATTCTTGGAACACGTACAAAGACTTTCTAAATTTTTAGTTATTATAATTTTATTATTTTATTCTTATAATTAATTCACCTGCTTCACTTATTTGGCGTTTATAACTTCTAAAATATGATGTTCTTGAAAATAATAAATATGTTATTAGAACGAGAATATTTATATCTACATTTTGAACCAGGTTTTATGAGAAACGGAGTAGGTTTAAATATAATGTATTTTTATAATTTAATATTTAGATGGTTCCTGGGCCCGTCTAGGTACTTCATATTTCTTACAGTCAACTTACCCGTAAACTACCCGTCTAATAATATAAGTTTTTATAGACTTTTATTTTATTAGAAAGGTCACCCATATACAAGCCAATTAATTAATATAATATTTCAACCAACTATATAAAATAGTGTTTAAAACTATTTGGGTTGAATATTTATATTAAAAATAAAGTAGTTACTAGTTACTAGTTGTTAATAAATTTAACAATACCTTTAATTCTTATATAAAAATAGGAATGTTACATGGACCCTTATATTCACATACTTTCCTTGTTTGTCAACTTTAGTCCTTCTAAGGTAATCCTTTACACGTTTAAAGTTTGTGACACGTGTCAATACATTATTGGACATGAAATTACGAGGTGTTACACTTCAGAATATCGCTATCCATTCTGCTGACATGTAAATTTCCGAGGGCTTTTCCGGTTATTGGGCCGACACTGAGGAACCAATGGTATTCCAAGCCCAACCTCAGGAGAAACCCAAACCGAAAAAGAGAAGAAGACTCGTAGGCTGGAAGCGTGTGCGTAGGAAGAAACCAGCGGTACAGAAAGTGATAAAGACTGAGAATCCGAAGGATAAAGGCAAAGGAATAGAGATCGGAGAAAGTTCCGGGCAAGCCCAGGAAATGCCATCATGGGAGGAGCTGGATCATAAACTGGCACTTAGTGACCTCATCAGACCTGCCAATGAAAACCTCTTCAATTAACCAGCGGAAGCACAACTTCCAGTTATCTGGAACCTGCTATCCCAGATCCGATTATCCACCCTCGACCTATACCAGAAGAGCTAGAAGAATGGTGGACAACTGACTGGCAATTTCAGAATCTTTTAAATAACCCTAATACCTTTTTCCCCTAATTTGACCCTGAGCCTCCACTACATCCACCTATGAGCACAGAAAACTTGGCTGAACTCCGCCACTATGGCGAGGAGCTGGTGGATGCAGGAAATAGAATTCGAGATGTGGGGGAGAGGATATCATGGAAGTACGACGAGAGGGAACGTCGTTTTTGAGATGCCAGCTGACGGGGATGGTGTGACAGTGTGGTTGTATAATAACAAAATAATAATAAATATTAACAAAAATATAATCCTGTAAAATAACTTAAAATAAAACTCTTGTAAGAAAACTGGTGTGTACGGACGCATAGTAATATATAAAATATGGAAGTCGAAAAATCAACAATTTTGGCTATACGTGTGACATGATTTTTGTGCGATTTTTTTTTGCATTTAGTCGCTATTTAATTTATGCTAATGATTTATATATATTAATTACCAGATGGAACACACTGATAATGACCCAGTTAACGAGGTTAATCAATCTGAGCAAAACAATGAAGATCATTTTCTTAATAGGCAAGATATAGAAAACATCGTCGCTCAAGGAATAGCCAATGCTATTCCGGCAATCGTCGCTGCGGTTAAAAGTCCTGTTGTCACGGCCCCCGACCCGGTTTGACCCGTTTCAGGAGCCGCGGGACAGAAAATCCCGTGGTATTTGTTTAACAGCGGAAGTTTTCTTCAGGATCTTTTAAAACTGCAGTTTTCCCGATTATTTTATTTCACAACTCGGGATAAAAACCCCGGTAATTTACAATCATAAGATTTCACGGAGAAATCTTTTATTTTACAAAACATGTTTCTTTATTTTATATTGAGCCACTTCCTTAAGCTTGTAGTGCTTCACGGCACTTTTCCTTGATCACAACAGATCACCTGAAACATGTTTGAAAAAGGTTTTGTCAGCGGGAAATACTGGTGAATCATTCTATTTTACTAAAACGACTCTTTTGTTATAATTTACAGTATTAAGAGAGATTACAATGTTTCCAGATATCAACCAACTACCCACAGTATTTGTCACTCGACCCATTGGCCCTCCCGTTGTCCAATGGTGTCTGTGATTATGGTCATATCACCCCTTGGCTAACTCGTTGTCCAATGGTGAAGATTATCAAGTAATGTATACAAAACCCCACATACCGGCTGTAACTTGGTGATTACATAAACTTAATCACTGTAATTATAACTTTAAAAATAAACATGCTTTTGTAAACAATTTTGATAAAAAGAGAATGACTCACATTGCAGATTTAATTTGAGCAGAGCCCAGCCTACTGATTAGCCTTTTAACCTAAATTTAATAACATGCACACAACTCAGTTAGTAACTTAATACAGCATTTACGATAACTCACGAGATTAAACCCTCACATCGAATGACAAAGTGCGATACTTAAACATCCATTGATTTAACAACGAATGACAAAGCATAAACCCTAATGTGGGCAGCACTTAAACATCCATTGGATAGTTTAATCGATCGGACATTGAATCGTAGCAGCGATCGAGTTATTACCCTGTTTTGCGGCAGCACTTCGTGAATCGTGTGTGTTTTAAAACTGTTTCTGCTATAACTCAGTGTACGTAACGAAATTTTACGTCGTTTCAACTCCAGAATTCATGTCCCAAACCCCACTATTTATAGTCAAAATTGGACCCCCTCGCGTGACGCGAGGGGTACCCCCTGGGCGTCGCGTGGCGCGAGGGGTCCCTATTTACCATAGGGTAGCCACGTCCCTAACTAGCCTTGCTGACTTGACGGATTCTTAAAATTCGATTTTGACAACATTTTATGTGGATAATCGTAACTAGGGTTTACCCCGCCCTGAGTTTTAGGGGCCCTGATCCTGATTCTGATTATTCTGAAAATTTTAGGGTTTGTGCATAATCACTTGGGTGTCTCAATTAGGGTTTCCTTTTGGACAAAATAAAATAATAATTAGGACTTTTGATACGAGTTGTTACATCCTCCCCACCTTAATAAAAATCTCGTCCTCGAGATTTACTGGAATAATTGAGGATACTTTCGCTTTATCTCTGATTCCAGCTCCCAAGTGTATTCAGCTCCTCTCTTTGAATCCCACTTTACTTTAACTAGCACTAGTCGTTTGTGCTTGAGAAACTTCACTTTTCTGTCTTCTATCTGAAGAGGTTTCTCAACAAATTTTAACTTTTCGTTTACCTCTATATCTTGGAGAGGTACTACCAAAGATTCGTCTGATAGGCATTTCTTGAGGTTGGATACATGAAATACATCATGTACTCTAGCTAACTCCTCTGGTAGTTGTAAACAAAAAGCAAATGGTCCTATACGTTGGATCACTGGAAATGGTCCTACCTATCTTGGAATTAGCTTTCCTTTCTTACCGAATCGAACTACTCCTTTCCAAGGTGAAACTTTCAAAAGTACTTTATCTCCAACTTGAAACTCTAACGGCTTTCGTCTATTGTCTGCATAACTTTTCTGACGATCTCGAGCCGTCTTTAATCTTTCCTTGATTTGGGTAATCTTGTCGGTCGTCTCTTGTACTATTTCAGGACCTGACAATTGACTTTCTCCTATTTCTGCCCAACAAACTGGAGTTATGCACTTTCTTCCATATAGTGCCTCGAATGGGGCAGTTTCAATACTTGAATGATAACTATTGTTATAGGAGAATTCAATTAAAGGTAAGTGATCATCCCAGTTTCCACCAAAATCTATCACACATGCTCGGAGCATGTCTTCTAGAGTTTGTATCGTCCATTCACTTTGCCCGTCTGTTTGTGGATGATATGCAGTACTCAGATTTAGTCGAGTTCCCATTGCTTCTTGGAAACTTGTCCAAAAATGAGAAGTGAAACGACTATCTCTATCTGATACAATGGAGAGTGGAACTCCATGTAAGGATACAACTTCATCTACATACAACTTTGCCAATCTTTCCATGCTAAAGGTTTCTTTCATAGGTAGAAAATGAGCTGATTTGGTTAATCGATCCACAATTACCCAAATAGCGTCATTACCTTTTCTGGTTTTGGGTAACTTAGTAGCAAAATCCATTGTTATGAGTTCCCATTTCCATACAGGCATCTCTAGTTGTTGTAGTAGACTTGAAGGTTTCTGATGTTCTGCCTTAACTTGTGAACAAGTAAGATACTTAGAAACATATCTAGCTATATCCTTTTTCATTCCTATCCACCAAAAGTTATTTCTTAAATCTTGGTACATTTTATTGTTTCCAGGGTGCATGGTATACCTGGATTTATGGGCTTCTTCTAAAATCTTATTTCTTAATTCTCCTTGCTTAGGTACCCAAATCCTTCTTTTGTGGAATCTCCAAATTCCATCAGTTCCTTGTTCTAACTCTTTTATTCTTCCTTTCATTCCTTCAGCATCATCCTTGATTGCTGTAGTTTGAACATTCTTTAATTGTTCCATTAAATCTAATTGTAGATTTAATCTGAGAGCACGAACTCATTTTTGCTTTTCATGATATTTACGACTTAAGGCATCTGCAACTACATTTTCCTTTCCTTCGTGATACTGAATATCACAGTCGTAATCACTTAAGATTTCCATCCATCTCCTTTGTCTCATGTTCAATTCTTTTTGCCCAAATATTTATCTTAAGCTCTTATGATCTGTATAGATAGTAAATTTACTTCCGTACAGATAATGCCTCCAAATCTTAAGGGCAAAAATTACGGCTCCTAATTCTAAGTCATGAGTCGTATAGTTCTCCTCGTGCTTTTTCAATTGCCTTGACGCATACGCAATTACCTTCTTGGGTTGCATTAGCACACATCCAAATCCTAGTTTTGAAGCATCACAATATACTTCAAAATCTTCAGTTCCTTCTGGTAAGGCTAAGATTGGAGCATTGGTTAATTTCTGTTTCAAGATCCTAAAGGCTTCTTCTTGTTTAGTTCCCCATTCAAACTTAACTGCTTTACAGGTTAACTTAGTTAATGGTACAGCTATCTTGGAAAAATCCTTAATAAACCGTCTATAATATCCAGCTAATCCTATAAAACTTCTAATTTCCATTGCGGATTGCGGAACCTTCCATTTAGTAATTGCATCTATCTTAGCAGGATCTACATGAATGCCTTCGTGATTCACCATGTGTCCTAAGAATTGCACTTCTTGTAGCTAAAATTCACACTTCGAAAATTTGGCGTAAAGCTTTTCTTTTCTTAACAAAGTTAAGAGTGAATGCAAATGCAAATGCTGACAATGTTCGTCTTGACTTTTGGAATAAATAGGTATATCGTCGATGAAAACAATTACAAATTTATCCAAATACAGTTTACAGATCCTATTCATCATGTCCATGAATGCTGCAGGTGCATTCGTTAATCCGAAGGGCATGACTGTAAACTCGTAATGACCATACCTAGTTCTGAAAGCAGTTTTACGTATGTCTTCTTCTTGTACTTTCAATTGATGATATCCGGAACGTAAATCTATCTTAGAAAAATATCTAGCTCCTTGAAGTTGATCGAATAGATCATCAATCCTAGGTAATGGGTATCGATTCTTAATTGTAACTTTATTCAATTCTCTATAATCAATACACATTCTCATTGAACCATCCTTTTTCTTAACAAACAACACTGGTGCTCCCCAAGGGGATGAACTAGGTTGTATGAAACCTTTACTTAGTAATTCATCTAATTGCTTTTTCAGTTCTAACATTTCTGTGGGTGCTAACCGATAAGGTGCCTTGGCTATCGGTATAGTTCCTGGAATTAGATGAATTCTAAATTCTACCTCCCTATCTGGTGGTAACCCTGGTAATTCTTCTGGGAATACATCTGAGTATTCTGAGACTACAGGAATCTCCTTAAGTTCTTTACCCTTAGTACTAATGATTACTGAAATCATATATACTATTCCTTGCTTTCGTTCATAACTAGCAACTTTCATTACTGATATGAACTTCATGGGTTTACGTGGTTTGTCTCCTGTAATTATGATTACTTCTCCAGTAGGTGCCTGAATTTCTATGGAATTCTGATCACAAAGAATTCGAGCATGGTTGGCTACTAACCAATCCATTCCTAACACAACATCAAATTCAGCTAATTTCATAGGTAATAGGTTTGCAAAGAATTTATGACCTGAGAGTTCTATATTTTCCTTTTGCAAAACTTTATCTATGCTAACAGAATTTCCGTCTGCCGTTTCGACTGTAAAAATCTGCCTAAGGTTGGTTAAGGGTAAGTTAAGAGCTTGGCAGAATGAAGTATTGATAAAACTTTGGTTTGCACCAGAGTCAAATAATACTTTTGCATACACGTTGTGAACTAGGAACGTACCAGCTATCACATCTGGAATGAGTTCTGATTCTTGAGTGGTCAGCTGGAATGCTCTGACATTCTTTTTAGTAGCTCCGTCGGCCGTCTTGGTTTTGTTGTCTGCTGGTTTAGCCAATTTAGGACATTCTGTTTTAAAATGCCCTGCTCCTCCACAGTTAAAGCAGATTATAGTTTTCTTTCTGCAGTTTTCTTCCCGATGTCCTACAGCTCTGCAGAAATTGCAGGTTACATTGCATCTTCCAAAATGTTTCCTTTTGCAATTCCTGCAGAAAGGCGGATTTGAAAATTGCCCTGTTCCTCTTTTCTTGAAGTTGCTACTATTACCCATACGAACTCCTTGGGTAATTTTCTGAGCCAGTTCCTTTCTCCTGTTATCATCTCTTGTGCGTACCAGTTCATCAGTTAGGGTGTTGGCTAATTCCACTGCATCGTCAATAGTACGAGGTCTCGCAGCTTTAACGATATTGCGGATTTCACCAATCAATCCCCAAATATAGCGAGAAATGAGTACCGGTTCTGGCGAAGCCAGTGTTGGTACCACTCTAGCATATTCGAAGAATGTCGAAGTATAACCACGACAATCTACACCCGTCATTCGATGAATTAGGAACTTATTTTCCATTTGATCTTTTTCATATTCGGGATAGAATTTTATTTCTACAAGACTCTTAAATTCTTCCCAGTTCATTGCATACGCCATCATCCTTCCTTTTGCTTGTAACACCGTGTTCCACCATTCTAGTGCCCCTTCTTTAAAAAGGTTTGACGCATACATGACCTGATCGTCCTTGGCACATTTACTTATTGTAATCACGGCCTCGGTTTTCTCTAACCAACGCAATGTCGCAGTCTCTCCTTCATTTCCTGCAAATTCAGCGGGTTTGCAAGCAAGAAATTCTTTGTAAGTGCAACCAGGCGTTACAACTTTCATTTTCTTAGGGAGCGGAGCCTGCCGTGGATTATTATCGTAATTAGTATGATTACCGCCTCCATTTACGCTATTGCTGAAATTATCTTCAGAAATACGTTTGCTAGGAATGATTTGTTGAGGTTCGATTGGATTTCTAATAGCAGCAACTATTGCTGGAATAGCGTTGGCTATCCCTTGAGCAACAATATTTTCTATATCTTGCCTATTTAAAAATTGATCATCCGGGTGTTGCTCAGATTGATTAACCTCATTAACTAGTTCGTTATTAGCATTTTCCATCTGATAATATATAATTTATTAGTATCGATTAAATAACAATTATACACAAAACAATCATACAAATTTCAAATACACACATATAGCCAAAACTATTGATTTTTCGATTTCCATTTTTATATTTAATAGTATGCATCAATACACACCATTATCTTACAAAGTTTTATTTTAGGTTATTTCACATGATTATATTATTATTGCTATTTATACAATCACAGTCTTATAAACCCCTTATCCCTCGTCAGTTGATATTTTAGTAACGACGTTCCCTCTCGTCGTATTTCCAGGAGATCTGTTCTCCTACTTCCCTGATCCTATTTTCTGCATCCATTAATTCCTCGCCAAAGTGGCGGAGTTCAGCTAAATTCTCATTGCTTATAGGTGGATTGGGTATAGGTTCTGGGTCGAATTGAGGAAGAAAGGAATAAGGACTGTTGAGCAGGTTTTGGAACTGCCAATCATTCATCCACCACTCGTCCATTCCTAAAGGTTGGGTGTGAATTATAGGTTCTGGGATTGCTGGTTCCAAATTTATTGGAAGTTTAGTTTCAATAGGATGAGTAAAAATATTTTTTTATTGACAGGCTTGATAGTATCACAGCTTGCCAATATAAAATCTAGCTCTTCTTGTAATGTCATTTCCTGGGTCTGTTTAGAACTTTCTCCAATTTCTACCTAGGTTTGTTTAGAACCTCCTCCAATCTCCATTTCTATTTGCTTAGAATATTCCTCAAACGGTATTCCCATCTGCCTAGACTCTTCCCCGACTTCAATCCCCTTCCCTTTGTCTAAGGGATTTTCTATTTTGGGAATCTTTCTAGTGGTGGGTTTCCTTCTGCGTACACGCCTCCATCCTACAAATCTCCTCTTTTTCTTGGGCTTGGGTTTCTCCGGAGGTGAAGCATTAAATTCAATAGGTTCTTCTATATCTGGTATATACCTATTGAAATCTCTGGAAACCTCTATTTTTACCGGATCGAGATTTAAATTTTGAAGGGCTTCAGACAAGTCACTCATGCTGTTTAGTATACATGCAAAATACACACAAATACTAAGTTAAAAATTTTGATAACAAAATTTTATAGATAACCTTTGAATATTATTTCATACCATGTGACTACAAAACACTGAAATTTTAAAACACACTAGATTTACTGTAGCTTTATTTATTTACTAGATAAGGTTTCTGGTTTGTAGGTAATAAGGTTGCTAAAACTTGAGTCAAAATATTTAAAGATTAGCATTTACTGCTACAGTGGCTAGCATATAAAGATCCGCCCATTTTTCATCTAACTTGTCTTCCCAAGGTGATTTACTGGTTAATTCCTGGGTTTCCTGTTTAATATTCTTTTCTCGGAATTTCTTTATTTTCTCCTGACTTTTCTTAAAAATCAAACTTCTTTTATTAGGAGAAAGTGGTTCCTCATATTGTGCCTTTCGCACAAATATTCCTTCTTTAGGAATTACAGAGTGATTTGAGGATTTGGTTTGGGATGAACTTCCCTTCTCGTTGGATGACCTATCTAATTTAAGATAGATATTTGAAAGCTTTTGCTTACCCATACTGTACACAAACACTCAAATAATAAAACACATAATCACAAAATGGCAATCAGTAAAATTAAGTATTTTCTAAATACTTAATTGGCTTAAATCAGTGGCTCTGATACCACCTTTTTCTGTCACGGCCCCCGACCTGGTTTGACCCGTTTCAGGAGCCGCGGGACAGAAAATCCCGTGGTATTTGTTTAACAGCGGAAGTTTTCTTCAGGATCTTTTAAAACTGCAATTTTCCCGATTATTTTATTTCACAACTCGGGATAAAAACCCCGGTAATTTACAATCATAAGATTTCACGGAGAAATCTTTTATTTTACAAAACATGTTTCTTTATTTTATATTGAGCCACTTCCTTAAGCTTGTAGTGCTTCACGGCACTTTTCCTTGATCACAACAGATCACCTGAAACATGTTTGAAAAAGGTTTTGTCAGCGGGAAATACTGGTGAATCATTCTATTTTACTAAAACGACTCTTTTGTTGTAATTTACAGTATTAAGAGAGATTACAATATTTCCAGATATCAACCAACTACCCACAGTATTTGTCACTCGACCTATTGGCCCTCCCGTTGTCCAATGGTGTCTGTGACTATGGTCATATCACCCCTTGGCTAACTCGTTGTCCAATGGTGAAGATTATCAAGTAATGTATACAAAACCCCACATACCGGCTGTAACTTGGTGATTACATAAACTTAATCACTGTAGTTATAACTTTAAAAATAAACATGCTTTTGTAAACAATTTTGATAAAAAGAGAATGACTCACATTGCAGATTTAATTTGAGCAGAGCCTAGCCTACTGATTATCCTTTTAACCTAAATTTAATAACATGCACACAACTCGGTTAGTAACTTAATACAGCATTTACGATAACTCACGAGATTAAACCCTCACATCGAATGACAAAGTGCGATACTTAAACATCCATTGATTTAACAATGAATGACAAAGCATAAACCCTAATGTGGGCAGCACTTAAACATCCATTGGATAGTTTAATCGATCGGACATTGAATCGTAGCAGCGATCGAGTTATTACCCTGTTTTGCGGCAGCACTTCGTGAATCGTGTGTGTTTTAAAACTGTTTCTGCTATAACTCAGTGTACGTAACGAAATTTTACGTCGTTTCAACTCCAGAATTCATGTCCCAAACCCCACTATTTATAGTCAAAATTGGACCCCCTCGCGTGACGCGAGGGGTACCCCCCCTGGGCATCGCGTGGCGCGAGGGGTCCCTATTTACCATAGGGTAGCCACGTCCCTAACTAGCCTTGCTGACTTGACGGATTCTTAAAATTCGATTTTGACAACATTTTATGTGGATAATCGTAACTAGGGTTTACCCCCCCCCCCCTGAGTTTTAGGGGCCTTGATCCTGATTCTGATTATTCTGAAAATTTTAGGGTTTGTGCAGAATCACTTGGGTGTCTCAATTAGGGTTTCCTTTTGGACAAAATAAAATAATAATTAGGACTTTTGATACGAGTTGTTACACTTGTTGAGCCTTCACAAGCTCACCCTAGTAAACGCACGCGCGACGATGAATTCAGTAATAGTGTTAACGGAGGTGGTGATAACGACAACTTGATTCAAGCCCCGATACTTAAAAGAATGAAAGCTGCAACGCCTGGTTGCACTTACAAGGAATTTCTTGCTTGTAAACCTGCCGAGTTCGCAGGCAATGAAGGGGCAACTGCTGCACTGCGTTGGTTGGAGAAAACCGAGGCAGTAATTAAAATAAGTAGATGTGCCGAGGAGGATAGAGTTATGTATGCTTCTCACCTTTTCAAGGAAGAAGCATTAGAATGGTGGAATACGGTGTTGCAAGCCAAGGGAAGTGACCTGGCTTATGCCATGAATTGGGAAGAATTTAAGCATCTGGTGGAAAGAAAATTCTGCCCAGAATATGAAAAAGAACAAATGGCGAACAAATTCCTGAGCCACCGAATGGTGGATGCTGATTGTCGAGGGTATACTTCGAAGTTCTTCGAATATGCTCGAATTGTGCCTACTCTGGCTTCGCCAGAGTCGGTACTTATTTCTCGCTACATTTGGGGTTTAATTAGCGAGATCCGTGATATTGTCAAAGCTGCGAGACCCCGCACGATCGATGATGCGGTGGAATTAGCCAACACTTTGACTGACGGACTGGTGCGTACGCGAGAAGAAAATAGGAAGAAGGAATTGGCTCAGAAAACTACCCAAGGATTTCGCATGGGTAATAATAGCAACTTCAAGAGAAAGGGAACTGGATCATCTTCCACTCCGCCGTTCTGCAGAAACTTGTTGGTGCATGTTTGTGACAACAGCTTAGATTTGGTCTTTGGATATCTTGTAATTAGTTAAACGATAAACAGTTAGCGGGTTTAGCTTTGTATTAGTGAGATAATAGAGTTTGGGCTAAACAAAACCCACATTGGGTGATGGGGGACGATTTGGGCCTAGCCCATGTAGCAAACCCAGCCTAATGTTGCAACCTTGTGTTATATAAACAAGGTTAGGCTTTAGGGTTTAGGGTTTAGGTTAATCAGCTAGAACATTGTTTGGGAGCAATTTCGTGAGAGACTTTAGTGCTTGGACGAAATTAGTGTGGTTAGGGATCTTGATTGATTGTAATCACTTTGATAGATAATCAATAAAGATCCGGTTTGAAAGTGAATTGCTGTTTCTGTTCTTCTACTTGTTTCTGTGATATTCTGATCAAGAGGATTCCGCACTCTTGATTGGATTGACAATTCTGTGAAGATCCATACACATCAAGGGGACCTACAATTGGTATCAGAGCAATAGGCTCTTGAAGGCTCGGTTCAGAATTGTGATCTGCAGATTTCGAGTGGAAGGGTTTAAAATTTTCGAAATTTTTTTTTAAACCTGAAATTAGGGTTTTGAAGTTTCTTGAGTTTTGATAATTTTCAGCGAATTTGTTTGTGTTTTATCAGTTTGTTTGTTGAGTTTTGCTGATTTGCAGGTTTTCGGGACGATTTCTGTTGGATTTTGACGAGTATTTGGCTGGAATTCGAAGACTGTTCTTCGTGTTCTTCATGTTTTTAGACCAGTTCTAGATAATTTTCGAAATTATTGTGCTGATTTGGTGTTTTGATTTTGCAGATTTGTGTTGGAGAATCAGAAAAATCTTCAGAATTTTGATCAGATTGAGTTTCCGAATTTACTGGTTTAGCGAAATTAACAAGTCAGCGAATTTGTTTGACCTGCGAAATTAACTGTACCAGCATATTTATCGGCGAAGTAAATCCAAAGGCGACTTTGGTAACCGTGTAATTGTCCACAGCGAAATTACCACGGTTTTCAGCGACTTTGCCAGTCGTCGTATTCGCGAAATTAAGCAGCGAAATTAACCTGGTTGACCAGCGAACTTAACCTAGTTGAACTGAGAACTAGTGCCAGCGAAATTAATCTGATTTCCCAGCGAAATTAGCAGCATAATTAAAAAGGTGGAAGATTTTTTGGCAAACGTAAGGAAAAACTAACCTTTTCGTGAATAGAAAGTGATCCGTAGCTCGTTTGACTAAACCGTCTGTACCGTCGAATTCCTTTCAGTTTTCGACATTATATATCATTGGATTTGTCTTTTCGAGACGATTCTAACAGTGTAATTTGGTAACCACTGTTTTCGGAGATATTTTGTACGGTTTTCTCAGTCTGCAACGTTTAAAATGTCAAACATGTTGAATCTGAATGCACCTAAGTTGATGAAGGTGGAGAATTATCTTACATGGAAGGACAACTTCAAATCCTTCATTGAATCTCAGGATGCACGCATGTGGATCTGTATTGAAGATGGGTACATAAACCCACCACACGATTATGAGGGCAGACCACGTAGAACAGACTATGTGAACATGAAAGAGGATGATAAAAAGATGTATGAGGCTGAAAAGAGAGCCTTGGCTGCGATAAAGATGTCCTTACCTGATAGCATCAAGCATACCTTCACAAAGTACACTAATTCAAAGGATATGTGGGATGCATTACAAAAGCGATATCAGGGGAATGAGAGTGCCACTCAGGCATTCATGGCAGAGATAGTGCCAGTTGATGAGGCTGAAACTAATGTGAGTGATGCTGAATCTGAAGTGAAAAATGCTGAAGCTCAAGTGAAGAATGCTGAAGCAAAAGTGGATGCTGAAGTAGAGAAAAAGAGTGAAGCTGAACAGGTTGTTGCTGATGAAAACTCAGAAGTTCATGAGAAAGAGGTACAATCTATTTCTGTGTGTTTGAGATGTCGTGAACTACAGGGTGAGGTTGACAGGTTGTCAACACAAAACCAAAGTTTGGTAAGTGAGATGTCTAACATTAAAGAGTCAAACTTTTTTGCTAAAAGAAATGAATCGTCATACTTGAAGAAGATAAAAGGTTATGAAGCTAAAATTGAAGCTTTAACTTGCAAACTAAATGAAAAACTTCAAGTCATAGACTTAGCTCATGACATGATGGCTGAGAAAACAAAAGAGATTTCTGAAAAATGCAAAGAGTTGTCAGATGCACAACTCAAAATTGTTGAACTTGAAAAGAAATTGAGTCAATTCAGAGATTCGTCTTTTGTAATGAAACACATGATGGGTGGGTTAAAGAAGAGTAATGACAAGACCAGTGTGGGCTTCCAGGGCTTTAATGAAGTTCCACCTCCTCTTAGTCATGACTATTCATTCCTGCTTAGTGAAGATGAGCTAGCAAACTTTATGGCATCTGCACCTAGTAGTTTCGCATCCACATCAAGTCAAGGTGATGGATCTGAGAGTGATGAGGCTAAGGAAAACAATAACAGGGAACCTTTGAAAAGGAAAAATTCACCGCCTAAGAATAAAAATCAAGCTTTTGTCAAAAAGATTAATTTTGTTCAAGGTAGTGATATGAAAAACGAAACTGCTGTTATTGAAAATGAATCGAATGTAGAGTTTGCAAAAAATAAGAGCATAGAAAAATCTGAAATTAAGCAAACTAAACAAGGTTCATCCAAGGGATCATCACCATCTGATAAGGGATCTACCTCAAAGACTCCAGCTAAGAAGTCTTCGAAAAAGAGATCGTGCTTCAAATGTCACACCAAGGGACATGTAGCTAGCTGCTGTCCTAACAAAAAGAGTGAAGCACAAGTGAGTGAGAGAAAGAGAGAGAAGTCACCAGAGAATAGTGGTGATAAACAGGAGAAGGAGTCCAACTCTCCAAAGAAATCTGCTCCTAAGCAACCAGAAAATGTTGTTGTTGGTGTAGATAAGGCTGAAAAAGGAACTCCACAAGCTCCTCGTTTTCAAAGAAATCAACCAAGATTTCAGCCTAGATCTCCACCAGGCAGATTTGACAGACCTAGAAGCAGTTCACCAAGAATGAACAATTTTAATGGATATTCAAATAATTTCAGAAGTCAAAGTCAATATCAAAATCGATACCAGAATAATGGTGGTCGAACTTTTTATAACAATGGCTTTAGAAATTACAACAATCAAGCTTCTTGGAATCAAAATTCAAGGTTTCAAAATCAGAATTTTCAAAGGTCAAATAGTCCAAACATATATAGGAACCCTCAGGACCAGAGACCTTATGGAAATCAAAATCAAATTCCATCAACAGGTCTGAGATCCAAGACTCCGGTTAGGAGTAATGGATATTGGATGGATGTTCAAATAGTTGGTGAATTTGGACGACCCAAGACCATTAAGGCTTGGGTCCCCCAATCTAACTAATTTCTTAGTTGGTGTGTGCAGGAGCTGCTAAGGAGGATTATCAACTTATGTTGATAGTGGCTGCTCTAGGCACATGAAGGGGGATGTGAGATTGTTGATAAATATATATATTAATTGATTTAAATTGAAGTTTAAAGTGCTAAGTTGACACACTAGATAACCTGGCAGATCTTTATACTAAAGCTTTTGACAGGGCTCGCTTTGAACATTTAATCGAACTCAACGGGATGAGGAATCCTGAATAACTGGTTTTTCATAAGAATTTTTGTAAATAGTTTACTACTTTTCTTAAAAATAAAAAATACAAAAACATTGAAAAATCAAAAACATAAAAAAAATAGAAAATGAAAAATGAGTTATCACTGTGTGAAAAAGAAGAAATGATAGTACATCAGCAAGTTAGACTGTCACACTGAAAATGAAATTAAAATGCTTAAGTGTGATAGCAGCTTCATCATATGATGTACCAGTAGGCAAAAAGCATGAAATAATCAACTTACCAATGTGATATAAATCTAAATAAACTGAATATGAGTGGGGAACACATCAGTGGTGTATGGTTTAATGACCTTAAATCTTGCGTTGATAGATTGCCAAAATCTGAAGTTTTGGGTCTTTATACTGTTATTTCATCTGGGGATATCAGGGGTGTCCTTCTGCTGCATCCAGATATATGCTGACCTAGACACACCCAGGATATCTTAAAAGAGCTAAAAATGCCAAAACCCTTAAATGAAGAAGCTCTCAAAGAGAGTTATTCAAATGTGCAAAATGCATAAATCGTACCAAAAAAATGGTATTTGTCATAGCCCCCTCGTTAGATATTTTGGTCTCTTTGCTGTACGGAAGTACTGACCTGTTCACCAATTATCTATCGTTGAAAAATAAAACGGATGAATTCAGTATACTCACCTACTACGATGAATATTTGTGCATACCTTGATCGCGGGGGTATATCCTGAAGTGGGACACACTAGTATTTCAGTATTAAAATTACCTTAACGTATCATACGGTAATGGTACTTGAAATATTCATGCATTTTGTTTAAGTGGACAAACATACTGGTAATCGTCTTGGACTGCTTTTCACGAAAAATTAAATAAAGAATTATCTAATAGTGTGAAACAGTTTGATTTTGTTGATATGATCTTCTTACCAGTGATTCTCACAAAAACAGAGTGTTTATTGCTTTTGTTATTTACTTGCTTTCAGAGAAATAAAAAAAAAATCCAAAAATAGTGTCTTTTTCTGTTTAAAATTCTTAACGTACGGAAAACTGTTATTCTTGGAGGAATTGTTACTGATAGGGGGAGACGGTGTTAGAAAGTGAGTTCAAAATTTTAAATCATGCGGGTTATAGGGTGTGTGATTAAAAAGTTTTGCGTGTTGATGATGAAATTGAAATTGCTTAATCTGTGATACAGTTTAACTGTCTCTTGAATAATAATAATTTATTTAACTTTGTTGAAAAATTCTTATGGTTTCTCGAGATGTTTGTTTTATAGTATACAGATTGAAGCAGTGTGTTGCTGAGAAGTTAAAGTGATGAGTTGCTGTGAAGATGAGAGTTTGATTGGATGCATGGTAGAACCTCCATTCTATATTGCAGACAAAGCTGAAGAGTTTGAAGATTGCTATACATATGCTGAACTGGAGTTTACTCAAACGCTAAAGTTTTTGAAGATTTGGTGATTGGATGCATCAGCTTAGGGGGAGTCTGTTGCTGACAGAAGCTATTGAAGCTGAAGCTATCCAAAGACCAAAGACAGTGCAAGACTACATGAAGATTACAAGATGACTGAAGACAAAGTTATTTTATGAAGCTATTGTCAAGGGGGAGTTTGTTGGTGCATGTTTGTGACAACAGCTTAGATTTGGTCTTTGGATATCTTGTAATTAGTTAAACGATAAACAGTTAGCGGGTTTAGCTTTGTATTAGTGAGATAATAGAGTTTGGGCTAAACAAAACCCACATTGGGTGATGGGGGACGATTTGGGCCTAGCCCATGTAGCAAACCCAGCCTAATGTTGCAACCTTGTGTTATATAAACAAGGTTAGGCTGTTAATCAGCTAGAACATTGTTTGAGAGCAATTTCGTGAGAGACTTTAGTGCTTGGACGAAATTAGTGTGGTTAGCGATCTTGATTGATTGTAATCACTTTGATAGATAATCAATAAAGATCCGGTTTGAAAGTGAATTGCTGTTTCTGTTCTTCTACTTGTTTCTGTGATATTCTGATCAAGAGGATTCCGCACTCTTGATTGGATTGACAATTCTGTGAAGATCCATACACATCAAGGGGACCTACAAAACTGTAAGAAGAAACATTTTGGAAAATGTAATGAAACCTGCAACTTCTGCAAAGCTATAGGACATCGTGAAGAAGATTGCAAAAGAAAAACAAAAATCTGCTACAACTGTGGAGAAGCTGGGCATTTTAGACCAGAATGCCCTAAATTGGTCAAACCAGCAGATAACAAGGCCAAACCTGCTGAAGGGACTAACAAGAAGAACGCAAGAGCCTTTCAATTGACTACGCAGGAAGCCGAACTGATTCCTGACGTAATAGCTGGTACGTTCTTAGTTCACAATGTTTATGCGAAAGTATTATTCGACTCTGGTGCAAACCAAAGTTTTATAAATACTTCATTCTGCCAAGCTCTTAAGCTACCCTTAGCGAAACATAGGCTAGTTTTTACAGTAGAAACGGCAGACGGGAACTCTGTTAACATAGATACGGTTGTGCAAAAAGAAAATATAGTATTTTCAGGTTATAAATTTTCTGCAAACCTATTACCCATGAATTTAGCTGGATTCGTTGTCGTATTAGGAATGGATTGGTTAGTAGCAACCATGCTCGAATCCTCTGTGATAAAAATTCCATAGAAATCCGTGCACCTACAGGAGAAGTAATTGTGATTACAGGGGATAAGCCGCGTAAATCAATGAAGTTCATTTCAGTAATGAAAATTGCTAGTTATGAACGAAAGTAAGGAATAGTGTATATGATTTCGGTAATCATTAGCACTAAGGGTAAGGAACTTAAGGAAATTCCAGTAGTATCAGAATACTCGGATGTATTCCCAGAAGAACTACCAGGATTACTACCAGATAGGGAGGTAGAATTTAGAATTAATCTAATCCCAGGAACTACACCAGTAGCTAAAGCACCCTACCGATTAGCACCTACCGAAATGTTAGAACTGAAAAAGCAATTAGATGAATTGCTCAATAAAGGATTCATACAACCTAGTTCATCCCCTTGGGGAGCTCCAGTGTTGTTTGTGAAGAAGAGGCTTTTAAGGTTTTAAAGCAAAAGTTAACAAACACCCCAATTCTTGCCTTACCCGAAGGGACAGAAGATTTTGAAGTTTACTGTGACGCTTCTAAGCTAGGATTAGGATGTGTGCTAATGCAACGCAAAAAGGTAATTGCGTATGCCTTAAGGCAATTGAAGAAGCATGAAGAGAATTATACGACCCACGACTTAGAATTAGGAGCCATAATTTTTGCCCTTAAGATTTGGAGGCACTATCTGTATGGAAGTAAGTTACAGTCTATACAGATCATAAGAGTTTAAGATACATATTTGGGCAAAAAGAATTAAATATGAGGCAAAGAAGATGGATGGAAACTTTGAGTGATTACGACTGTGATATTCAATATCACGAAGGAAAAGCAAAGGTAGTTGCAGATGCCTTAAGTCGTAAGTATCATGAGAAACAAAGAAGAGTTCGTGCTCTTAGATTAAGTTTACAATTAGACTTAATGGAACAATTGAAGAATGTTCAAGAAACAGCAATCAAGGATGATATTGAAGGAATGAAAGGACGAATAAAGGAATTAGAGCAAGGAGCTGATGGAATTAGGAGATTCCACAAAAGAAGGATTTGGGTACCTAAGCAAGGAGAATTAAGAAATAAGATTTTAGAAGAAGCCCATAAATCTAGGTATACCATGCATCCTGGTAATAATAAGATGTACCAAGATTTAAGGAATAACTTCTGGTGGATAGGAATGAAAAAGGGTATAGCTAGATATGTTTCTAAGTGCCTAACTTGCTCACAAGTTAAGGCAGAACACCAGAAACCTTCAGGGTTACTCCAACAATTAGAAATGCATGTATGGAAATGAGAACTCATAACCATGGACTTTGTTACTAAGTTGCCCAAAACCAGAAAAGGTAACGATGCTATTTGGGTAATTGTGGATCGATTAACCAAATAAGCTCATTTTCTACCCATAAAGGAAACCTTTAGCATGGAAAGGTTGGCAAAATTGTATGTAGATGAAGTAGTATCCTTACATGGAGTCCCACTCTCTATCGTATCGGATAGAGATAGTCGTTTCACTTCACATTTTTGGACAAGTTTCTAAGAAGCCATGGGGACGCGATTAAATTTAAGTACAACTTATCATCCCCAAACAGACGGACAAAGTGAAAGGACGATTCAAACCCTGGAAGACATGCTCAGGGCATGTGTAATAGATTTTGTTGGGAACTGGGATGACCATCTACCCTTAATTGAATTCTCCTATAACAATAGTTATCATGCAAGCATTGAAGCAGCCCCATTCGAAGCACTGTATGGGCAAAAGTGCAGAACTCCAGTTTGTTGGGCAGAAATAGGAGAAAGTCAATTATCAGGTCCTGAAATCGTACAAGAAACCACCAACAAGATCACTCAAATCAAGGAAAGACTAAAGACGGCTTGAGATCGCCAGAAAAGTTATGCAGACAATAGACGCAAGCCACTGGAATTTCAAGTCGGAGATAAGGTACTCTTGAAAGTTTCTCCTTGGAAAGGAGTAGTGCGGTTCAGGAAGAAGGGAAAGTTAAGTCCAGGGTACGTAGGACCATTCCCAGTAATCCAACGAATAGGACCAGTCGTCTATCGCCTACAACTACCAGAAGAGCTAGCTGGAGTACATGACGTATTTCATGTATCCAACCTTAAGAAATGTCTATCTGACGAATCCCTGGTAGTACCTCTTCAAGATGTAGAGGTAAATGAGAAGTTAAAATTTGTTGAGAAGCCACTGTAGATAGAAGACAGAAAGGTCAAGTTTCTAAAGCACAAAAGATTAGTATTGGTCAAAGTCAAGTGGAATTCAAAGAGAGGACCTGAGTACACTTGGGAACTGGAATCAGAGATGAAGCGAAAATATCCCTACTTATTCCAGTAAATCTGGAGGACGAGATTTTAATAAGGTGGGGAGGATGTAACAACTCTCATTAAAATTACTATTTCTTATTTTAATTTTCCCAATAGGAAACCCTAATTGAAACCCCCAAATAATATTGCATGACCCCAAAAATTTTCAGAACAATCGGAACTAGGATCAGGGCCCCTAAAACTCACGGGGGGGGGGGGGTATTCCCTAATTTATATTATCCTCACAGTTTGTTGTCAAATGCGAATTTCATCGAACGGTCGACTCACCTAGGCTACAAAGACACGAGGCTACCCTATGCTAAAAGTGGCCCGTCGCGCCACGCGCGGGAGCCAGGTGTCCCTGGCGCGCCACGCGACAGGGACCATTTTTCAGCATATAAATCTGGGGTTTGGCACTTGCATTTTTGCGTTGGTTCGACGTGGAAATTCGTTTTGTACGTTGAGATATCATCAGTTTACTTCAAAAACACACACAATCACGAAATTCTATCGCGATAACAGGGTAATAACTCGATCACTGCTACGATTTAATGTCTGATCGATAAAAACCAATCCGATGGATGTTTAAGTGCTGCCCGTACTTGGGCTATACTTTGTCATTCGTCGTGAGGGTTTTGATCTCGTGAGTTGTCGTAAAAGTTGTATTAAGTTACTGACCTAGTTTTCGTGTGCATTATTATTTGATTTAGGTTAACCAGGCTAAAATCAGTAGGCTAAACGCTGCCCGTCTAAATCTGCAATGTGAGTCACTCTCTTTTTACCAAATCTGTTTCCAAAACCCTATTTATTTTCAAAGTTATAATTACAGGGATTAAGTCTTTGTAATCTTCAATTACTGCCGGTATGTGGGGTTTTGTATACATTACTTGATACCCGTCACCATTGGACAACGGGTTAGCCAATGGGTGATCTGACCATAGTCACAGATACTGTCGAGTGACAAATACCGATTTCGGGTAATTGGTTGATAGAAACAATGTAATCACCCTTAATACTGTATATTATAACAATGTGTTGTTTTGTTCAACTTGAGTGACTCGCCAGTATTTCCCTGCTGATAAAACCTTTTTAAAACATGTTTCAGGTGATCTGTTGTGATCCAGGAAAAAAAAGTGTCGTGTAGCACTACAAGCTTGAGGAAGTGGCTCAATAAAATAAATAAACATGTTTTGTAAAAACAGGGATTTCCTAGTGAAATCACCTTTATTGTAAATTATGGGTGTTATCCCCAGAATTTGTGAAATAAAATAAATTGGGTATTTTCAACTTTTAAAAGATCCTGTTAAAATTCCGCTGCCAACATAATAATTACCACGGATTTCTGTCCTACGACTCCTGAAACGGGTAAAACCGGGCCAGGGGCCGTGACACTATTTATAGCCGGAGAGGTGTAAGAAGATGTGGGCTGATGGGCCTTGGGCCGGAAGGCGACAACATAGAGGATATGCTCCTTGTCTCACTGGTGTCGACCGTTAGTGGCTTCTAGAAGTTCTCCGGTGCTGGCGCACCGTGATTGGAGCCACATGTCACAGTTGTCGGCCTGGCCGTCCTTCTGCCATCAACAGGTAAGTGGAGATCGTGGGGCAGGTGTCTCTGCCCTGTAATTGGTGCCACGTAGGCGTCCTTAAGTACTCTCTATCTCCTGCACGTCAGACGATCGTGGAGCACGATTGAGCAGAACCTGGAGGACGCGGATTGGCCCTTTTCTTCTGCAACTTGTACCTTGTGTGCCGAAGTAGCCCTGCGCCATAGCCCTGCGCGACTCTTGCTGAACACAAAACTAGCCCGCGCAGGGGATGGGTGGTTGAAGGCTCTTATTCAGAATGCTAAGTGTTGAATGTGGGGTTTTCTCTTGTTGAGACCTCGCGCTAGATCAATACATGATAATGTAACGCGCGCGAGATTGGCAGTAAACAACTTGATGAATAAGGAATATGGTCCTGCGCACGCCTTTTTGGGACCATACCCCTTCACTCTCTCACCTTGTCTGTCATCCTGTCATCTTATGCTACTGATTATTATTTGTCTGTCATCTGGTCATTTACATTTGCCAAACCAAACCTTCATTACCACCATTAATGGCAACTTGATGAGTTTACACAGCAGGTGAACTCAATTCAACACCATGATAACTAGTTCCTACCCACTCAGAGAACGCACACACCAAACCTTCATTACCACCATTAATGGCGGCATCTTCAGATACAACCGCAACAGCACCGTCGTCGACTCTACGCCACGCCTGCAACCACCACCCTCACCGAGCCCCACCACAACCACCACCGTAAACCACCACCACCCTCCACCCACCACAACCAACACCGTAAACCACCACCACCCTCCACCCACCACAACCACTACCTTAAACCACCACTCAGCAGCCATAGTTGTTTGTGCTATCATCAATTGTTCGGATGTATGAATGCGTGCTTTATGCTCTGTGTTCCTTCTCATGTGTGAAAGTATAATATGTTTTGAAGTGTAAATTCCACTTCTTGGTGTAAGTGTGTCACGAGAAAATGGTTGTGTGGTTATATGAAGATCTTTCTGTAAAACATGTTCCTGGATTTATGAGCTTCCACTGTTTATTTTTTATTCAAAAGACCCTGTTGAATTCAAGGTTCTCACTGTTTGATTGAAAGAAATACGTTATTTGTATTGATTGAAATGATGATATGAACAAGCTAGTACACACCCCTGTTTTCGGTTAAGTGATACGAGAATGTATATTTTCGACGGTGTAAGACTTATTGACGTTAAAACATGAATAAACGGACTATGAGATCCAGATGGGTTTAATTGTTGGCATAATTTGAAAACATGAGCATAAAAATTCATACTTTAGAACCTGGGTTTTCTTCTTTTTATAGCTTGAATCTGTGTTTTCATGGAGGGTACAAACATATATGCTCAAGGTACAAGTTAGCACTGCATGTCTGAATATTTGGAGAGATGATGGGGTGTCACGTGATTGATTCAATTTGTTATAATTGAGTTTACACAGCAGGTGAACTTGATGAGTGAAGTAGGACAGAACGCAGACAAGATGAGAGAGAGAGAGAGAGACTAAGGGAACATGGTGATGACAGCAACACACATGGCAAAAGGTGATTGGTCATGGGGAAAGTTCTTAAATTTTAATTTAAGCCGCGTTGAAATTCGTGAAAGCCCATTTCATATGGTGTCAACTGGCTATTTTTGAAACTTTGACCAAAACTTGGCTATTCTCGTGATTAGCCCAAAGAGGGAAGAGGTGGTGATGAGCAAGCAGGACACGCGTCAAACCTAGTATATCTTCCACTACATAGAAAAAACTTGTCCTTGTCACCAAAATATAAAAACAATTAAAACTACCAATTAAATAAAATCTTTACCTTTATAAATATTTAAAGCGCTAATATATTTTTTATATTTTATTAATTAATATATGATTATAATCTATCTATCTACTATAATAAAAGAAACCAACTTTTGGACACATGTCATTCATTGAAGGTATCCTCAAATTCATATTTATCTTATATTAACTAAATAAAAAATAAATTAATATTAAATCTTATCATACTTTAATAAAATATTATTCTCAAATCTAAATTGTTAATTTAATATATTTTTAAAACAAATACTTCTCTCTTCTACTTATCTTATATTAAATATATATATAAATAATAAACTAGGGGGCCGCTAGAATGAGAACCACCACGAGTTATGAGAACTGCGAGAACCGCGACCCGCGGGTGGCCGTTGACCACGAAATTTTTTTTACACCTAGATCCGTATATTTTAACACCGGGTGTAAAGTTTGGGTTCAAACGGCGCGCCCGAGGGGGTAGTTTTTTACGCCCAAAGTTTGGGTTTTTTTATTTTTTTTAATTTTTCTTTTTTTTTAACCAAACTTTGGGCGTAAAAAACTACCCCCTCGGGCGCGCCGTTTGAACCCAAACTTTACACCCGGTGTTAAAATATACGGATCTAGGTGTAAAAAAAATTTCGTGGTCAACGGCCACCCGCGGGTCGCGGTTCTCGCGGTTCTCATAACTCGTGGTGGTTCTCATTCTAGCGGCTCCCTATATAAAACTAATATTAAATGTTATCCTAATTTATTAAAAATATAACTTTTTTTATTATTTGGTATACAAAATTATATTTATTCAACTCTTGTAAAATGCAGGGTTTTGAAAAATATAACTTTTTTTATTATTTCGTATACAAAGTTACATTTATATAACCCGTGTAATACACGAAGTTTTTAAAGATATAACTTTTTATCATTTGCTATGTAAAATTAAATTTATTCAACACGTATAATATACAAGGTTTTTAAGGATATAATTCTTTTATTACATGAGCATAAAAATTCATACTTTAGAACCTGGGTTTTCTTCTTTTTATAGCTTGAATCTGTGTTTTCATGGAGGGTACAAACATATATGCTCAAGGTACAAGTTAGCACTGCATGTCTGAATATTTGGAGAGATGATGGGGTGTCACGTGATTGATTCAATTTGTTATAATTGAGTTTACACAGCAGGTGAACTTGATGAGTGAAGTAGGACAGAACGCAGACAAGATGAGAGAGAGAGAGAGAGACTAAGGGAACATGGTGATGACAGCAACACACATGGCAAAAGGTGATTGGTCATGGGGAAAGTTCTTAAATTTTAATTTAAGCCGCGTTGAAATTCGTGAAAGCCCATTTTATATGGTGTCAACTGGCTATTTTTGAAACTTTGACCAAAACTTGGCTATTCTCGTGATTAGCCCAAAGAGGGAAGAGGTGGTGATGAGCAAGCAGGACACGCGTCAAACCTAGTATATCCTCCACTACATAGAAAAAACTTGTCCTTATCACCAAAATATAAAAACAATTAAAACTACCAATTAAATAAAATCTTTATCTTTATAAATATTTAAAGCGCTAATATATTTTTTATATTTTATTAATTAATATATGATTATAATCTATCTATCTACTATAATAAAAGAAACCAACTTTTGGACACATGTCATTCATTGAAGGTATCCTCAAATTCATATTTATCTTATATTAACTAAATAAAAAATAAATTAATATTAAATCTTATCATACTTTAATAAAATATTATTCTCAAATCTAAATTGTTAATTTAATATATTTTTAAAACAAATACTTCTCTCTTCTACTTATCTTATATTAAATATATATATAAATAATAAACTAGGGGGCCGCTAGAATGAGAACCACCACGAGTTATGAGAACTGCGAGAACCGCGACCCGCGGGTGGCCGTTGACCACGAAATTTTTTTTACACCTAGATCCGTATATTTTAACACCGGGTGTAAAGTTTGGGTTCAAACGGCGCGCCCGAGGGGGTAGTTTTTTACGCCCAAAGTTTGGGTTTTTTTATTTTTTTTAATTTTTCTTTTTTTTTAACCAAACTTTGGGCGTAAAAAACTACCCCCTCGGGCGCGCCGTTTGAACCCAAACTTTACACCCGGTGTTAAAATATACGGATCTAGGTGTAAAAAAAATTTCGTGGTCAACGGCCACCCGCGGGTCGCGGTTCTCGCGGTTCTCATAACTCGTGGTGGTTCTCATTCTAGCGGCTCCCTATATAAAACTAATATTAAATGTTATCCTAATTTATTAAAAATATAACTTTTTTTATTATTTGGTATACAAAATTATATTTATTCAACTCTTGTAAAATGCAGGGTTTTGAAAAATATAACTTTTTTTATTATTTCGTATACAAAGTTACATTTATATAACCCGTGTAATACACGAAGTTTTTAAAGATATAACTTTTTATCATTTGCTATGTAAAATTAGATTTATTCAACACGTATAATACACAAGGTTTTTAAGGATATAATTCTTTTATTATTTGTTAGATTTTTCAACCCGACTATACATGGGTTTTTTAAAGATACGACGTTTTTAGTATTTAATTTACAAAATTACATTTATTTAATATGTGTAATACACATGGTTTTTAAAGATATAACTATTTTTCAGATCTATTCAACACGTGTAAGATACGGGGTTTTAAGGATGTGATTTTTTATTATTTGGTAGATTTAATCAACACGATTATACACGGGTTTTTTTAAAGATACGACGTTTTTAGCATTTAGTATACAAAATTACATTTATTTAATCTGTGTAATACATATGGTTTTTAAAGATATAACTTTTTTTATTATTTGATATATAAAATTACATTTATTTAACCCGTACAATATACGGGGTTCATAAAAATATAACTTTTTTATTATTTAATATATAAAATTACATTTATTCAACCCGTGTAATACACGGGGTTCTAACCTAGTAATTAATATATTATTATCAGTTATCTTTATCTTTATCATTATGATCTCTTCTACAAATTTTAAATTTAATATTATCAATAACTGACTTTCCATAATAAATATTTAGAAAAATAATTAAGACCGCCTCATAGAGCACCATGTGTCCCTAACATGGTTTCTTTTATTATAGAGTATAAATTTAATAAGGAGGCAAAGTAAAAAAAACAAATGAAGAGTCAACACGTGGCACCTTTTACTATTCACAAGCTACTAATTTTAATAGATTTTTTATTTTATGATTATTATTATTATTATTATTATTATATAATATATAATTATATAATTATAATTATAATTTATAAGGGGAAATTTGTACCCACTCAATCATGATTTGTCATGTTAATTCCTCTTTCATACACCACTTTTGCCCAAAAAAACATAAGGGGTGGTTTCACCTAAACCATTAAAAAAAAAGAAAAATGCATGATTGGTTGAAAGAGAGTGGGGCCCACCGCTACCCCTCTCCCTCATCTTCCCCGCATGCGGCAACAACTCCCCGCGCATCTCCTTCACCGCGCGTCATTTGCTTGTTGGCGGTGCACCCCTCGTGCGACAAAGAACATCCCCGCTTCCACCCCCTTCACCCTAACACTCTGTTCACGAGTCTCACTTAATAGGGGGAGGGTAAAGAAAAGAGATGAAATTATGAAAAAAAAAACATGTTTCCGATATTTTTTAAGGATGGAAGGGGAGGGGAAATGAGAGAAAAAGGGAAGAAAATTTGTACGTATATTTATCCTCCCAAATTGGAGAGATTATGAGAGAAAATCTAATCAATTACTAAATTACCCTCATATCTAATCCTTGTTATGACATATTTAAAGGGTATAATGGTAAAATTGTCCCTTTCTTTTCTTTTCCTCCTAACTCGGTAACACATAAAATGCTTGATTTCTTCTCTTTTCCTTAACTTTTCATTAAACTCAGGAACACGAAAAAAATCACATATTTTCCTTCATTTTCTCTCTTAATTCATTTTCCTTCCCCCCTCCCCGTTGTTAAATGAGACTTGAGAACACATAATAAGAGTTGGTCACATCTCTTGGGTAGAGGTAAACTTTTTTTTTTTTATAAATTAGCATTAATTGATAAATAAAATATATTTTCAACAAAATAAAAGTACACTAAATTATAAAAAAAACATTACATTAAATTAAAAATAATTAAAATTACATTAAATTAAAAATAATTAAAATTACATTTTAATAAATTAAATTAAACTAAATAAAATTACCACTCTTCGTCGGATTCCACCAATAGGTGGGGTAAATCTAGTTTTCCGAGATGCTCCATGAGATCATGTTTTAGTCTCCAATGCGTGTCTTCATCCATGAGCTCGTTTAGCACACTGTCATCGAGAGCGGGCTGGACTGGAGGATCCCGAATGTGTACCGGTGCTATCGCGTTTCCGTCGTCTTTTAAAAACATGCTATGTAAAATAATACATGTATACACCACATACCTATTTTTTTCACAGTCCTAGCACGCGTTAGCCGATTCATTATACCCCATCTTGACTTCAAAACACCAAAAGTCCGTTCCACGTCTTTTCTTATCACCTCGTGTTGTTTCTTGAACTTCTTTTCGTCTAGTAGATGAAGATAAGAAAATGATTTGACAAACACGGACCATGTAGGCTAGATTCCATCCATGAGATAGTAATCATGTTTGTATAAGTGGTTGTTAACATAAAATGGAAATTTTGGAGTAGTTCCATTTTGTTCAGTAAGAAATAATTGAGTCTGAAGCACATTGATGTCGTTTTGTGCACCTGGAGGGCCGCAAAAAACATTCCAAACTCACAACTCTTGAGAGGCCACCGCTTCGAGCATAATTGTCGGGTATTGGTGATCTCCTCTCATATATTGGCCCCGAAACTCCGTGGGACACATTCTCCAAACGAAATGGATGCAATCAAGGCTACCGACCATACCAAGAAGGTGATGTTTCTCCTCATGAGCTTGGTACAAAAGCGTCATGTCGTGGCTTGTTGGTCTACGTAAGAACTCGGGAGCGTATATTTTACATACCATTTCGCAGGAATATTCTAGACGCTCGCGGGAAGTCCTTTCCGCCATATGCAAATACTCGTCGTTCTCGTCTGGAGGTTTGCCGGTTGCAAGTTGTTTAATAGCCGATTTAACTTTTTGTAACCGTGTAAAACCCTTCTTCTTTCTCACAACCATGCCCTCTTCAAACTACGGGTTATTCGTTTCCACGTCGTTCACAAGTTTTAGAAACAAACTTTTTTGACAAACGAAACCTATGACGAAATATTCATCGTTGTATTTTGGGTCCTCGACAAAATAATCCGCCATAAGGGTTTCATGGCCACTCTCATGATCACGACGAACATATCATTTTTTGCTAGATGTGCCAGTGTCTTCTCACAGTCGAGCCCCTTTTTATAGGATGCTCAATCGTAGAACACTAATTATTTGTTGATCTATAAGATTGTTGGAATGTTTTTGTGAAACCTGCTGTTGCTTTGGTGAAAACAGAAGTGATGTAATTGATGAAGTGAATGAGAAATGTTGAGATAAGTGATATATAAAATGATAGAAATGTAGAGTTTAGTAAAATGTGTGTTGTGGAGGTGTCGTTGCCTCCATATCATCATCATTCTAGACTTCTAGTTATTTCAAGTTACCTCATTATGGGGAAGATAGATGGGGGCGTAAATTGGGCTTCCACCATTGCACCAAAGGCCAAGGAGTTGGGCCAAGAGGGTGCTTTAACCAATCAGGTTTTTTCTTTAATTTATTTTTTAGTTATTCTACGATAATACTTTTTGCTAGTTATTGAGTAGGATTGTTATTCTACAACATATTGTCTTATCTATCTATCTATATATTTAAAAAAGAAGTGAAGGAATAGTAGATCAATTTAATTGGTGGACGTGAGCAGTTCTAAGTTGTTATTGGCCAATTAGTTTGAGATATATTTAGTAAGAAAGTGAAGGAAGAGTAGATGGATTTAATTGGTGGATGTAGGCGGTTGTGAGTTGTTACTGGCAAATTATTTAATAGTGATTGTCGAAGTTCGATTACTTTTTGTGGGATAGATACTGTTGCTTAGATTTGAACCCAGTACATCTTCTCTAAGAGATATATGCCTCTAAGCTAAACCCCGTTTGATCCATACATTGGTTGCATATGGGTTGGCTGCCGGCTGGTTATAAAATTCAATCTAGTTTGGGCCTAAGACTTTAGCAGTTAGTTCTACATTTTGGACTCGTGCACATGGTTTAAAAAATGGGTCATATGACCGAGATTCGAAACAAGAATAAATGTTTGGGCTGTTATTCTTGGGTCTAAAGTAAGTTTTTGGAATTGTGAGCTACAAGTGTTGGGTTTATCGCTTGATTTTGAGCCGGTTGATATGAGAATTTGTGAACCGAAGGTTTAAAGTGAATTTAAAGTGGGCTAAATTTAAGTGACAAAAGGTTGCCGTGTGATACTGTGATTCAAAGAAGTTTGGTGTGGTTCATGGTTTAACGCCTACCTTGAACGCACGGCTTGCACGTTGAAGGAAGGTCTGATCGTGAGATGTATAACCGGCTTGCGAGGATTTGCAATGAATACATAAATTCAATTATAATATAATTACACCCATCATTATTATTATTAGATTATTAATTGTAGTCATTACAGTTTTTTTTATTTATGTGGGGTTTGTTATCGTTTCGACTTCACTGAACACGCCACAACGTCGTAGTTCAACATTTCTACATTTATTTTTTGTTTGGTTTAGCGGTAATAAAAGAACGTAAAAAACTCACATTTTATTACTATTATAATTTAAAAGTTTTTTTTAATTAGTATTACGGCGAATCTATTGATTAACTCTTATCAATGTCTAATAACCAATAACTTAATATATAGAAAATTAAAATAACACTGTTTATGTTTTAACTAGTAGAAGTACCCCGCACTTCGCCGCTGGTTTTGCTATTTAGATCTAATCAGTTCAAGCCAAAGAATCTACTTTAAGTATATGGGAGGTGCTGTAATGATGTGCAAAAGAGGCCATATAATAGGAACCAACTCTTTACAAATCGTGCAGCTACAAAAGAGATACGGAAGTGTGTTTTTGATGTTATAGAGGAGCCAAGACTTGCCAAAGTTGAAAACAAAAGAACTGAAAGATTTCAAAGGACACATGAAAAATGACTGCAGTTACTTGTATCCGTAGGCGATCTTTGTGCATTTACATTTGGATTCAAAAGCGACGTGGGTTTGTCTCTGTCTAGAGCGTAGCATTGATTCCAAGGCAAAAAAAGTAGTCTATCTGTGTAAAAACAGAAGAAAAGGTTATCAAGAAACAAAACATGAGAAATTTGTCATAATGGTAAGTGTTAACAGCCATGGCAAACAAATTAGGTGATTCTGCTTTTGACACCAATAAGTTTTAAAAATCGTTTATAAGTGCCAACAGACCACCTACTAAAACGAAATATTCTATTAAACACGGTATGAATACTTTTTCTTAGTCAAATATATCCTGTAAATTAGACTGATGTGCCTAACTTAATGGTCCGTATTGCCAGTTCATATGTGTCATACCTAAGAAGTGGTATACCTGTGCAAAGACGGAATCTTAATCAAAGAACATGAGCAAAGACGGAATCTTTTCTATAATCAATCTCTCCAACTATGCATACTAAATCGTTGTCTTGATATAGTTCCAAATATCTATCCCATAATATATATTGTGTAAGCCTGTTCAATAACTTTCAAATTCCCTAAATCAGAAGGTACACTTCTGATTGTTATTATATATAATATAATATAATATAAAAGTATTTTAATTATCAATTTTTATTGTAGTTTTTCATGTATTAGGTTTCAAAATTTGCAGTACTTGCTTCAATCTATATTGTGTAAGCCTGTTCAATAACTTTCAAATTCCCTAAATCAGAAGGTACACTTCTGATTGTTTTTCATGTATTAGGTTTCAAAATTTGCAGTACTTGCTTCAATCATATAAGTTTGTTAACCAGCAACCATGAGAAATGACAAATTGATAGGAATTGCAACAGATTGTCAGATCAAGTGATTATGTAATCATCTTCACAGAAAACATAACTTACCAAAAGTCATTACAAGAACATGATCCATCAACAAAGTGATGAAACCTACTATTATCTCTTAAAATAATATTTCTCCCCTCAACTTTAGAGATCAACTTGATTGCAGAATGGCAATCAACACAAACCCTAATGTTTTTCTTCACGATAATTGGTTTCCCAACAGGCAGACGTATAAGCGCGTACGCTATAGCCATCCTCTCGCTATGACGATGAAGAACCTTCACCTTCATATCATCATCCAAATCAAGCGGGACCGACTTGATATCTGGAACATATCCCGCTTCAATTATCTTCCCCAAAAGACTATAGAGTTTCACATCGATTTCTTTCTTATGTGGATGACACCAATCTTCAGCTCCAAATACATGAACTTTATTATCAACATCAACCCAACTATAACCAGGCAGTTTCTTCACGTTTTCATCCTTCATCGTCTTTCTAACACTCCTTACATCCTCCCATTGTTGTTCTTTTGCATAAATATTTGAAAGTAATACATGGGCCCCACTGTTTTCCGGGTCAACCCGTTTTAGACTTTCGGCTGCAAGCCTTCCCCTTTCTTTATCACCGTATTTTCTACAGGATGCGAGAAATGAACACCAAGCGTACGCGTTTGGCTCAAAGGGCATATCGTTAATAAAATTTTCCGCTTCTTCAAGCTTCCCAACCCGGCCAAATAAGTCAATAACACAAGCATAATGTTCTGATCTAGGTTTAATGCCATAAACTGTTTCCATCGAATTGAAGTAACTTAATCCTTCGTTTAGTAACCCCGAATGGCTGCACGCGTTTAGAAGATTGATAAACGTTACCGCATTCGGTTTCAAGTTTTGAACCACCATCCTATTGAATACGTCTATTGCTTCGTGTCCTAGACCATGGTGAGCAAAGACACCTATCATTGAATTCCATGCGTACTCGTTTGCGTTAGAAATCGTTTTGAACGCTTGTATCGAATGACCAAGCAAACCGCATTTCCCATACATATCGACAATGGTAGATGAAACAAAAGGGTCTTGATCTAGCTTGTATTTCAACACTAGGGCGTGAAACTGGGATCCTTGTTCAAGTGCAGCGTGATTAGCGCAAGCCTTGATTAAGCTAGAGAAGGTGTACTCGTTAGGCTCGATTCTTTGTCTCGTCAACTTGATAAAGACAGTCAACGCCTTCTCGGTTTGATCCGATTCAACATACCCGTCAATCAAAGAAGTATAAGAAACGATATTTGTACCTCTAGAGTCTATTTCAAGCAATCGTGAACCACTATCCATGTCCCCTAACTTACAGTACATGTCTGTAAGTGCATTGCTAACAGAAACATGCGGTTTGAAACCTAACTTCACCACAAATGTATGAAGACATCGTCCGATGTTATATGCTTTAAAAGATCCACAAGCCGAAAGTGCACTGCAAAGTAGATACTGGTCGATCGCAACGTCATCAATCAGCATCTTTCTAAAAGCCACCAGGGCTTCTTCATAATAACCGTTTTTTGCATACCCGTCAATCATTGAATTCCATGAAACTTCGTCTTTAGACGGCATCTCTTCAAAAACCATACAAGCCTCAACGATTGACCCACACTTCGAATACATGTCTGCTAAGTTACTACCGACAAACAGTTCATAGCTAAACCCAACTTTTAGAGCAAGACAATGAATTTGCATCCCGGTTTGAACAGATTTGAGAAACGAGCAAGCTTGAATCACACTGGAAAATGTAAACTGATTCGGGCTTTCGCCAGAAACCCACATCAGGCAAAATGTGGTAATTGCTTTTGAGAACTCCGAATTCTGAGAAAACCCAGATATCATAGCGGTCCAAGAAACCAAGTTTCTTTGAGGCATTTCATCGAACACCTTGTGGGCATATCCGAGTTGACCACATCTTCCATACAAAGACAAAAGGTGGTTATAGAGAAAAGTGGATGATGGGTATCCAGAGGTGATGAGCTGCGCATGAAGCTGTTTTCCTTTAGACAACTGTTTCGATTGGGCGTAGGTTTGAAATATGTGCGCCAGGGTGTTTGAGTCTTTGTGCAAATGCTTGGTTAACGTTCGAAATGTCATAACTCATAACAAATGTTTTCAAACACAAAGGAAGACAGCTCAAAACCAATGTTCAATATACCTTATGTAAAGTTAAAGGCTGCTTACCACAATATTTAGTAGCAGATAGATAAAATGAGTAATCAACTACCCTTGGAAAAAATCTTTCAGATTATAACTAACATGGTGAAAACCATCATCCGTAGTAACCAATATTATAGTATAACTTAATCGAAGAAAGTCAAAAGGTCACACAGGATTTTTATCAAACAGCTGGTGTGCATGCTCACAATGTGATTGAAGACAATTGCAGCTGGTCTCACTTCAATTGCTCAATTAGTTGGTTGTTTGGTTTACAATTCCCTTCACTGCTACAATCTTCTTGATCGAATATTGTACAGGCCACGACCTATGTGGGTTAATAGTGACAAGTGGTCTTAGTTTATAAATTGTTAGTTAGGTTTAATTCACTTGAGACTTGTTCACAATTACGAGTTCTTGCAATTATCGATTGTGGAACTTGATTTGAATATTATATAAATTTATTTATTACGATGTTTATTCACATCCAATCCACTAAAAATATACATACATTCCACTAAAAACAACTCCTATATCAATATATTTCCACTAAAAACAAATATTTTTTCTCTCTCCTTTTCAATATATATTACATTTTTCTCTCTCCTTCACTCACAACCACTTTCAATATATATTAAAAAAATATAGTGGGTGAACAGTGTCCCCCCAAATATACAGATGAACAGTAATATTTTCTCTCTCCTCAACTCACAACCACTTTTTATACTCTTTACATTTTAAAAACCCCACACTCACAATATGATGCCTTGGATGTGAATGCTCTTACTCCACCACCAAAATAGCAAATAGCTTATAATGAGCAAATTTATTTACTAGGTGATGACGGGGGTAGCCCAAGACTAAATAAAATGACTTAGACTGATGCGTAGTCGAGTGTTATATATATTAGGTGTATATTTTAAGCCCCTTTAACACTTTTTAGTCAAGTTTTAAATTTATAAAACACGATATTTACTAACACTAGACACACATATGGGCAAGTGCACCCATCGTGAGCGTAGTATAGTGTTGGTAAGATACCGAGGTCGTCCAAGGACATAAGAGCTTTTAGTACCCGTTTATCCTCAACGTCTAATCTAATCAAAAAGTTTAGAAAAAATGTTTTAAACTAAGAAAAATAAAAACTAACTAAAATGCTGAAAATAAAAATAAAAAGAAAAACAGATAAACAAGATGAATCACTTGGTTCCGACTCGTATCTAGTGTAACCTTTGATTATTTCCGCACTTTTGCACTATTTTAAAATATTATCTTAGTTATTGTAGTAGGCCCCTCTTTTGAAGGTGACGTTACCCTCACCCCAGTAGTTTGAGTCAGCAAGGATACAATCCTAAAAGGGTGGATTATTGGAAGATAATTAATTAAGTTATTAATGCAAATTATGGTAGGCCCCTTTTTTGGAGGTGACGTTACCCTCGACTAAGTAGTCTGAGTCAGCAGGGATACAGTCCTAAATAGCCGGGTTATAGTATTAATAGTAGTTAACTTATGAGGGGATCAAAGAGTTTGGACCCCCGTCATCCAATACCGAGGAGGTCCAACTAAATTTGACCCAGGTCCATTGCAGGACCTCTAAACGCTGAACAATGGCAAGACCTTTACCAAACCGTTCCCTTAACCCCCGACCAGGTAGCCAACATACCTCCATATAGACCGTGGAGATATGAATGGCGAAAATCTTTTATTTTATATAGACAGTAAAATAATTTCAAGACACCACGGACAAACGATAAAGAAAGATCACCTTCAACATAAGCAACTAGTTATTAAAGTCATTAATACAAAACCAAGTAAAAAGTGCAAAAGATTAGAAATAAAAAGTATTACACTAGACACTTTGTTTTCACCAAGTGATGTAAGAGACTTAGGCAAACATGGCCTTGATTGTCAAGAACTCTTACGATCAATCTTGGATCCCGAGACGACTCACACACTCTACGATGGACAATGGATGATGGTGGTGGATGATGGTGTTATGGTGGTGGTGGGTGGTGGGTGAAGTGTGAGAGAGGTGGTGTGCCAAGTGATGGTTTGAGCTTGAGCCAAGCACTTCTATTTATAGGCTGAACAGAAGCTCGGGCACGACCCCGTGTCCAGTGGGCACGGCCCCGTGTCCACATCCTTCTCTTTCTTCATTTAATGCAGTTTTGTCTTTTTAGTTGACCACGCCCCCGTGTCCGCTGAGCACGACCCCGTGGTGCAGAAGAATCTTTGTACTATGCAGATTTGCTGGATTGTGCGAATCTTATAGTTGACCACGGCCACGTGTCCGCTGAGCACGGCCCCGTGGTGGGCAATAGAAGCTTCTACCACTTTGTCTTTTCTGCTGACACTTGGGCACGCCCCCGTGCTGGCTGAGCACGGGGCGTGTTCAGGCTTCTGATCTTTTGTTTTGCTTGGGAAGATGCTGTCGTGGGGTCGGGCATGTCACGTCTTGTCCCTTTTCTTGTATTTATGTTAGATTTTGATGTCTTTTTGCTTCTTTTGTTAATTTGAGCTCATTTAATCCTGAAAATACAAAAGGAAGACAAAAGCACACTTTTTCCAACATTAGTACTAAAAAAATGGTTAGTTTTATGCCTCATTTGATGAAATTTATATGTTGCATTTTGAACACATCAAATACCCCCACACTTGAATCTTTGCTTGTCCTCAAGCAAAACTCTTTAATATGTGGCTATTACACTCCCAAATGGAATGGGTAGAGAAGAAGGTTTTTGGGCTTGTCGTAGAGTGTCGGGATTTCCAAGATTCTTTATTTAATTTTATTTTTATTTATTTACAATCCTATTCGTCATGATTTATTTAAAACTTTTCACAAGATAAATTACTTATTAGGGCATAACATGCCTCTTTAAAATTCTATTTATATACAAGTTCACATACCTCACGGGGATCACTCAACACTCGGCCGAAAATGTATTTTTGTGGATCACTCGAGAGCGGCATGGAACTTACTCCTACCATAGGCTTGCCAAGCAATCATTCCTCCTCCTTTTTAACTTATATACCTTTGTAAATATCAAGAGGACTTTGTGGGTGAAGAGTTAGGCTTGGGTTAAAGGTAGGTGGTTGGGTTGGTGGTTAGTGGTTAGTAGAAAAAGGGCGAAAAGCGTAACAAGTGTCGGTTTTCGTAAGACTTTCTATTTTTGTAACTTTTATTTTGATGAAGCTATTTATTCAAACAAAGTTATTTTTGATGAACTTGTTTGTTTATTTTCTTTTGCTTCATCATCAACAAATTTTTTTTTTTTTTTTGAAAAGTCATACGAAAAATCGAACTTGTTACTAAAACAAAGGGGTAAAAATGAAAAAGGTTTTGGTGGGTAAAAGGGTGTTTGGTTTGGGTTATGAAATGAAAAGGTTTAGGCTCAAAGGGGCTAACTAGGGGGATTTTGGGTAGGTGGTAAAAAAAAAAGAAAAATAATGGTGTAGAAATAAAAAAGTTTAGTCCTAATGCCTTCATCATTTACTTACTCGGGTTTAAGTTGGTAAGGACCGGGAATGTATCGTCATGACAAGTTCTAGAGTCCTAAGAACCAAGCGGCTATTCACACAAGAAACGAAAAATGAGAATTTAGTTCTAATGATATGTAATTGTATGCTCAATAAAGGCTCAAAACTCTTTTGTGTGAATGGGTTTTTTATGTGATCAAGTATATATAATCAAATTTTAACTAAGCTTGTCATGCCTTTTCATAATTTTCTTATGTTGGTTCTTTTTATCACGACGTTATCGGTTGTAAATTCGTAAAAATATAACATTTTTAGAACTTGAAATTCCCGAGTTAAACCTAGACAAGAAATTTTTTTTTTTTTTGAAAAAATTTGGGGTGATTAGCGATTCCAATAGAGTTTTGTGTAAGGCTTGTATTTAGGACTTGCAAGATTCAAGGTTTTAGCATCCCCCCCACACTTAAATTACACATTGTCCTCAATGTGTCCCAAAAATAAGTTTTTAGGTTGATTGAATGTGTAAAAGTTGTGAAAAAGCAAAAAAAATTTGTGTTACTGGGCGCTGAACACGGCCCCGTGTTATCCGGGCACGGCCCCGTGTTCAAGTGCCAGTAACAAAATTAAAACAAGAGAAAAAGAAGTCTGGACATGGGGGCGTGTTGGGTGAACACGGCCCGTGTCCAGTTACCTGAACTGGGTCTTTTTCTGCAGACTGTGCAGCACGGGGCCGTGTTGGGTGGACACGGCCCGTGCTGAGCTTACTGTAAACGAAGAAATTTGTCGGACGGTTCTGTTTTCCTGCATGGAGTGCTGGTTCAAGTTTCCCTTGCATCCTTTGCCATCTCAAGTGTGTTTTATTCATTTCAACACCATCCAAAACACCAAATTAACTAAAACCATCATTCATTAATCATAGAGAGAATTACATAATAGTCCTAAAAATTAAAATATTAGCTAGTTAGGTCAAAGAAACACAAGAAATCCAATCCAAGAAGTTTCTAGCCTACTATTTATTCTACTAGCAAAATTTCCGAAAAGATAGATCTCTCGGTTAAAAGTGGCTTGACACTTCTTCCTCCGGGTATGGGCTCCTCATACATCGGCGAGCCACTCTTCGATCTCCCTTGGGAGAAGAAAAGCGGGCTCATGAGCATTGGGTTGAGGAGGTGTAACTTCCACCGGAATTTCTTGGAGTTCTTCAAGGGGAGGCTCCGCTGGAATGTCGTCCCAACCGGTAGGATTTTGGATTCCAAGTGCGAGGTTCCAATCCTCTTGAGTGAGGATTGGTTCCACAGGAGGAGTTACCAGAATGTTTAACCTCTGGTGCAAGAGGTTTATTTCCTGGAAACTGTTTTCCAACCCCACCGAGAGATAGTTTATACGGTCAATGAGGACCTCCTCCACTGAAGTCATCTCGTCAAGTGCTTCACGTAGCGCCATTACGTATCTTACGAGAGTTGCTTCAATCGATGGCCTCCTTTCCCGTCGACTGTTCCTTGAGTGTGCAGAAGAGGTTCCGCTGTTTTGGCTAGACATTCTATGAAAATAAACCAAAAACAGTTCGTTTTAATGAAACAGTACCACGGGCACGGCCCCGTGCTCAATGAGCACGGCCCCGTGTTCAACTTTCTGCAGATTTTTAGAACAAGGAATCTTGGGGTTTCAAATTATTTTCTTAACTTATGAAGCTTTTTGAGCAGAAATAACTTAAAACAATGTTGTGCAACTTATTTTTAACAAGATTCCTTGAACAAAAATTCAATAAACATCACAACAAAGCTTGAAATCAAGCTTTAATGGAGTTCTTGGTGCAAGAAAGATGAAGAAGAAGGCAATAGATGAAAGAGGAAAGGACAAGATGCTTGTAAGAACCTTCTTTTAGAACATACCTAGGATGGTAAGTCAGAAAATCCTTTCAAATCTCTGTCTCTTGATGGTCCAAATGTGCAGGGTTCTTGGCTGCATTTATAGAAAACGACAGCGTGCTGGACACGGCCCCGTGTCGGCTGGACACGGCCCCGTGTGCAGGCAAGATCCTGACACGTTTTGTCCGTATTCTGACAAAAGTCAGAAGGGAATCTTTTGGTGGACACGGGGGCGTGTTGACCTGGGCACGGCCCCGTGTCGGAAGGCTGTTTTATGAAGTGCGTCTATTTTTAAGGAACTTTTCCGGATCGGGCGGTTCCTTACTGGATGGAACAACCCCAAAGTGCCTAAGATACCTTAATTGATCTAGATTAAGACGAGAACGCAAGAGGTTGTCGGTGAGGGTGATTCCTAAGCTATATGTAGGTGGACAAGTCCAACCCTTTTCCGGGCTCTCGTTAAAGAAGGTGTATGTCGAATCGCTCAGGTCTATGTATGCATCGAACGAAGTCGATGGGGAGTCCTTCACGGCACAATCGACACAGGGACGACTATCGCTCAAGTCCTCACTAGAGTTAGAAGTATCCTTAAAAACAATGAAGTTGTTTGAATGCGTTTCCAACCTTTCTTCTTGGTTATTGTCTTGGAAAAGATTATTGAAATCTTCCCTAAGTTCTTTTAACCAATTAAAAATTAGATCTTCTAGTTGAAATAATTCACCGAGAAGCATTTCTCCTAGAATATCCGGTTGGGCGCATTCGAGGGAGCGATAGGGATTATTTTTACTTTCGCCCCTCTTAAGGATACTAGGAAATGATGGGTCTATATAGTGGGGTTTATAATTTAGAAAAAAACATTCTAATTCTTTATTGTTACCACCACATAATTGACACCACATAGTACCATAAGAGTGCCGAAAGTAAAAAGTATCAGTATCACTCATGTTTGTGTCAGAAATTATCAACCGTCGGGATCTTACGGTTCTGTTTTCAGTAACAGAAACTTGGGCACGGGGGCGTGGTGAGTGGGCACGGCCCCGTGTTCAGCTTACTGTCTGACTTAAAACAAGATTGCCAGTTCCAATGATTGGGCACGGGGCGTGTTCAGCGGGCACGGCCCGTGCTGAGTTCTTCAGAAGCTGAAAAAACTAAAAAAAATCCTAAAAAAAAATGAAAAACAAGAAAAACGATTAGGCCGTTGATTCCTAACTTTCTTAAAATCCTTGTGTCCCCGGCAACGGCGCCAAAAACTTGATGCGTAGTCGAGTGTTATATATATTAGGTGTATATTTTAAGCCCCTTTAACACTTTTTAGTCAAGTTTTAAATTTATAAAACACGATATTTACTAACACTAGACACACATATGGGCAAGTGCACCCATCGTGAGCGTAGTATAGTGTTGGTAAGATACCGAGGTCGTCCAAGGACACAAGAGCTTTTAGTACCGGTTTATCCTCAACGTCTAATCTAATCAAAAAGTTTAGAAAAAATGTTTTAAACTAAGAAAAATAAAAACTAACTAAAATGCTGAAAATAAAAATAAAAAGAAAAACAAATAGACAAGATGAATCACTTGGTTCCGACTCGTATCTAGTGTAACCTTTGATTATTTCCGCACTTTTGCACTATTTTAAGAGATTATCTTAGTTATTGTAGTAGGCCCCTCTTTTGAAGGTGACGTTACCCTCACCCCAGTAGTTTGAGTCAGCAAGGATACAATCCTAAAAGGGTGGATTATTGGAAGATAATTAATTAAGTTATTAATGCAAATTATGGTAGGCCCCTCTTTTGGAGGTGACGTTACCCTCGACTAAGTAGTCTGAGTCAGCAGGGATACAGTCCTAAATAGCCGGGTTATAGTATTAATAGTAGTTAACTTATGAGGGGATCAAAGAGTTTGGACCCCCGCCATCCAATACCGAGGAGGTCCTACTAAATTTGACCCAGGTCCATTGCAGGACCTCTAAACGCTGAACAATGGCAAGACCTTTACCAAACCGTTCCCTTAACCCCCGACCAGGTAGCCAACATACCTCCATGTAGACCGTGGAGATATGAATGGTGAAAATCTTTTATTTTATATAGACAGTAAAATAATTTCAAGACACCACGGACAAACGATAAAGAAAGATCACCTTCAACATAAGCAACTAGTTATTAAAGTCATTAATACAAAACCAAGTAAAAAGTGCAAAAGATTAGAAATAAAAAGTATTACACTAGACACTTTGTCTTCACCAAGTGATGTAAGAGACTTAGGCAAACATAGCCTTGATTGTCAAGAACTCTTACGATCAATCTTGGATCCCGAGACGACTCACACACTCTACGATGGACAATGGATGATGGTGGTGGATGATGGTGTTATGGTGGTGGTGGGTGGTGGGTGAAGTGTGAGAGATGTGGTGTGCCAAGGGATGGTTTGAGCTTGAGCCAAGCACTTCTATTTATAGGCTGAACAGAAGCTCGGGCACGGCCCCGTGTCCAGTGGGCACGGCCCCGTGTCCACATCCTTCTCTTTCTTCATTTAATGCAGTTTTGTCTTTTTAGTTGACCACGCCCCCGTGTCCGCTGAGCACGACCCCGTGGTGCAGAAGAATCTTTGTACTATGCAGATTTGCTGGATTGTGCGAATCTTATAGTTGACCACGGCCCCGTGTCCGCTGAGCACGGCCCCGTGGTGGGCAATAGAAGCTTCTACCACTTTGTCTTTTCTGCTGACACTTGGGCACGCCCCCGTGCTGGCTGAGCACGGGGCGTGTTCAGGCTTCTGATCTTTTGTTTTGCTTGGGAAGATGCTGCCGTGGGGTCGGGCATGTCACGTCTTGTCCATTTTCTTGTATTTATGTTAGATTTTGATGTCTTTTTGCTTCTTTTGTTAATTTGAGCTCATTTAATCCTGAAAATACAAAAGGAAGACAAAAGCACACGTTTTCCAACATTAGTACTAAAAAAGGGTTAGTTTTATGCCTCATTTGATGAAATTTATATGTTACATTTTGAACACATCATAGACACATGAACATGGGCGGACCTTGGTGAAGCCCAGGGTGGGCGGGCGCACCCCTTGAAAAAAAATTAGTGTATTTTTTAGGTAAAAAACCCGACCGCACCCCCTGAAAATATGCTTGAACCACTCATCCGCACCCCCAGCAAATAATTTCTGGGTCCGCCACTGCACATGAACGCTTAAAAGGTTAAAGGGTTAAAAGGTTCAAATCCCGCGAACTCGGGTGAGCAGCAAAAAGGATGTGAACAGTAAAACATCACTTCACTGATTGCTTGCCCAGCCTCTCACAGCCGTAAAAGGGAACACGTGCACAGAGTATAGTCTTTTATCCGCAGGTCCAAACGCTTCAACCCCTAAAAGGGTAAGTCCCTCACTACAAGCATGTTTCACTAGTCAGTGGTTTCTTCTTTGGGCGATGTCATTTCCTATAAAATGACACTTCATTTAGTGCTAAGGGACATTCCGATCAGCTCTGATTCCATTGGGATCCCTGGTCTTTTCTCTCGAGTACTTGTTCCATGCAAGTCTATCTTCTTCACATTCAACACACACCTTTCCATTGCTCCTACATCCGAAGCTGAACACATATCAGTGGAGGATCTCGAGCAAACTACAAAACTTAACTAGTGAACCTCTATCCATGTCTTGTAAACGTGGGGGACCCCACGACCAGCGTTAGGCAACCTGGAACCCTCCAACTCTTTTGCCTAACCAGCCCAGCTACTACCATCGGTCTAGTATTTGTTGCATCAACAAGTTGGCGCCCACCGTGGGGCTACGCCACTAATTTCCTTCAAAAGACCTAGTAGTGTAGCTCCATTTCCGCTCGACAGTCAGCATGTCGGAAGGTGAGTCTCCGGGGGAAGTAAACCAAATCCCACGTACCTCCACCCTGAATACTAGCCAAACTCCTGTGGCTATACCAACTTCCGTTTCAACACCGGGAAGCACTCCAACTGGAGCAACATATCCCGAGTTTCTCACTTTCTAAACGCCGACACCGTCTCGTTCCGGAGTAGCATCTCCCAACGTTGGTGTCTCTAACACCCCCCTCACGTGTTAACCTCACTCCCGAAGGGGTTGCCAATAACTTTCTCGAGTTAAGATCTCTTCTTAACCAGTACGTGAGTAGGGAAAGAGACAAGGGAGTAAGGATCCGTTTGGATTATGACGAGCCAGAACCATCGCTATCTCCTGGACCTCCTGTTCTCCCTTTTGCAAGCTCACAACCTACTGTGTCCAGGAATGAGGCTGGTCCCAGCAATCCTCCTCCAAATCCTAACCCATACTTGTATGCAAAGCCAGATCCGACAACATTTCCTCTCTTTTCCTCCCAACCAGCTGCAACCGGTGCTCCACTGGGGCACGAGCTGACTTTGGACCAGCTCCTACAATCTCCAGTAGCAAGCCTTCCACCCTCAACGACTACTATATGGGAACAAGCTTTGTCTGTGCTTCCCTTGGCACGAAGTGCCGTTATGAGCACTCCCTTAGGGGTAAACTGCCTAGTTGCACCTGGAAGCCTCCAAGGCTTCAACCTTATGCCTCAGATGATGACTTAGATGATGGCAAGCTTCCCGTGTCAGCACTTTATCAATCAAGTGCTGGCCACCCAAGGGAACAACAATAACAACAATAACACAGGTGTAAAGGTGGAAGAGGATTTGGCCAAGCCATATAAACCAAGTAATTTGTCATGTTTCTCCCAGCGAATTGCTGATTATGATTTTCAAGCAAAGATCAAAATGCCATCCCACATTAAAACATACGATGGGACTGAAGACCCAGAGGATCATCTCCAGATCTTCACGGGTGCTGCCAGAATTGAGAAATTGTCAAATGATGAATGTTGTCTCATGTTTATCCAAACCCTCATAGGATCGGCCAGAATATGGTTCAACGATTTACCAGCCGAAGCATTCGAAGCTTCGATGATCTGAGCAAAGGGTTTCTAGCCAATTTCTCACAACAAAGGCGGTACGTCAAAGATGCTACGGTAATCTTTCAGATCAAACAAAGAGATGACGAAAGTCTTCGAGAGTTCATAGAAAGGTACAAAAAGAAGGTTTAACATATGGGGGCGGGGGGCGGATGAGAAGATGAGAGTAGCCGGTTTTATGAACGCCATTACCTCCAAATACCTCACAAGGGATTTCAATAAATCCCTGCCCAAGACCCTAGAAGAAGCTCTCGAGAGGGCCGAAGCCCACATCAGAGGAGAGGAGGCTGTAGACATAAAAGATCAAAGAAAAAGGGGGTCTAGCTGGCGAGGCCACAGTCCAGCTAGGAAGAAGGGGAACTTCCATTCCTATGACAGACGCCAAAGGGGTTCAGAACAACGAAGGACTGAAGGCCGGAACCCTTCAAGCAGGGAGAAGGTCATGAACTTCACACCCCTTACCAAGACCCCTCAAGAGATCCTTGCTACAGAGGAAGTAAAACAAAGCTTCCGACTTTCCAGACCTCTCCCTAAAAGCAAAAGGAATGAAAATTCCACCCAGTTTTGTGAATTTCATGAAGTGAAGGGCCACTTTACTAATGATTGCTTTCAACTTAAAAAATGGATTGAAGAGGCCGTCAAGTCCGGGGAGCTTGCCCACTTAGTGAAGGGGTAAGAGACAAGATGGCCGAAGCAAAGGGCAAGGAAGTTAACATGGTGGATTTTGAGGAAAAGGTTCCCCACAAACGGCAGCGGTTGGAAGCTTGGGAGCTTCAGTGTGTCTGTTTTCCTCCAACAGAATAGGACCCACTCTCAAACCCCCTTGTGGTTGAAGCAACCGTGGGTACACTAAAGACAAGCAGAGCATACATAGACACTGGTGCAGCCACTGAAATCATGTTTGAGAAGTTCTTTAACCGATTGAGCAATGAGGAACGTTTGAAGCTTCAACCCTCCGGAACCTCCATAAAAGGTATTGCTGATATACCCCTCAAGCCTTTAGGGCAACTAACCCTTAATGTCCGTTTCAGCGAAGGAAAGATGGAGAGAGTACAACCTCTCACTTTTGTGGTCATCAATATACCTTCAAACTATGATGTCATCATAGGAAGGCCGGGGCAGTGTGCATTCTACATAGCTGTTTCTGTTGGTCATGGCACTGTCAAGTTTCCTACCGAGAGAGGGATTGAAACCCTTCAACCTACTCAAGAGGCTTACATGGTTGAAGGAGAAAGTTCCAAAAGTGAAGAAGACAAGCAAAGGCTAATCATCAACCCCAAGTATCCTGAACAAAGGATAAGGGTTAATCCAAGCCTTTCACAAGAAACTCTCTCGTATCTTGAAAAGTTGCTAGTACATTATAGCAATGTCTTTGCTTGGTGCCCCGAAGATATTACGAGTATTCCTCGAATCATTGCTGAACATGAGCTGAAAATACCACCCGATGTCAAGCCTGTTGTCCAAAAGAAGCGAAGTCTAGCACTCGAAAGAAGCTTGGCTGCATGCCAAGAGGTTGAAAAGCTTGTATCAACTGGAATTCTCCGAGAAGTGAAGTATCAGTCTTGGGTTGCAAACCCTGTCATGGTTCGAAAACCCGAAAACTCTTGGAGAATGTGCATCGACTTCAAGGACTTGAACAAGGCTTATTCTAAAGATTGTTACCCGTTGCCAGAAATTGATCTTAAGGTTGATTCCCTCACTGGTTACCCCTTCAAGTGTTTTCTCGATGCTTACAAGGGTTACTATCAAATTCTCATGAAAGAAGAAGATGAAGAGAAACTGCCTTTCACACGGACAAAGGAATCTTTTGCTACCAAAAGATGCCTTTTGGCCTTAAAAACGCGGGTGCAACCTACCAACGCCTAGTTGACAAAGCTTTTGCTAGTCAAATTGGTAGGAACATGGAAGCATATGTCGATGATTTGGTAATCAAAAGCAAAACAGAATACCAAATGCTTGATGACATCCAAGAAACCTTCAAGAACCTAAGGAAGGTTAACATGAAACTCAACCCCGAGAAATGTTCGTTTGGATTCGAAGAAGGTAAATTCCTGGGGCACATTGTGGGAAAACAAAGTATAAAGCCAATCCAAACAAAGTCAAAGCTGTTCTCGAAACCAACCCACCACGAAGCAAAAAGGAGGTAGAAAGCTTAAACGGGAAGCTTGCAGCCTTGAAGCGTTTTACCTCAAAATTGGCTGAAAGATCTTTGCCTTTCTTCAAAACGCTCAAGGGGTGCTCTGACAAAAAAAATTTCAAGTGGACTGAAAAAGCTGAGGAAGCCTTCAACCAGATGAAGCAACGCCTAGCTTCACTTTCTGACATTGCAGCCCCAGAAACAGGAGAACTGATCTCTGTATACCTTTCGGTTGATGAAGAAGCAATAAGTACGGTTCTAACCATCGAACGAGACAAAGTTCAGGTACCCGTCTATTTCTTCAGCAAAACTTTAAAATTGGCAGAGATCAAGTATCCTCCTTTGGAAAAACTTGCTCTAGCCCTAGTTCAAACGGCTAGAAGGCTTCGAAGGTATTTCCAAGCACACCCTATACAAGTGGTCACCGACCAACCCATTAAGTGTGTGCTTAAAATATTAGAAAATTCAGGGCGATTAGCCAAATGGGCCGTGGAACTAGGTGAACACAACATCACCTATGTTCCAAGAAAAGCCATCAAAGCCCAAGTCTTGGCTGATTTCATTGTAGAAGTCCTGAAGCAAACAATCACTGAAGTTAACATAGCTGCCACTGAACCTTCTGACCTTGAAGCCTGGAAGCTTTTTACCGATGGCGCTTCAAGCGTTGAAGGGTCAGGGCATGGGCTCATTCTAATCAACCCTGAAGGGTTAGAATTCACGTATGCTCTTCGATTTGAATTTCAGAATACCAACAACGAAGCTGAATACGAAGCGTTGATAGCCGGCTTGAGGTTAGCCAAGGAAATGAAGGTTCAAAAGCTTCAAGTCTTCACAGACTCGTTGCTGGTGTCAAGTCAAGTGAATGATAGTTATGTTGCAAAGGAGCCCAATATGAAGAGGTACAAAGAAAAATCTAAAGAGCTGATGAACACATTCCAAACGTGTACAATCAAGCAAATTCCCAGGTCTCAAAACAAGAAAGCTGACGCCTTGAGTAAACTCGCCTCTCTCACCTTTGCCCACCTCACCAAAAAGGTATTGGTAGAAGTGTTGGAAACTCCATCAATTGAAGAATTGAAAGTTCAAGACATAATCGCCGAAGAATGCCCCAATTGGATGACTCCAATTAAAAAATTCCTTAAAAACGGTGAGTTACCTGCTGATCAAACAGAGGCTGAAAGGGTTAAAATCAAATCTAGACAGTACGTGTTGCAAGGTGAAATCCTCTACAAAAAGGGTTACCTTGCACCCTTGCTAAGATGTGTCGGTCCCGAACAAAGCCAATACTTGATCAAGAACGGTGGTTACTAAACTAATGAACCTTGGGTATTTTTGGCCTTCCATGCACCGAGACACCGCTGAATAACTGAGAAAATGTGATTCTTGCCAAATTCATGCACCAGTCCCAAAGAGCCCCAAGCATGACCTTGTCCCGATATCTTCAGCCTGGCCATTTTATAAGTGGGGAATGGACATAGTCGGCCCATTCCCACCAGCCAAAGGTGGAGTGAAGTTCTTACTAGTGGCCATAGACTACTTCACCAAGTGGCCTGAGGTTAAACCACTTGCAAAAATCACGGGCAAACAGGTCATCGACTTTGTTTGGGAAAACATCATTTGTCGTTATGGGTTGCCGGGAGTGCTGGTCACCGATAATGGAAAGCAATTCGCTGAGAAGCCTTTTAGCGTTTGGTGCAAAGAGTTCAAAATAGCTTAGGTTTTCAGCTCAGTTGCATACCTACAATCAAATGGCCAGGTTGAAAGGATGAATCGAAGCATAGTTGAAGGAATCAAAACACGATTGGGAAGGCATGAAAGCAATTGGCTCGAAGAGTTGCCAACCGTTCTATGGGCTATAAGAACAACTGAAAAAACAAGCCACAAAAGAACACCTTACAACTTGGTGTTTGGATCCGAAGCCGTGATTCCAGCTGAAGTAGGAGTTGTAACTCAAAGAACAGTCAACATGGATCCCGAAACAAACAGCAAAGAGACCATGTTGAACTTACAACTCCTAGAGGAAACACGAGACCAAGCTGCAATTCAAGAAGCCAAATACAAACAAATGATGGAAGCTTACTACAACAAAAGAGTTAAGCTTGAACGCTTGAAGCCAGGAGACCTGGTGCTTAGAAACAATGAGGCTAGTAAAAAAAGAACCAAGGAAAGCTTGGCCCTAAATGGGAAGGGCCATATACAATCCTTGAAGCACATAAGGGCGGATCCTATAAGCTAGCCGACACAAAGGGTAAAAAGCTTCCTAGACATTGGAATGGAAAGATCCTTAGGAGGTTCCATGTCTGATCAAGAACGATTGGTTTGTATTTCACAAGTTGTATTTCAAGAGTTGTCCTATGCTCACTTTTGTAAAACAATACCTCATGAATGAATGATGATGTTTTATCAAATTTGTCTTTCTATCCTAAAATCAGGTTGAGAACCTAGCAATAAACTCCATGGCAAGGGCCATGTAAGGGGATGAGCTCCCAGGCCATATCTCTCAATAGGTTCAAGGGTTGAATGAACCTATATAAGGGGTGAGTTCCTAAATCCACACAACTCCATGAGACTTAGAAAATTATCAAAAATAAAGATGTCTCATAGACGGGTCTGAACAGCCCACATCAAATCGTTCCTTAAGCTTTGAAAAAAGCTTACGAAATAAAAATACACTAAGTAGTGATATAAAGGATAGACGACATGTGCCCTTTGCCTAATGAAATCTTGAAGCTAAAGTGACTACAACACTAAAACTTCTTAAGAAAAATTAGGTAAACAGGCACATCAAACAAACAAAGACAACACCATAAATAATGACTTAAGAGGCAACAAAACAACAAAAACTAAGATAGGATACAACCCAATCTCAAAAATACAAACCAAGGCGTCAAGTCACAAAAATAAAGTAGTAACCGGAAGCCTTGAAGGCTTCAAGGTACAAAATTTCAACAAACAACCAGAAGCCTTGAAGGCTTGAAGCCAAGCAAGCTGCCTTAAAAAACAGGCACCAACACAAGAAATCACAACACAAGGAAAGTAGTAGGAACTTAGTAACATAAGAAAAGAAGCCTTAAAAGGCTTCCAAACATCCAAACAAGATAAAACAAACCTTAACTGTTTGTAAACCTAAGAATTGTTCAAATGGCCACCAAGGCCAAACCACAACCACAAAACAGAAACCTTAGTTTTCTGCAAAACCTAAAATTGTTCAAGGTAACATACAAACTATTAAATTGTTTAGTGGTGCTAAGAAAGCTACGAATTTTGTTCAAGCATTAGAGGCAGGCTTAGAAGCCCCAGAAACATTACCTTTAGCCTTCTTGGTCTTCTTCACTTCTTAGCCTTCGAACCACCATCACCACCAACTGCTGAACCTTCTAAGCTTGCATCCTTGGAAGCATCAGGTTCTCCCGAAAAGATCTCCTCACTGTCTCCTGAATAAGAACGCTTCCTTGAAAGGGAACCAAGCAATTCAGCACAAACTTTTTCATTAAGACCATCCGGCTTCAGCTCCTGCAAGACAGAAAGAGGCTTACCAAAATAAGCTGCAACCTAACTTACATACGGATAAGTCAGCCTCTCCATCTGCTGAACGGAACCTTTAAAGACCTCAGAAGCTTCAGGGCGATACAACAAAGGCTGACCAGATTCATGAAGTTTGTAACCAGCAATAAGGCCTTGATATTTCCCCAAATTTAGCAGCTTGGTGTAGACTTCTCCAAGAGCAGAATTTAATTCCTTGGAGTGAAGAAGATAGGTAACAACTTGATGAAAACCTTGCTCAATGAGCCACTGGTTATCACTAGTAGCTTGAGTAACCAAAGCCTTCAAACCTTACTTCTCTTCTTCGAAAGCCCTTTGCTGAACATCTAAGGCTTCCCTGTCAGCCTTTAGCTTCAATCGATCAGCTTTAAAACTCTTTTTGAGATCGTTCATCTCAATTTCATGTCTCCTTGTCAACTCCCCAACCTTTTTTACCCAAGCTTCCTCTTTCTTGGAGAACCCTTCAACCTCTTTTTTCATGGCAGCCATAGAGGCTTTCATCTTGTCCTTCTTCTTGGAAGCTTCTTCATACTCCTGCATACCCTTTGTGAAACGGGTAACACATTCAGCCAGCAGGGCTGAAAGGTTGCAGGAGCTCAGCATGAATCTTGAAATAAAGTGATCAGCTTCCATTTCAGAGATGGCACTCCGAACACAAGGAGGAGCAAAGTGGGCCAACACCTCAGCACAAACAGCCGGATCCTTGAAGCTATCTCCAACTTTCACATCCCAGTTGGGAACATAAACCTCTTCAGCCTCTGGACCCTCCAAGCTCTCAACACTTTTGCCCAATGAAACCTGAATGGTAGGAGTGCTACCTTTCTTGACCAACTTCTTCTTTTTCCCAGAAACCACTAGTTCTTTTTCCTTACCCTTTCCCACTTCAACCTCAAGAACCTGTTCCGCACTCTATGTCATCGCCAATATTAACGGCCTCTGACTCAGAGGGTTGATCAGCACCTTTCAAGCGACGGTTTGAACGACGAACAACCTTGGGAACAACAGCCTTCTTAAAACCCTTCACATCAGGCACACCAACGTAACCTGAACCCTCGAACCTCTGTTCAGAACTCCTAACCACAGCATTTTCACCGGGCGTAGCCGGGACATCCCTAAATGCAACATCTGATGTATCGTTACTCTTGATGAAATCCAAGGCAGACATGACTGAAAGAAATTATAAAGCAAAAACACATAAGCTACTAAATCAAGAGGCCATTAAAAGGTAAAACAAGGAAAATGCATACCCTGGCCATTCCTCATCAGAACCGGATCCCGATTAGCCTTTTCCCATAATTTGCTAACACCCAATAGCACTAGCAAATGCTCGGGAAAAGGTCGAACCCTTGAAGGGCATTCCCGAATGGCTCCAAGAAAAACTTCATTCAAGTCAGACTCAGAAGGTTCCGGTTCATTGAGAATGGCATCAGGTTGCCTCCAAACCATTTTGAACGGAACAATCTAATCCGAGACCCAAAAGAACCGGTCCTTCCAGGTACCAAGTGTGGTAACCATAGACGAAACCAAGCAGACATCGACTTTAGACGTCTCAAACGTAAAACCAGTCACCATTCTTGGCCAACCGAAAAAAAAAACGATGAAACGATAAAAGGGTTGGATCATACCCAGAAGCCCGACACAGAACTTCAAAATGTAAAACCCTAGCCAGTCCCTGAGGGTGAATCTGGCCGAAGAATACGCGGTAATACTCCAAGACATTCAAAACAAAGTTCAAAAATGGGTGACGAAGGTTCTAAAACTCAAAATGGCGACAATAGAGAGCAATGGAACCAGAGGGACATTTATCGATTTTTTTTTTTAAGACAATGGGTATATCCTCGGGTTTTTATGCATCTTTTATATTTATGTTTTTGGTTTCCAACTCATAAATTAGCTATATAATATAAAAAGCAAATTACAAATCATGGGTTGGTAGACGGGCAACAAGCTGCGCCGCCACCTCCTTTTGAATTGCAAATCCTACTTGGCTAAACACATAACTATGGCTTAACTATCGATTGAAACGTCACAAGCCGGTGCAACCGGTTTAAACTTCTTCCCAATCCCCCATTCCATACAAAACAAATCGACTTCCTCTTGATTTAATCGAGAAAATGACTTCGCTAAATCTTTACGAGCACCCATGATATAAGAAAATAACCACAAAAAACAAATCGGAACTAACCTGGGCAAAGTAAAGGAGGATATGGAAGGAAACTTGAGAGAAAATAGAGGAAGATTGTTGATTATCTTGATAAGTAAACGAAAAATAAAACCAATAGAGGTTATGATTACACGGCAGTTAACCTGCCTTCTGCAAAAACCGCCGTCAGTCACATCAACAGTCTTGTCAAAACTCAAATTTCAAAAAACTCAACTGAAATGAACCCTTCAAACCTTCAAGCCTTGAAGCCTTTAAGCAATACAAATAAATGTGTGAAAGTCAGAAGTCTTTGAGCTCATTTCCCAAACACCTCTGACTTGGGGGGCTGATGACGGGGGTAGCCCAAGACTAAATAAAATGACTTAGACACATGAACGCTTAAAAGGTTAAAGGGTTAAGAGGTTCAAATCCCGCGAACTCGGGTGAGCAGCAAAAAGGATGTGAACAGTAAAACATCACTTCACTGATTGCTTGCCCAGCCTCTCACAGCCGTAAAAGGGAACACGTGCACAGAGTATAGTCTTTTATCCGCAGGTCCAAACGCTTCAACCCCTAAAAGGGTAAGTCCCTCACTGCAAGCATGTTTCACTAGTCAATGGTTTCTTCTTTGGGCGATGTCCTTCCCTATAAAATGACACTTCATTTAATGCTAAGGGACATTCCGATCAGCTCTGATTCCATTGGGATCACTGGTCTTTTCTCTCGAGTACTTGTTCCATGCAAGTCTCTCTTCTTCACATTCAACACACACCTTTCCATTGCTCCTACATCCGAAGCTGAACACATATCAGTGGAGGATCTCGAGCAAACTACAAAACTTAACTAGTGAACCTCTCTCCACGTCTTGCAAACGTGGGGGGACCCCACGACCTGCGTTAGGCAAACCGAAACCCTCCAACCCTTTTGCCTAACCAGCCCAGCTACTACCATCGGTCTAGTATTTGTTGCATCAACACTAGGCAAATTTGCCTATGGAGATAGATATGATCGGGTGGTTCTGCTGGTGACACGATGATACTTAAATGGTCCATCAGTTATCCAAATTTGCCGTTAAAAAATAAGCGTATAAAGAGCAAGATCCATGTGCCGATGAACCACTAAAGTGTAACTATAGGGACTTTGGAATGCCTTTCAAAGTTTTAGGGGAATATATATTTAGCCAAACTATGTTGTTTTTACATTCTTCCTTATATGATATTCGATCATTCTTTGAACTTGTGTTGTTCTGTGACCTTAAGCATCTTTTGTGAAGCTAAACTTAGAGTTGTTTTTTTTCATTTTTATATGATATTTTGTGGCAAGGTATATATACATAGGGTTGATTTAGTAAACTCTTTTATGATTCTTGTTTGTTGTTAAATTTTATTAGATCTTTGGATAGTCAACTCTCATATCATCAACTCATGGTCAATTTTGGATGAACATATCTTGCTTTCTGATCGGTAGCTTGGTATGATTCATAACCTCTTGGATGGTTAATTTTCGATTCTCACTATTGGAAGGAATCAGTGATCTTTTAGACTAATGATCGTCTAGAGTGACAAATGAAAACAAATTGATGTGTAGAAGAGACATTTTTTTTTCAGAGCTTGGGACTCGGAAGGTATGGTATAATCATAACACGCATTAAATACGTGTCTTCACACTACAGGGGTGGTAACGTGTGTGTATGCGAAAACACGCACTAGATTCTCAAAAAAGTTAAAGGACCATGCCATGGTCCGAAACAACCGTTTGTCACAATTGGGCATATAGTGAGGCATTCCATGTCATCACAATGACTAAACTAAATGGTGACTATTATATTCACCAAATCTTCATCCACCCTACATTTTATACCTAACTACACTCTGTACATTTTTGTCTGGTTACTTTCATGCTTGAGTTTGGTCATGAGAACTGGTCGTCATGGCAAAGCTAACGATTTTGTTTCGTTTTTATGTTCAACATACATGCCTTTCAGACATTCAAAACAAGTGAAACTTTGAATCAAGTGTTAGGCTGTCTTAAAGGTGATTTTAACTAAATACTAAAAATACGAAATGAAAAGTCTTTGTATGTAAAATTTGATATGTCAAATAAGCTTAAAAGACTTATAAGTGATCTGAATATGGGTCGGTTAGTGTGTGTCTGTATCAAAGCTCATATGCAGCCTTGTGATTCGGCTTTGAGAAAAGGAAAATGGAGTATTAAACCTCCTTTCCATAGTTCATCCAACTTAGGGTGTCTTTGGTTTGCCAAATTTTTACGAAAAAATGGAATTTGTGAATTAACTTTTAGCATATAACTTGGGATTCAACATCTAGCGCTATAGAAGGTCTTTTGTAGCAACGGTATAAGAGTAGGTTGAAAGCATTGCTAAAATGTCGACCATAAGACCATCCGTAGTGGGGCGTGATTTTAAAAAAAAATTGAAAAAAAAACGCCCCAAAACGCCCCTCCCCCCACTACACCCGGCGTTAGCCGGCGTTATTTTTCAAAAAAAAGCATGTGGGCGTTTAAATTAAAACGCTGAATTGCTTCTGAACAAATGAGACCCACCAATCAATTAACCCACATGCTTTGACGCACCACATGCTGAATTGCTTTCGTGTGCTTTTTTTTTTCATTAAAAATAATATGGGGGTTATTGGAATAATGGCCCACTACACCACTTTATGCTATAATGCCCCATGCTGACTGGGATGACACGTGTCGGATAATGCCCCATGGTGGGGGCATTATATTTCTTCACCACTACACATGGCACTACTAGAAAAAAACCCTTCAATGACACGCATTGCGCGTCATTAAAGGGTAGATATGACACACAAAAGAGTGTCAAGGAAGCCCCTGTCATTAATTGAAAATGACATGCATTTGTGTGTCATCCATTTATGACACACCTTAATGACACGCTTTAATGACACACCTTTATGACACGCTTTAATGACACACTTTAATGACACGTTTTAATGACACAGTCTAATGACACACCTTTACGACACGCTTTAATGACATACCTTAATGACATGCATTTATGACACGCGTTGATGACACATTTTAATGACACACCTTAATGACACGCTTTAATGACACACCTTTATGACACGCTTTAATGACACACTTTAATGACACGTTTTAATGACACAGTCTAATGCCACACCTTTACGACACGCTTTAATGACATACTTTAATGACATGCATTTATGACACGCGTTGATGACACATTTTAATGACACGCGTTTATGACACTTTAATGACAACATTTATGACACACATTGCGAGTCACGATTTTCATTTTTTAATTTTTTTTAGAATTTCGAATTTTCTCTAAAGAACCAAAACAATATATAAATCTATTTAATGACAAAATACACAAAAACCAAAACAATTCATTTCATAGTCATACGTCAAATATAATTCAAATATCTTAAGTTAACAAAAAGTATTATTTGGCGTACATACTTCAACATCTAAAATAGTCACTTGAAAACAAATGTTGCCCCATAACTCGAACACCCTTCACGTATTCCATCAATATCCTCATCTGTGTATACCACTTTGCCTTCCCCAACCTGAGAAAAATATTAAAGAACCTAAATACATACACTTTGATATGAAAAACAATTAACGACAAACAAAATTATAGAGCCTAAATACATGCACTTTGATATGATAAACAAAGATGATATCCACACAATTATCTTCTCATTCCATGCGGTTATTTAGTTATATTTTCACCCAGTTTCTTTTATATGCAAATAAAACAAACAAATCTCATCAAAATCCTCAAAATTATAAACTAAAGAGTATACTGCAATTTTGGTCCCTGAGGTTTGGGCAGTTTTGTCACTTTAGTCCAAATCTCAAATCTCAAATCTTTTGCATCTGGGTCCCTATGATTTCATTTTTTTGCCATTTTAGTCTAGACATGCTCAAATAAACCGGTTTTTTAACCGTAACCGGTTAATAAAATGAGATTGCTGAATGTTCCCTAGACTTATACTGCTGATGATATTCGTCCTCTGTTTCAGAAATATGGCACCGTTGTTGATATTGAGGTTTGCTATTTTAAATATCTTTTTGTTAGGGTTTTTTTTATTATTGTTTCGTTTATTGGTTGAGGATTCGAATTGGCATGATGAAGGCAGTGTATGAGGTCAAATTACATTTGTTTTATAAGTCTGTTGTTATACTACTTAGTTTATTAGAACTTATAAATAGAGATGAGCAACTTGTGATTTATGAATTAAGGAGCATTTTGAAATTTCATAGATATTGGTGGTATATTTTTTGTACACAATGAAGGTGTTTATTGGACATTGGTGGTGAGGTAAGGGTGAGTTTGTTATATTGTTAAAATAATGACATGATACACAAGACTCAGGGTTGGACTTTAAATCGACCATTTTTATTCTTTCTATTGCAAGGGCATATAAATTTGGTACGATATGAGGGATTTCTGAATACTTGTCCCCACATTTGTTTATAATTCTGTTTTATTGGATTGTTTTTTGTTTTGTTATTCAAGTATTTTGACAAGAATGCAGGCTCGGGTTAGTTTTGGATTCAATCGCAAATGTGTAGCTAAATGGGCCATGTTCAGGCAGGTCAAGGTAGGTTTTGTTCATCACATTGTTAATTTTTGTTGTTGCTTTTATGTCAAATCCATTACAGATTTACGCTTTCACTTTCCGCTTTTTCTTTAGGGAACGTTTTCCTTCAAGGAAAATTATGAACCTTGATCCATTCCAGAAAGAGAGCTAGGTCGTGGTGTTTTTGGCTGTTCCGATAAAGCTATTCTGATTTGATGTTAAGCTGTTCCGATAAAGTAAGGAATACGATCTTATTAATGTAAGTAGTCTGTTTATATCACATACTATTGGAAAAAAAAATAGTGAAAATGATAGTTTAACGTAAGTTATTTAAAAACTTGATTGGTTGGTTGGTTGTCAGTGGCGGACATACCAATATATAAACAAGGGGTAGCCTCCGCTACCCCTTAAATGCTCGTCAATACTGTAAAAAAAGTTTTTTTGATGTTTTTTTTATTTCGTTGTCCCTTTAGAATATATTGTTTTTGAAACGTTGCCCCTATAATTATTTTCTAGATTCGCCATTGTTGGTTGCTTATTTTTTTTTTCAGCTTGGGGAATGTCTTGAAGCAAAAGATGAGTCAGAGATGTTTAAAGAACTTAGTTTTGAGGAGGTGATGGAGGGTATTAAATCTCGTGCTCAGATGGCTGACCATGTGGAAGCTGCTTTCGCTTTGGGTTCTGGTTCCAGTTCTGGTCATACAAAAGAAGAAAAGTTTGGTGCAACATGATGAAGAAGCTAAAGATAAAGATGAATCAGAAGGCGAAAAGCTGCAGCAGAGTTAAGAGGATGATGTAGGAGACGCAGAAGACAAAGGTGAATCAAACGGCAAAAAGAAGCAGCGCTATGGGGAGGAAGTTAAAGAAGCTGTTTCTAGTGAGCCCAAAGGATCTGTTAAGGAGATTGATTAAGGGTGGACGTTGCTCTCAAGTTACTGATTGGTCTACACTCTGGTGCCAAAAAAATTCTTGCTATAGTTTTGTGAAATAAAATACAAACCAGACATCTCTAAATGCAATACCATAGATTCGTTACAGTACATGACTTTGAAGCCTTTGTAATTTTACATGCTTGGGGTTATTTTTTTTTGTTTTTTTTTTTTTTTGTATATTTTATTTTTAGGTATACAAATTTGTGTATATTGGGAATTTTTATTGAAATTACCAAAAAATCAAACCAAAAAGAAAAATTAGCTAAAGACCAAAAGATGAGGTTCTAGAACCACATCTTTTGAACATGTTGGTTGTCAAGATTAAGACCAAAAGATGCGGGTCTTGAACCGCATCTATTGGACCCGCATCTTTTGCCTATGCCATAAGATGCGGGTGTATAACCGCATCTTATAGGCAATTTAACCGCATCATTTGATCACTTTTGTACTAGTGTGATTTCATTTAGATATAATTAATCATTTGAGTTCATTCAAGATCTGAAAGAACAATTGTTTGATTTCATTTTGAGAGTGAATAACAGCAGTGGTGGTATGGGCTCTTGGGTAATCAGTGTTCACTGATTGTGAGGGAACAAAAACATTAAAAGAAATTAGTTGCTCAAGCTATTGGTGAGACTAGTAGTGTTACTCGGAAGAGATTGGCGAGATCGACAACTTTGAACACAAGGTCTGCAATGGTGTTTGAAAAAACATGAATTAAAGGGGAGAGACAAGCGACGGCGATTTGAAGAAGAGAGCCGCTGGGATCAAAACAGTCAATGACATGTGGGATCAAAACGGTCAAGCGACGGCGATTTGAAGAAGAGAGCGGCTTTGAACACAAGGTCTGCAATGGTATTTGAACTGACATGTTGGATCAAAACAGTCAAGCGATGGCGATTTGAAGAAGAGGGCCGCTTTGAACACAAGGTCTGCAATGGTGTTTGAACACAAGGTCTGCAAAGGTGTCTGAATCAAACGGTCAATGACATGTGGGATCAAAAGTTCAGCAGATGAAGTTGAAGTTAAAGGACGATGCGTACCTCGGCTTCAGGTATTCTGATTGATTGACACGTTTGCAACGTAACGAGAAGAGTTGTAGATTAAGAAAGACTAATTTATCTTATCTATGATGGCTGGGATTAAAGCGATCAACGTTCACATTACACGAGGAGGAGATCATAATGGCTCGATATATTTTTTAGATTCATGGCATTATTTAGTAAATCTGCATTGAAGGTGTAACAATATTTTTAGACTTTTTGATCTACTCCTGATGTTTTTTTCGCTACATCCTATTATGTTGTCAAACCGAGAACGAATTGGTTTAGCGTGCCGCAATGCGCGCGGGGTGCACAACTAGTTTCATTGGTTGCCTATATGTCCAGGTTTATGATCTACAACACTATTTGGTTCTAGCCAGTCAAGTTATTCTACTAATATGCGAGATATGGTTAAATGAAATTCGATTCTTCAATTTTTTATATAATCTGTATTATTTATTGGTACAGATAAGCCAACACCGTCGCCATCTACTTTTAGATAAGTTCAAGGGCTTGATATGTCTAGAGATAAACAAGATTTACCAGAATTGCGTACAAAAATGGCGATTTTGGCCGCATAACTACAAAGAGAAATGTTGAGAGACTGGACTACAAAGCACTGCATGATGTGAGTTTTCACCTCTTAAATTTGGTTGGGTTGGGTTGGGTTGTATTTGATCTTAAATAGGCCAATTTAAAAGATTAGCTCAAATGTATCGAGTAAAAAAACGAAAAAAAGATGCCAATGAGACATCATCAGGGTGAGAGGGTGATGATTTAGTTTTAGAGAGAATTACGGGAAGTGGGTGTGGGAGTTAATAGAAAAGATTGAATTGAAGTTGTAAATTGATGAATTTTTTTTTTATTTCAAAGGGGCGGGAATTATAAAAAGGGGGTGTTCTTTGGGCAGGATGTCAATGGGTCGGGTTCGGGTCAGGTATTGGTAATCCCATATTCATACCCGGTTATAAAATCGTGTTTCATACCCGACCCAATACCTGTGGGGCATTTGTCGGGTAATTACCCTTCGGGCATCGGGTATACCCATTAGTTTGGTTAAAGATATACGTTAAGATTTCCAAATCCATTTTTACTATTATAATTATTATATAATTTTATTTATACAACAACTATTATAAATTAAAAATGTATATTACATACATATAAGTTTTATTATAAATTAATAAAACTGATGTTTCAGGTTTCACCGGGTCGGGTTTCTCGGGTATCGGGTTTAAATTGATGTGGGCAACTCTTGTAAAGGCTATTAAATTTGAAATTTTGACTCCCTGTGAAGTAAAACCTGGATTTATTCCATCTGTATATTAGAGTAATCTACCGGTGCACGAATGGTTAGATCTTGAATAACACATAATAAAAAGTTTCTTATTAGAAATCGTGTTAGAGATTTAAAACAAAAAATCCTTAACTGGCTGACGAGTTGACCTGCTACAAACTGGATGAACAAACCACAAAAGCGAGTCAATCAATATGAGATCAGAAATTTGTATTTGGTTCGAGTACATTAGTTCAATAAGAAACGGTCCTGTGTTCTCGAGCTTGTATTTCCTCTGATACGTCCTACAACCTACGATCACAAGTACAAAGAAAACCAAATTTTGTTCGAGCACATTAGTTCACAAACTGACATAAATGAGTTATATTGTGTAAGTGCAGTTCCTGCAGGGTAACTGTTGCTTATCAGTTCTGGTCAACCAAAGAAGAAGTCCAAGTTAAAGTCAACGATAATGAAGAATTCAAGACCACATGAAGACCATGCACTGATCAAGGGGGAGTTTGTTAATGCACTTTGGGTGAAAAGTGCATGCCTTCCAATTGTTAGGGTCTTTATTGTACATGTCTTGAAACTTAGTCCAAGGTTTATCCTTGGACAATTTGTCCAAGTTTATGTCTAGGACTTTTGTCAGGGGTTTGTGTTTAGGCAAAAGTCAGGGTTTTTGTGTAGATTATTTTGTCCGGGTTTTAGTCCCTAGTCTATATATATGTGTTGTATAGGATTAGGGCAGGAAACCCATCCACGAAGAAGCTTTGTGCACCTCTCCTAACTTCTTGTTCCTCCTTGTGTGCACATCCTAGAGAGAGAGAGACTATGTGTTAGTGAGAGAAAGCTAGGGTTTAGATCTTTGTGATCTAAACCAGCTTGTAGATGATGTATACTCTTTTGGTATGTAATCTGTGATGACTGATTCATTAATAAAGAGATTCATCTTCTACATATTTCTATCTTGTTCATATTTTGTTCTTCATGTCTTGAATCAAGTGCAATGTTTGATGTTCGTCATCGATCCGGTGCTTTCACAGTGGTATCAGAGAATGGTTACCGATTCGGAATGGTCTAACCGCCTTCCGAATCACCATTGCTCTTGATTTGATGTTTGTTTCCGCCAAACATCTTGAAGACGTGAAGATTCTGCATAAAACATGAAGAAAATGAAGTTGTTCGTCAGTTGTGATGGTTTTTCTTATTGCAGTTCTAGGGTTTTGATCCAAAAAGGATTGTCTGAGTTTAAAACTTTGTGTTTGTGTTTCCGGTGTATTGGTGAACCAGTGTGAAGTCACACTGGGGAGATAGTTCGGAGATTGGTTACCGAAGCTTGTCCGAGTTTTACACTTCATTACTTCATTACTTGGTCCGAGTTTGACTTGTTATTTGAAGTTCCGAGTTTTACCAACGATGTGGTTCAGTTCCGAGGTTTGACTTTGAATCTCACCTTCAAGTCCGATTTTTGTTTTCCAAATTTTAAGCAGTCCGAGTGTTAACAACTCTTCTACGGTCTGATGTTCACAGCTCTTTCAGTCCGACCTTTCAGTTCCAAATTGCTCTGAGTCTTAATCTCTCAAGTCCGAGTTTTAAACTCCGAGTTTTAAAACTTTCAAAAGGTCAGAGTTTTAGAACCTTCAAAAGGTCAGAGTTTTGGAACTCCAAAAGATCAGAGTTTTAGAACCTCCAAAAGATCAGTGTTTTGCAACCTCCAAAAGGTCAGAGTTTTGGAACCTCTAAAAGGTCCGAGTTTTGAGTACAGTTCAGTGTCCGAGTTTTTATTTCAGTTCAGTTCCGAGTTTTGGTTCATTCCGAGTTTTCTTTTCCACTTGTTCCGAATTTAGTAAAGTTCTTAGAGTTTAGTTATATATTCAGAGTTTAGAAAATCAAAGGTTTTGATCCGAGTTTTATTTTAAAATTCGTCCGAGTCCACTGATGAAGTCCGAAGCTTAGTCAAAGATTCCAAGCTTACAAGAGTGCAGAATTTAGTTCCGAGTTTGGTTCTGAATTTAGTTCAGAGTTTAGTTCCTAGTTCGGAATTTCAATTTTTCTTCAGAGTATAGTTTTCTTCAGAGTTTAGTTTTGTCCATCTATCTATTTCTGAGTTTGCTAAAAGAGTATAGTCAGAGTTTTTATACTTTCAGTCTTTCAGTTCTTCAGAGTTTATTTCAAACATAATCCTAGTTTCTCTTTGATCCATCCAAGTTTGATTCCTAAAAACTTTCAGAGTTTGTGTTATAGTAAAATTTTTAGGAATTCTTGTTTTTTGAAAACTATCCGAGTTTAATGTTGTTCAGGACATCCAAGTTTCTTTCAAAATTCTTAAAGAAGATCCGAGTTTAGATTTTATTATTTGTAATCGAGTTTATCACTTCATCTGGTCTGAGTTTACTCAGGAATTTGTTTGTTTGTTTCTGTAACCTTAGTGTTCCGGGTTTCTATGTGTCTCTGGAGGTTTGAAACAAGTAGTTCGATTGTTCTGAGATTAGTCTTTCGGATAGCAGTCCCCGGGTTTCTTCAGAGTTTCCTTTATTTCCTTGCTTGTTTGGAATTCCTTTGTATTCTAAGTACTGCTCAATGATTTGATCCGAGGTTTCAAGAGCTTTCGGGTTTTACGGGTTCCGAATTTGCTAAGAACTCCAGGTTACCTGGGGTACCAGATTTTTAGCAAAATTTAGAAGTTTGTGTTGTTCGAAAGTTTCGAGTTGTGCATGTTCCGAGTTTTTCTAGTTATTCGGGTTACCTGGGGTACCGGATAATTAACTAAGAGTCAGAATTATGTGTAGTTTGGAAACTTGAAATCAGTTTCAGATTATTGAAAAGTTCTAGGTACTTATGTTGTCCGGATCAAGTGAGGAGGTGAAGATAATCAGACTTGGTTGAACTTTTGTATAGTTTACAAAGAAAAAGGGGGAGTAAAAATTTTGAAATTCCTATTTTCTTTGTAAATCAAAAGCTCGTGGTGCTACATCGAAACAAGTTCATGTTTACTATCTTTGAGATTAACTTAGTGTTAATCTTACCGGTGGCGAAGTGTTTAAAACATGAAGCAAGTTAGAGCTCGTGTATGAGTAAGTTTTGTCGAGTTTGTTCAAGGTTTAATCAAGTGTTGATGTGATGAAGCAAATTGTTCGTTTGGCAACTAGTTGAAGGTCAAGACTTGATCATATGCCGGTTAGAGTAGGGAAGATTAGTCTTCTTGGTACCTCTTCCGAGTTGGTGACTGATCGGATTCTCGAAATAGGGGTTCTTACATTGAGGGGGAGATCAGAGACGAAAGTCATCGGGTAATTGGTGGATTCGTGAAGATACGAGATTGGATCATGAAGATTCGAGATGAAATGATTTCAGACACTCGGTTGAAGACTCTGATCAAGATGATGGATGTACTTTTACAAAGTTCAGTTTGTTATTAACTTATCGAACTGAGCTTTATGTCTTTGCGAAATTTGAAGTGTTCAAGGCTGGGCATTGGAAATCCAATGTTTCTTTCTACTAGTGGTTAGGTTTGAAGATTAATGTATCGAGCGATATTCTTACATGTGGTTGTAGGTCAGTTCGCGTTAACTTGATTCAGGAGTAGATTGAGGGGGAGGATCACAGTGTTTGATGTTGGATTCTTCGGGTTTCACAAAGCAGCCATTTAAGTGATCGTCAGCAAGTCTTTGATTAGAAGGGTTGAAGATCACAGTGCTCTACCAGAAAGATCAAGTCTCAGCCAAAGTTGAAAGCTGACATGATATCTTCAGTTAAGGGGGAGCCTGTAAGCGCAGTATTCGATGATTGAAGATTATCGATGCCACACAAAACTGATGCAACAGTTAAGGGGGAGACTGTAAGTGCAGTTCCTGCAGGGTAACTGTCGCTTATCAGTTCTGGTCAACCAAAGAAGAAGTCCAAGTTAAAGTCAACGATAATGAAGAATTCAAGACCACATGAAAACCATGCACTGATCAAGGGGGAGTTTGTTAATGCACTTTGGGTGAAAAGTGCATGCCTTCCAATTGTTAGGGTCTTTATTGTACATGTCTTGAAACTTAGTCCAAGGTTTATCCTTGGACAATTTGTCCAAGTTTATGTCTAGGACTTTTGTCAGGGGTTTGTGTTTAGGCAAAAGTCAGGGTTTTTGTGTAGATTATTTTGTCCGGGTTTTAGTCCCTAGTCTATATATGTGTGTTGTATAGGATTAGGGCAGGAAACCCATCCACAAAGAAGCTTTGTGCACCTCTCCTAACTTCTTGTTCCTCCTGGTGTGCACATCCTAGAGAGAGAGAGACTATGTGTTAGTGAGAGAAAGCTAGGGTTTAGATCTTTGTGATCTAAACCAGCTTGTAGATGATGTATACTCTTTTGGTATGTAATCTGTGATGACTGATTCGTTAATAAAGAGATTCATCTTCTACATATTTCTATCTTGTTCATATTTTGTTCTTCATGTCTTGAATCAAGTGCAATGTTTGATGTTCGTCATCGATCCGGTGCTTTCACATATTGCCATTCAAATAGTATAACAATAAAAACCCAAGTACAAAGAAAACCAAACTTTGTAAAAATAGGTTACTGTTTTGAGTAATTGCTTATTCAAACTGGTTGGATCGAGGTAGGGTATTTTAAATATAGGTCGAGTATATTAAAACCTAGCCAAGTGTGAGTACTCTTTTTTGTGAACATTAAAACCCATCCAAACACACATTCCTATTTCCGACATAGAAAACACACATTCCTAGCTATTTCTATTTCCAACATAGAAATCACATATGCACATAAAAATTTACAGAGGCACATGATTGAATCGATCTTTTCCGTACGATGTTCGTAAGCTACTCTCCTATGGGCCTAATTAGACCTGGCAAACGGGTTGGGTCGGGTCGGGTCATGGGTCATGGGTCAAAATGGGTTCGGGTTGAAACGGGTTCGGGTCAAAACAGGTCAATTAGAAAAAGGGTTGTTTTGGTTCGGGTCGAAACGGGTTCAGGTCAAAACGGGTTCGGGTTGGAACGGGTTCGGTTTGAAACGGGTTCGGGTCAGAACAGGTTTCGGGTCGGGTCGGGTTTGTTAAAAAAATGTTTTTTTTAAAAGTGACTGTACATCAAGGGGCAATTTTGTCGGGTTTCGACACGAACCGTATCGTTTGAGATTTTCGATTTGAACAGGTGATTGACGGTTAACATTGTGATAATTTTGAACAAATTCGATAGGTGTTTGATGAGATTTGTTTTGATTTGATTTGATTTGATGCGCAAGTGATAACAACTATAACAGTTAACAGAAAACAAAATCAGTTGAATGTTTTGAATGGATAAAATGACATTTAGTGATCATATTGTTCAGTGATTTGTCAAACAGTTAATACAAAAGTTCTGTTCGAATACTGTTAAAAGATTTGAGTTTCGGATTGATTTAGAGGAATTTTTGATTTTTGATTGATTTCGAACTGATCCGACTGATTTAGTTGTGATTACAGTTTGTTTCGGATCATTTCGAAGTTATACAAACTGTTTTTGTGATTGATTTTCGGTCAAGTTTCGATTGCAGTTTAGAGTTTTGATTGAAAATTTTGGATTAACCCGGTCAATTTCAGTTGATTTCTGATAGAATCAGTGTTTTTTAGTTTGATTGTTCAAGATCTGAGATATTCTAAATCATTCTCATAATCGAAATTTGATCATTGTAGAACTGATCTGTATAGGAACCCGAATCAATCGAAATTTGTGTTGATTATAGATATTTCAGAATTGTTATCGATCAGATTTGTTGATTTTGTTCGTAGAAGTTGATTGTGAATCAGCTTTGTTGAATTGAAATAGAAATCTGAGTTGCAGAAAATTTGAAGTTAAACGTGCAGGTCGTGTAGTGTTTTGTTGCTGAAGGTAGAAATAGAAGAAGATGAGCTGGAATGGGATGTGAAACTTAGTGTTAATTAATAAAACGATACGGTTGGCGTTGAAACGGTTCGTGTCGAAACGGTACGCGTCGAAACAGTATGCGTCGAAACAGTTCGCGTCGAAACGGTACGCGTCAAAACGGTTCGCGTCGAAACGGTACGCGTCGAAACGGTACGCATCAAAACGGTACGGGTCGAAACGGTACGGGTCGAAACCCATTCCGATCCGAAACCTGCGCCATTTCTTTAAGACACCAACCCACATTGACCCATTTCTTGAATGTTGTCAACCCGCTTTGACCCGAAAATAACAAGATAGAATTTCAAGTAACCCATTGTGACCCATTTAGGTAAAATCTTTTACCCAAACCAACCCATATAATTTTAAAAGCAACCCAAACTGATCCACTTGGAAGGCTTTGGGTCAAGATTGCCCCCTCTAGGCCTAATATATTTATTTGTCCTCCTCTGTCAAGTCAAACTATTCTACGGTTTCGTTGGTAGTTAAAAACCACACGAATCTACTCAAATTATCAACATAACCACTGAAATTACAAAGAAATTCGGAATGTAGTATCGTTTTCAGAGTGGCGTTGGAGATTGAGGCGGATGGAGATGGCGGTGCTCCGGCAGAGTGAAGGTGGTGCGGTGGTGCTCCGGGAGAGTAAAGGTGGTGCGGCAGAGTAAAGGCAAAATGGCGGAATTGAACGGAGGCGATTCCATTTGAACGATGGAAGGATAGAGAAATAACTGATAGTTGATGAATCATGGACGGTAGAAAACTAGAAATGGTAGCGACTGCTTGTTCAGATAACTTATCTTATTTTAGGGTAGAAGTTGACTTTCATACAATTTTAAGGTTGAATTCATAGGCTAACAGTTAATAGGCTTATTTAATCAAACACAATTTGGGCCGTATACTAGTAACTTGGATGATTAATTAAACATAGGGCAAAATTTTTTTTTGCTATTTTTATATTAAAAATATTTATATAAAAAGTAAAGTTTATAAACATATATAGGGCAAATTTTTTTTTTGCTATTTTTATATTAAAAATATTTATATAAAAAGTAAAGTTTATATAATAATTAAAAAGTTAGGTGATGATATGGAAAATTCGATATGTAAGGATGTGTGTGTGGTTGTAAGTGAAATTGAGTTTTTAAGGATTTGTAAGCATATGACGTGTCTACTAACCGAGCAGTAAGGGAGCCTAAGGGCGTTGATATAGTCATAATTTAATAATTTATTGAAATGTTTTTGCGGTTTAAAACAATAACAAAAACATTTCAACTTTTAATTTTATTTTAATTTCTTTGACTTAGCGTTTCAACTTTTAATTATTTATTCTAATTTCTTTTACTCCTTTATTCAGGGATACCCTGTCCATTTGATTTGTTAAGGAAGGAAAGGCCCAGATCACTTGAAAAGCCCGTGTTCCAGATTAAGGCCTTTAGCAGCGACTTTTCCTTTGTCGCTGCTGAAAGTGTTGCCACTATAACTTAAATTTCTTGTAGTGATGCATAAATTAACCATGCATATTCAGTTTATCACAACGTGCTCACATAGAATCCCGTTTTTCCACCTCCCAACTCTAAAATTACTTAGAATATACTGGGATTTGAAATGTTTCTAATAGTTTGTCGGGTTTTTCGGGTGAACCCGAAACACCAAAATCATATCCATTGATTAAGTTCAATTGGGTTTGGGTTTCACCCTTCATCTGGTTCAGGTAATTCAGGTATGATAGTTTTTCGGGTCGGGTGGTATTGGGTTCGGGTTTTGGATAAAATGAACCCCCCATAAATTTATAAGATAACACAGAATGATGACACACATATTTCAATATGATTTTTAAACGATGACACACAAATATAGTGTCATAAAAATTATAAGATGACACACAACGATGACACACATATTTCAATATGATTTTTAATGACGGTTAAACGATGACACACAACTGTAGTGTCATAAAAATTATAAGATGACACACAACGATGACACACATATTTTAATGTGTTTTGTTTTTTTTTAAATGACATTTAAACGATGACACACAAATATCGGTGTCATAAAATATTCAGATTTTACCAACGATGTCATTTTTTTTATGATACACGTGTTTATGTGTCATAAGATTAGTGTGTGTCATTGTTCTTGTGTCATTAAAGGTCTTTTTTCAAATAAGCTTAAAAGACTTATAAGTGATCTGAATATGGGTCGGTTAGTGTGTGTCTGTATCAAAGCTCATATGCAGCCTTGTGATTCGGCTTTGAGAAAAGGAAAATGGAGTATTAAACCTCCTTTCCATAGTTCATCCAACTTAGGGTGTCTTTGGTTTGCCAAATTTTTACGAAAAAATGGAATTTGTGAATTAACTTTTAGCATATAACTTGGGATTCAACATCTAGCGCTATAGAAGGTCTTTTGTAGCAACGGTATAAGAGTAGGTTGAAAGCATTGCTAAAATGTCGATCATAAGACCATCCGTAGTGGGGCGTGATTTAAAAAAAAATTGAAAAAAAACGCTCCAAAACGCCCCTCCCCCCACTACACCCGGCGTTAGCCGGCGTTATTTTTCAAAAAAAAGCATGTGGGCGTTTAAATTAAAACGCTGAATTGCTTCTGAACAAATGAGACCCACCAATCAATTAACCCACATGCTCTGACACACCACATGCTGAATTGCTTTCGTGTGTTTTTTTTTTTTTCATTAAAAATAATATGGGGGTTATTGGAATAATGCCCCACTATATCACTTTATGCTATAATGCCCCATGCTGACTGGGATGACACGTATCGGATAATGCCCCATGATGGGGGCATTATATTTCTTCACCACTACACATGGTCTAGGGAGAATTTTCATGCATCCACATTTAATTCCGTAAGAATTTAGTTTTAGTAAATTTTGATTTCTAGCTAGATCATCATTTATGGTTTACTTTTGGTTGAAGACTTATATTTCTCGTTTGTCGATTATGATGGGAGGGGCATAAAAGTTGTACTTATATTCTTAAATTAAATATTATTAATTCGATACCCTCTATGTAAAAGGTAACGATAGATTTACTTAAAACATGTGACATAGTTCATTGATTAAACTGATCTCTCTTCTGATATATTTATTATAAATATTGTATAAAGTATATATTTATTATAAATATATTGATTTAATAAATTACATATAGAGGTAGATATTATTATATACTCATAGTTGGTTCTCATATTACGATTAAAAACGTATTTTAACATCCCCCGATCTTTAGCACGGGTGGCTTCTCATTGTCAAATGTAGTTTGCTTTCTTTCGTGTTCTATTTGTCTCTACACCTTTCAAAACATTTTCAACCAATTTAAAGTCTTTTCATGATCTTGTGTAAATTTTGATCATTATATCAAAAAGTTAGAGATCAGCCCGGCCAATAAATAAATGCTAATAAAGTGAGTGAAATCCTTTTTATTTAGAACGTACACTCACTATTATTATTTAGTGCCCAAAACAAGTAACAAAATTGGGGTGAAAAAAATATACTAAGTAAAAATCATAACATCTCCACATGTAAACTCACATATATAATGAGAGTGGATTTTTAGGTGATGTAAGGTAAAATGGGAATTCATAGATGGATGACATAGTATATAGAGGTGACAAAAGGAGCATATATACTTATACAGTAGTTGCTGCATATGTCTTTGTTGATTCTATACTATCTTAACTTTTCATCTTTTAATATTTTCGTTTTATAAATATAACATTACATTTTAATAACATTTTCAGACAACAATCAAATTTTTATGTGTATATTATATTGTTGTCCATTTTCTCTCTTTACAAAATTATGCCTATAAGTAAAACTAAAACATTTTACCATTTTGTAAATTCTGGTTTATTAAAGACTGGATTAAAAAAAGACATTTAAATCAAAATCAAAATCAAAATCACCAACTTGTTAATAGAAAATAAACATACACCAACTTGTTATTACAAAATAAACATACACCTTTATTACGGAAAATACCATCATGTGCAAAAAGTCTTGTAAGTTCCCCAAAGCTAGTTGTTTATAGGAGGTTGTATTAGTACTAAACTTGTGTGTTAAGCGAATCGCATCCACTCGAAACATTTATCATTGTAAGTCCAAATTCCTCGGCATCATATTTCAGAGATACACTATTGGAGGGTTCAGAAAACTCGACACTAAATGCAAGTGATAATTGGCGTCCTATCGCTTGAACGTGAGCCAAATTGGAAAAAAGAGTAATTTTAACCGACTATTCGAAGAACATAGCCTTTAAATTATTAATTAAAAATATTAGGAATAATATACCCTGACCATATATAGTATTTGCCATCTGCTGCTTGTACCTAAACCCGACCTAACAATTCAATTTGCAAAAAGGCACCAATACAGACTACACTATAGGCTCAGGCTACTTGAACTTTTGTAAGCGATTTTCCTATTGCCATAAAGTTTGTTTATGAATATATCAAAAGATACATACACAAGCGAAACATGGTGTAAGGTCGTAATCATAGTGTTTAACGTTGTAGGACGACTACCTTGGCTGGTTGGGTAATTAACCGGTCAAAATGGGTTATGGTCAAAATAGGAGTGCAGCCCAGGCCGGGTTGTGTTATAGCATGACATTTTTCGCCAATTTTCTAACATTTAATTATAATAACTAAATTATTTGATTAATGAATGCTTTTTTTAATATAGCATAAAAACACACTTTTTTAGTTTTTTTTATATGACTCTTTTGATCTGTTACACATAAACATAACTCAAGCTGACTCACTCATAAGAACACATGACAAAAATGGCACATATACTATATTTTCATATTTGGGTAATAACTCAAGCTGACTCATTCATAAGAATACATGACAAAAATGGCACATATACTATATTTTCATATTTAGATAAGTATATTTAAATAAATTTTAAAACTTGTAGATAAATGATATCTCAGTTTCAATAGACATTTTTTTTGCATATATGGCATATTCGGATGACTTTCTACCCATTTGACCCATATCGTTCTTAGAATTCTTGACCCTTTTGAGATAAAAACGTAACCCAAATCAACCCATTAAGAAATAAACAGGCTGTAATTGTCACATCAGCATATGAATAACTACAAATCTTTCCGGAGCAAAGCACCAAATGCCTAATCCCTTCTTCAAGATCCGAGTTGTCGTTTTGGTCCTTATTAAGTCGTTTAAATCTGGTCCCTTGTTTAACAAAACTAGGGTGACCTTGAACATCATCGAACTCAGATAAATTCGACTTTCAATCTTTGTGACAAAGAAAATTTTTAGGAGACATTACGATAAGCGGCTTACGGAACTCCTTATCCAACTGAAAAACAACAATAAAAATGTGACAACTGGCACAAACCGGTAATTTCCGTACACTATAATTATTGCTTAATGACTGCAATCCTGAGTTAATTGTCAGCAATGGCTGAACACACAAGAAACAAGTAAATTCATGCATGTTGTATACTACAAAATATTTGCTTTATGCATAAACGAGAGCGTTGCGTCAATAGTAAACTCACCGGTAAGACACACTGTGTCAACAGAACTGCAGAAAGCAGTCAGACATCAGAATTGAGGCCTAGGTGTAGGTCCGACGACAAGAATGCATTAAAACCCAAGAATACATACAAGGGTTAATATATATGCAATACGAAAGCAAAAATAAGCACTAAAAAACACCCGAAACGCACTCTAAGTGCAGAATTTATAAAATTCAGCAACAATTCAGCATTTAAGCATATAAATATTATGCAGAAATGTCGTTTTATTATCCAGAATATTTCCCTAAGTGTTGGGAATTGAAAGGGTACAAGAAAGGTACTTAAACGACACTAAAAGGTGCAATTTAGCACTTTAACGAATCGGTATATAACCGAACAACCGGACTTTACCCGGAACATGAAAATATTAGTATTTTCACTAATTATATTTTTCTGAGCCAGTTAGGGTCTCTGATTACCCTAACACCCGTCATAACACGCTTTATATTACTAACGGAGTTAAACACTTAGTTAACCTAATTAACTAAACTAAACTCCCTAACTACTAGTTGATTTCGAACCAAGGGACCCCCCCCCCTAACCAAAACCGTCCCTTAGGGGACATGCCATGTACTAATAGATTTGCTAATCAAATCTTGCCTAATATCTACTTGACACAAGATCTAGTGGGTAATACACAAATAAATTGCCTATAAGATCAAAGGGTAGCACATTTGTTCTTACCATCACCAAACACCAACTCAACTCTTCTCTCTTGCCCTCCCCCACCTTCGGCCGAACTACACACACAAACCCATCATACTTTCAAGTTTTGATCTTGCATTTCCATCATCATACAAGTGTTAGAGGTCACGTATAAGGAGTCTTGAAGCAAGCGGAACACGAAGGACCTCTACCGTTAGCTTTTATCCACCTCTTTTTCGTCAAAGATCTTCCCTAGCCTTGAGCTAGAGGTATATCACTTAAAACTTGTTTTTACACTTATCTAAAGTGGGTAAAAGGAATATTGTTGGTGAAATCTCGTTAAAATACAAAATGATGAACAAAAGTCTAGTAAAAACCATAAAAGTGGTGGTTAAAGACATATAACTTGTGTAAAAGTTGTAGTATTTGAGATTTGTGTTTATCTAGACCCGATCTATGATGTGGTAGCTCGGATCTCCGTTTAACCCAACTTTGTAAGATCATGGATCTTCACATAAGCTCGTTTTTGGTTACTACAAGGGTTAAAAGGCGAAACTCTACCACACTAGAGACATGAACTTGTGTAGAAATATTTTACTTGTGTAAAAGTAATTTAACTTGTACAATGGAGTTTAAAACTAGCAGATCTACGTATCTGCAAGTGGTATTTTTGAAGAACCACACTTTAAAGAAATCACATGTTCTAAACCGGGTCTTACACAAACAAAAGTGGTTTTTGTGAACAAACAAGTGTATGGATACTTGTGTAACAAGGGTTTTAACAAAGAAATAGTTTTCGTAAAAACCGACTGGAAGTTGTAAAACTTCATGATCTTTAAAAATAAAGTTTTTAAGAAGTTAAACTTATTTTTAAAGATAACCAAACTTACTAAATGTGCTAGTAAGTTACTACACATTTTTGTAAATATTCAAGTTCATGAAATTAGTGATTATTGTTGATAAGTATGGTTGATAATTGTTGTTGATGATTGATAATGATTTAAAAGAAAATAAACACACGTTTTGAAAACGTGGGAAACCTCCATTTTTAGGGGAAACTCTGTCAAAATTTTTATAAATTTTGACACTTAGAAAAATATAAGTTTTTGAGAAACTTATTCCCTAAAAATGTGGTTAGAAGTATTACTAAGGTTTCCCTAATTTTTGGTGATAAGAAATGAAGATTTCTTCAAGAATAAAAATGGATACTATGTATATATATTTTTGAGAGAAAAATATATATTATTTTATCACCAATTTTTGTGCTAAGTGTATATAGTATGTGTTATACGTGCTAGTGTATTAAGACTTAAAAATACACTAAATACTCATGAGGAGTATAAACATAAAAATGCACATACAAAATACAAGATACATAATTCGGGTGCAAAGTGCAAAACACAAAAGACTTATATTTATTTTTGAAGAAAATAATATAAGTAAGATACGTAGTTAAAAATATGGAATATTTTTAACACAAGAATATATACACAAAAGAGAGTGACTGTACTTGTGCGACACAAGTCTAGTGACTAACGTTAATAAAACACGTTTAGGTCACGACGCTATATAAACGAATCCGGTGAAGTTTACGACGCAAGGAACGCAAAGTTGTGAGTTCATGCTCCCCCTTTTCTCTTAACTGTTTTCAGTTTTATAACTTCGGGGGTGAAATACATGTTACGTGGTATAATAAACGAGAATTGATACTTGGTGTAATAAACGAGAATTGATACTTGGTATCATAAACGAGAAATAGTGCCACGAATAGGGTACCATAAGCACCATTAATCGTGTACATACTTAGACCGCAGAACAAAAGGTTAGATCTAACGGGTACTCGGGCAGCCCCACTCTTGGTGACCACTAGTACCGAGGAGTGTTTTTGTGTCTCAGTCGTGAATCGACAACTAGAAAAATGCCTATGGTTTGGTGACTTCCTATGTCGTGTCACATGTTAATGGCCTTGCAACCCATTAACTACACAAGAATACTTTATTTGTACGAAGTTCGTACACAAGAATACATTATTTGGTTTACACCACAAGAATACTTTATTTGTACGAAGTTCGTACACAAGAATACATTATTTGGTTTACACCACAAGAATACTTTATTTACGCAAGAATACATTATTTGGTTTATACCACAAGAATACTTTATACGGTTTACACCACAAGAATACTTTATTTACGCAAGAATACATTATTTGGTTTATACCACAAGAATACTTTATACGGTTTACACTACAAGAATACTTTATTTACGCAAGAATACATTATTTGGTTTATACCACAAGAATACTTTATATGGTTTACACCACAAGAATACTTTATTTACGCAAGAATACATTATTTGGTTTATACCACAAGAATACTTTATACGGTTTACACTACAAGAATACTTTATTTTCACAAGATACTCGTTATGTTTTCATACAAAGTATACAAACGTGTTCAACACAAAACTGCATGAATTCACACCAACTTTATGTTGACGTTTTTCCAAAAACTCACATGTATTTCAGGTAACTAAGATGGATGTGCGCGCGGTTTTACTCATGCTCTTGGATGTCGCTTTGTTTATCTTGAATAAAGTTGCAAACTTATCAGACAAAATGCTGTCTTGTGATGTGAACACTTAAACCATGTTTTCGATTATGTAATGTTTGACATTTTGAAACTAATTTATGAGCATGTAGTATGTTTACCTTTCGTATGCAATGAGAACCTTTCATGATCACACCTCGTGCTTCCGCCGCAGAAAGGGGTGTGACAGATTGGTATCAGAGCTGCGATTGTAGTGAACCAGGATTCCTTCTCGAGTCTAGTCTACAATCTCTAGGATCCATTCACGAAAACAATTTTCAAAGAGTTTTCATTGCATAAAACGTCCCGCGACATCCACTGCCTGAAACTGTCTACATGAGTCTAGAAAAGACACTACGAGACTTAGAGTGCACTTGAGTGGCACTTGTCATTGACTAGAAATTACTTGCAATTATATGTGATAATTAGCATGTACTAGAAATAGAATGTCACAAGTATATGTGACTTTACCTGAAAGCGATGGCCTATCTGAAGGAAGAGATACGAGGATGAAACGAACTGTGCGGACTGTGCAAGGAGTTACGTAATTATGGATGCATACATAATTATGGAATTCAGTGCACAGAAATCTCAGCAAGTCTTGTCCCGTATAGATTCCCTCAGTGCAAGCCTACTAAGTATTCTGCTAGAGTAATAATTGTTTGATGTCACTTGTGTGGTATATATACCTGTGAATATATATGATACTACAGTCTAGTGTGACGATATCAAACAAATGTCTAACCCTGCTGTGTTATGTTCTGTCAGAACATGGCACCCAGGAAAACTGTGAATGCTCGCAATGACGATCAACCTCCTCCTCCCCCACTGCCAAGAACTGCTGATGAGCTGAACGCCCTGCTGGAGGAAAGGATCTCCGCTGCTATCGCCCAGTACGAGGCGAACCGAACCCAAGACAGTGGAGGACCAAGCAACGCTAGGCGTAATGGGGATGGAGATTCGTCTGGAGGCAATGCAGCTCAAGGTAACCTTGAGACACTGTACTAAGCATGAGGAAATTTATGAACGGTCCTTGCTTCATTATTTCTTCGATTGCTCACATATGAATTGGTTGAATCAATTCCAGGCTGCACATTCAAGCAGTTCCTCGACTGCAAGCCGATGAACTATGACGGCACAGGAGGTGCAGTAGCATTTGTACGCTGGACGGAGAAGACTGAAGCTACTTTCCGCATGAGCAAGTGTACTGCGGATCAACAAGTCACCTTTGCTACTGGGTTGTTTGTCGATGAAGCTCTGACTTGGTGGAACCTGCAAGCCCAAACTTTGGGTGATGATGCCGCTTATGGCCTAACTTGGGATGCACTGAAGGAAAGAATGAGAGAAAAGTACTGCTCTCGTGCTGAACTCCAAAGGCTGGAGACAGAGTTCTGGCACTTGACTATGGAAGGTGCTGACATAAATGGTTACACTCGAAGGTTCCACGATCTGTCTAGAGTACTTCCCTACATGGTGACTCCCGAATTTAAGCGTGTGGAACGCTACATTTGGGGACTGGCCTCAGAATTTCGTGGCATGGTAACGGCGGCCAAACCACAAACAATCACCGAGGCTGTAACTCTGGCTGTCAGCCTGACTGAAGATTGTGTTCGTATGAAGAAGCTCTCACTGAACCCAACAGAAAATACCGAGACACATGCTGAGTCGTCCGGTGACAAAAAGAGAAAACATGCAAACCTGAGTCAAGCAACTCGTAACAACAGGGGTTCCAACAAGAAGCATGACACTAACCCGCCACAGGGGGCGAAATCTCTTGCGGCCATGAATGACGCTCCTGTCAAGAGGTACCTGGGCACTCGGCCCCTTTGCAACAATTGCAAGCGTCACCACGAAGGGGTTTGTCGCGTTCCAAAATGCGATAAGTGTGGAAAGTTGGGTCACTATGCTGAGGATTGTTGGAGTAAAGGAAAGAATCGAAATGGAAACGGTGCTGGCAGCAAGAATGGTAACGGGAAAGGGGAGAACCAAGGTTGCTTCAAGTGTGGAAGCAATGACCATTTCATGAAGAACTGCCCAGAGAGAAACAACGCTCCGGCTCGAGCATTTGTGATTGGAGCAAGAGACGCACGCGAGGACCCTAACGTGGTCACCGGTACGTTTCTCATTAACAATCACTTTGCATCCATATTATTCGACACTGGCGCCGATTATAGCTTCATGTCTGTGGAATTTAAACGCATACTCGGAATAGAATCTAGTAGATTAGAAATTCCTTATTCCATAGAACTAGCCAATGGTAAACTTGTTGAGTCGGGCGAAGTTGTTAGAGGCTGCACACTGGAACTTGGCGAACAAAAATTTAGCATCGATCTCTTACCTATTCAATTGGGTAGCTTCGATGTAGTGGTCGGAATGGACTGGTTGTCCAAGAACAAAGCTGAAGTTATTTGTCATGAGAAAATCATTCGCATCCCTTTAGCGAATGGTGAAACTCTCATCGTGCATGGAGAAAAACGAGACGCGCCTCTTCGAATCATCAGCTGTATGAAGGCACAGAAGTGCTTGAGGAAAGGATGTGTTGCTTTCCTAGCACACGTTATAGACAAGAAGGCTGTGGAGCCGAAACTCGAAGACATCCCTGTGGTGAAGGAATTTCCTGATGTGTTCCCTGAAGACCTGCCAGGACTACCTCCGCAACGACAAGTCGAGTTCCATATAGACTTGGTTCCAGGAGCTGCTCCTGTAGCCAAGGCACCCTATCGACTTGCTCCATCCGAAATGCAAGAATTATCTACACAACTCCAGGAGTTGTTGGATAAAGGATTCATAAGGCCAAGCTTCTCACCCTGGGGAGCTCCAGTATTATTCGTGAAGAAGAAGGATGGAACACTGCGGATGTGTATCGATTACAGGGAACTGAACAAGCTCACAATCAAGAATCGGTATCCGCTACCAAGGATTGATGACTTATTTGATCAATTGCAAGGATCAAGCTACTATTCCAAGATCGACCTTCGATCTGGATACCATCAGCTGAGAATCCAAGATGAAAGCGTGCCAAAGACTGCATTCAGAACGCGATATGGGCACTACGAATTTCTTGTGATGCCGTTTGGATTGACGAACGCGCCAGCGGTCTTTATGGACCTAATGAACCGCGTATGCAAACCATATCTCGATAAATTCATGATTGTATTTATCGATGATATCCTGATTTACTCACGAACGAAAGAAGAACATGAGCAACATCTCAGAACCATCTTGGAGCTACTGAAGAAAGAGAAACTTTATGCAAAGTTCTCGAAATGCGAATTCTGGATTCGCGAAGTACAATTTCTTGGTCACGTGGTGAATGAGAAAGGCATTCATGTAGATCCGTCCAAGATTGAAGCAATAAAGAATTGGGAAGCTCCCAAGACCCCAACTGAAGTTCGTCAATTTTTGGGCTTAGCGGGCTACTATCGGCGATTCATTGAGAATTTCTCGAAGATAGCTCAACCGCTAACGACCCTGACACAGAAGGACAAGAAGTACGACTGGGGTCACAGACAAGAAGAAGCCTTTCAGCTACTCAAGAACAAGCTCTGCGATGCACCGATACTATCATTACCCGAAGGCACTGAAGACTTCGTGGTATACTGCGACGCCTCACGACAAGGCTTGGGTTGCGTGCTCATGCAACGCCAAAAAGTCATCGCTTACGCTTCAAGACAACTGAAGGTTCATGAAAGAAATTACACCACGCACGACTTGGAACTAGGTGCAGTGGTGTTTGCCTTAAAGATTTGGCGACATTATCTATATGGTACTCGATGTACAATCTTCACAGATCACAAAAGCTTGCAACACATATTTGATCAGAAGGAATTGAATATGCGCCAGCGACGTTGGGTCGAGCTGCTGAATGATTATGACTGTGAGATTAAGTACCATCCTGGAAAGGCGAACGTTGTAGCAGACGCGTTGAGCCGAAAAGAAAGGGTTAAGACCCTAAGGGTTCGAGCATTGGAAATGACGATTCGAACGAACCTCACTGCACGCATTCGAGATGCACAACAAGAAGCTCTTAAAGAAGAGAATCGTAAAGCTGAATACCTACGGGGTATGCTGAAATACATGGTGCCAAACGAAGAGGGAGCCTTGTACTTTAAGAAGCGTATTTGGGTTCCACTCTATGGTGGCATACGAGAAGTCATCCTTAATGAAGCCCACAAATCGAGATATTCGATCCATCCAGGATCGGACAAGATGTACCAAGACTTGAAAGAGTACTATTGGTGGCCGAGACTCAAAAGCGACGTTGCTGTCTATGTTGGAAAATGCCTAACCTGTGCGAAGGTTAAGGCCGAATATCAGAAACCGTCCGGCCTACTACAACAACCAGAGATTCCCGTATGGAAGTGGGAACAAATCTCGATGGACTTCATAACGAAATTACCCAGGACCCCGAGAGGGCACGATATGATATGGGTAATAGTTGATCGATTAACGAAGTCTGCGCATTTCCTACCAATCCGAGAGAAGGATAGCACTGGAAAGCTGGCAGAGATATACTTAAGAGAAATTGTGGCACGACATGGAGTGCCAATCTCAATCATTTCAGACAGAGATGGACGCTTTGTCTCAAGAATCTGGCAATCATTTCAGGAAGCCTTTGGATCTCAGTTAGATCTAAGCACGGCATTCCATCCACAAACAGACGGCCAGAGCGAACGGACTATACAAACATTAGAAGATATGCTTCGCGCATGTGTCATGGATCTAGGCGGCAGCTGGGATACTCATCTACCCCTAGTTGAGTTTTCCTACAATAACAGTTATCATACGAGCATAAAAGCCGCGCCGTTCGAAGCTCTGTATGGCCGCAAATGCCGGTCACCCTTATGTTGGGCAGACGCCGGAGATAAACGTATGGTTGGTCCTGAACTTGTACAAGAGACAACCGACAAGATTGCGCAGATCCGAGAGCGCATTAGGGCGGCTCGAGAGCGACAAAAGAGCTACGCGGATCCAAATAGAAAATCGGTAGATTTCAAGGTGGGAGACAAAGTGTTGTTAAAAGTCTCACCATGGAAGGGCGTAGTCAGATTTGGAAAGCGTGGAAAGTTGAATCCACGATACATCGGACCATTCAGAATATTGAGAAGAATTGGTACCGTGGCATACAAGTTGGAGTTACCGGCAGAACTTAATGGAGTACATGATACGTTTCATGTATCCAACTTGAAGAAGAGTCCAACGCAAGAAAACGTGACCATCCCGTTGGATGAAGTGCATATTGATGAAGCCCTCCGATTTACAGAACAACCCGTTGAGGTTACTGACTGGAAAGTCAACAAGACCAGGAGGAGCAGTGTGAAACTTGTCAAAGTACGTTGGAGCTCTAAGCACGGACCCGAATACACATGGGAACGGGAAGACCAGTTCAAGAAAAAGTATCCCCACCTATTCAAGAAGACTCCGGCGAGAGTTAGTTCAGTCTGAATTTCGGGACGAAATTCTTTTAACGGGGGGAGACTGTGACAACTGGCACAAACCGGTAATTTCCGTACACTATAATTATTGCTTAATGACTGCAATCCTGAGTTAATTGTCAGCAATGGCTGAACACACAAGAAACAAGTAAATTCATGCATGTTGTATACTACAAAATATTTGCTTTATGCATAAACGAGAGCGTTGCGTCAATAGTAAACTCACCGGTAAGACACACTGTGTCAACAGAACTGCAGAAAGCAGTCAGACATCAGAATTGAGGCCTAGGTGTAGGTCCGACGACAAGAATGCATTAAAACCCAAGAATACATACAAGGGTTAATATATATGCAATACGAAAGCAAAAATAAGCACTAAAAAACACCCGAAACGCACTCTAAGTGCAGAATTTATAAAATTCAGCAACAATTCAGCATTTAAGCATATAAATATTATGCAGAAATGTCGTTTTATTATCCAGAATATTTCCCTAAGTGTTGGGAATTGAAAGGGTACAAGAAAGGTACTTAAACGACACTAAAAGGTGCAATTTAGCACTTTAACGAATCGGTATATAACCGAACAACCGGACTTTACCCGGAACATGAAAATATTAGTATTTTCACTAATTATATTTTTCTGAGCCAGTTAGGGTCTCTGATTACCCTAACACCCGTCATAACACGCTTTATATTACTAACGGAGTTAAACACTTAGTTAACCTAATTAACTAAACTAAACTCCCTAACTACTAGTTGATTTCGAACCAAGGGACCCCCCCCCCCCCCCTAACCAAAACCGTCCCTTAGGGGACATGCCATGTACTAATAGATTTGCTAATCAAATCTTGCCTAATATCTACTTGACACAAGATCTAGTGGGTAATACACAAATAAATTGCCTATAAGATCAAAGGGTAGCACATTTGTTCTTACCATCACCAAACACCAACTCAACTCTTCTCTCTTGCCCTCCCCCACCTTCGGCCGAACTACACACACACACCCATCATACTTTCAAGTTTTGATCTTGCATTTCCATCATCATACAAGTGTTAGAGGTCACGTATAAGGAGTCTTGAAGCAAGCGGAACACGAAGGACCTCTACCGTTAGCTTTTATCCACCTCTTTTTCGTCAAAGATCTTCCCTAGCCTTGAGCTAGAGGTATATCACTTAAAACTTGTTTTTACACTTATCTAAAGTGGGTAAAAGGAATATTGTTGGTGAAATCTCGTTAAAATACAAAATGATGAACAAAAGTCTAGTAAAAACCATAAAAGTGGTGGTTAAAGACATATAACTTGTGTAAAAGTTGTAGTATTTGAGATTTGTGTTTATCTAGACCCGATCTATGATGTGGTAGCTCGGATCTCCGTTTAACCCAACTTTGTAAGATCATGGATCTTCACATAAGCTCGTTTTTGGTTACTACAAGGGTTAAAAGGCGAAACTCTACCACACTAGAGACATGAACTTGTGTAGAAATATTTTACTTGTGTAAAAGTAATTTAACTTGTACAATGGAGTTTAAAACTAGCAGATCTACGTATCTGCAAGTGGTATTTTTGAAGAACCACACTTTAAAGAAATCACATGTTCTAAACCGGGTCTTACACAAACAAAAGTGGTTTTTGTGAACAAACAAGTGTATGGATACTTGTGTAACAAGGGTTTTAACAAAGAAATAGTTTTCGTAAAAACCGACTGGAAGTTGTAAAACTTCATGATCTTTAAAAATAAAGTTTTTAAGAAGTTAAACTTATTTTTAAAGATAACCAAACTTACTAAATGTGCTAGTAAGTTACTACACATTTTTGTAAATATTCAAGTTCATGAAATTAGTGATTATTGTTGATAAGTATGGTTGATAATTGTTGTTGATGATTGATAATGATTTAAAAGAAAATAAACACACGTTTTGAAAACGTGGGAAACCTCCATTTTTAGGGGAAACTCTGTCAAAATTTTTATAAATTTTGACACTTAGAAAAATATAAGTTTTTGAGAAACTTATTCCCTAAAAATGTGGTTAGAAGTATTACTAAGGTTTCCCTAATTTTTGGTGATAAGAAATGAGGATTTCTTCAAGAATAAAAATGGATACTATGTATATATATTTTTGAGAGAAAAATATATATTATTTTATCACCAATTTTTGTGCTAAGTGTATATAGTATGTGTTATACGTGCTAGTGTATTAAGACTTAAAAATACACTAAATACTCATGAGGAGTATAAACATAAAAATGCACATACAAAATACAAGATACATAATTCGGGTGCAAAGTGCAAAACACAAAAGACTTATATTTATTTTTGAAGAAAATAATATAAGTAAGATACGTAGTTAAAAATATGGAATATTTTTAACACAAGAATATATACACAAAAGAGAGTGACTGTACTTGTGCGACACAAGTCTAGTGACTAACGTTAATAAAACACGTTTAGGTCACGACGCTATATAAACGAATCCGGTGAAGTTTACGACGCAAGGAACGCAAAGTTGTGAGTTCATGCTCCCCCTTTTCTCTTAACTGTTTTCAGTTTTATAACTTCGGGGGTGAAATACATGTTACGTGGTATAATAAACGAGAATTGATACTTGGTGTAATAAACGAGAATTGATACTTGGTATCATAAACGAGAAATAGTGCCACGAATAGGGTACCATAAGCACCATTAATCGTGTACATACTTAGACCGCAGAACAAAAGGTTAGATCTAACGGGTACTCGGGCAGCCCCACTCTTGGTGACCACTAGTACCGAGGAGTGTTTTTGTGTCTCAGTCGTGAATCGACAACTAGAAAAATGCCTATGGTTTGGTGACTTCCTATGTCGTGTCACATGTTAATGGCCTTGCAACCCATTAACTACACAAGAATACTTTATTTGTACGAAGTTCGTACACAAGAATACATTATTTGGTTTACACCACAAGAATACTTTATTTGTACGAAGTTCGTACACAAGAATACATTATTTGGTTTACACCACAAGAATACTTTATTTACGCAAGAATACATTATTTGGTTTATACCACAAGAATACTTTATACGGTTTACACCACAAGAATACTTTATTTACGCAAGAATACATTATTTGGTTTATACCACAAGAATACTTTATACGGTTTACACTACAAGAATACTTTATTTACGCAAGAATACATTATTTGGTTTATACCACAAGAATACTTTATACGGTTTACACCACAAGAATACTTTATTTACGCAAGAATACATTATTTGGTTTATACCACAAGAATACTTTATACGGTTTACACTACAAGAATACTTTATTTTCACAAGATACTCGTTATGTTTTCATACAAAGTATACAAACGTGTTCAACACAAAACTGCATGAATTCACACCAACTTTATGTTGACGTTTTTCCAAAAACTCACATGTATTTCAGGTAACTAAGATGGATGTGCGCGCGGTTTTACTCATGCTCTTGGATGTCGCTTTGTTTATCTTGAATAAAGTTGCAAACTTATCAGACAAAATGCTGTCTTGTGATGTGAACACTTAAACCATGTTTTCGATTATGTAATGTTTGACATTTTGAAACTAATTTATGAGCATGTAGTATGTTTACCTTTCGTATGCAATGAGAACCTTTCATGATCACACCTCGTGCTTCCGCCGCAGAAAGGGGTGTGACAAAAAAGGTAATAACATAAAAAAATCAGTTTGATGAACTCACGTGTTGACGTAACACATGGAAATAATTTGCTGGCGTCGTAACATTAACAATCTACATATTGCATGTTTGAATTTGATTGCGTAGTGCTGGTTCCATCTCAGGTATAACAAATAGATTATCATCACTCATCTGTTATCACATTTTACAAAGTAGACTGTTGATACAACAAATACAAGACCAAGGCCTGTAGTGATATCTTCGGGTAAAAGGGTTCAAGGGTTTCGATTAGCCTAACGTAGGTCGTGGGGTCCTCCCACGTTTGTAGCATGTGGGGTTGGATCACTTGTTTATTGATCACTTTTGATTCCAGCTTAAAGGGAATTCAAGCCTGAATGAAGTTGTTAGCGAAGCAATGCTGTTTGAAGTGAAGAAGAGAAGCAAGTATGAAACTTGTTCTCAAGAGAGGAGAGAAGATCAGAGAGTATGTGTTAGCCCAACTGATCTGGTGTCCTTGATATGGTTGTTGGAGCTGGTACTTATAGATAAGATGTATTCTATAAGAGGAAGCTCGTGACCATGGATCCAAGGCTACAGTGGAGGAATTACCCGTTTGGGGGTTGGAGGCTTTAGACCTGCGGATAAAAGGTTGTTCTCTGTGCACATGTTCTGTCTGTGCAGAAATGGTTCACACGTTAAGTGTTGATGTGACTGGACACTGTGCTTGTCCTTTTTACTGTTCACCTGAGTTCGCGCGTATTGAACCTCTCAACCTTTTAACATTTTAAGCTGTTATGTATATTAGTCATTTTATTGAGATTTGGGCTACCCCCGTCATTAGCCCCCCAAGTCAGAGGTGTTTGGGATGTAAGCTCAAATGCTTCTGACTTTTACACATTATTTTTTATTGCTTAAAGGCTTAAAGGCTTTAAGGCGTTTGAGTTTTGAGATTTGAATTTCGGAATGATAGTAGATGTGATAGGCTTCAAGGTTTTAAGGCTTAAAGGCTTCAACTTGTCTCACTCAAGAGGAAGTTGAGGCTTTTTGTAAAGAATGGGGGATCGATCTAAAGTTTAATCCGGTGGCTCTGGGTTTTGGCAAATCGATCGATTAGTGTCCCGTTGGTTCGATTGCTCTTTATTGCTGAGTTTTCCAACTTGCGTCATCCGTTTTCGGTCTTTATTCTGAATGTTTTAGAGTATTATCGTGTGTCGTTTGGTCAGTTACACCCTTAAGGTCTTGCTGGGACTTTACACTTTGAGGTTTTGTGATAGGGTATGGCCCATCGTTGATGTTTCTTCCGGTTGACCAAGAACGACGATCCACGTTTGAGACATCCCCAGTTGATGTTTATTTGATTTCCTCAATGGTTACTACCTTTGGTTCTTGGAAGTACCGCTTTTTCTGGATTTCTGAGTCCATTGTTCCCTTCAAGCTTGTTTGGAGGCACCCTGATGTTGTGTTAAACAAGCTTGAGCCATTTGAGTCTGAACTAGATAGTTGGTTGTTAAAAGCCATTTAGGAAATATCCTTCGAGGCTTCGTCCCTTTCCTGAACACCTTTTAGTGTTGATGGGTGTGAGCACCTTGTGGGACAAGCCAGATCGTGATCCTGTGCTCATGAGGGATGACCAGGGTATGATGTTTTGTTTTATCAAGAGTGATGGTACCTCTGATGTTGTGTTTGGGGATGCTGAGGCCATGCCCGGTGAATATATTGTTGCCAGGAACACTGAACATAGGTTCGAGGGTTCAGGCCACGTGAACGTCCCAAACGCCAAGGGTTTTACCAAGGTTGCTGCTTACAAAGTCTCTACTCTCCGTTCAAACCGTCGTTTGATAAAGGCTGCCGACCATCCATCGGCTTCTGAGCCAGTGGAACTGAGCGATGACATAGAGGCTTTAGATGATTTAGAAGTTGGGTTGAGGAAAATTTATGAAAGACAAAGAGTTACCATTGGTGATTGGTAAGGGGAGCAAGGCGGCGGGTAAAAATGTTGTGAGCTTGAAGGGTTCTGGGAGGGGTGGTGAAGGTTCCACCAATGTTAATCCAGGGGAGGTTTATGTGCCGGATTGGAAGGTCACAGTTGGTGACAGCTTCAAGCCTTCATCCGTTTGTGAGGATGTTCTTACCCATTTTGATTCTCCTGTTGTTCGAGGTTCTTGCTCATCTATGGATGATGACCTGATGATTTCGAAAAATGGTAATGGGTGTTTGTAACCTTGTTGCCTTGCTTCCAGAGGGTGTATCCCGATTTCGCAGGAGGATGCGAGAATATGATGTCTTCTCGAAGAAGAGGGATGAGATGAAGGCTTCACTAGATACTCTAAAGAAGGAGGCAGAGGGTTATGCTGGGAGGGAGAAAAGCTGATGTTGAGGATTGATGAGCTTTCTTCCCAGCACAAGACTGAGATGGTTGAGTTGGAAAAATGCTTGGAAGCTGACAGGGTTCAAGTCAGGGTTGATAGGGCTGCTTTGGAGGTTCAGAAGTAGCCTCCTTGGAGGAGAAAGAAGGGTTAAAGGCTTCACTTTCCCAGTAAACTGGTGATAATAAACGGCTCATTGAGCATGGATTCCAGCAAGTGGTTACCTATCTTCTCCATTCGTCGGAGTTCAACAAAGTCTTGGGTGATGTGTACACCAAGCTTCTTGCTCATGTGAGACACCAAGGTTTGTTTGCTGGTTACAAAGCTTTGTGAACCTGGGGAGCCTTAGGAAAAGTCTTCTCTTTTTCAACCTAAAGCCTTCAAAGTCTTCAAGGGAACAATTTTTAAGATTGAGCATATGGTTTACCCTTATGTGGGTGAAGTCTCCAAGTGTTTTGATAAATCTTTGCCTGTCTTGCAGGAGCTAAAACCCCAGGGCCTTAATGAGGTTGTTTGTAACGAAGTGTTGAAGTCCATCTCGAAGAAACATCCTTGCTCCGGAGATAGCGAGGAAATGTGTTCTGAAGGTGGTGAGGGCTCAAAGGGTTTAAGCCTTGAAGCCTCCGAGACAGCGGGTGTCGTAGGGAGGAAAAAGAGAAATGTTAAAAACACCCAAGATGATGGGGTTTCGAAGAAGGATGATGCAACAAAGTCTACCATCTCTGATGCTGCCAAGTGAAAAAGAAACCTTAATTCATAGCTTTCTTAGCATGTCGAACAATGTTATGGATTGTTTGTTTGAACATCCTTTTATTTTAAGGGAACCGTTTAGGTCCCTTGGTGGTTAAAGCCTGGAAGGCTTGTGGACAATGTTTTATGTTTGATGGCCAGTATGGCCCTTGCTATCTTTAACTTATCTTGCTATGTTTATTGTGTTGTTCTGTTTACTCCCTGGTGTTTTCATTGGTTTTGTATGTTGTCTTTGTTTTGGGTGGTGCATCTTATGTTATTTATACCTTAAATGGTTCAGTGCTGCAGTCACTTAGCCTTAGGATATTTTTAACAAGAAGATACAACCTCTATCCTATGTATGACATTCACTTAGAGTCTTTTGGTTCGTAAGCCAATGTTGGGGCTTAAGGAACATTTGGTGTAGGCTGTTCAAACCCGTCTATGAGACATGTTTTTTAAGATTTCTATGAGTCTCATGGAGTTGTATTGATTTAGGAACTCACCCCTTATATAGGTCCATTCAACCCTTGAACCTATTGAGCGATGTGGCCTGGGAGCTCATCCCCTTACATGGCCCTTGCCATGGAGTTTCTTGCTAGGTTCTCAACCTGATTATAGGATAGAAAGACAAATTCATTGTTCATTCATTTCAAAGTACTTTGATTACTAGGGGAATAGAACAACTTTTTGGAACTATTTGTAACATGTTTTGGTTAAACATGGAACCTTTTAAGGTTTTTGCCATCTCAATCGCGGGGAAGCTTTTTGCCTTGCGGGCCTGCCAGCTTGTATGATCCCCCTTTGTAGGCTTTAAGGATAGTGTATGGCCCTTCCTACTTAGGGCCAAGCTTTCCTTGGCTTTCTTTCTTGCAGGCATCATTATTTCGAAGCACAAGGTCCTCAGGCTTGAAGCCTTCATGCTTCACCCGTGTATTGTAATACAATTCCATGTTTTGCTTGTACCTTGCTTTTTGTATGGCTGCTTGATCACGAGCCTCTTCGAGGAGTTCCAAATTCAACATCGTCTCTTTCTTATTTGGCTTGAGGTCGATGTTAATTGTTCTTTGTGTTGTTGCTCCGATTTCAACTAGGATTACAGCCTCTGATCCAAACACTAGGCTGTAGGGTATTTTCTTGTGGCTTGTTTTCTCGGTTGTTTGAATTTCCAATAGCACATTGGGAAGCTATTCGAGCCAGTTGTTGTCATACCTTCCCAATCGAGATTTAATCCCTTCAACAATGTTGTGGTTTGTCCTATTGAACTGGCCATTGGATTGTGGGTAAGCTACCGAGCTGAATACTTGAGTTATTCTGAACTCCTTGCACCAGGAGCTAGAAGGTTTCTCGGCAAACTATTTCCCGTTATCCATGACTAGTACCCCTGGGAGCCCAAAACGATAGATTATGCTTTCGAAATCAATGACATGTTTCCCTGAGATTTTTGCCAATGGTTTTACTTCTGGTCACTTGGTGAAGTAATTCACGGCTACCAATAAGAGCTTGACTCCTCATTTGGCTAGTGGGGATGGACCAACGATGTTTATTCCCTACTTGTGAAATGGTCAAGCCGAGGAGATGGGAACGGGGTCATGTTTGGGGCTTTTGGGTACCGGAGCATGTAACTGACAAGCTTCATACTTTCGCAGTTGTTCGGAGGTATCTCGATGCATGGAAGGCCAAAAGTGTCCGAGGTTCATCAACTTTGACACTACCGATTTTGGGCCACAATGAGCTCCACATATCCCTTCGTGAACCTCTTTGATCAGATATTGGCTTTGTTTTGGGCCAATGCATCGAAGTAGTGGTGCAAGGTATCCTTTTTGTAAAGGATATCTCCTTGTAACACATATTTCCTTGACTTGATACGAACCCTTTTAGCCTCAGTCTGGTCATTAGGTAATTCACCATTTTGAGGAACCTTTCAATGGGAGTCATCCAATTTGGCCCTTTTTTAGTGATCACATCTTGAACCTCCAGTTTTTGGATGGAAGAGGTTTTTAATACCCCAACTAGTACCTTCTTGTTGAGGTGGGTAAACGTAAGAGATGCAAGCTTGCTTAGTGCATCAACTTTCTTGTTTTGAGATCTTGGAATTTATTTGATGGCACATGTTTGAAATGCGTTCATTGATTTCTCTCAGTACTTATTCATGTTGGGTTCTTTTGCTAGGCAGCTATTATTGTCTTGGCTTGAGAGAGTTTGTGAGGACTTGAAGCTTTTGAACCCCCATTTCTTTGGCTAGCTTTAGCCCAGTGATCAATGCTTCGTACTTGGCTTTATTATTGGTAGTCTGAAATACAAGCCAAAGAGCATATGTGAATTCTAACCCTTCAGGGTTAATTAAAACTAGCCCAGCCCCTGACCCTTCGATACTAGAAGCCTCATCGGTAAAAAGCTTCTAGGTATCGGGGTTGGAGGGTTAAGCTGCAGTTGTATTAACTTCTGTTATGGATTTTTTACGGACTTTCAAGATGAAGTCACCGAAGATTTGGGCTTTGACAACTTTTCTCAGGACATAGGTGATTTTGTGTTCACCTAGTTTCACAATCCATTTGGCTAATCGTCCAGAATTTTTTTTTTTTGTTTTTCAAGCACATTCTTAATAGGTTAGTTAGTGACCACTTGTATCGGGTGTGACTGAAAGTACCTTTGAAGCCTTCTAGCCGTTTGGACTAGGGCTAGAACAAGTTTTTCCAAAGGAGAATATTTGATTTCTGCCAATTTTGAAGTTTTGAAAAAGTAAACGGGTATCTGAACTTTATTTCGTTCAATGATTAGAGCCGTACTTATGGCCTTTTCAGCAATCGAAAGGTAGATAGAGATCGTTCCTCCTGTTTCCAGAGCCAAAATGGCTGGGAGTGAAGCCAAGTGTTGCTTCATTTGGTTGAAGGCTTCCTTTTGAGGTAAAACGCTTCAAAGCTGTAAGCTTTCCATCGAAAGTCTTTCTTGTTAGCACATCCCTTGAGGGTTGGCTTTTATGCTTTGTTTCCCCATGATATTGTGACAACCCGAGTTTTCAAGGTCTCTATTTGATTTAAATTGTACTTAATTGCAAGTGTATTTTATATTTATTTGAGGTGCTATATAAGTGTTATTGTTATGTGTATATTATGTATGTATATGTATACATATCTTGCAAAGATGATAGAACCTTGGCCAATACCCTACCCCACTCACGAAAACACACCCCCCAGCCGAAATCACCCATCTACTCACGAAAACACTTCATGTGTTTTCGTCCACTAGATGATCGACGAAATCAGGAATGGGCTTCAGCCCAGTAGCGAACAACTATAAGGTTTTGATAATAACCTTTACGTTAGAGATTAATCTGAAAACCCTAACCACTTCTCTTCCCTCATCTTTGTGCGACGGCAACTGCAAGACCTCAACCTTTTCCCTTCAATCAATCTTGTGATCTATCATCTCGGTTAGTTGCACTGTTGTTTGAATTATGCATGATTTCATGTCTGTACGTATACGTTAGATTGAATAACGGATGTTATGTGGTTATCAATATCGTGTGCATGTGCTTTAAAACAACAGTGATTAATTGATCTTATTTGAGGCAATCGGTTTAGTGTGGCTTGTTATCATAAACTGATTTCGTGACACCCTCGGCCGAGGATATATCTGTTGATGGGTACGATTTTTGATAAAAGAATAATTATGATTCTAGGTTGACAACAATAGGCATTGTCACAAGTCTATGGGTGTTGAATATAACTAAAGACTTAATGATTAATGTGTATAGGAATTTTTCAGATGATGATCAATGAACTTGGCCTACATGTGTGTTAGTCTTGAACTAATCAAAAGCCACATGGGTATTCTATTAAAGTTGTCAGTGATAGTCAAAGGCATAGTGTATATTTATTAATGCCATGATGTTTGTGTTGACTACTTGTGCTAATATGTAAATTGGTATGGTTTGATAATTGATGGATGATCATGCACATGATTGAGACCATGCGGCTTATGTGTACAAAATGTGATTTGGTTTAATTGGAATGAAAACCTATGGGTTAATGTAATGTCTTGCAAGAAAGAAACAACCTACTGATTGATGTGAATTGCCGGTTAGGTTGTATATTATGTTATGAGGTTTGCTGAAATTTTTATGTGCAATTCGTTTAATTGTATAAATGTTTGGGCCTGATACATTAGGGTTGCATAGGTTGTTGGTTAAGTGGGCCGATGACATGTGGATCATATACTCCTTGGTTTAAAAATAAGAAACTGTTTAGTGTTTATGGAAACATGAACTTTGTAGAGTAGACTTGTATGAAGCTCGTGTAATGACAATGATGCATCACTAATCTATTTATGATCTACATAAACCTATGTGCTATGTGTTGAGTATATGCATACGTGACATTATTTTGCGAACCTAACTAGATATGGTAAAACAATAATAGGACGTGATTGACTAAAGTCGCATTAACAAGTTAAACTATCTGCCGAGCAAACCAAGGTGAGTTCACACTCTATCCAAGGCATGGGATTCCCAAGGGTTGGGAATGGGTTAAAGGACTGAACGATAACTATAAACTTGCGTATTCCCCATACAACAGGATACGTACTACCATAAGACCATCAACTCTATCACTTTAAGTCCCTCATTTATCGACTTAATCGCCGAGGCCTATGGCGAGCGGGTCATTAGTTAATAGCGCTATTAGGTTTAACAAACCTCACACCGTGCCAGTCGGACGGGCGTGTACTAATGGACTATGGGCAAAGGGTCAATGCTGATAGACATTGACTTAGGGCACCTCTTACATTTTCGTAGCAGTCAATACGTGTGGTCTAGTAACACATGGGAAGCCCCCACTACTCTTCGCAAGCATGTCTGGGAGACCGCGATACGAATTAATACGATACATGGTTTACAAAACGAACATACGATTTACGAAACGAATGCTATATCTAAACCACCTACTGTGAACTCGCTCAACTTTGTTGTTGATTCGTTGCTACATGCCTTGCAGGTCGCTAGGTACTCATGGAGCTTGCACAGGGAGGCGTGGTCGTTGTGGGACATGGAAGTGTGTGCCATGCTAAGAACATTACTTTATTTCGTACTTAATACTTATATTGGGTTTTTACAATTATGCTTCCGCTAAACACTTAACTACGTTTGTGATTTGAAACACCTTTCATATTGTGTGGTTGAATTTTACTTATTACTTGATATGTTCAATATGATTGGTGGCTTGATCCTGGTCAGTCACGCTTCCAAGCGGTGATACTCCGCGTGTGGATTTTGGGGGTGTGACAGATTGGTATCAGAGCCATTGGTTATAGTGAACTTGGTTTTAAAAAGGGGAAAAACTATTTAGTAAAACCAGACTATAACCTGAACACTGCTCAACGATCCACAACGACGCTTCGCTCCCCGTGCAAGACTCGACATTCTAGGTGGTATGATTTATGTTTACATTGCCTACTTGCTAGATTACATAGAACTTTGCTCTTGGTATGCTTAGATAAACGTAACAACTATTGTTTGAAAACACTGGTGTGCTTACTCCCTTCTGTCATCGCACTTTCGCGAACCTTTCTCACTCATGTTTCCTTTGGTATGAAGATCATGAGTGGACGCGTTAACTTAACTCAAGCCCAGTTGGCGGCTTTGATCACTGAACAAGTTACTGCAGCACTCGCAGCTGCCCAGGCAGGAGGTATAGCCTACCATCACAACTCACTCTAGGATCTTTAGATCCTACTCTCGTAACTCAACACTTGTGCTTAATTTTGTTTACTCTTACGCACACGTCAGGTCAACACGCTCAACCACCTGTGTGCACCTTCAAGACATTCATGGACTGTCGTCCTAGTACGTTCAGTGGCACTGAAGGAGCTGTTGGACTCCTCCATTGGTTTGAAAAGCTCGAATCGGTCTTCGAAATGTGTGAATGCCCTGAGGCTCGCAGGGTGAAGTACGCCACTGGTACTCTCGAAGGCACTGCGCTAACTTGGTGGAACGCGCAAGTTCAGATGCTGGGGCTGGCGGCTGCTAATGCCACCCCATGGAATGATTTTAAGGAACTGATTAAGCGAGCATACTGTAACCGTGATGACATCCACAAACTGGAAGTGGAGTTCTTTAACCTGAAGATGACGGGGTCAGAGATAGAGGCGTATACGAAGCGATCTAACGAACTGGCAATTTTGTGTCCAACTATGGTGGAACCTCCCATCAAGCGCATTGAGCTGTACCTCAAAGGCTTAGTACCAGAAATTCAAAGCCATGTGACGGCTGCTAATCTTGCTACTATTCAAGATGTTACTCGTCTTGCTCATCGTCTCATAGACTAGGCGGTGGAACAGAACAAGCTGCCTAAGCGTATTGGTGCCGCTACTACTGTTACTACTTCTGCTATTCCCAGTGACAATAAACGAAAGTGGGATGGAACCTCCAGCAAGGGTTCGACTTCAGTTCAGTTCCAGGCACAGCAGCGAAAGATCGATGACTACCAGAGTCCTGGTCAGCAATCTTCTGGTAGCCAAGGGCAGGGTGGATATCGAGGAAACCTCCCGAAGTGCAACACATGCAACAGACACCGCAATGGTCAGTGCAACAGGGGTCGTTGCCAGAGGTGTCTCAAGATGGGTCATGAAGCTAAGAATTGTAGGAGCTCACGACCTGCGAATCAGAACCAACAACAACAACCACCAGCTCCATAGAACCAGCAGCGACAGCGAGGTAACAGGGGATGCTTTCAGTGTGGTGCTGAAGGCCACTTCAAGCGGGACTGCCCCCAGTTAAATCAAAATCCGAACAACAACAACAATCAGGGAAACGGAAACAACAATGGGGGTAACAACGGGGGAAATAATGGAAATAATGGCGCCCGAGGTCAGGCGTTCGTGATTGGTCAGGGTGACGCAAGGAATGATCCTACGTGGTGATGGGTAAGTTTCTTCTCAACGACTTTTATGTTACTGTCTTATTTGATTCGGGTGCCGACACCAGTTATATGTCTCTAAAAGTTAGTCAAATGCTTAAACGCACACCAACACTTTTGAACACCAAGCATGTCGTAGAGTTAGCAAATGGTAAAAGTTTAGAGGCGACACACATAGTCAAGGGTTGTAATCTCGTCTTAGCTGGTCAGACCTACTCTATCGACCTCATCCCCATCGTTCTTGGTAGTTTCGACATCGTTATCGGTATGGATTGGTTATCCCAACAACAAGCAGAGATCCTATGCAAAGAGAAGATTGTTCGTATTCCCCGTTCTGGCAAAGAACCTCTCGAAGTTCAAGGCGACAAGAGTGGTGCTGTAGAGGGCATCATCTCCTTTAGGGGTGCAAACGAGCTGAGCGGCTCGCAAGCTACTCGAGATCGGCTTGAGAAAAAGCTCGAAACGAGCCGAGCCTTATCTAGCCCGAGCCGAGTTTGAGCCTCAAAACAAAGCTCATTTGTTTATCGAGCCTGAGCTCGAGCCTCACATGTGAAGCTTGTTAGGCTCGTCGAGCCTTATCGAGCCTTAGTGTAAACGAGCCGAGTCGAGCCGAGCTTATTTAAACTTGTTTACAAGCCGACCTCGAACCTAAAAATAAGCTTATTTAGTAAACTAGCCCGAGCCCAAGCTTTACTTATCGAGCTCGCAAGCCTAAAAAGTCTATTATTTATATTATTTTTATTTAATATACTAATTAATAGATAATAAACGAGACGAGCTCGAGCTTGATAAAACACAAACGAGCCGAGCTCGAGCCCGAGCTCTCATAAGTTAATCGAGCTCGAGCTCGAGCCTGGCCGAGCTCGGGCTCGGCTCGGCTCGTTTGCACCCCTAATCTCCTTCCTTAAGGCCCAGAAGTGTTTGCGAAAGGGTCACACCGCTATCTTAGCACTTGTTACTGACGCATCAACGAAAGAGAAGAAGGTTGAGGATATTCCAGTTGTACGCGACTTTCCTCAAGTTTTTCCTGAAGATTTACCTGGGCTACCGCCTCATCGCCAGGTCGAATTTCAGATCGAGCTAGCTCCTGGAGCAGCACCCATAGCTTGAGCACCTTATCGCTTAGCTCCAACCGAGCTGGAAGAACTGTCCAAGCAATTGCAAGAACTCTTGGAAAAGGGTTTCATTCGTCCTAGCTCTTCGCCTTGGGGAGCTCCAGTATTATTTGTGAAGAAGAAAGACGGTACCTTCCGCATGTGCATAGATTATCGCGAACTGAACAAGGTGACCGTGAAGAATCGCTATCCTCTCCCACGCATTGACGACTTGTTCGATTAGCTGCAAGGGTCGAGCTACTATTCAAAGATTGATCTGAGGTCAGGCTACCATCAACTGAGAGTCCGAGAAGAGGACGTCTCCAAAACAGCATTCAGAACACACTACGGCCATTACGAGTTTCTGGTCATGCCATTCGGGCTAACAAATGTGCCGGCAGTCTTCATGGATCTTATGAACAGAGTGTGCAAGCCTTACTTGGATAAATTTGTGATTGTACTCATCGACGACATTCTGATCTACTCTAGGAGTCGAGAGGAACACAAGCAACACCTACGACTTATTTTGGAACTACTTCGAGCAGAGCAGTTGTACGCTAAGTTTTCAAAATGACACTTCTGGCTTCGAGAAGTCCATTTCTTAGGCCACGTGGTAAACAAGGATGGGATTCATGTTGATCCATCCAAGGTAGACTCGATTAAGAACTGGCCTGCACCGCGTACACCAACAGAAATCCGCCAATTCTTGGGTTTGGCGGGCTATTACAGAAGGTTCATCAAAGACTTCTAAAAGATTGCACAGCCGCTTACGCTACTAACTCAAAAGGGTGTCACCTATCGTTGGGGGTGATGCTCAAGAATCAGCATTTCAACATCTGAAGAATAGACTTTGTAGCGCACCTATTCTCTTATTTCCCGAGGGCACAGACGATTTTGTGGTCTATTGCGACGCATCAATTCAGGGTCTTGGTTGTGTTTTGATGCAACGGGATAAAGTCATTGCTTACGCCTCACGCCATCTTAAGATTCACGAAAAGAATTACACTACACACGATCTGGAGCTGGGAGCTGTTGTTTTCGCACTCAAGATATGGAGACATTACTTGTACGGTACCAAGTGCACCATCTACACCGATCACAGGAGTCTCGAGAAGGAGTTGAACATGCGACAACGTCGATGGGTCGAGCTACTGAATGATTACGAATGTGTCATCAAGTACCATCCAGGCAAAGCCAATGTTGTGGCTGACGCCCTCAGTCGAAAAGATACCGCACCTAGGCGTGTACGAGCGTTGCAACTCACTATTAAGTCTAGTCTTCCTTCACAGATACGGGATGCTCAGGTAGAAGCATTGAAACCAGAAAACGTCAGGGCTGAAGCTCTACGCGGCTCAAGGCAATGGTTAGAACAAAAGGAAGACGGTGCCTACTATGTAACAGGACGCATTTGGGTCCCACACTATGGAAACTTACGCGAGCTGGTGATGGATGAAGCACATAAGTCTCGCTACTCAGTACATCCGGGTTCGGATAAGATGTACCACGATCTCAGAACTACGTATTGGTGGCCTAGCATGAAAGCCCACATAGCAACTTACGTTAGCAAATGTTTGACTTGTGCGAGAGTCAAGGCTGAATTTCAGAAACCATCGGGCCTACTCCAACAACCAGAGATACCACAATGGAAATGGGAGCAAATTTCCATGGATTTTGTTACTGGCCTGCCTAGATCTCAACGTGGAAATGATACTATTTGGGTGATCGTGGATCGACTCACAAAGTCTGCACACTTCTTGGCTATCAAGGAAACGGATAAGTTCTCCACTCTAGCAGACGTCTATCTTAAGGAAGTGGTTTCGAGGCACGGGGTGCCAACCTCTATTTTTTCCGATCGTGATGCACGTTTTACTTCTGAACTGTGGCAAGCAATGCACAAATCTTTTGGCTCTCGATTAGACATGAGCACCGCTTACCATCCGCAAACAGATGGGCAGTCTGAACGCACCATCCAAACTCTAGAAGACATGCTTCATGCATGTGTAATCGACTTCGGCAACGGCTGGGAAAAACATCTCCCGTTAGTGGAGTTTTCGTATAACAACAGCTACCACACCAGCATTCAAGCCGCTCCATTCGAGGCATTGTACGGGCGTAAATGCCGATCACCTCTTTGTTGAGCAGAGGTGGGTGATAGTCAGATCACGGGTCCATAACTTGTAATAGACGCAACGGAAAGAATTACTCAGATACGACAACGCATGGCGGCAGCTCGCGACCGTCAGAAAGCCTACGCAAACAAGCGCCGGAAACCTCTAGAATTCCAGGTCGGGGACCGGGTTCTACTCAAAGTCTCTCCCTGGAAGGGTGTGGTTCGTTTTGGCAAAAGGGGCAAACTTAATCCGCGTTATATCGGACCGTTCAAAATCATCGAGAAAATAGGCAAAGTGGCCTACAAACTAAACCTACCCGCAGAACTCAGTGCGGTTCACAACGTTTTTCACGTGTCAAATCTGAAGAAGTGTCTGTCAGATGAGACCCTTATAGTTCCTTTGAAGGAGCTCACTCACGATCAGTTGCGATTCGTCGAGGAACCAGTTGAAATCACGGACCGAGACGTTAAGGTCCTCAAGCACACTAGAATACCTCTTGTTCGAGTTCGTTGGAACTCCCGTCGTGGCCCAGAGTTTTCCTGGGAACGAGAAGTCCAAATGAAATTCAAGTATCCCCAGTTGTTCGAAAGCAGTACAACCACTACTGAGGCTGAAGCTACTACAGAATTTCGGGACGAAATTCCAAATCAACGGGGGGATGATGTGACACCCCAGGAAAACCAGTAAACTACACAACACAACTAGCTTCCTCAGTAACCACATGCTAAATTTCAGGACGAAATTTCTTTCAAGTTGTGGATAATGTGACAACCCGAGTTTTCCAGGTCTCTATTTAATTTAAATTGTACTTAATTGCAAGTGTATTTTATATTTATTTGAGGTGCTATATAAGTGTTATTGTTATGTGTATATTATGTATGTATATGTATACATATCTTGCAAAGATGATAGAACCTTGGCCAATACCCTACCCCACTCACGAAAACACACCCCTAGCCGAAATCACCCATCTACTCACGAAAACACTTCATGTGTTTTCGTCCACTAGATGATCGACGAAATCAGGAATGGGCTTCGGCCCAGTAGCGAACAACTATAAGGTTTTGATAATAACCTTTACGTTAGAGATTAATCTGAAAACCCTTCCCTCATCTTTGTGCGACGGCAACTGCAAGACCTCAACCTTTTCCCTTCAATCAATCTTGTGATCTATAATCTCGGTTAGTTGCACTGTTGTTTGAATTATGCATGATTTCATTTCTGTACGTATACGTTAGATTGAATAACGGATGTTATGTGATTATCAATATCGTGTGCATGTGCTTTAAAACAACATTTATTAATTGATCTTATTTGAGGCAATCGGTTTATTGTGGCTTGTTATCATAAACTGATTTCGTGACACCCTCGGCCGAGGATATATCTGTTGATGGGTAAGATTTTTGATAAAAGAATAATTATGATTCTAGGTTGACAACAATAGGCATTGTCACAAGTCTATGGGTGTTGAATATAACTAAAGACTTAATGATTAATGTGTATAGGAATTTTTCAGATGATGATCAATGAACTTGGCCTACATGTGTGTTAGTCTTGAACTAATCAAAAGCCACATGGGTATTCTATTAAAGTTGTCAGTGATAGTCAAAGGCATAGTGTATATTTATTAATGCCATGATGTTTGTGTTGACTACTTGTGCTAATATGTAAATTGGTATGGTTTGATAATTGATGGATGATCATGCACATGATTGAGACCATACGGCTTATGTGTACAAAATGTGATTTGGTTTAATTGGAATGAAAACCTATGGGTTAATGTAATGTCTTGCAAGAAAGAAACAACCTACTGATTGATGTGAATTGCCGGTTAGGTTGTATATTATGTTATGAGGTTTGCTGAAATTTTTATGTGCAATTCGTTTGATTGTATAAATGTTTGGGCCTGATACATTAGGGTTGCATAGGTTGTTGGTTAAGTGGGCCGATGACATGTGGATCATATACTCCTTGGATTAAAAATAAGAAACTGTTTAGTGTTTATGGAAACATGAACTTTGTAGAGTAGACTTGTATGAAGCTCGTGTAATGACAATGATGCATCACTAATCTATTTATGATCTACATAAACCTATGTGCTATGTGTTGAGTATATGCATACGTGACATTATTTTGCGAACCTAACTAGATATGGTAAAACAATAATAGGACGTGATTGACTAAAGTCGCATTTACAAGTTAAACTATCTGCCGAGCAAACCAAGGTGAGTTCACACTCTATCCAAGGCATGGGATTCCCAAGGGTTGGGAATGGGTTAAAGGACTGAACGATAACTATAAACTTGTGTATTCCCCATACAACAGGATACGTACTACCATAAGACCATCAACTCTACCACTTTAAGTCCCTCATTTATCGACTTAATCGCCGAGGCCTATGGCGAGCGGGTCATTAGTTAATAGCGCTATTAGGTTTAACAAACCTCACACCGTGCCAGTCGGACGGGCGTGTACTAATGGACTATGGGCAAAGGGTCAATGCTGATAGACATTGACTTAGGGCACCTCTTACATTTTCGTAGCAGTCGATACGCGTGGTCTAGTAACACATGGGAAGCCCCCACTACTCTTCGCAAACATGTCTGGGAGACCGCGATACAAATTAATACGATACATGGTTTACAAAACGAACATACGATTTACGAAACGAATGCTATATCTAAACCACCTACTGTGAACTTGCTCAACTTTGTTGTTGATTCATTGCTACATGCCTTGCTGGTCGCTAGGTACTCATGGAGCTTGCACAGGGAGGCGTGGTCGTTGTGGGACATGGAAGTGTGTGCCATGCTAAGAACATTACTTTATTTCGTACTTAATACTTATATTGGGTTTTTACAATTATGCTTCCGCTAAACACTTAACTACGTTTGTGATTTGAAACACCTTTCATATTGTGTGGTTGAATTTTACTTATTACTTGATATGTTCAATATGATTGGTGGCTTGATCCTGGCCAGTCACGCCTCCAAGCGGTGATACTCCGCGTGTGGACTTTGGGGGTGTGACAGATATGCCCTTTATTAGTGTGGAATGTGGTTTTTTCTTCCTATTCTTTTTTCATTAGGATCTGATAGTAACCCTTTTAGGCGTCAAGAAAACACTTGAACGGGAAGCCTGTGAGCGAGTTATCGTTGATGTCTATCTGGGGCAGCGGGTAGCAATCCTTTGGGCATGCTTTGTTCAAGTCTTTAAAATCGATACCCATTCTCCAAGATTTATACATGACCTCTTGAAGGACTAGAACAAGCTTTTCCATCTCTTGGTGTTATACAAGGCTTCTTTTAGGGGCTTGACTCTGTTTCTTTTGTATAATGGGCTTAACATCAGGTGGGATCCATAACTCATGTTTTAACAATGCTACGAGGGATGCCGGTCATATCTTCTGGGCACCAAGTAAAGACATAGTGCAAGAGCAGCTTTTTAAGGTATGAGATGGTTTCTTTGGAAAGGTTAGTGTTTACCTTATCCCCTGTTGAGGATATTTTGGGTTTATGTCCAACCCTTGTTCATCGTCTTCGTCCTTTCTTGAGCTTTCCCCTTCAACAACAAAATCTTCTTGGGTTGGTTGAAGGGTTGATATCCCTTTTTCAGTGGGAAACTTCACAATGCCTTGACCAATTGAAACTGCCGTTCCGAACACACTTTGCCCTGGCCTTCCTATGATGATATCATAGTTGGAAGGGATATTGATTACCGCAAAGGTGAGTTGTTCGGTTCGTCCCTTTGTTCTTTTGCTGAACAACATTAAGGGTTATTTGGCCTAAAGGCTTGATAGGTATTTTGCGATACCTTTGATGGAGGATTCAGACTGTTGAAGCTTTGAACGTTCATCGTCGCTGAGAGGGTTAAAGCATTTCTCAAACATGATTTTGGTGGTTACACCGGTGTCAATGTAAGCCTTTTGTGTCTTGATGGTTCCTATGTTGGCTTCTATCACCAGAGGGTTTGAAAGCAACTCTCCTTCCCATGGTGGGAAACAAACATATTGACGTTCCTATGCCTTGAAATGACGGCGTTTGTGGGAAGCTTTGTTTTCAAGGTCGACCATGTTCACTTCCTACTTTTTTTTTTCAACCATCTTGTCCTTGACCCCTTTAACCAAGTGAGCCAGTTCGGACTTGACGGCTTTTTCGATTCTCTTTTTGAATTGGAAGCAATCATTAGTATGGTGACCTTTTTATTCGTGAAGCTCACAATACTAGTTTGATTTTTCCAATTTTTTGTTTTTTGGCAAAGGTTGAGGAGGGCAGAAGCTGTGTTTTACCTCTTCGGTTGCCAAGATCTCTTATGTAGCCTTGGTTAAGGCTGTAAAGTTTATGGTTTTTTCTTGGCTTGGAGGGTTCCGGCCTTCAAGCCTTCTGGAATCCGAACCTTTGAACCGTTTTTCATAAGAGCCATACTGGAAGCTCTAGTTAAGAGTCTTTTATTTTGTTCTTTGATGTCTACAGCTTATTCTCCTCGAATGTGGGCTTCAGCCCTTTTGAGTGCTTCTTCAAGGGTTTTGGGCAGGCATTTATTGAAGTCACTTGTGAGACATTTGGAATTTATAGCATTCATGAACCCTGCAACCCTAATCTTTTTTATTGGCGTAAGTTAAACCTTCCTGTACCTTTCGGTGAAGTCTCTGACACTTTCATCATCACGTTGTTATGGAAAACTTTTGCTAAGATCGTCAAAGGTCTGAATGCTTTGTTCAGGAAGGTCATTAAACCATATGCGTGAAGACCCTTCAAGGGTTCGCATGAACATGATACAACATCCGGGGTTGGGCCATTTTTATATTTTTGCAGCCCCGGCAAATATTTGGGGGTGGTCCTCAGTACCGTGATGGCGTCTTTATCTGGTTTTGAAACTCGTACTCAACAATTTGTTGGGAGAAGCAATATAAGTTATTGGGCTTGTAAGGTTTTGAGAGGTATTTTATTACCCTTGAAGCTGGGTTACTGTCACACCCCGATTTCCATGTGTCACCGGTGGGCCCGGTAGGGGAGTATCGTGACGTGGTTGGCAACATAATAGTCAAACAACACAATATATATAAATATGCACAACGGAAGCAATTTAAAAGATATAATACAACCGAATTTAATATTGTAATATCAATTGTCATAATCTTCGGAAGTTTATCCACAGACGGATCGGAAACAAAATGGAAACAATAGTTCAACAGACTTTAGGCATCTTAAGCTTGCGAGACTTCTAGTGATGCTAAGGAGAAATCCCAGCCAATTACGCTTAGTACCTGCATTTAATCTTTTTGGAAAAATACGTTAGTTTACACTGGTAAATACAATCAACTGACTCATTTTGGAAAATGATTGAAAATTGGTTTGGATGCACATGGCATAAACATTTTATTTAACTTGGGAGAATTATTTAAATATATAATCTTGTGAACGAATTACATGTTCCTTGTGCGTTCAGTAGCCCGGATCTTGTCCGGGTTAAAGATCAATAGACACACCACAATATTCTTTTGTGCACTGACGGGTGTACGCCTACACCCCGCGCTTAAGTCGTGGCCATTTCGTAAAATGATGCCAAGGATATCCGGGACATGGTCATTAACCCCCCAAAGGCTTTAAGTAACAAGACTGTTTAAACGAGCCGATCAAATTATTCAATTAACCACTAAACGATGGAAGATTTGATGCCCGATCAAGCGGTATTCTATATACCGTAACCCAAGCCCGTATAGGGAAAATAAGTTAAAAGTATTTACCTGAGCAATGTAATAATCACAATAAGCAAAATGTAGGTAGCTTTTACTGGTCTCCTATTCTGGAACAAAGGTTTATAATAACCTATTAGAATTCTAACGGGTCTTTAATTAAGCTTAAGCTTAGACCGGTTAGTTTTAAAGATACGGTTCGTACGCACAATTAAGCGATGACCGGATAGAATGTGTTTTAGACCCGACAAGTATGAAGACTTGTTTAATATGGGTATATTATACACATTCTGGATTTTGAGATAAAACCGATAAGGTTTGACCCGTTTCGGCTAATTTATGTAAACTAGTTACATAAACCGAACCGTATGCGTAATAAGTGTAACGGGTAATAATGAGAGCCATTTACAGGTTTCCTAAGTTAATATGCTCCATATATGTGGTGACATCAGTAAGATGTCTTTTATTATGCCCGAAATGAATTTAAACACAAACTATGCCCCGTAGGGGTAGTTTGGTCATTTAAAAGGTTATAAAAGAGTTTAAGTATTTATCTAAGTTACAGGTCTGATATAATCAGCAAAAATACTTAGTTTACTGATTTATAATAGTAAGGTATTGTAGGTATGTGAAATTTATCAATTTTAACCAAACTATGCCCCGTAGGGGTATTTTGGTAATTTCACATAAGCCGAAAAGCTCAAAACTGAAGTCTGAGTTTAACAACCTTTGCTTACTGTTAAAATATTATAATTTGCCTCAAATATCAGTAGGTATCAACCCTTGTATGTTTAATATAGTTATAGCACATACTATGCGTTAAAAACGCTTAAAAAGGCGATTAAAGCCATTTCCGGGTTCGATACATAAGGTTGGTATTTTTATTATTCCAGAAAGCTTAAAATACTTTATTTATCATATGTAATCAGTAGCAAAAGGTTTGGAGTCAATTAGATATGTAAAACTCATTTTATAGCCCGTAAGGGCAAAACCGACAATTACTGGATTAAGCCTACGACTATGAGTTATGCTCAGCCTAAAATTAATTAAAAATCTTCAAAAATCCCAAAATAATATATTACATCAGTGGGTAAAGATTTTGATATCAAAAAGTAGGCTTAACTAGGCTATACGCTAATTACGCCGTTTAATTAACATAAAGCTTTCATTTTACGCTAACGAGCATAACTCTTAATCTACACCTCAAACTGATGTCAAACTTTGCATACAAGTTTATATATCTGTAATTAAAGTTTCTACTCTTTTACATTTCCAAAAATCATGTTTTAAGGTAATAAGGGCATAATGGTCAACATATGGGCAATTAACGGAATCATGCGTATTAATTGGATAACTAATGATCCGAGGTGTATAATCACAGAGGGTTATACTAGCATGCAACGTGGTCCAAATAGAGCTCTAAGGCATTTCTAAAACATACCATAACGGGTCAGAACTGAAAGTCAAAGTGAAAGTCAAACTATGCGACTTTCGGTAACCGGTCTTTACTGAAAATTGTCAGGTGGAACATGTTTAGACATGTTCTTACATTCATTACCAAGTTATATTAATGATCAAACAGGTTATATGTGTTCTACATTGCTAATTATGCATAAATTGCAATTTAAGTATCCTGTTGACTTTTTAGTGACAAGTTTGACCCGACTTTTGACCTAGTTAGAGTGGTAATCAGGGGGGACCCTTTTAAGGGTTTATTACCCACATAATTACCAACTTATAACTACTTTTGATTCGACTAATCACTGGACCATTAGTGATTAATCTTAAAGTCAACCGTTAATTACGACGGTTTGACTTTTAAGCTATAACTAAGCTAAAACTTAATTTAGAAAGGTCAAGTATACTTACAAGAGTCCTATGCACGAATTATGATCACTTGAGTCTGCTTGGGAGCTCCAGAATTGATCAGGAATGCAAGAGAAAGGTGTGAGAACAATGGTTGCAACCTTGGCCCTTTTATAGTGGATTTTTCACCACAAATTGTTGACAATTAAGTCTAACACTGACCACAAATCACCAACAAGTGTCCCTAAGTGTCTAGGACTGTTTAGGGGTCGCCCACAATGTGCAATTATCTGCTAAGGGTCGATTGAGCGCGTTTACAGGCTCCTATCTTCACTTTCTGCATATGGGCGATTGACGCGGCCCGCGTAAGGTTATGTTAACCTTTACGCGGCTCGCCTTGACCCTGTTATCAGATTTTACATTTTCAAGTTTCCACATCCTTGTCCCTTGGCTCTTCGAAAGGGCAACTAAGCATTTTTCTTGCAATTTGACCCCTTCTTATTTACCTACAAGGGCTTTAGGACTTATACCCGCTTTGCCAAGTCCCTGGACACTTCTGGTTAACCTGAAAAGTCATAACTTACAACGTTAACACTTTAACCCCTCGCACACGAATTGGATCATAACTTTCTCATACGATAACGAAACTTTATGAAATTTATATCGCGCATTCTAGTGAGCATAATTTACAGCTACAAAACTTCGGGTTTGTCAAAAGGTCACTCAGAGGTATTACTTAAACATGTTGACACATTTAACCCCTGTAGTTTGTAAGTTCTCACTTTTAGCTTCGCATGATCCATGATTTATTCGTTTGATGCTATGAGCATCATGTAGGGTTAATGTACAATATATTTATTCACTGTTGACATTTAGAACTTGTATTTTCATATACCTTTCAAGTTTGTCAACTTTAGTCCCTTTATAACATTCTTTCACACGTTCAAACATATTACACGTGTCAACACATTATAGGACGTGAATTTTCGAGGTGTTACATCCTCACCCCCTTAAAATAAATCTCGACCCGAGATTTATTGAAATAAATAAGGGTACTTTTCTTTCATCATGGATTCAACCTCCCACGTATATTCGGGTCCTCTACGGGCATCCCATTTGACCTTTACAATAGGCACATGCTTCCTTCGAAGCTTCTTAACCTGTCGATCCTCAATCGACAACGGTTTTTCTACAAACTTCAAGCTCTCATCTATATGCACATCTGTATGTGGTATAACCAGTGATTCATCAGCGAAGCACTTCTTTAGATTGCAGATGTGGAACACATTGTGAATTCCACTGAGCTCTTCAGGTAAGTTTAACTTATAGGCAACTGACCCGACACGTTCGATAACCTCGAAAGGTCCTATGTACCTCAGGCTTAGCTTGCCTTTCTTACCAAATCGCATCACCCCCTTCCAGGGTGATACTTTAAGCAACACTTTGTCACCTACTTCGAAGTGAAAAGCTTTACGCTTTGGATCTGCATAACTCTTCTGCTTATCTCGGGCAGCTTTGAGACGGTCACGAATCTGGACAATCTTGTCCGTCGTTTCAAAGACTATCTCTGGTCCTGATAATTGGACATCTCCAACTTCCGCCCAACAAACTGGCGTTCTACACTTTCTACCATATAAGGCCTCAAAAGGCGCAGCCTTTATGCTGGTGTGGTAGCTATTGTTGTAGGAGAATTCGATCAATGGTAGGTGGTTATCCCAACTACCACCTAAATCAATTACACATGCACGTAGCATGTCTTCCAAAGTTTGAATAGTACGCTCACTCTGCCCGTCTGTCTGAGGATGGTAAGCCGTACTAAAATTCAAACGCGTGCCCAAAGATTGTTGGAAGCTTTTCAAAAAATGTGACGTGTATCTAGTATCTCGGTCAGAGATAATAGACACAGGTATGCCATGTAGGGCTACAATCTTATCCACGTATAACTGGGCTAGCATGTCAGAGCTATAAGTCTCCTTAATGGGTAGGAAATGTGCTGACTTAGTCAGTCTATCAACTATAACCCATATTGTATCATTTCCTTTCCTTGTCTTAGGTAACTTGGTGATAAAATCCATGGTTACCATTTCCCACTTCCACGTAGGAAGTTCAGGCTGTTGTAGCAAGCCTGATGGCTTTTGATGTTCTGCTTTGACTTGCGCACAAGTCAAGCACTTAGCTACATAGGCAGCTACAGACTTTTTCAAGCCTATCCACCAATAATTTGCCCTTATATCCTGGTACATCTTATCAGCTCCAGGATGAACGGAGTATTTGGAACTATGGGCTTCCTGGAGAATGACATCTCGAAGTCCTCCATAAATTGGAACCCATATTCGTCCATTTAATCTTAGAATTCCGTCCTTGCTAAGAGTTAACTGCTCCTCAGTTACCCCTAGCTTTTCGTTAGGATAGTTAGCTTCCAACACAGCTTCCTTCTGTGCAGCTAACAACCTTTCAGTCAAACTGTTCTTTATCTCCATGCGCTTGGCATTGATTCGGATGGGTTTCACCCTCTCCTTTCGACTCAAGGCATCGGCGACTACATTCGCCTTGCCGGGATGGTATCTGATTTCACAATCATAATCATTTAAAGTCTCCATCCAACGGCATTGCCTCATATTTAAATCCTTCTGATTAAACAGGTGCTGGAGGCTCTTGTGATCAGAATAGATCACGCACTTGATTCCATATAGATAATGCCTCCACAGTTTTAGTGCGAATACAACGGCACCCAACTCCAAGTCGTGGGTGGTGTAATTCTTTTCATGCACCTTTAACTGTCGTGATGCATAGGCAATAACTTTGCCTTTCTGCATAAGCACACACCCTATGCCAGTGTGCGATGCATCGCAGTAAACCACAAAATCTTCTATTCCATCTGGCAATGTCAGTACTGGGGCGTTGCTCAACTTTTGCTTTAGGATATCAAAGGACTCTTGCTGCTTAGGGCCCCAAACGAACTTTACTTTCTTCTTGGTCAAGGAAGTTAGGGGTGCAGCAATCCTTGAAAAATTTTCAATGAAACGCCTGTAATATCCTGCCAATCCCAGGAAGCTACGAATCTCTGTAGGCGTCTTTGGCTCTTGCCAGTTCATAACTGCTTCAACCTTAGCGGGATCCACTTGGATACCACGCTCACTCACCACATGTCCAAGGGATTGGACTTCTCGAAGCCAAAACTCACACTTAGAGAATTTGGCATAGAGTTTCTCCTGATGTAGAAGTTTAAGAATACATCGAAGGTGTTTCTCATGGTCAGCTTGGTTCTTTGAGTAGATAAGAATGTCGTCGATGAAAACGATGACGAATTTATCTAAGTATGGCTTGCAAACACGATTCATGAGATCCATGAACGCGACAGGTGCATTAGTGAGCCCAAAAGGCATCACTAGGAACTCGTAATGACCATAACGAGTCCTAAATGCTGTTTTGTGCACGTCTTCATCTCTAACTTTCAGTTGATGGTAGCCTGACCTCAAGTCAATCTTCGAGAAATAACTTGCCCCTTGTAACTGATCGAACAAATCGTCGATCCTGGGAAAAGGGTATCTATTCTTTATTGTGACCTTGTTAAGCTCACGGTAATCGATGCACAGATGCATCGATCCATCCTTCTTCTTGACAAACAGGACTAGCGCTCCCCAAGGAGACGAACTAGGTTTTATGAAACCCTTGGCTAGCAATTCGTCTAGCTGTGTCCTCAATTCTTTCATCTCCGTTGGTGCCAACCTATAGGGTGCTCTAGCAACTGGTGCTGCTCCGGGGATGATATCAATCCTGAATTCCACTTGCCTATCTGGTGGCAAACCAGGTAGTTCTTCCGGAAAAACTTCTGGGAATTCAGAGATGACAGGGATGTCTTCTATCTTTGGTTTGGGCTCATCAATAATCACTTGTGCCATGTAGATGACACAACCCTTCTTTAAACATTTTGAAGCCTTGAGCATAGTCACTTGCTCAGGCAGCCCATACTGGGTATCTCCCCGAATGGTATGTGATTCACCAGACGGAGTCTTTATTACCACTTGTTTCTTGTTACAGACAATTTGGGCCTGGTTATGAGATAACCAGTCCATACCCAGAACTATGTCAAAACCGGCCAACTTAAAGGGAAGCAGAGACAAAGGAAAAGAGTGGTTCTTAATGGATATAACACATCCATCTAACACAGTTGAGACAGCTTCTAAGGTTCCATCTGCTAACTCTACCTCATAATTTATACTCAAGGTTTTGACAGGTAAATTTAGCAATTTGCAAAATTTATGATCTACAAACGACTTATCAGCGCCAGAATCAAATAGTACTCTTGCATAGACATCATTTACAAGGAAAGTACCTGTAATAACGTTGTCGTCTAGAACCGCTTCCTTTGCGTCCATTCTGAAGACTCTAGCATTAGTCTTCTTGGCCTCTTCAGGCTTCTTGGCATATTTAGGGCAGTTGGTTTTAATATGCCCCTTTTCATTGCAACGGTAGCACGTTGCGTCTTTCATCTTCTTGCAATCCAAGGTCTTGTGATCCGTGGACTTGCATATTCCGCATGCATAGGTTTTTGTCTGAGTCTGTGAGTTCGACTCAAGTCTGCACTTTCCAAAGTGTTGTTTCTTGCATATCTTGCATTTGGGCTTCTCGCCAGAATGATGCCCATCTTTCCTTGACTCAGATCCCTTTTTGTTGTCACCGTTCCCACGGTGCTTCTTGTTCGATCTGCGTGAACTATCATCTTCACGTTTCCTCTTCTCAGCCTCGTTATTCCTCAGCGATCTCTGCCTGACCGCATCCAAAGTGAGGGACAAGGATATGTCAGCTACAGATCTAAAAGTAGCTGGCCGAGAAGCCTTCACGCTTGCCTTGATTTCCGGGGCTAAACCACCGATAAAACGAGCTATTCTTTTTGGTTCCGGGGTTACCAGATACGGAACCAACCGGGACATTGTGTTGAAGCTCGTTAGGTAAGCTTGACAGTCAAGGTTTGTCATCACCAATGATAGAAAATCAGACTCTATCTTCTCCACCTCATGCTGAGGGCAGTAATTTTCCCTGATGAGGGCAACAAAATGATCCCATGACATGTTGTACAATGGGATTTTCCCGGTGGCTTGAATCAGTGATCTCCACCATGCTAAAGCTTCACCCTTAAAAGACTGCGACACAAACTTGACTACATCCCTCTCAGCGCATCCGCTGATATCCACAACCGTGTCCATCTCATCCAGCCACGTCATACAGTCAATGGCTCCTTTCTTCCCAGTGAAATCCCGGGGTTTGCAGGAAGCAAAATATTTATAAGAGAAACCCTTGTCACGGGGTCCTTGGTTTAGTACAACCTGCTGAGATGGAGCACTGTGGTGGTTTGAGGAGTGTCGATCATCATCTTTCTTCGGTTCGTCCTTCTTGGACGGTGGCTTTGAAGGCTGTGTAGATAGGGTCCTACTACGAGTCCCACTATACTCTTCGTACTGCCGTTCCAATGCCTTAGTAACTGCGTCGTCGACCAACGCTTTCAATTCAGCACCCGTTAAATTAATCCGGGCGTTATCAATGTTCTCCACTGGATGACTATTTATCTCGTCTGAGTTAGCCATTTTAATTGAACTGTTACAGAAAACAAGGACAATAGTTTATTTGGGAGTTTATTATGGAATTGCCCCTTAGGGAAATTCATTAACCATGGTAAACAGAGACCATATTTGGTTAATTTATTAATCATATTTATTTAGGATTTCTATTATAATTTATCCTAATTATAAAACAATAACAATTTTATTTGTGGCACAAAAGGCCTAGTCACATGGACACTTTTAATTTATAAGTTATGATTTCAGAGAATCAAAATATGAAGGTATACTGGCACAATAGGCCTAGTCACAAGGACATTTATAAATTATAAGCTATGATTTCAGAGAATCAAAGCATGAAGGTTTGAACCTAGTTCATTACCTTTATCGGACAGGGAGTCATCGCTACCACTGTCTTTTTGGCTCATATGGAAATGAGCAGGGCCCGTAGGCACTATATTACCACGTATGGTAAAAATATGATCATCACAGTTGATGATCTAAACCCACGATTCAGAGATCATTAAATTGGGTTAGGAATCTTTTAGAGAATCCAATAATAAGAATGACGTGTGTGATTTTAATGAATCACGTCTGCCAGGAGCGCTAACATGTTTACAGATGTTAACAGGGATTTGAATCTTTTTGAACAGGTCTTACCATCTTGGCCCGGCCTTATAATGACCCGAAGGCTAGGTTTCACTCTTTAAGATCCTTATTTAAAATTTACATAGGCAGATTTTTATTAAAAGGAATGATTTTAATTCATTTATTTCATATATAAATTATTTATGCACATAAGGCAAACATGAAATTTATAAACTTTCATTCCATTAATTTATTAAAATATTACATGCTGCCCTAAACGGGTCTTTTCAAATAAACAAACTTACCCACGCAGGGGTTTAAACAAGTACTTACCCACGCAGGGGCTTAATAACACACATACCCACGCAGGGGCTTAATGACATAATAGTCCACGCAGGGACTTACACAAATAACATACCCTCGTAGGGGTTTACAGAAAGATAGACCCACGCAGGGGTCAAAACAAACAAGCATACCCACGCAGGGGTTTATACAGCAAGACTGGCCCACGCAGGGGCTCAACAACAATTGGAAGGATTTAGTGGTCCTTCTTGCTCTTCCCTTTAATTAGGCTTGTTAATCCTTGGAAGAAAGTTTGTCGCTCCTTTCGTTCCCTGTGAAACTCTCGCTCTACATGGTCCAACCTTTGCAGAATTTCTTCACGCTCTGGTGGAGAGAACCTTGGTGGTTGCGATTGTTGCCTGATAATAGGTCTTGCAGGTATTTGGTACCCATGTGTTGGGTACCCTACTCCCCATGGATCTCCATAGGGTCCTTGGGTGTTGTAGTTAGCCGCTACCATGTATGGGTCGGCTTCTGCGTAGTTGTAGTTGGTGTGCACTGGCTGTTCAAACGGGTTATACGCCATGGAACCCGTGTATGCTGGAATTGGGTTATCAAAACCCATCGGCGGTGGTTGCGGTGCAACTGGGTGTGAAGGTCCACCCATTTGTGGATCTTCTTGATGTGGCGGGTAATGGCTGCCACTTGATTGAATAGGAGAGCTGAAATGGAAGTCTCCTCCCCGTGTAGACATACGCGGTCCAGATCTCCTACACCTCGGCGGTTGCGGAGCTGCCGGCTGAACTGGCGGCGGTGGAGGCGGTGGCGTAACTGCCACAAACCGTGAATCCACAGAGGGATCCTGTTGCTGCTGTTGCTGCTGCTGAGGCGGTGAATGGCGAGGAGGTGTATAGTACCATTCGTGCCTGGTAAACATAGCTTGAAAGCTATCTGGACCAACATAGGGTGATCCGTGGAAAGAAGATCCGTCAGAGATCTCTATCGGGTGGTTTGGTGTACCACTGGCAGGTTCGACGGGGTCCGTATCCTCGTCCATATCGTCCGCGTGATCGCCAGAGAAATGATCCTCTGGCCCCAATGGGTTAAAACCCACTGGTTCTTGTATGAAATTTGCCGGGTTAAACCGGCCCCTAAAAACAGGTGTAGGGTCACCAAAAGAATTATGCGATAAAGATCGCTGTAACGGTATGTAGGAGGGTTGAGGGTTGTTGGGCTCGTACTCCGGCTGTGGCCCGTAAGGGTTATGGACAGGAGGTGTTGAACTGTGTGAGACCGACCGTCTAGCCGGCTCGAAGAGGTTCCTTCGGTTTTGCCGGGGATCGTCACTCTCTGTGGTCGAAGGAGCTCGCACATTTGAAGGTCCTGCCTCGTTGTCATTGGGGGTGGTGATTGGCCCCTTTCCACGCCCTCTTCTTCTAAAGAATCTTGGCGGCATTTTGTTAATCCTGTCAATATAGCATGAGATAACAACAACAATATATAAAAATTTAAAGGACAAAACAAAAACCAAACAAGGTAGAATTTGTCCTATGTTATTTGTCTAGACTTGAAAGTTTAGATATGTGCAATTGTGTTATTGAGATTAAACACAAAAGGCTAGTGTTTAATTCACTCAGTGTTGGCTCTGATACCAACCTGTCAAACCCCGATTTCCACGTGTCACCGGTAGGCCCGGTAGGGGAGTATCGTGACGTGGTTGGCAACATAATAGTCAAACAACACAATATATATAAATATGCACAACGGAAGCAATTTAAAAGATATAATACAACCGAATTTAATATTGTAATATCAATTGTCACAATATTCGGAAGTTTATCCACAGACGGATCGGAAACAAAATGGAAACAATAGTTCAACAGACTTTAGGCATCTTAAGCTTGCGAGACTTCTAGTGATGCTAAGGAGAAATCCCAGCCAATTACGCTTAGTACCTGCATTTAATCTTTTTGGGAAAATACGTCAGTTTACACTGGTAAATACAATCAAATGACTCATTTTGGAAAATGATTGAAAATTGGTTTGGATGCACATGGCATAAACATTTTATTTAACTTGGGAGAATTATTTAAATATATAATCTTGTGAACGAATTACATGTTCCTTGTGCGTTCAGTAGCCCGGATCTTGTCCGGGTTAAAGATCAATAGACACACCGCAATATTCTTTTGTGCACTGACGAGTGTACGCCTACACCCCGCGCTTAAGTTGTGGCCATTTCGTAAAATGATGCCAAGGATATCCAGGACATGGTCATTAACCCCCCAAAGGCTTTAAGTAACAAGATTGTTTAAACGAGCCGATCAAATTATTCAATTAACCACCAAACGATGGAAGATTTGATGCCCGATCAAGCGGTATTCTATATACCATAACCCAAGCCCGTATAGGGAAAATAAGTTAAAAGTATTTACCTGAGCAATGTAATAATCACAATAAGCAAAATGTAGGTAGCTTTTACTGGTCTCCTATTCTGGAACAAAGGTTTATAATAACCTATTAGAATTCTAACGGGTCTTTAATTAAGCTTAAGCTTAGACCGGTTAGTTTTAAAGATACGGTTCGTACGCACGATTAAGCGATGACCGGATAGAATGTGTTTTAGACCCGACAAGTATGAAGACTTGTTTAATATGGGTATATTATACACATTCTGGATTTTGAGATAAAATCGATAAGGTTTGACCCGTTTCGGCTAATTTATGTAAACTAGTTACATAAACCGAACCGTACGCGTAATAAGCGTAACGGGTAATAATGAGAGCCATTTACAGGTTTCCTAAGTTAATATGCTCCATATATGTGGTGACATCAGTAAGATGTATTTTATTATGCCCGAAATGAATTTAAACACAAACTATTCCCCGTAGGGGTAGTTTGGTCATTTAAAAGGTTATAAAAGAGTTTAAGTATTTATCTAAGTTACAGGTATGATATAATCAGCAAAAATACTTAGTTTACTGATTTATAACAGTAAGGTATTGTAGGTATGTGAAATTTATCAATTTTAACCAAACTATGCCCCGTAGGGGTATTTTGGTAATTTCACATAAGCCGAAAAGCTCAAAACTGAAGTCTGAGTTTAACAACCTTTGCTTACTGTTAAAATATTATAATTTTCCTCAAATATCAGTAGGTATCAACCCTTGTATGTTTAATATAGTTATAGCACATACTATGCGTTAAAAACGCTTAAAAAGGCGATTAAAGCCATTTCCGGGTTCGATACATAAGGTTGATATTTTTATTATTCCAGAAGGCTTAAAATACTTTATATATCATATGTAATCAGTAGCAAAAGGTTTGGAGTCAATTAGATATGTAAAACTCATTTTATAGCCCGTTAGGGCAAAACCGACAATTACCGGATTAAGCCTACGACTATGAGTTATGCTCAGCCTAAAATTAATTAAAAATCTTCAAAAATCCCAAAATAATATATTACATCAGTGGGTAAAGATTTTGATATCAAAAGTAGGCTTAACGAGGCTATACGCTAATTACGCCGTTTAATTAACATAAAGCTTTCATTTTACGCTAACGAGCATAACTCTTAATCTACACCTCAAACTCATGTCAAACTTTGCATACAAGTTTATATATCAGTAATTAAAGTTTCTACTCTTTTACATTTCCAAAAATCATGTTTTAAGGTAATAAGGGCATAATGGTCAACATATGGGCAATTAACGGAATCATGCGTATTAATTGGATAACTAATGATCCGAGGTGTATAATCACAGAGGGTTATACTAGCATGCAACCTGGTCCAAATAGAGTTCTAAGGAATTTCTAAAACATACCATAACGGGTCAGAACTGAAAGTCAAAGTGAAAGTCAAACTATGCGACTTTCGGTAACCGGTCTTTACTGAAAATTGTCGGGTGGAACATGTTTAGACATGTTCTTACATTCATTACCAAGTTATATTAATGATCAAACAGGTTATATGTGTTCTACATTGCTAATTATGCATAAATTGCAATTTAAGTATCCTGTTGACTTTTTAGTGACAAGTTTGACCCGACTTTTGACCTAGTTAGAGTGGTAATCAGGGGGGACCCTTTTAAGGGTTTATTACCCACATAATTACCAACTTATAACTACTTTTGATTCGACTAATCACTGGACCATTAGTGATTAATCTTAAAGTCAACCGTTAATTACGACGGTTTGACTTTTAAGCTATAACTAAGCTAAAACTTAATTTAGAAAGGTCAAGTATACTTACAAGAGTCCTATGCACGAATTATGATCACTTGAGTCTGCTTGGGAGCTCTAGAATTGATCAGGAATGCAAGAGAAAGGTGTGAGAACAATGGTTGCAACCTTGGCCCTTTTATAGTGGATTTTTCACCACAAATTGTTGACAAGTAAGTCTAACACTGACCACAAATCACCAACAAGTGTCCCTAAGTGTCTAGGACTGTTTAGGGGTCGCCCACAATGTGCAATTATCTGCTAAGGGTCGATTGAGCACGTTTACTGGCTGCTGTCTTCACTTTCTGCATCTGGGCGATTGACGCGGCCCGCGTAAGGTTATGTTAACCTTTACGCGGCCCGCCTTGACCCTGTTATCATATTTTACATTTTCAAGTTTCCACATCCTTGTCCCTTGGCTCTTCGAAAGGGCAACTAAGCATTTTTCTTGCAATTTGACCCCTTCTTATTTACCTACAAGGGCTTTAGGACTTATACCTGCTTTGCCAAGTCCCTGGACACTTCTGGTTAACCTGAAAAGTCATAACTTTCAACGTTAACACTTTAACCCCTCGCACACGAATTTGATCATAACTTTCTCATACGATAACGAAACTTTATGAAATTTATATCGCGCATTCTAGGGAGCATAATTTACAGTTACAAAGCTTCGGGTTTGTCAAAAGGTCACTCAGAGGTATTACTTAAACATGTTTACACATTTAACCCCTGTAGTTTGTAATTTCTCACTTTTAGCTTCGCATGATCCATGATTTATTCGTTTGATGCTATGAGCATCATGTAGGGTTAATGTATAATATATTTATTCACTGTTGACATTTAGAACTCGTATTTTCATATACCTTTCAAGTTTGTCAACTTTAGTCCCTTTATAACATTCTTTCACACGTTCAAACATATTACACGTGTCAACACATTATAGGACGTGAATTTTCGAGGTGTTACAGTTACCGCTTGAGGTACCCTGGTGAGTGGTTGGCACTTGGTTGATGAAATTAAGGTTAAAGCCTTGAAGGCTTTCTGTGTCATCATCCAACTTTCACGTGCTGCAAAGGAAATGGTGCCATCATCTGTGTCATCAGCTAGGGCATAAGGTTACAGCCTTAAAGGCTTTCTGATGGTACTAATAAAAGATGCCATCATCTGTATCATCAGCTGGGGCATAAGGTTAAAGCCTTGAATGCTTTCTGATGGTACTGTATAAGGCAAGGTGGCCATGACTTGTCCCAACGAAATAACAAAGAGAGGAGGAACACTTGAAGCTGGTGACTGCCATAATTGATCAATAGTGGTTTCATGCCCAATAGTTGTACCGCTTGTAACGGGTTAGGAGGTAAATAAAGGAAAAGCGGTTGGACTTGTCCTCCCCAAAAGCTCAAGGGCTTGAGTGGTTGGTCTGTCACACTAGGGCCAGCTTTAATGTAAGATGTGGCTGAACGTGAGCTGCTAAAAGGAAGAGATGGAGGGCCAGGTGATAATAAGGGTTCAGACTCCTCATAATTTAGTCTTATTCTTACCCTTTTCTTCCTTTCTAGGCTCACATGCTAGTTGAGAAAAGATCTCAGTTGTAAGAAATTTCTAGATACTCCCTCGGGTGTTAGATCTATGCGTTCCGGTGTACGTATTACATCGATTTGAGGAAATGCAACCCCTGATCGAGATGGGGTTGGTGTTTGAAAATAAGTGAATTCCAGGAACATAGTTCCCAGTGGAGTACTTCCGGGAGTAGAAAGAAATGTAGATTTGACCGGTGAGATCCGACCAGAATTTGGTGTTTAATCGGTGTTGTTAGGCACTTGATTTACCTGACCGAGAGACTCGCTTTCAGACATGATGTAAAGAGAAAATGGAGCTACACAACTGGTCTTTAAGATAAAGTAAGCGGCGTAGCCCCACGGTGGGCGCCAACTTGTTGATACAACAAATACAAGACCAAGGCCTGTAGCGATATCTTCAGGTAAAAGGGTTCAAGGGTTTCGATTAGCCTAACGCAGGTCGTGGGGTCCTCCCACGTTTGTAGCACGTGGGGTTGGATCACTTGTTTATTGATCGCTTTTGATTCCAGCTTAAAGGGAATTCAAGCCGGAATGAAGTTGTTAGCGAAGCAATGCTGTTTGAAGTGAAGAAGAGAAGCAAGTATGAAACTTGTTCTCAAGAGAGGAGAGAAGATCAGATTGTATGTGTTAGCCCAACTGATCTGGTGTCCTTGATATGGTTGTTGGAGCTGGTACTTATAGATAAGATGTATTCTATAAGAGGAAGCTCGTGACCATGGATCCAAGGCTACAGTGGAGGAATTACCCGTTTGGGGGTTGGAGGCTTTAGACATGCGGATAAAAGGTTGTTCTCTGTGCACATGTTCTGTTTGTGCAGAAATGGTTCACACGTTAAGTGTTGATGTGACCGGACACTGTGCTTGTCCTTTTTACTGTTCACCTGAGTTCGCGTGTATTGAACCTCTCAACCTTTTAACCTTTTAAGCTGTTATGTATATTAGTCATTTTATTGAGATTTGGGCTACCCCCATCATCATAGACTTGAGTCTACAATGAGAAAATTTATAAAAGGAGCCTTGAGACTTATAATACCTGAATAAAGGAAACACTCAAGTCTTGCACTCGGGTGTTCGAGCCCTTGACCATCATAACCATGAGGTAGAAACACAACTAACCCAGCCTGGTGGAGCCACTTAACAGGGGCAGACTTAAGACAAAGCCAAGGTGGGCGGGCGCACCCCCGGGAAAAAAAAAATTAGTGCTAAGTTCCGTCGAAAATCCCGTCCGCACCCCTTGGAATTTTTCGTCCGCACCTCTTGGAATTTTTCGTCTGCATCCCTTAGGTAAAAAGTGTTATCAATTTATATTTTAAATATTTTTTTAGTAAACTCTTATTTTTTTAAATACTACCTAAATTATATAACTTTTAATACTTAAATAATTAAACCAAAATACCCAATACCTTAAACTAGCCCACTACTAAGTCTTAGCCCAATAAACAAACCCAACAAATCAACAATATTTCAAACTAAAATAAAATAAACAAGCCCAAAACCCTTACATATTCTCTCCCGCTCTCTCTATACCACCGTAATCAGCCACCATACCACCGCCGATCGAACACAGGTAAATTTCTTTGTTATTTTTGATGAACTTTGGTTGATTTTTGGTTGATATTAGCCGCATACTAACCATGACAGTGGACATGTGCTTCGTTTTGTTTTTCATTATGTTATAAGGTGGGATATATTTTGTTAATGATGATATTTTGCCTTTTTTTATAGCCGCTCACACAGTAGATCTGGTGGGTTATATTTGTTAGTGAAGAATGTTTGCCTTTTTCTTTTTATGGTGTATATGTTGTTTAGATGATTTTTAGGGTTATTTACATTATGATTTCTAGGGCTTGAATAGTTGATATATTATGTAATATCTTATGGAGCCATGTTTTGGATAGATTTCAAAAAATGAAAACCCGTAGAGTGACATTTTAATTATGTTTGTAACAAGCTTTGACATATTTTTGATGATTATATTAATTTAGTTCGATGTTCTTTTGTTTTACATGACCCGACCCGATACGAACCGATTTTTTACTTATATACCTTGGGGCCTAAAATTTTTAAAAATGTTCCACACCCCCATAAAAATATTCTTGGGTCCACCACTGCTACTTAGCCTCACCATTGCTCAAGAGTTGATCAAATATAACCTGGGCCCCATTGGAAAAATCACCAAACTGAGCTTCCCACAACACAATACCAGTGAATTAGGGTTTTCCATTGAATAGTCCAACTCAGATCCCAACACACCAAACTCCGAAAGAGAACTGTATTTCATAATATATGCATCAAGAAAAATGTAAGAAATCATGTATAGATGTTTATAAAGAAATTCATTAACCTGTTGCTTACAGTAAGAATTTCCTCACATTGATTCATCATTACATGATCCAACGAACAGTAATGCTCCTCTGTTTCTTGATCTTGAACAACAGAATGACTTATATTTGAAGGATTTTACTTTTGGTACTCACATTGTTAGGGTTAGAGAAGAATCTAGGAGGAGAAGACTGATAATACTTTCTGCTGTTTCATTCATACGTAAGGCTAGGGGTTATATAATCCCATAACCATAAATAAATCCATACATAAAAGGAAATAACTAGCAATTTTAATATTAAATAAAATTAATAAATGCGGAACATATCAAGACTCTCTCCTTAGCCACTTTTGTCCTCAAGAAGTGGGTCCAAGTCTGGGAAATGCAGCTTAAGATCTTCTAGGAACTCCCATGTGGCATCTTGAGTTGCCTGACCCTGCCAATGTACCAACACCTTCATAGCAGCCCTGTGACCCCTCTTAACCAATTTACGATCCAACACAGCCTGCGTTTTGAGTATGAAACGAGCATCCGCCGGAAAGGGAATAATTTTAGTAGGCGGCCCAACCGGCCCCTTGAGCAACGAGACATGGAAGACCGGATGGATGTGTGATTCCTCCGGCAAGTCTAACTTATACGCGACCTGTCCCACCTTTTCGATGATTAAAAACGGCCCAAAATATTTCGGAGTGAGCTTCGAGTGTTTGAAAACCCGTAACGAGTTTTGCATATATGGTTGAAGCTTAAGGTATACCCACGAACCCGGTTCAAAACTCCTTTCTGAACGGTGTTTATCCGCTTGCTGTTTCATGCGGTTTTGAGCTTTCAAGAGTGATTGCTTCAACACCTTTACCGCACCTTCTCGATCCTTCATCATTTCATCAACATCTTTATCCACCGCATCTTTAGGGATGTAAGGGATGTGCAAGGGAGGGCGGTACCCGTAAAGAGCCTCAAATGGAGATCGCCCCAAAGAAGAATGGAATGTGGTATTATACCACCACTCTGCTAACGCCACCCACTTGACCCATGTGTGTGGCCTTTCCATTACCATACACTGTAAGTACCCCTCCAAACACCGGTTCACTACCTCGGTTGGCCGTCGGTTTGAGGGTGGTAAGCCGTAGACAACTTAGCTTCCACTCCTTGAAGGTGTAAGAACTCGGTCCAAAAAGAGCTTAGAAACACCGGGTCCCGGTCCGAGATGATCGAACTTGGGCACCCATGCAGCTTATATACGTTGTCTAAAAAAACTTGAGCGACATCCTTAGCAGAAAACAGATGTCCCAACGTCATAAAGTGCCCATATTTTGTGAGCCGATCCACCACTACAAAGATGGTATCCTTCCCCTTAACTTTCGGTAACCCACCAATAAAATCCATTGATATGTCGGTAAAAACCGTATCCGGAATCGGTAACGGTTGTAGCAACCCCGGTGATGCTATGTTTTCGTGTTTGGCACGCATACACACGTCGCACTCCCTCAATACCCGTCGTACCACCTTTGTGATTCCCTTCCAAAAAAACAAACCTTTAACCCGCTGAGTAGTAGCTCGAACCCCCGAATGACCCCCAATAGGAGATTCGTGGCATAGTTTCACTATCTCTTCTCGTAATTTTAGGTCGTTGCCTACCACCATGCGATTTTCCTTAGATAACCATTTCCCATTCCAAGTAAATTTGGATACCCTACCTCTTGTAGTAATTTCCCTCACAATATGTTGTACATCAATGTCAGCTTGTTGGCTTTCTACCACCTTTTGCAAGAGTAAAGGTTCCACTTGTGAAACTGCTGTAACAAATAGGTCTACTCCCGTCACTCGGGATAGGGCATCCGCTGCCAAGTTTTCCCTCCCCTTTTTATATTCAATACAATAATCATACCCCATTAACTTTGCGAGCCACTTATGTTGCAACGGAGTAGTCACCTTTTGCGCTAGAAGGTGCTTGAGGCTACCTTGATCGGTGCGAATAAGGAAGGGACCTGTGATAAGGTAATAGTGCCACTGCTTAACTTCCATCATGATTTCCAACAACTCTTTTTCATAGACCGAAAGTGCATTTTGCCTCGGTGATAAAGCTCGGCTCAAAAAAGACATCGGGTGGCGTTCTTGCATTAACACCGCCCCCACTCCTCCTGACGAAGCATCCGTCTCGATCACGAATTGTTTGGTTGGGTCTGGTAATGCTGAAACTGGGGCCGAAGAGAGTGCCCCCTTGAGTCGCTCAAACGCATCTTGGGCATCGGGACTCCACCCAAATGCATCATTTTTCAACAGATCCGTTAGAGGCTTCGCAATCATTCCAAAGGACCGAATAAACCGCCGATAGTACCCGGCCAGCCCCAAAAACCCCCGCAGCTGTTTAATTGTTTTAGGAATTGGCCACTGTCGCACCGCTTCGACTTTTCCCGGGTCCGTCTTCACCCCTTCTTTTGATATAATATGGCCCAAATACTCCACTGCCCGACCCCCAAACACACATTTAGATTCTTTAGCAAACAACTTGTTCTCTTGCATTATGGAAAGGACTCGTTCCAAGTGTTGAATGTGATCTTGTCGAGTGCGACTGTATAAGAGAATGTCATCAAAAAATACCAATACTCCTTTCCTCATCATAGGTTTAAAAACATGGTTCATGAGGGCTTAAAAGGTAATCGGCGCATTAGTGAGCCCAAACGGCATGACGAGGAACTCGTAGTGACCCTCGTGGGTTCAGAACGCCATTTTATGCACATCTTCGGCCGCCATTCGGACTTGGTGGTAACCGGATCTTAAATCCAGTTTAGAGAAAAAAGATGCACCACCCAATTCATCCAAGAGTTCCTCAATCAACGGAATCGAAAACTTATCTTTTAACGTTGCTTCATTAAGCCGTCGGTAATCCATACACATCCGCCACTGACCATCTTTTTTCTTCACCAAAATGACCGGCGCCGCGAACGAACTTTGGCTATTCCGGATGATACCCGATTCTAGCAATTCTCGGGTGGTTTTTTCTATTACATCTTTTTGCACGGCCGGGTAACGATAAGGTCTTTGACTGATGGGTGTCGTTCCTTCCTTTAGCACAATTTTATGATCAAAAGGCCGCTCCGGCGGAAGACCTGAAGGTACTTGAAAAACATCCTGAAACTGCGCGATTAGTGACTTCCACGATAGCGAGTCATGTGGTTCATCTGGAATATCAACCACCCTAGATTGGTAATTTTTTTCAGCTTCCGTATTAGATAAGTGCAAACTAAACAACTGCACGCCCCCTCCTTCAAGTGTTTGTTCACATACTCCACCATTTTCTCAACTGAACATACTGAGAATAAGTTGTTTTGGAGACCTTTAAGCTCATATTGCTTTCCCTATATTGCGAATTTCATTGTCATCCTCTGGAAATTCCACAGGATGTCATGCAAGGGTAGGAGCCATTGCACTCCCAATATCATGTCGTAACTCTCGAGCGGTAATAAAAGTACGTTCGTTTTGAACCAATTTCCTTGCATATTCCACTGGAAATCATGACATGCCTCGGTACTTGTGAGTCTTTTACCATCAGCAACACCCACATTGAGTGGTGCTGTTGGCTGTATATCACACTGCAGTTTCTTTGCTACTTTTATCTTAAGAAAATTGTGGGTTGACCCGGAATCAACGAGTATGTGAAGCTGCCAATTACCTACGGACCCGAGGACTCGCATGGTTGAGTATGATGGAATACCCGTCAATGCATGAATTGATATTTGGGGATCTTCCTCCTCCTCTTCTTCAATCAGCCCTTCTGGCCCTTCCCATCATCTTCCTCTGCTTCAATGATGTACAATTGTTTGCATGGGCGTGCACACGTGTGACCTGGTACAAACTTCTCCGTGCACCAAAAACATTCGCCCTTCGCGCGCTTTTGTTTCAACTCCTTACTTGTAAGGCGACGGGAACCGTTCACCGGTTTGGTCGCTAGGCCGGTCGGTCGGTTGGGGGTGGGTAAAAGTGGTAGTTTGGTGGCATTGGTGGGTGGTGTAATACATGAATTGTTGTTGATCCTTGTGTTTCCTGCATTCCACTTCCCTTTTATTAAGTTGTTCCTCCAAATTTTCGTTGTTTAATGCTTGGGTCTTAGCCAACCTATATGCCTCATGCAAAGTGCGTGGTTTAAACATCTTCACCGGCCCCTTAATTTCTGGTTTAAGAGCCTTAAGATAAAGACTCACGGCTTGTGTTTCACTCAATGTAACCTTGTTCAATAATGAATCAAAAGCAGTGTTGAGATCCTGTAATGAACCCGTTTGATTGAGGGAAGCTATTTCTTCTAATGGATCCTCAAACAGGGCAGAGGAAAAACGGGCTGAAATAGATCTTACATAATCGTCCCATGGCACTTCAGAGACGGTAGCATTCCGTGTTTTCAGGAAAGCCCTGTGCCATTGGAGTGCATCCCCCTCTAAGTGAACAGTCGCACACCTGAGTTTAGTCTCATCCGGAGTTTCATCCAACGCGAAAAAGTGCTCGCAACGGTAGACCCAACCCTCCACGTCTTCACCCGAGAACTTGGGAAATTCGACCTTTTCTATTCGCAAGGGCTTGGCACCTCATGATTCCGCTTCACCGCCCGAAAACGATGAACTGACTGTAAACCCGTCGCCGCTTGACTGGCTCGATTTATCTCGTACCGCCTTTAAGATCTCCTCTTGTTGTTTGGATGATTGTTCCTATTGCTTCATTAAGGCTGATAAGGTCGCTTGGATGTCAGTGATTGCCTTCTCATGAGTCTTGAGGGTGTTGTCAATATCTTGGTTACGTGTGTTTGTCATGATAGCGAGATATTCCGACGGAAGATCGGAACGGCTCTGATACCCTTGTTAGGGTTAGAGAAGAATCAAGGAGGAGAAGACTGATAATACTTTCTGCTGTTTCATTCATACGTAAGGCTAGGGGTTATATAATCCCATAACCATAAATAAATACATACATAAAAGGAAATAACAAGCAATTTAAATATTAAATAAAAATAATAAATACTGAACGTATCACACATTAAGATTTATAAATTACATGTTGAAGATCATTATCTTCATAAACTCACTTCAAATGTTACTTCTCAATTCATCTTAATTCTCCTGACATATTCAACTCCAATCTCCTTCACACATGCATGTATGCTAGTAATTTCTCAAAAACCCACATATCATCAATTAGAGGATAAGGTATATCAAACTTAACTAACATATCTCTTAAAAAATATATGATAAAATGATGGTTTAACATAAAAGATTGTGTAAACTCAGCTGATCCTTTAGCTCTTCTTCAAAACAAAGTTGTGGGGTATGGCTTCAGGATCAACAACTATAAGGTGACGATATTAATAGTTGAAGTAGCTGCAACCACATAATCAAAAGGAATTAATTAGAAATCAAGAAAAAATGATGATCTACAATTTCTCACCTTGCTTAGATAATCAAGAACCTTGTATACATAGCCCATGTATCCATTTTCTTTAATGATTCAAACAAACATCTTTGTACTCATACTCCTCTTTCAAATGAGATTGACATTTTCGGAAGACGAATTAAGTAAGAAAGAATGTGTTTGACTCGAGTTCGGTTGTTTGTGTCGGCGGTGACGGTTGTGTGTCGGTGTTTTCGGAATGGAGCTAAGTCCGAAATCATACTCCAAGTTTAGAGACGGTCGGTTGGCTTTCTAGTGTAGGATGATACACATTTGTTTGGTCATAATACCTTGGATTAAAAAGATTTGAAGGATTGTTTGCATTAGTCAAAGGGGGTGGGTTTCTTGAATCCCAAGAGTTCATGATTTCTTTGAGAGAGTATGTATGGATGTTGAATGTGTGTAAAGAAGTATGAGATTTTTATTTTAGCATGGGTTCATGATTTCTTTGAGAAAGAAGGATGTTGATTTTTATTTGGTTACTTGGGTATTTATACAAAACAAATAAAAAAATCTTTTAAAAAAATATACAACCTCAACGACTACCCCCACCAATGGCTCTTTTTCTCCTTGAATGGTGCCCCCCCCCCCCCCCCAACGGTCCGTTTCTTCCCCTCTCCTGGTTAACACATTCACAATCCACCCCATTAATGTGCGCTGTTAATGGAGCGACACAGTGTTCCGTGTGTTAACGACTTACGTGGCTTCGTTAACGGATACCTCGTTAACCGACAACACTAAGTCTTATATGCTTTTACAAAGCCTAATATTTTATTAATTTATTCGTTCTTTTAAACCATCAAAGCAGAGTCAAAGTTCTGAGAGTGGTCAATATCACTGACTCACTGCGCATAATACATATTTTTTTCACATGTTTTAACTTGTTTTCTAGATATAAAAAAGAGTTAAATGCCATTTTAGTCCCTGTGGTTTGGGCCATTTTGACAGTTTAGTCCAAAGGTTTCATTTTTAACCTGTGGGTCCAAAAAGGTTTCACAGTTGCCATTTTAGTCCACTTGGTTAACTTCATCCATTTTTTCTGTTAACGAGAAGGCCAATTTGGTCATTTTGTATGTAATTCTGTTAACTAAAAGGGCAATTCAGCCATATAAAATGACCGAAATGGACTTCTGGTTAACAGAAAAAAATGGATGAAGTTAACCCAGTGGACTAAAATGGCAACTGTGAAACCTTTTTGGACCCACAGGTTAAAAATGAAACCTTTGGACTAAACTGGTAAAATGACCCAAACCACAGGGACTAAAATGACATTTAACTCTATAAAAAATGTAATACTAAGTACTCAATAATTTTTAAAATAATGATAATAACTAATAATTTAACTTAAGTTTTTTGTTTGTTAGTAGTTTTCACTTTGTTAATTTGTTTGATTTAGTTCAAAACTGCCAAAGATTTTTTAAATTTATTATCTTCATTCTTTTTATACGAGTAAAGTGATTTTTACATGAGTAAAGTCATTATTATTACAACTACATTATTATCATATTATACAAGCGGTGGGATTTCGTATAAATAAATTACCCTACTAAATGTAGAAATTATTTGAGTAATCGTAATTACTTTACAATTTTGAACTAGAATAATTACATTACAAAAAATGAGAAGAGTAATAATAAATACTCTAGTGTTGGTATAATTATTCTAGTTATGTGTATGCTTAGCATGTTAAATCTATATGTATTTGATCTTAACATTATGTGTATGTATATACATATGTGCACACACTTACACTCTGGCCCTCCAGTTAAAAGTTTCTGGTTCCGTCAGTGTTTGGCACCATCCTTCGTGGGTAATCGACATCGAACATGATAGTGTGGGACCCAGGGTGAGCCGGCTCGGTTGGGTTTTAATATATATTTGTTTTTCAGGTTTAAGAGTTTTTTTTTTTATAATTTTTTTACAATTTAAACTGTTTCAAATTTTCATTTTTATAACTTTAAAAAAAATTGATTCATTTTTATTTCTTATACATTTCTTTTCAAATTGAATAAGAAAATATCAAATACAATTTTTAGTATTTTTATAAAAATACGTAAAAAGTGTTCTTAGAGATGCTATTAGGGGAGGCGGGGTGGGAGAAAATCTCCCCGTGATAAACAAGTTTCGCGCGTGATACATGCAAACAACCCACCGCCACTGCTCAAATTCCACGCGTGGATTAAAATTTCCGTGATATATATTTCACGTGTGATAGAAGGAAGGATGTGAGGGGGTGTGAGAGTTTATTGTTGGGTGTTGTGAGTGATGACCATTTCCACTAAAAAAAGTTATGAGTAATGGAATAATGGTTGATGATATGACGAAACTTGATTGGATGTTGTGAGTGGTGAGTGATCACCACCCCCTCCCCCTTACATCAAGACTGGTTAACAAAGAAACTTTCAAAACCAGTTTGATTTTGGCAGTTTTGGCCAATCTATGTGCACCCTTGTTTCATTGGTAAACAAAGACACGTACACTTGTGAAACACCACACACATTCACGCACACCATGTCGACGTGCATTAATACACACCGTACCCGACCCCATAATCAACCCTCTATTCCCACATAAATCTTCATCTTCATCTTCTTCTCAAATGCACCTTCAGACATCAAACACAAACTCTTACCATATTTATTGAGCATCAAGATCTCATCATTTCAATGGATACCCACAAAAACCCTATATCATCAACATCTCCACAAGATTTCAAGAATCTTCAAGAAGATGGTACTACTACTACACCATCATCAATGATATTGGTGGAGGAGAGTGGAAGAGAGAGGTTAAAGAGACACCGGGTCGGGTATGGATACCGGACATATGGGGACAAGAGGATTTGTTGAAGAATTATATAGATTGCACGGTTTTTGATTCGTGTTTAGAGAAGAGTAGCATAATGTCAGCCAGGGAAGCTTTGATTCAAGAAGGAAGATCAACTATGAGGATAGAGAATAGTTGTTGAGTTTGTAAGTGCTTGAGATTTGACCAGTTTTCAGATTTTATGTATTGATGTTTAGACCATTAATAATCGGCAAAAGTTTCAACAAGGTGGTTAATTACTTTTCTATTGCTGTGATTGTAAATTATTTGGTGTTTTGTACTTTTCTTTATAAGTAAAAATGTTGGCTAGAAAATCTACACCTTAGGAGTTATAGACAAGGAAGATCCGGTTCAGATCGGTTCTGGTTATGATATTAAGTAAAAATGTTGGCTAGAAACTTTTTAGACGGTGGTCAGTCAATGATTAGGGGACCAGTGGAATCATACAGGACTATACATTCCCTGGAGGAATTTTTTTTTTTCAAAAACAACATATAGTTCTTAGTATCTTTTTTAACTTTATTTTTTTAATTAATTAAGTTGGTTTTTTGTTATAAAATGATGTTGGTTTTTTTTGTTAGAAATTTTATAAAAGACATAGTTAAATTAAGCAATCCAAACAACCTAAATATATTCATACATTATAACTCATCAAAACAAACATATCCAAATTAAATAAAGAGTTAAATGCCATTTTAGTCCCTGTGGTTTGGGCCATTTTGCCAGTTTAGTCCAAAGGTTTCATTTTTAACCTGTGGGTCCAAAAAGGTTTCACAGTTGCCATTTTAGTCCACTGGGTTAACTTCATCCATTTTTTCTGTTAACCAGAAGGCCATTTCGGTCATTTTATATGGCTGAATTGCCCTTTTAGTTAACAGAATTACATACAAAATGACCGAAATGGCCTTCTGGTTAACAGAAAAAATGGATGAAATTAACCCAGTGGACTAAAATGGCAACTGTGAAACCTTTTTGGACCCACAGGTTAAAAATGAAACCTTTGGACTAAACTGGCAAAATGGCCCAAACCACAGGGACTAAAATGGCATTTAACTCTTAAATAAATATTACAAATACTGAAAAGTAAGTTGTTCATACATCAAAACATAAAAATTCAATTGTTCATACAGTACTATATCATATAAAAATAACATAAACCATTATCGTCATCAATCCTCGTCACACTCAGTGAGCTTCTCCTCCGTAAAGTTCGGGTCACTCCTAGTAGAAGGTGACGGGCTGTTAGTCACATAGGACGTGCCTGAAGCCTAAAAAAAAATTATACATAATACTCATTACATAACATTAAAATTGTTCGTAGAAAATAAAATAAAATAAAAACAAAATAATATACCTGCATGGAAAGGTCGAACAGAGGAAAGATCGGCATGGTCTGGCCGGACTGAGGAAAATGCGGCATGAAAAGGTTGGGTATAGGAAAATGCACTGTTCGTATGAGAAGAAAGAGAGACGAAGGTTTCAAAGAAAGTGTTATTATTGCAATCTATCAGGGCATCAGATTGCAGAGTGTAAGAGGAAAGAAGAAGATGAAGCCTCTCAACTCATTCGTTTAGCGATAAACACGGGATCACAATCACAGAAGGGGGTTGATGATAATAATCAATATGATCGGAGTTCAAAGTACATGGTGGTCGGTACAGACGGAAGTTACTGGTCGAATATCTGGTATGTTAGCAAATCATTTAAACGACACTACTCTGGAAACATAAACATGTTTAAGCGAATCAAAAAACTGTATGAAGTTGAAACAAACACTGGGGAATGTAATTTTTATTTCATTCAAGGAATTGGTGTTGTTGAAATGATTTCCGGATCAGAAAACCTACGAATTCAAAGCGTATTTTATACACCAGACATTGATCGGAACGTCCTGAGTTTTGATCAATTAATAACACAAGGTTATACGGTGAAATTTATGGGTGACAAGTGTAAAATATATCCAACTTTTAGTATTCCTGCAATCAATAAAAGGAATGAAATGTCTGGTTACACTAAAGAAGATGATTTAGGGAACAAAGAAAAAGATGAAATTCTGAGATCTGAGACCGAGTATGAAAAGTTCAAGAATTATTACTTGAATTCATATTTCGCAAGTTTAAACATATCATCAGAAGAACCGGACTGGAACGTAATGATACTGCAAGCAATGACGTTCAACGAATTCCAAGACTGCAAAGCCCTTATGGATATTTTGGAAGATGATGGATATGTAGGAAAGTATAAGTTTTTTATAGAGAAGAAATTCGAAGATATGGTTGACTGGTTCTTAAAAGTTAAACTATAAATCAATTCAAGACCGTTACCTGCCTATGCCGAGAATAACAGGAAAGTCAGCCTGTTGGACTTGTACTTAGCGGTTAAAAGAGAGGGTGGTCATCGACGTGTAACAGACAATCATATGTGGGCGGTGATAGCAAAAGATATGGGTCTTGATTATAATGATGCAGAACTAATGAGGCTTATGTACGCCATGTATTTAGACGTACTGGTTTATTACTACAAGATCAAGTGCATTCAAGGTGCTGCAGCCGAAAAGGAAGTCGGTGAAGACGTCGGTGAAAAGAGAAGAACCAGAAGCATGGAGCTGGTCGCCGGATCAAGTGAACAATCTGCTACCGAAAAGGAAGGAGCAACAGACGAGTATTTCGCATTCTTTGCTGGGAATGATTGGTATGGGTTAAAGAGATTAAAGCAAAGAAAAAGGTTTGATTTTCGGAGGGCTGAAAAGGCAGTAAACGAAGCGAATGATAGCGTGCTGAAACACTCGCGAAAGGGAAATTAAGTTTATGGGGAGTGATTGTTAGCATTATAAACTTAATATGTTATAGTTATGTATAATATTCGAATTCTATGTATAATGTGTACTTAATATGTGTAACTATATGTAATATGTGAACGGTTATGTGGCAAGGTGTAACACCCGACTTAATAAATCAAGATTTTATTAATAAAATACACATTTAAATGCTAAAATGTGACTTTACAAAAAGTTTTCATACTAACATTTCCACATGTTAACAACATTTCAAAAAAAAAATGCAACTTAATGTAATTGGATTCGTCGTTTCAAAGATACGACGAAACGCCGCGCGGAAGCTTGTATTTTATCGTGTTCGGTTCCTCATCGAGCTTGATCTTCATCTGGGCACTCTTGGCGATCACCTATGATCAAAACCAACTTAAAAGTTAGTTTTGATAGTCAAATATTAAGTTCAAACAAGTACAGGGGTTAAAATGACAAAATTTTAAAAATTTTCCGGATTTAGGGGCGTCGCATGACGCCAAGGGCCTAGGTGTCACGCCTAGCCCTTGTTTTAACAGACTGTTGCTTTCAGCTGTGCTGTACATACCCAGCTCAACCCGATTTCACGGAAACGGCCATAACTTCTTCGTTATTGATCCGTTTTACGCGATTCTTTTTCCTACGCGTCCGTAATTTAATTCTCCATCATATGGAGTTAAAATCCAACATCCAACATAATAAATTTTGAGACTTCTAAGCCTTCGACTCGTTCCCCTTTTACCGAATTTTAACCCGTTTATGCATTTTATCAAACAAACATATTTATTTGATTCCTATATCTCATACACTTCTTCAAATTAATGTTACCTACTATATTAGGTTCTAATCATAGGTTTATTACACAATTTAAACCCATTTTCGCTCGTATGCTTATTTTGACCCGTTAAGGGTATTTAAACACTTTCGAGCCTAAAATAGCTTTCGATTGCTTCTAGCATTCCGTTACCACATTTCTTATCCTATAATCTCCCACCCCAACTGTATTTAAGGTAGGTTTAATGTGGTGATCAATATAAACCAAATTTTACCTCTCGAATCATCATTTTACGGCAAAAACTCAAATAGTGCCATTTAGCTAATATAATACCTCTTTCAGCTTCTATACTTATTCTAAGTATTTACCTAGCCATAAAACTCGTTTCCAAACAACCTTTAAGGGTCGTTTGTTCCATTTAGCCTACAAGGGCGTTTTGGTCGATTTTAGTCCTTTTATGACGAAGGACTCTCTCTTAAATTATTCGACCAAAATAACACTTTTAACTACAACATAATTATGCGTACCTGGCCCGGATCAACAAGTAGACCCGATTTATACCTCGTTTTCATTATCACACCATCAATGGTGACGCAATTATCCGATTGGCTAATCGGTCCTGTTAACACAAGGCTTGACAACCACATTAGTCGCTATTGTCAAATGGTGTTATCACCACCATTCGACCCGTTTGGACTATATGCCCAACGTTATCTATTTAATCAAAAACATCGGTTTTGATTTCCAATTCATACCTCTTTTCTTTTAAACTCTTTTCTTACAAATTCAACCCATTTCGGCTTACGTCATGGGTATTCTTTTAACTTCGATTTACATTAGTCAACACTTGACAAATTTCCATTTTATCCTTTTTATCATTATTAGATTACACTACAAGGTAATCTTAACGGGAATTCATAATTTCTTAAATCATTACATGATTTATTTACCGTTTTGCCCTTTTTGCCATAAACCAAGGTTTTTATCATCTTTATATGTTCCAACTCGTATCAATCGCGTCGGAAATTCATATTTTCTATATTATTGTTATCGCATTTATATCGTATAGAATAAACAAGTATTCTACAAAATTGTGTAAGTTTCACTTACCTTGCATCCCGAATACGCTTTTCCTTTATGCTTGACTCGTTCGACCCGCTTCCTCCCCAAGCTTCACCTAGTTTGTTAAGCGCCAACTATCATTCATCATTCACAAGGTTGTTAGATTAGTCATTCTAAATCATGACTTTCACACCTTATGAATCTTTGACTACTTTTCTTATTGAACTAAATCATAAATCATGAGTTTAATTCTTGTGTCAAGACCCACTTCAAATCAAGTATGAACTCTTAACAATTCCCCATTTTGTTCAAGTAGTTCATTCATACAAGTTAGTATGGTGTTTATAAACACCAATACAACATCAATTTCATTAAATAATCCAAAAACCCATTTTTCAAGTCATGTATGATCAACACTCAAACTTGGAAATTGTTCAAGTATCTTGCATCAACTATCAACTATGATGATTTCTAGCATAAACATATCCTCATCTTCACTACACAATCAAAACCCACTTGTCTAAAAGTGGTAAATCATCAAATTATTCAAATCATAGAAAATTTACTTCAAATTTCTACTTAGGGTTTATTCCTAAGCAATCACACTTCACTAATTCGGCCATAGCCTCTACGATTCATACATAGATTGCATCATGCAAAGTTAATCGATTTTCACAACTTCAAGAATGTTAGAAATTCGACATACCTTACGATCCCCTTGACTTGGTGACCGTTTCTATGTGTTCAAATCCGAATTTGGCCCTTGTTTGATCCTCCAATTTGAAGATCTTGTTGAAATTAGGGTTTGGCTCCATGGGAGCTTGCTCCTGTCGATTACAGAACACACACAGAACACACACTTCAAGTGTGTGTTTTGTTTTGATTTTTCTTTTATTTTATAACTTGTTAAGTTATCCCAATTTAACCCCTCATGTTTGGTTCGTTATTAAGTAGGCCACAACCTACTTATTTTCCACAATATTCCCACTTATTAACTAGGTTAAATATTCCTAGTTAACTTAGCGGGTTTGGGAATATTTATGACTTAGTTTATTTTAGGTCCCGTTAACTCGGGCCTTCTATCATTTTATTTCTTAAAAGCTTTTATTCACTTTTTATTTATTATTAGGATTAATTATTTGAATCCTAATATTTACCGGGTAAACTTTTGACCACTAACGGTATTTTACCCGTCAGTAATATTAACGTGGTTTGATTACCAAACCCGTTTTTGGGGTGTTACACAAGGGTTGGCACCGTTTTAAACGGTTGGTTTCCCTCCAAATTCAACCGCCACCAACCAACTCTATATATGTATATTGCCGGCAGTTATGTCCGGTACCAAGAATCAATTTCATTCGATCTTGAATTCCAAAATATCCCTGTATATCTCTTCGATAATCATGGATTCCAAACCATCAAGTAATTCCGCTGCAAGTGCAAATTCTATTCTAACAATTGTAAGTGTACTTTAACTGTTTCTTTCAGTAAACCACATTGACATGAGTGACACATTAACTCAAGTACTTACTGGTTGCACAGGTTAATGGTGTAATTCATCAACTTGAACTTTACTATAGAAGTTGATCATGATTAAAGTTCATGCACCATTTTTTTTATCATGGATGATATACAATAACACGGGGCCTGCCGTTTTTGTTACACAGTTTCTAAGTCAGTCGATTTTTAGGTGTAACTCATAAAATATTGATAAGAACAACAGAAAGAAGAAATGCAACAACCAATCAATTGCCATTCATTACAACTATTCAACTATATGTAACAGACTCCAACTATCATTTTACACAAAGACCCCCTCTACCATCTAAACCAGCTAACACGACCCCTTTTACCAACATATAAGACCCCTACCTTATCAACATTTAACAAATCAGTCCCTAGACTTATTACAATATATCAATACTCCCTCCCTAAACTATTTTTGTCCTCAAAAATGAAAATCAGGTAACCGAGTCTGTAAATCTTCCACATTTTCCCAAGTAGCTTCAGTAATTGGCAAACTATTCCATTGAACCAACACCTCAGCTGAAGCACGGTGGCCTCTCTTAACCATCCTTTTTTTCTAACACGTGCAAAGGCTTGAACAAAAATCTTGGACCACGAGGTAAAGGTGTAGATTGCTGCACATCACCCCTATCTTTTTTTAACAGCGAGACATGGAAAATTGGATGTACTTGTGCATCACTAGGAAGGTCCAGCTTGTAAGCAACTAGGCCTATTCTTTCAATTACCAGGAAAGGCCCAAAAAACTTAGGACCCAACTTGTTAAAATGATTGGACCGAAGTGTAGCTTGACCATAAGGATGTAGCTTCACATAGACATTGTCCCCCACTTGAAATTCCCTGTCACTTCTTTTCTTATCAGCTAGTTGTTTCATTCTATTTTGTACCCTCAATAACGAATGTCTCAACAACTAGATAGTGTCTTCTCGATCACACATTATCTCATCTACAGCAGCCACTCTTACATCTCTAGGAATGTAAGGAACAAACAAGGGAGGTTGATAGCCATACAAGGCTTTAAAAGGAGTAATGCCCAGTGAAGAGTGGAAATTAGTGTTATACCAGAATTCAGCTAATGGCAGCCATTTGACCCAAGCACCCGGTTTATCCATAATAATACAACGCAAATAAGATTCCAAGCAACGATTCACAACTTCGGTCTGACCATCCGTTTGTGGATGATGTGTTGTTGATAATGCCAGCTGAATTCCCTGTAAACTAGTAAACTCCTTCCAAAATTGGCTCACAAAAACCGGATCCCTATTTGACACAATAGTCTATGGCCATCTGTGTGATTTGAATACGTGATCAAGAAACACTTGAGCCATCTGAGCAGCTGTATAAGGGTGAGATAAAGCCATGAAGTGACTGTATTTCGTTAAACGATCCACCACCACAAATATAACATCTTTGCCTTGTGACTTAGGCAGTCCCCCAATAAAATCCATGGATATGTCTGAAAAAATATGATTTGGAATCTACAAAGGCTCTAGTAGACCCGGATAAGCAACTGTTTCATACTTGGTCTTTTGACAAATAGTACAGTTTCTGATAAAGTTTCGGACTTGCCTATGCATTCTCTTCCAAAAGAAATACACTCTTATTCTTTGAACAGAAGCATGCACCCCTGAGTGACCACCTGTAGCACTAGCATGGCATAATGTAATAATATCACCTTGTAACTGCTCATTCTTGCCCACCATTACCTTCCCTTTCCTAAGCAAGGCTTTGCCATTCCAAGAGTATTTTGGGTGTACACCTCCTGCCTTCAAATCTTGCAGTACTGCTTGAAGTTTCTGATCACTGTTCCATGTCTCTTGTACCCTCTTCCATATACTATCATCAAATGTGCTATAAGACAAAGCCATCAAAGAAGAAGACTGGACTCTAGACAAAGCATCTGCGGCCCCATTCTCACTGCCTTGCTTATATACAATCTCAAAGTCATACCCCATCAGCTTGGAAAGCCAAACTTTCTGTAGCGGGGTAGTTATTTTCTGGTCAAGTAAACGCTTCAAACTTTTTTGGTCTATTCGAATAATAAAGTGGCCGACAGATAAGTAATGGTGCCAATATTTGACCGCAAAAATAATTGCTAGCAGTTCCCTTTCGTATACAGACAAAGCTTGTTGCCTTGTTGTAACACCCGTATCAATTTACTTGATTTTAGTAATACATTATACCATTTCAAATAAAATATTGTTTAAGTAACATGACTTTCATTAACGAAGTTCATAAGTAACATCAACCTTAGTCAACTAATGACTAAGTTAAAACATTTCAAAAGTTGTTTAACAAGTGTTTACAACCCATACACAAAAAGTATTAAAGATTTAAAACATCGCGGAAGCTTCAAAATGTAGTGTTCGGTTCTTCATCATATGCTTGATCGCCATCCGTAAGTTCCCCAACATGAAATAATGTCAAAACCACATCAAAGGTTAGTTTTGACAATAATATAACACTTATAATCGAATTCTAGCATCAAAACTATTGAAAACAACAAAAATTCTTCGGATCAGGTCGCTCGCGCCCCGCGAGAGACGTTACACGGGCCGCGAGGACCTCTCGCCTGTCGCGGCGTGTTCCATGTGGCCTTCCGCGTGGCGCGGGGGGTCACGTTTTCCAGCAGCTCAAGTTTTGTGAGCTGCTTTTGTTGCCAGCTCCGGAAAATCCAGTTTTTAACTTCGTTTGGCCATATCTTTTGACTCGTAAGTCCGTTTTAAGTGATTTTTCTTCCTATATGTCTGTAAATTCATTACCGACATAACTATTATAAATTTGATACCCAAAATTTAATTTACGGACCGAAAGACCATATGTCACTATGTAATTTTTCGACCCATTCTAACCTTACACATTTTACTACCATTTAACTAATAAACCTATGGCGCCTTATGCCCAACATCCGAGGCTTGTTATCACCCGCATTTCTTACCAATTTCATGGTTTAATGCCTTTGTGACTATTATCGCCATTATCGTCTACTAGAACGTTTAAAACTACAATTTTTACAACTAATAGACCCGTTGGCTCATCTTGTGGAATCATCCACTTATGATGACTACCAATTGATTCGTTTACTATACTAAGTCTATTAATTCACATACAACCATAATCAATATAAATTCAACGCAGATTTCGATTCAACAATAAGATTTATAAAACTTATCAACAACTCACTTAATATAACTAATCAAGTTACGTACCTTCAAAGTATGCCCTTCAAACGTGGTTCGCCACCCGCTTGTCCGCTTGACGCTCCTGCGCCCGTTCCTATAGAGTTCATTTATGATGTGTTTAGAACTCTCTTTAAATCATAATTCGCATAATACACCAAACATCATGATTATGCGTTTTAACTTGGAATTTCAGTTTTAAGCCTTCATAGAGGCATTTCAACAAACACTTCATGGGCAGATTTTTACAAGATTAAACATCATATCTCTAGATTACCATTTAGCCCTAATTTCACATCATTCAACCTTTTTACATGATTGATAACTTCTAATTTTCTGGAATCACTTCAAAATTGTCATTTTACACTAGATTAACAATCTATTCCCTAGTGTTCATCAAATTACACATAACCCACTAATCACCTACAATGGTGTTCATAGGTTTCACTAAAATTTCATATGATTTCAACTTGTATTGGTCTAGGGTTTGTCCCTAGACACTATAGTTGTTCCTTAATCATCATAACATACACATGCAACCCTAATTTCAGATTTTTCCCAATTCATGAGAATTTCAAGTTGAGAGATTTATCAAAATTTTACATACCTTGTGATCCTTTTGTGATGAGGATCAATAATCTATGTTTGGATTTTGATTTGGACTGAGTTTGATCCTTCAATTTAGAGTTTTTATGTTGACTAGGGTTTGAATGAGATTGGGGTCGCTCCTGGTCGATCTCCACCAAGAACACAGACAAATGTTTGTGTTTTATTTATTTTGATTATATCAATATTAGTTTCATTTTGAACACAATTGGTCCCTAGACTTTCCTTTGGTTCTAATGTAGCATTTTAACCCATTTGTAGGTTACTACAAGGCTTTCACCTAATTGGGTTATTTAAAATCCTAGTTAGTTAACTAGTTTATTTATCAACTTTATATTTAAATAAATGATTTGCATTTTTCGGGGTGTTACACTTGTTGCTTACAGTAAACATTTCCTCACATTGATTCATCATTACATGATCCAACGAACAGTAACGCTCCTCTGTTTCTTGATCTTGAACAACAGAATGACTTATATTTGAAGGATTTTACTTTTGGTACTCACATTAAGATTTATAACTTACACGTTGAAGATCATTATCTTCATAAACTCACTTCAAATGTTACTTCTCAATTCAATTCAATTCATCTCAATTCTCCTGACATGTCACCATAATTAATTCAACTCCAATCTCCTTCACACATGCATGTATGCTAGTAATTTCTCAAAAACCTACATATCATCAATTAGAGGATAAGGTATATCAAACTTAACTAACATATCTCTTAAAAATATATGATAAAATGATGGTTTAACATAAAAGATTGTGTAAACTCAGCTGATCCTTTAGCTCTTCTTCAAAACAAAGTTGTGGGGTATGGCTTCGGGATCAACAACTATAAGGTGACGATAATAATAGTTGTAGTAGCTGCAACCACATAATCAAAAGGAATTAATTAGAAATCAAGAAAAATTGATGATCTACAATTTCTCACCTCGCTTAGATGATCAAGAACCTTGTATACATAGCCCATGTATCCATTTTCTTTAATGATTCAAACAAACATCTTTCTACTCATACTCGATTGACATTTTCGGAAGACGAATTGATGACGCATAAGTAAGAAAGAAATTGTGTTTGACTCGAGTTCGGTTGTTTGAGTCGGCAGTTGCGGTGACGGTTGTGTGTCAGTGTTTCTGGAATGGAGCTAAGTCCGAAATCATACTCCAAGTTTAGAGACGGTTGGCTGGCTTTCTAGTGTAGGATGATACACATTTGTTTGGTCATAATACCTTGGATCAAAAAGATTTGAAGGATTGTTTGCATTATTCAAAGGGGGTGGGTTTGGTTGCATGTTTGCAAAAAACGTGCTTAGCCGCATGTTTGCAAAATACGGGTTTCTTGAATCCCAAGAGTTCATGATTTTCTTTGAGAGAGTATGGATGTTGAATGTGTGTAAAGATGTATGAGATTTTTATTTTAGTATGGGTTCATGATTTCTTTGAGAAAGAAGGATGTTGAATTTTATTTGGTTATGTGAGTATTTATACAAAACAAATAAAAAAATCTTTAAAAAAATATCCAACCTCAACGACTACCCCACCCCAACGGCACTTTTTCTCCTTGAATGGCGCGCCCCCAACGGTCCTTTTCTTCTCCCTTCCTGGTTAGCACATTCACAATCTACCCCATTAATGTGCGCCGTTAACGGAGCGGCGCAGTGTTCCGCCCGTTAACGGCTTACGTGGCTTCGTTAAGCGACAACACTAAGGTGCTGTTTGTTTTTTCTGCGGGAAAATGTCTGCAGTCTGCGGACCACATCTGCAGGCATCTGCAGGAGAAGAGGTGGACCAAATGTCTGCAGTCTGCAAGGAGAAGAGGGTTTTTTTTATATATATAAAAACCTCTTCTCACACTCAACACACACAGAACATCTCTCTCTGCCTCCCTCTACAACCACAACCACCGTCCACCTCCACCACCACAACCAACCACCACGACTTCAGCCACCACCCACCCCGTCGCAGCCACCACCACCCCGTCGCAACCACCACCACCACCTAACACTCACCACCACCATCTCACTTCCACCTCTTCCACCGAACACCCACTGCCACCACCGTCACCGGAAACCCACCAACACCACCACCACCGTGAAGATGGCTCAGCTTCTCTCTCTCGTTCTTGTCGCCGCTGCCAAACGAAGAGGGGGTTGCAGGTGACGTGGGGGGTATGGGGGTTTCGTCGAGAGAAGAAAGGAGGTGGAGTGGTGGGGGGGCTCGCCGGAGAAGAAGGGGAGCCGGCAACCGGTTCTAGTCACCGAACAGAGAGAGAAAGGAGGAGAAGCAAGGGGTGCGGCTGGTTAGGTCTGATTAGGGTTTCCACAAGATGAGGGAGAAGAGGGAAAGATCTGGTGTGGTGGCGGAGCAGGGGTGGGCGGCGGATGAGGTGGTGTCGGGGGTGGAGGTGGTGGCAGAGGAGGTGGTGTCGGCTGGAAAAGTGATGCAGGTCTGTGTTTTGGCAGAGAGAAGAAGTTGGAAGAGGTTGGAAGAGGTTGAGACATGTCTGCTTGGGGAAGAGGTGAGGCAGAGGTAAAAGGTCTGCAGATCTTCAAGAAAACAAACAAGCTGCAGGATCCAAAGGTCTGCGCGCGTCTGCGCGACGCAGACATAAGTGCTCATAAGAGCTTTTGCCCAAAAAACAAACACCACCTAAGTCTTATATGCTTTTACAAAGCCTAATATTTTATTAATTTATTCGTACTTTTAAATGTGTATTAATTATTAAATTCATAACTGCGAAAAATTATATATGTTTTTTATATCTATGTATAAAAATGTTAAAACTTATAACCATTTATACTTGAAAAATAAAGAGACAAAAATGAGTTGTTAGGAATAGGGCTGGCATATCGTGTATACCCGTACACGATAAGACACGACACGATAAGATACGATACACGAACACGACACGATAACTTATCGTGTCCGTTTTTTCAAACACGAACAAGAACACGACACGATATACACGAAAATTACCTGTTAACATGACTGTTCGACTGTTATACACGAAAATTACCTGTTAATACCTGTTAACACGAACAAAAACACGAACACGACATGCTATCTGAGAGTTACAGAGGGAGTTTAGGGTTTTATTTTTATTTTAATTGAATGAGGAATGAAAATAGAAAGGAATTAATGAACCCACACGCACATGGCTCATGAGTTTTATTTAATTTAATTTCTTATCGTGTACTAACGGGTATTAACAGGTAAACAGGTATTTAACCTGTTTATACACGAAAATTAACAGGTAATCTCGTGTCTACCTGTTTGGTACACGATACCTGTTAAGGCCATACACGATACCTGTTAACTTCGTGTAGGTTCGTGTCGTGTATTCATGTAAAATTGCCAGCCCTAGTTAGGAAATGTCAACTCGCATCGATCATAACATATATGCAAGACATTTTTAGTCGGTTTTAAAAGGCCGGTGGCCCTTTTTGGTGTCCGACCTCATTAGGGGCTTTTGGTGATACATGTCTTTGGCACCAACAGCGTAACCAGGGGGTGTTTTTCGTTGACCCTCCAGCCGTCGGTCGACAATCTTAGTTTTGATGCTTCATTTGACAAGTGTTTGCAGTTTGACCCTCAAGATTGTTATTTAATAAGTAGCTATAACGAAAAGAAAGAACGTTGAAAAAGATAGCGAAATTTTTATCCGATCTCGTCGATGGAAACTGACCCGCAAGAGGAGAAATTGTGAATTGAGTGAAGAAGATGAAGGGTAATATAGTCTTTAAACCATCAAAGCAGAGTCAAAGTTCTGAGAGTGGTCAATATCACTGACTCACTGCGCATAATACATATTTTTTTCACATGTTTTAACTTGTTTTCTAGATATAAAAAAGAGTTAAATGCCATTTTAGTCCCTGTGGTTTGGGCCATTTTGACAGTTTAGTCCAAAGGTTTCATTTTTAACCTGTGGGTCCAAAAAGGTTTCACAGTTGCCATTTTAGTCCACTTGGTTAACTTCATCCATTTTTTCTGTTAACGAGAAGGCCAATTTGGTCATTTTGTATGTAATTCTGTTAACTAAAAGGGCAATTCAGCCATATAAAATGACCGAAATGGACTTCTGGTTAACAGAAAAAAATGGATGAAGTTAACCCAGTGGACTAAAATGGCAACTGTGAAACCTTTTTGGACCCACAGGTTAAAAATGAAACCTTTGGACTAAACTGGTAAAATGACCCAAACCACAGGGACTAAAATGACATTTAACTCTATAAAAAATGTAATACTAAGTACTCAATAATTTTTAAAATAATGATAATAACTAATAATTTAACTTAAGTTTTTTGTTTGTTAGTAGTTTTCACTTTGTTAATTTGTTTGATTTAGTTCAAAACTGCCAAAGATTTTTTAAATTTATTATCTTCATTCTTTTTATACGAGTAAAGTGATTTTTACATGAGTAAAGTCATTATTATTACAACTACATTATTATCATATTATACAAGCGGTGGGATTTCGTATAAATAAATTACCCTACTAAATGTAGAAATTATTTGAGTAATCGTAATTACTTTACAATTTTGAACTAGAATAATTACATTACAAAAAATGAGAAGAGTAATAATAAATACTCTAGTGTTGGTATAATTATTCTAGTTATGTGTATGCTTAGCATGTTAAATCTATATGTATTTGATCTTAACATTATGTGTATGTATATACATATGTGCACACACTTACACTCTGGCCCTCCAGTTAAAAGTTTCTGGTTCCGTCAGTGTTTGGCACCATCCTTCGTGGGTAATCGACATCGAACATGATAGTGGGGACCCAGGGTGAGCCGGCTCGGTTGGGTTTTAATATATATTTGTTTTTCAGGTTTAAGATTTTTTTTTTTATAATTTTTTTACAATTTAAACTGTTTCAAATTTTCATTTTTATAACTTTAAAAAAAATTGATTCATTTTTATTTCTTATACATTTCTTTTCAAATTGAATAAGAAAATATCAAATACAATTTTTAGTATTTTTATAAAAATACGTAAAAAGTGTTCTTAGAGATGCTATTAGGGGAGGCGGGGTGGGAGAAAATCTCCCCGTGATAAACAAGTTTCGCGCGTGATACATGCAAACAACCCACCGCCACTGCTCAAATTCCACGCGTGGATTAAAATTTCCGTGATATATATTTCACGTGTGATAGAAGGAAGGATGTGAGGGGGTGTGAGAGTTTATTGTTGGGTGTTGTGAGTGATGACCATTTCCACTAAAAAAAGTTATGAGTAATGGAATAATGGTTGATGATATGACGAAACTTGATTGGATGTTGTGAGTGGTGAGTGATCACCACCCCCTCCCCCTTACATCAAGACTGGTTAACAAAGAAACTTTCAAAACCAGTTTGATTTTGGCAGTTTTGGCCAATCTATGTGCACCCTTGTTTCATTGGTAAACAAAGACACGTACACTTGTGAAACACCACACACATTCACGCACACCATGTCGACGTGCATTAATACACACCGTACCCGACCCCATAATCAACCCTCTATTCCCACATAAATCTTCATCTTCATCTTCTTCTCAAATGCACCTTCAGACATCAAACACAAACTCTTACCATATTTATTGAGCATCAAGATCTCATCATTTCAATGGATACCCACAAAAACCCTATATCATCAACATCTCCACAAGATTTCAAGAATCTTCAAGAAGATGGTACTACTACTACACCATCATCAATGATATTGGTGGAGGAGAGTGGAAGAGAGAGGTTAAAGAGACACCGGGTCGGGTATGGATACCGGACATATGGGGACAAGAGGATTTGTTGAAGAATTATATAGATTGCACGGTTTTTGATTCGTGTTTAGAGAAGAGTAGCATAATGTCAGCCAGGGAAGCTTTGATTCAAGAAGGAAGATCAACTATGAGGATAGAGAATAGTTGTTGAGTTTGTAAGTGCTTGAGATTTGACCAGTTTTCAGATTTTATGTATTGATGTTTAGACCATTAATAATCGGCAAAAGTTTCAACAAGGTGGTTAATTACTTTTCTATTGCTGTGATTGTAAATTATTTGGTGTTTTGTACTTTTCTTTATAAGTAAAAATGTTGGCTAGAAAATCTACACCTTAGGAGTTATAGACAAGGAAGATCCGGTTCAGATCGGTTCTGGTTATGATATTAAGTAAAAATGTTGGCTAGAAACTTTTTAGACGGTGGTCAGTCAATGATTAGGGGACCAGTGGAATCATACAGGACTATACATTCCCTGGAGGAATTTTTTTTTTCAAAAACAACATATAGTTCTTAGTATCTTTTTTAACTTTATTTTTTTAATTAATTAAGTTGGTTTTTTGTTATAAAATGATGTTGGTTTTTTTTGTTAGAAATTTTATAAAAGACATAGTTAAATTAAGCAATCCAAACAACCTAAATATATTCATACATTATAACTCATCAAAACAAACATATCCAAATTAAATAAAGAGTTAAATGCCATTTTAGTCCCTGTGGTTTGGGCCATTTTGCCAGTTTAGTCCAAAGGTTTCATTTTTAACCTGTGGGTCCAAAAAGGTTTCACAGTTGCCATTTTAGTCCACTGGGTTAACTTCATCCATTTTTTCTGTTAACCAGAAGGCCATTTCGGTCATTTTATATGGCTGAATTGCCCTTTTAGTTAACAGAATTACATACAAAATGACCGAAATGGTCTTCTGGTTAACAGAAAAAATGGATGAAATTAACCCAGTGGACTAAAATGGCAACTGTGAAACCTTTTTGGACCCACAGGTTAAAAATGAAACATTTGGACTAAACTGGCAAAATGGCCCAAACCACAGGGACTAAAATGGCATTTAACTCTTAAATAAATATTACAAATACTGAAAAGTAAGTTGTTCATACATCAAAACATAAAAATTCAATTGTTCATACAGTACTATATCATATAAAAATAACATAAACCATTATCGTCATCAATCCTCGTCACACTCAGTGAGCTTCTCCTCCGTAAAGTTCGGGTCACTCCTAGTAGAAGGTGACGGGCTGTTAGTCACATAGGACGTGCCTGAAGCCTAAAAAAAAATTATACATAATACTCATTACATAACATTAAAATTGTTCGTAGAAAATAAAATAAAATAAAAACAAAATAATATACCTGCATGGAAAGGTCGAACAGAGGAAAGATCGGCATGGTCTGGCCGGACTGAGGAAAATGCGGCATGAAAAGGTTGGGTATAGGATGGGTCGTAAGCCTATAAGAATTTAAACAGAATGCCCATTACATAGCATTAAATTGCTCGTAGATAAATGAAATAAAAATAAGATAACATACGACGGGATAGACTAAGTAAAGATTGGCATGGCTGGGTAAAGGATTTCATGAAAAGTTGCAATGATTCGTTGGGTCCATTGACCCCAGCTATATAAAGGAATCATCTAGTTTGTTAAGAGACAATCTAATCAATTCTTTTTCACTAAAAGAATTTCTATAGTCTATATCTTTGCTCTGCCATATCTGATTATTGATTTCATGCACCTACAAAATACTTTAATTTGAAAGTGAGATTACATGATTCAGAAAGCTGTACAAGAAGAATTTGGAATACGAAACCTACATTCAGGTTATGTCACTGATTTTTTTTTCGAAAAAAAAAATATCTATACAATAGCAGAATAACAATTCTTATGTATATTCAGTACAAGTGTACAACTCACACGTTACACGACCTAATGATAGTTCTCTACAAAGGGGAAAGGAAACTAGTAGATCCTCATTCTACAATATTAAGCATGCAGCCTGGGCACACAGAAGTAATAAATTCTCTATGTCTGTCTGTTAATACAATAACTTTTATGTCAAGTACGAAGCTGTGTTGATATGTTAGCTGTATAACTATATCTCTACTCATTGACCCACTAGTACTTTCAAAATTATCATAAGCATAAAGAGTGGTTAACAAAAAGAAACTTTCAAAACCAGTTGGATTCGTTTGATTTTGGCAGTTTTGGCCAATCTATGTGCACCCTTGTTTCATTGGTAAACAAAGACACGTACACTTGTGAAACACCACACACATTCACGCACACCATGTCGACGTGCATTAATACACACCGTACCCGACCCCATAATCAACCCTCTATTCCCACATAAATCTTCATCTTCATCTTCTTCTCAAATGCACCTTCAGACATCAAACACAAACTCTTACCATATTTATTGAGCATCAAGATCTCATCATTTCAATGGATACCCACAAAAACCCTATATCATCAACATCTCCACAAGATTTCAAGAATCTTCAAGAAGATGGTACTACTACTACACCATCATCAATGATATTGGTGGAGGAGAGTGGAAGAGAGAGGTTAAAGAGACACCAGGTTGAGATGTCGGGTCGGGTATGGATACCGGACATATGGGGAAAAGAGGATTTGTTGAAGAATTATATAGATTGCACGGTTTTTGATTCGTGTTTAGAGAAGAGTAGCATAATGTCAGCCAGGGAAGCTTTGATTCAAGAAGGAAGATCAACTATGAGGATAGAGAATAGTTGTTGAGTTTGTAAGTGCTTGAGAATTCAGGGGCGGACCCAAGTTATGGGGTGGGTGGGCGGCCGCACCCCTTGAAAAAAAAATTTAGTGGTATTTTTCGCGAAAAATCCAGACCGCACCCCTTGGAAATTTTCGTCCGCACCCCTTGAAAAATTCCGACCGCACCCCTTAGAAAAAAAAATGTTAGGAATTTATGTAAAAAAATTGAGGGATTGAAACCCGATCAAATTATGTAAACAAGTTAGCATTAACCCCTTTAATAAAACTTAAATTCAATCCATCAAGCCCAATAACTTAATACCCATTAAAGCCCAACCCAACTACTAGTTTTGTTACACAAATCAGTCCACGTAATTAAAAAAAAAACCAAATCGCTGCCACTTGCCAGCGACTCCCGCCCTCCCTCTGCCTCACTTGGCAAACATGTTTGTTGATTATATGATTGTTGGTTGGCAAATAATAATTACTAGGGCTTGAAATTCAAAATTTTAAATTGAAAATTACGGAACATGGGCTATGGTTGAACACTTGAAGATCCTTGTTTATTTTGTATGTGATAGGATTAGGAATGAACAATGAGTAGGAAAGTTATGCCGCGATTTCTCAAGAGGAAAGGGGTTGAACCACTTTTTTTTCGCCGGATTATTCTAATTAAAAACCAAGGTATGTTATAAATAAGTTTTTTTGTTCTTTTATTGAATGATTAAGAGAAATAAAAGTAGGGATGGTTTGAACTTTGATGTTTTTTGTTTGTTAATGTGATAGGAAGTTAGGAACTAGAGTTTGATTGTTTGAGAATTGAAATGGACCCGACCCGATCTGATTCGACCCGCCATTAAACTTTGTTTGTTTGTTTTTACTTGTTTTACATGACCCGACCCGATCCGACCCGCTATGAACCGATTTTTTTATATAGCTAGGAGTCCAAAATCTTTAAAAAATTTCCGCACCCCCAGGAAAAAAATCCTGGGTCCGCCACTGTTGATGTATAGACCAGAACCGTGAATCGGCAAAAGTTTCAACAAGGCGGTTAATTACTTTTCTATTGCTGTGATTGTAAATTATTTGGTGTTTTCTACTTTTCTTTATGGTTTAGATAAGTAAAAATTGTTGGCTAGAAAAATCTACACCTTAGGAGTCATAGACAAGGAAGATCCGGTTCAGATCGGTTCTGGTTATGATATTATGTCCAACCCTACTGATTGAATAATCTGGAGAAGTGTTAGGGGCTTTCTTCTCATCAGGTTGTGCCGTTGTAACAGGAAACTGACCTTAGAGGGCCAAGGAGACATAGATCTTAATTCTTAGGGCACTCTAACCTCAATTCAGTCAAGGCCCATTATGAAATCATAATATCATATGTTTATGCATGCAGTGGCGAAGCTTGCCGGAGAAAACGGAGGGGTCGGGCGTATATATACCCAAAAATTTCTATAGAATCGGGGGGTAAAAACGTATATATCCAAAAATTTCTATACGAAAACTACATATATAACACTACTGAGCGAAAAATCCCGGGGGTCGGGCGACCCCCCCCCCGCCCCCAAGAAGTTGCGCCCCTGTATGCATGTAATAGCAACAATGTGTACAAAGAAAGGGTTTAGTAACTATAATATCACTTATGGACTTAATCTTAACAAATTAGCTTTAACTTGGGCCTATTAAGATCGGACCCACCTGACCAATGAGCTTGTGGTGGATTGGTAAGGGAGAGACTTGGGTTTTTAAGAGACCCAAGTTCAATTCCTACTTCTCCCCATTAGTTTTCAGCGGCACTTGGTGATGATGGGAGACTAGGCGAGTAGGCGGCGATCGCTAGTTCGATCCTTGAACTGAATGGGTTTTACCTCACGCACTGTCGTGCCTTTGGGTGAGTGTTCACAGGCTTCTGCCCTATGTGAGGGTTTTCCCTGGTTCGGAGACGAGTGTATCCCGATGTGGTGAATTTCGCTAGTAGCACATTTGGAGGATTCGTTAGCCGTTCAAAAAAAATCAGACCCACCTAGACTAGGCCTAAAACGTTGGGATTTGGTCCAACTATGAGCAATTATGAGGGTACCTCATCAATTGTATATCAAAATAGAGTATTGTTCACTACATACACAATTTTAATGAAGTAGGATACTCCAATACCTTCATTATAATCCATTTGCTTGTCATTGTTTTAGACCATTCATATCCAATCCTCCATTTTTTACCTTATATTACACTAAAATATATTAATACATTAGAGCATTCACATCCTAACCATCAAATTATGTGAGGAGGGGTTTTTATATTATAAAGGGTATAAAAAATGGTTGTGAGTAGAGGAGAGAGAAAATGTTACTGTTCATCTGTATATTTGGGGGGACACTGTTCACCCGTTATAATTTTTTAATATATTTTGAAAGTGGTTGTGAGTGGAAGTGAGAGAAAAATGTAATGATAATATTATTTAATTGAAAGGAGAGAGAAAAAGTATTTGTTTTTAGTGGAAATATATTGATATAGGAGTTGTTTTTTAGTGGAATGTATGTATAATTTGATGGATTTATAAGGGGTGATAGTGTCCCCCTAAATTTATAGATGAACATGAACATTAACATTTTCTCTCTCTTCTACCCACTACCACCTACAACCACTTTTCATAAAATAAAAACCCACCTCACATAATTTGAGAGGTTGGATGTGAATGCTCGTGAATATGTGATATACAAAATAGTCATATAATCTCATTCCTAATGATCTTCCTTAGTAAAACTGCAATTCACGGTTCTCATAGTTTGAAAGTGCCTCTATATATGTCATGTATCAAAATATATTTTTTCAAGTTATTTTAGAAATTGTTCATGGTTATGTATTTCTACATTCCGAGTCACTGTTTGCTGGAATTCCTAAATCTCTTTAATCTATGTTTATGTTTATAATAATGGATTTGGTAGAATATGATATGTCTAATAATATAGGTTGCATGTGTAAAAGTGTATGTTATTATACTCGTTATACCAGCAGTTACGTTACAAAAACAGAATATGTTGGAAAAAAAAACATAGAAAAACAGTATCGAGCCGGAAAGCTTGAGGCCGCGTCGTTGGAAGATTTGGTCACTTAGTGAGTGTTAAAAAACAGAAAAAAGAGGATTTGGGCACTTAAAATATCTTGATCACATATATTGAATCATATTTTTGTACATGCATTTAACTATTTAAAGATGTTCATGGAGAGCTCTTATGTGCGCTAAACGCTTTGTTAAGATAAACACACCTACAATTTTTTATTGTGGAGATTAATAATCTACAAGGACGCTCAATCAAGACTATTATAACTTCAAGCACCGTGGAACCTCAAAGTTTCTTAGGAGTGGAGGCCGTAACGCCCTGGTGTGGGGGTTCAGGGGCTGGTGATGAGGAGTTAATACAAAAGTTGACAGATTCTTATTTGGACTAGTTGAATTAGAAGAAACGAGGCCAAAAAGATCCAAATTTAAATGGACATAACTTAGGTTACGATTGGAGTTGCGGGTCAAGTGACCAACAAACCCAGCTGTCAGGCCCAATTTCCTTGATCTAAGGCTCCAATTTTGTCAATCAAGATTTTTCCCCAATTCCGATGGTCGTCAGTGCTTTCCATTTATAATTTAAAACGTGGAAATCTTTGATTGAATCAATTTACGTGTCTATTTATGCCCTTAATTTCAATAATTCCATTTCAATTTATAATCTCGAAAATTTGGCAAACCTGCCAAATTTAGAGCATAAAGGGCACCGCGTGGAATGTTTTATCAGCGTTGTAAAACAAGCTCTCGTAGGCCGAGTAATCGCTACAAGGTAGGCTGCCTAGGCCGAGTACTCTCAACTCCGACTAGGGAGCCCTAGCGACTTTTGCAACCATGTGTTTTATTCATTCAATTTTAATTAAGTTTCTTGAGAAATACTCTTTGTTTATGTTTTATGCTTCCACTCTGAGTCGGCTTGCCTTGTGAGGTCCAAGGGGCAACGCCCCCGGCGGTAACTGGAGATCAGTGACAACTTAGTCTAGTAGTGACAAATGGCAATCAGTGCCAATTAACTATAAGTGGCAACTTAGTCATCATTGGTAAATAAGATAAGTGGTAATTAAGATCAGTGGAAAGTGGAAACTGATCGTTAGTGGCACTGTGTAGTAGTTGCAACTGTGCAAAAATGGCAACTTGGAGCAATGGAATACATGGTTTGCACTGGCAATTTTGCCACTAATATAACTACCAATTGTTGACAGTCATAACTATCAAACATTTATACTCTTTCATGAAAAGTTGCAATGATTCTTGGGTCCATTGACCCCAGCTATATAAAGGAATCATCCGGTTTGCTAAAAGACGTTCTAATCAATTCTTTTGCACTAAAAGAACTTCTATAATCTATATCATTGCAGAAACTTTGTCTTATCCGATTATTGATTTCGGCGCCTACGAAATACTTTAATTTGAAAGTGAGATTACACGATTCAGAAAGCTATACAAGACAAATTTGGATTACGAAACCTACATTCAGGTTGTGTCACTGATGAAATATAAAGTAAGAAGTGGTCATTTGTAAGTTTTTTTTTTTTTTTTAAATAAAAATCATCTATACAATAGCAGAATAACAATTCTTAAGTATTTTCAGTACAACCCACCATTTACGCTCCCAGTTACATAATGATAGTTCTATACAAAGGGGAAAGGAAACTACAGTAGATCCTCATTCCACAATATTCAGCATGCAGCCTGGGCACACAGAAGTAATAAATTCTGTCTGTCTATTGACATAATAACTTTTATGTCAAGTACAATGTTGAAGCTGTGTTAATATGTTAGATGTATAAGTTATACAGTATAACTATATCTCTAATTTCTTTAATGTTTGTTGGCTCATTGACCCACTACTTTCACAATTATCATAAGCTTAAAGCATGCTGCATAGTCTTTGGAGTTAGTTCTAAACTGATGGCTGCAATGTAAGTGCACTTTAACTGTTTCTTTCAGTAAACCACATTGACATGAGTGGCGCATTAACGCTAGTACTTCTTGGTTGCACAGGTTAATAGTGTTATTCATCAACTTGAACTTTACTATAGAAGTTGATCATGATTAAAGTTCATGAACCATTTTTTTTTTTTATCATGGATGATAAACAATAACACGGCGCCTACCGTTTTTGTTACACAGTTTCTAAGTCAGTTGATTTTTAGGTGTAACTCTTAAAAGATTTACCTCTTACTGATTGGAAGAGAACAAAACATGTATATAAGATTACTATATTAGGTTTCTTTCATGTTATTACAGTTTGGGTTGACCAAGTTTGACTCTATCTTTTCAGCCTTCAGGCTTACTTACTGACTACAAACACATTCTTTGTATGCTAAAGCTATAAAGTTATATAATCATAAACATTAGTTTGATTCAGGTATGCTATCTAAAACAGGCTTCCATCTTCCACAACTTCTACTATCTTCTTCAATCACAACCGCCTCATCTGAGCTTTCTTTTTGCATATGCGAAGCCAAATCACCCGCTGAAACCCCTCCTTTTCTCAACATCACCTCCAACTCTTGTTTCGTTATCACCAGCTTGATCCTCACAACTCTTTCCACGCCTTCTTTTTCCTCAAGGGGCACCGGATCATACGTCTGACCACCTAAGACTTGGTTAACTTTCATGGATCCTCTATGTTTGATGACCTCTTCACCCTTTTGCATGATCTTGTTTTGTATAATTATACAATTCCCCATTTTTGTTCGTTTCGCTTTTAGTTGTTCGTACACAAAGAGGTTAACAAGCGCGTTTTCAGTATCCAGACTTGAAAGACTTAGTTTCTGAGCAAGTTCAGATTTTTTGTTGCATTTATAGAAATAAAACAGGAAGTTGCCCCTGTAGTTTCCAAGAAATACTATATTGCACTTTGGACCCCACATACATTCTTTGTTGGTGCATGCTCAACTCAACTGATCTCATATACAAAATATATTTTCTTACTGTTACTTTAATCAATGTGTGTTACTGAGTTGATCAGCAGTGTATAATTAGATGATAGTTCAGTAACTTCATACAATTTACTGCACGGGTTGATTTGGGTTATGTTTAACGAGTCGAACGTGTTGGATATTATGTCCGGTTCGATAAGTCAACGCTGCCGACCGGGTCTTGACCCGTAAGAGTTACACCTTGGGCAACGAACTAAAATCCACTTAACCTGTTTAACTGGTAATTACGAACAACATACGAGACAGATCATAATTATTTATGATCATAAGCGGGTATTAACTGAGAGACGGGTACATGGACCGGGTGACACGGGTATTCTCACCCACCGCCACTTGTCATGCACCACCCTTTTGGCCAATGGAAATACATGCAATTTTGCATGAACGCCTCTTGGCTTGCATGCATGAGGGTCCATGTTTTATATATTGGTTGTGGGTCTTGTATTTGGAAGAGTTGGATGAACTAAAGAGAGTTTTTAGTTGCAACAAAATGCTCTAACCACACCAAAGATATAACCGGCCATTACCGCAACCGGTCAGCACCATCGGCCGCCGCCACATGACCGCTGGCCGCCTGCGCCTCGCCACTCGCCGCCAGCCGCGGGCCCCTGCCGTCGCCGCCCCGCCCCTAGCCGCCGCCAGCTGCCGCCGCTTGGCGCCGCCTTGTTCGTCGCGTTTCGTTGGTTCGTATACTAGCACTTGTTCGTTGAACCTCGGTGTCTCGACCGGTTAGTCATTAACCGATGTATATTTTTCTCATCGGTAGTTAAATATATTTTTACTGTGCTCGTATTTGCATGTAACCGGATCCTGTCGGGTTTCGTTTTGTTGATCATTAGTTTATTTCCGCTGCGTTTTATTAATTAACTTGTTTAATTAATTAACTATTATTATTTATTGAACCGGGTTTTTGATAAATAAAATTTTGACCGATCACCACGGAAACCCAACAGTGGTATCAGAGCCTTGGTTACAACATACGAATCGGTACCGGTCCTTTTAACCGGAATTAGAACACAAACTTTATTTATTTAAAGTTTATGTTCTAAGTAATTTTTTGGGGCACTTTTATTTTGGTGAATATTTTATTTGTTTTGCTTGACCAAAAACATTGCCCGGTTTTATTTTGTGATTGTTGTGCGAAATGTAAATCCGGCCCGGCCTTATTTTTGTGGTTGTATATTTTATTCGGTTTTTGTAATTATTATTTTGGCCATCGAGATGGTTCAAAGTTGTAATAGATTAGTTTATGGTTTTGGTCCGTCTTGTGGTTCAAAGTTGTAATAGATAGGGTTTTTGTCTTTGTTGTATTTACTTGTTAAATATTGTTGATACGAAGACCCGAAGCAAGCCCGAAGCAAAACCGAATGCCAAGAGGAGTCTTGGAGTTAGTGGGAGTTGCTCAAGACAACAAGATGCACTCAAGTCCATCCTTGTGGTTGTTTGTGTGTTGTGACCCCGTGACCCGTTTGATCTTGCTATTAGGCTCTAGCAAGATCGAACAATTTTGGCCATATGGATTTACATATTTATCTTGCTATTGTGGTTGCTTTTATCTTATAAATTGTTATAACATAACCAACCTAAATACCAACATGTTTTAAAAGGAGTTTTAAAATATTAAAAACAATCACATTAAAACAAGTTTTAAATTGTTTTTACAACTTGTTAAAGTTTTGTTATAAAACAAAGGTTGTTTTTGAAACAAATAATAACCAATTAAGTTTTGCAAAATTAAATTAATTTTGTTTTCCAAAACGATCAACTTAATAGTTTTCTATTAACTTAAAATTGGTTATTCCAAGTCACGACAAACTTAGTTTTATAGGTTATCTAAAACTAATTGTCCCGAGAGGTGAAAGGTTTTTTGGTTATGTCGCAAATTTAATATCTAAATTAAAACCGACTATAATAACCCTGTTTGGTAAAAATTAAAATCAATAGTCTATGACATCCTACTACTAGTAACACTTGGGGCATAATGCGAACCATCAGTTGTCACACCCCAACCGATGGCGGAATCATCGGGGCGCGGCACTAGGCGAATCAGATTGCTCAAGAGAATCCATAACAACTATATTGCGATAATATTTAATACATTCGTTATCCCATACTAACAAATAATACAATCACATAAGTTATCACAGATTTCTTGTCCTCTCGAACAATACAAATCCGACAACCTAGATTTTAGTTGAGTTTCTAGACCTCCTAGCTTGATTTGATATAGTCTGCGATCTAACCTGCAAGATACGTTAAAATATTTGTCAATACAAAAGTATTGGCGAGTATACAGGTTTGATATGTAGCATAATAGATAAAAGTGTAGTGAATTTCCATATGCAAGAACGTAACACACGACATATATACTCACAAAGCTGATACTACCAACTAAGTCCTCGATGCTCGAATATGCGATGGCAAACTAGACCCCGTCGGGCGCAATAGTACTATACTAGTCATGGTGGGACGTCGCGAGTATAAGCCCTAGCACATATGCAACTAGCATCACATATATCTATGCATAACAGTTATTCGCAAGTGATAATTCGATTGATTGAATAATTCGTTTGATAAGTTCGATTTGTTAGAAACGTATGTTACACCCAAAATACGATTAAAAAGGGTTCAAGTATACTCACAGTGCGTATTTAGCGAAAATACAACTTGATTGGATCGGTTGCGAGTACGTCTGCGTTAATCATAGGATATAGTAAACGATGCACGATTAAGCGAGAATAGCATTGAAAAGTCAGTCATCTGGTCGGATGGTGCTCACCCATTCGGATGGGCTCATCCGATCGGATGGCATATGGATCTGAGTCGGATGGCTGTCATCCGGTCGGAGGACAGGCTATCCGGTCGGGATAGTGTTGACTCGGGCGGATTGTAAGTGTTATCCGTGCGGACGAGTGTAACTCGTACGGACTGACATGTTATCCGTGCGGACAAGTGTAACTCGTGCGGACTGATATGTTATCCGTGCAGACAAGTGTAACTCGTGCGGACTGACATGTTATCCGTGCGGACAGTATAACTCGTGCGGACTGACATGTTATCCGTGCGGACAAGTGTAACTCGTGCGGATTGATATGTATTCCGTCTGGATGACATGTATCCGTCCGGATGACATGTTATCAGTGCGGATTGATATGTATTCCGTCTGGATGACATGTGATCCGTGCGGATTACATGTGATCCGTGCGGACAACACGTCTGTTTCGCATTCTAAATACTGATTCTGAGTGTTTATCGGAAGGAATACGTGTAGAGTTACCGGGACAGTGTAATCTCGTACTAATCACTTGAAATCCCATCAATTCCGACCCGCTCTAACGGCCGGGAATCACCCCGCTCCATCAGAACTGGCCGTTCTTGACGGTTTCTCATGGTTAACTCGAAATCGCACAGTTCCTTGGCTAGGTACACAGTTCTAGATGAGATTTGTTATCAAAACTTGTGGAAATCACCCAGATCTGAGTCGTTTATAGTGAAATGAGGCCACAACTTGAAGTTCATAAGAACTCTTGGAGACATCACCTCAAAACGCCTCAAATCAGCAGATTTCACGGTTAGAATTTGAGTTTTAAAAGATAGAATGATATAGAATTGAGTGTAGATCGTGGAAGTACAAGTTTCTAGGTTGAAATCTTACCGGAATCGCGAGGAAATCGAGAGAAAAGGGTCCTGAGCGTGTTTGACCGAGTGGGAGCTGTCACATCACTTGAACAGTGGTGTGGCAGGCTATTTATAGGCGAAAAAGAGGAGAAGGGAGTCACAGATCCGGATTGCCCATCCGTCCGGATTGCTGTCCGTCCGGATGGCTATCCTGACGCGATGAATTTCTCCGTTTTTGGTAGTTTTTGAGGTGCGCGCTTCTATAGTTGAGTTATATTATCATTATATACGTATATATATCACTAAGGGTCGTATTTACGTATCCATATTCCAAAGTTTCGATATAACAATCCGTTTTCGTTTGAGTATGCGATTATTAGCGACGTTTCACAGCCATCAATGAGGGTAGTATAGGTCCTTTCTTGATATCATCGTGAACGTTATTGCGTGTAGTGCCACAAAGGCTGACGGGGTACCATTTACTCGTATCGTCGTCATTGTCACAACGACTGGAGCTATAGCACTCACCCGAGGGTCCTTGTTAGCGTTAATTGTCTGCGTTTCGACACACCACGGCCACTGAGAAGGGTAGAATAGGTCCTCACTCAATGCCTTCATGAGTGTTAGTGTTTGTGATAATAGTGTAGCATAGTGGTATTGTATTTCGAAAATATGCGATTATCCTTCGAATAGCGATATATGCAATATAGTTACATTATGATCCGAATCTCTGGTGTTAGGCGTAACGAGTATATCGAGTAGTAACAACGCACAAAGTGCGGGTTGTTACAGTCTCCCCTACTTTAGGAAATTTCGCCCCGAAATTAATCCAATAGGTAGACTTCCAGGAGTTGATCTTACATTATCAGCGATATAGCGAGTGATTTAACCGAGAGTTGACAACGAGAGCGTTTCGAATAAGAGAGATCGATTGCGATAGCGAGAAGCGACGTAAAGACGAAAGTAATATCCCACGAGTTGGCGTTCTAAGGTACCTTGTGTTGCGTAGAGTTCGTAAGTTCGATGCGACTGAAATTTTAAAGAACTTTGAAAGGTTTCTCATAACGTAGGGTTAACTGAGTCGATTGTTAACCAACGTTGCAAGAAAGTTTAGGTTTCAATCATTTTAGGGAATTCGAAAATGAAACTGGGGTTACGGAAACTCTCCTACGACACGGGTTCAGCTGAACTCGATGCTGAACCAATGTCTCAAGAAAGTCTTATTTTTGTCATTGAAAAAAAAAAGGTTTTAGGGAAAAATTGGACTCGTGAAAGCTCCCTTTGGACATGGAGTTAAGCTGGTTCGATGTTACCTCCACATTGTGAGGAATTTCACTTGTCCCATGGTTTTTAACAAAAGTTTTATAAAATCAGTTTTAATAGTACAGAAGGTAGTTAATCACCGAGCCCCACTTGGCACTTTCCCACGAAAGTTCGTTAATATGTTTAAAACATTTATATATAGGAAGTACCAGCGGCGTATCCACCATGTTTTGCTCATATTACTTCTGTTTCGTGGGGCGGTGTCATGTGTGCCGATACGACATGGATAGAATTGCGCTTACTCGACCCAATCGATAGAAAGTTAGACCGAGTATAAGATAGAATCGAATAAGTTAAGCCGGCGAGCTGAATTACGAATGTAGCTACAACAGCGTGCGCGAGTAGCCTGCTGACACAAAACGTTTATGTGTCGTGTCTGGGCAGGCGTCGAGCGATAAGCGATAAGCGAATAGCGCGTTTTTTATTAGATTCCACATTAAACCCACATGGCACGTTTCCAGGAGGGTTTGCTAACATGGCGAAACACCATGTTTAACCAGGTTAGTTTTGCCTCGTGAAGCGGTGTCATGTGTACTAATACCACACAGACTGCAATGAACACCAAGCGAGCGATAAACGGTACGCGATACACGAATAAGAGGTAGACTTTACACGATAGGCGATAAGCGATTAAGTGATTAAGCGATTAACACAACCCAATACCCGTAATGACGGCAGCGATAAACGAATTACGATAATCGGCAGTGGTTGCGTTGCAAGCGGTAGAGACATGCATGATTCACACGGTTCGATTTGATTGATTTACATCACAGAGGTTAACTGACTTTAGGCCCCACATGGCCTTTTTCCACGAAAGCCCGCCGATATGACTAAAACACCTTGCTTTAATCATATGAGTTTCCTCTCATGAAGCGAGGTCATGTGTGCTAACTTACATAAACACCACTGATAACGGTAGGCGACAGCGATAGATTGATACACAGCAAGCGACATAGATTCACATAATAAGCGATAGAGATTGCGAGATACACAGGATGAGCGATTGTGATTAGTCGAGTTTTGTTTCGAGTAAGCTTAACGTTACGTTTCGACGCATCACGGTTATCGAGGAGGGTAGAATAGGTCCTCACTCAGCAATACCGTGAGCGTTTATGAGATTGTTTGCTATAGACTCACGATCAGTCTTGCATTGATGCAATTGTCCTGCGAGGTAGACTCTCCAGAGTCCATCGATGAGGCGATTGCACTGCGTTTGCAGACTTACGACAAGTCTCACAATGATACGGTTTGTTACGCCTTGCGGTTGAGTGTAGTGTGTTGAAAATAATCACAATAGTATAATAGGTCTAATAACGTTCAACTCCACGTGGCAATTTCTTCACGGAATTTCGGTAGTATGATAAAGCACACCTTTCTTGACCCCTACTACTTAGATCCCGTGATTTGGTGTCTTACTTCGTCGAAACGCTTATGGCACCTTAGAATTCACTACGATCTCCGTGCACTGACCCAAATAATCCCGTGTGCACCCGCGATTAATCGTTCCTTGCACGTTTATCATACCTCGTTCTAAGAATGTAGTGAGGGTAAAACACATTATTCCGTGATATAGTATATAGTATACAGTATGTGTGTGATTCTAGTCTAAGTGTGACGACTAGAGAGTGAAAGAGAGAACGACGACGAGAGTTAACGTTACACATAGTGGCAATATCGAGTAGTGGAGTAGGTTCAATACTTAGAGATTAACGTCGAAAATTGTATCATTACAACTTTATCCTATGCCTGCTAGGTGTCTGATGCTGAAGACTTTTGCTGGAGCTGTTGTTGTTGTACTCAACTTCACGGTTCGATGCGGCAGTGGTGGGTGAAGTGACCGTAACGATTGCAGTTGTTGCAATAGCGACAGTCAGCCCCAACTGGATGATGATAGGTACATGAGTAACACTGGGGATGAGCTCCAGTGTAGGCTCGTTTTGGAAACATCAGAACTGTTCGAAGAGGTTTCGGTTGCAGCAGTTCGGTTGTTGATGAGCTCGGGCTTGAAGTCTTCCGTTTGCGACTGGGTTTGTCGGTGTCTTGTGAAGAGGTGTCGTCGTTGGGGGATTCGTCTGAGGACTCATTTGCAGAGTCTTTGGCTGATTTGTCGGAAGGTCCGTTGGCAGATTCGTCAGAAGAATTGTCAGCAGATTCGTTAGAAGAATCGTTAGCAGATTTGTCAGAAGACTCGTCAGTAGATTCATCAGAAGATTCGTCAACATGTTCGCCTGAAGGATTAATGGCGATTGCTTGATGAGCTTGCTTGACAGGATTCTTAGAGAAGAACCCTTCCATGAGTCGTTTGTTGTTGATTTCTGCAGCTAAGCGGTAGGTTTCTTCGATGGTAGCAGGTCTTGCAGCTTCGATAAAATCACCCACACACTCAGGCAAGCCACGAATGTACTTCGAAATGGCTTTTTCTGAAGTGTTGACCTGACTTGGGCAGATTATGCTAAGCTGTTTGAACCTTGCGGTGTAGCCAGCATTGTCACCTTTGGTTTGCTTGATTTCCCAAAATTCGTTTTCTAGCTTCTGGATCTCGTAAAGAGGACAGTACTCTTTCTTCATGAGCTCTTTCAGTTTATCCCAAGAGAGAGCGTAAGCTGCGGAGATCCCACGTTTGTTACGTTCGGCGGTCCACCAGTCGAGCGCTCGTGATTGAAATACTCCGGTAGCGCAAGTAGTACGGAAACTATCGGGGCACCCACTTTGACGAAGCGTAACTTCGATAGAATCAAACCACTGGAGTAGTTGAGTCACACCTCCTTCACCCGTGAATTCCATCGGGTCACAGGCTTTGAAGTGTTTGTAGAGAAAAGTAGACTGCGGCTCTTCCGTCTTAGGGTCTTCCGAGGCTCGAGAGTTGCTGAGAGAGTGCACTTGAGCGGCAATTCGAGGAATAAGCTTTGCCACTTCTTTAGTCACAAGTGATGCAATCCTCTTATTGGCACTTCGTTTGGCTCTCCTCTTAGCTACTCGTCTCGAGGTAGAGTTGTTGGAAGGCATCTAGACAGGAAGAGACTTGGAGTGAGATTCGATCATAATGATTTTCGAGTTTTGCGATGCGATTGAGCGCGTTCAAAACTTGATGCGATAGTATAGATAGTATAGTAGTAATACGAATCACATAGGAGCCACATAGGAGACATGTAATCCCTAAGTTCTCACACATTGACTTGTTTGTTTATACGTATTTATATGTATTTATATAGTTGTAATTTGTAATCATACACATACAGATCGGCTTAGAATATGCGAGAACGCGTTGAGGTGAGATAACGAGAGCGAAGACGATAGATTATGCATTAGTTTTGTTGCGAACATTCGGGTTTCGTTTTAGATTGCGATGGCTGTGCGAATTGTGCGTTTATAAAGTAGGGAGTGAAAATCGTTAAGTCGAGAAATCGATAAGGCGTAAGATTTCAAATCGTAAGTAAGTTTCCAACCAGTTGTAAGATTGGCAGGTCGTATGATAGAGTGCCTTGGGTGTTTAGGCGTCGACTACCCAAGGTAACCCAACTATGCTCAACAAGTTCGGGCATGCACGTTGACCTAGAAGGTTTCATGCTTCCACTGGGATGCAGCTCATGGCATTCGCCTTCCTAGTCATCACATGGCTCGAGTTATCATGATAGTCGAGTCCTTGGTGAGAGCTTTTGAAAACTAATTTAGAGAGTGGAACGTCTTATTAAGGTACGGGTTTCACCCCTGACTTAACAGTTTCATTCCTAATTGTGGTTATGCTCTTCGAATAAATTCGGGAGTTCCACTAGATTTCGAAATGGAGGCTTTCGTCGAGATGTGGATGTCACTCCTAGCTCGATGAAAGGTTCTCGTGCTAGAAAAATGCGCTGAGTGAGCAATCCTATCGAGAGTTCTTGGTTTTCACACCTGATCTCGACTAGATCGCTCGGTTTCGTTATGCGAGTATTTTCGAAAACATGTGTATTGTGTCGGCCTTAGGAAAGGCTAAGTAGTATTTCAGCCTTAGGAAAGGCTTCTTCGTGTGAAGTTGTAGTACGCGATGTTCACACAAAGTTGTAGCTTTTAGCAATTTCGATCGAGAGTATCAAGTAGGCCCGATACAAACCCAGTAACGAGTCGGCCTGTTGGTACTTAGACTATAGACTAGGTCAATCTCTAAGACGTCGACCCGGACTAGGTCGAGTCTGGCCTAATTCCCTATAGTTATGGCTCTGATACCAATCTGTCACACCCCAACCGATGGCGGAATCATCGGGGCGCGGCACTAGGCGAATCAGATTGCTCAAGAGAATCCATAACAACTATATTGCGATAATATTTAATACATTCGTTATCCCATACTAACAAATAATACAATCACATAAGTTATCACAGATTTCTTGTCCTCTCGAACAATACAAATCCGACAACCTAGATTTTAGTTGAGTTTCTAGACCTCCTAGCTTGATTTGATATAGTCTGCGATCTAACCTGCAACATACGTTAAAATATTTGTCAATACAAAAGTATTGGCGAGTATACAGGTTTGATATGTAGCATAATAGATAAAAGTGTAGCGAATTTCCATATGCAAGAACGTAACACACGACATATATACTCACAAAGCTGATACTACCAACTAAGTCCTCGATGCTCGAATATGCGATGGCAAACTAGACCCCGTCGGGCGCAATAGTACTATACTAGTCATGGTGGGACGTCGCGAGTATAAGCCCTAGCACATATGCAACTAGCATCACGTATATCTATGCATAACAGTTGTTCGCAAGTGATAATTTGATTGATTGAATAATTCGTTTGATAAGTTCGATTTGTTAGAAACGTATGTTACACCCAAAATACGATTAAAAAGGGTTCAAGTATACTCACAGTGCGTATTTAGCGGAAATACAACTTGATTGGATCGGTTGCGAGTACATCTGCGTTAATCATTGAAGGATATAGTAAACGATGCACGATTAAGCGAGAATAACATTGAAAAGTCAGTCATCTGGTCAGATGGTGCTCACCCATTCGGATGGGCTCATCCGATCGGATGGCATATGGATCTGAATCGGATGGCTGTCATCCGGTCGGAGGACAGGCTATCCGGTCGGGTTAGTGTTGACTCTGGCGGATTGTAAGTGTTATCTGTGCGGACGAGTGTAACTCGTGCGGACTGACATGTTATCCGTGCGGACAAGTGTAACTCGTGCGGACTGATATGTTATCCGTGCGGACAAGTGTAACTCGTGCGGACTGACATGTTATCCGTGCGGACAGTATAACTCGTGCGGACTGACATGTTATCCGTGCGGACAAGTGTAACTCGTGCGGATTGATATGTATTCTGTCTGGATGACATGTATCTGTCCGGATGACATGTTATCACTGCGGATTGATATGTATTCCGTCCGGATGACATGTTATCCGTGCGGATTACATGTGATCCGTGCGGACAACACGTCTGTTTCGCATTCTAAATACTGATTCTGAGTTTTTATCGGAAGGAATATGTGTAGAGTTACCGGGACAGTGTAATCTCGTACTAATCACTTGAAATCCCATCAATTCCGACCCGCTCTAACGGCCGGGAATCACCCCGCTCCATCAGAACTGGCCGTTCTTGACGGTTTCTCGTGGTTAACTCGAAATCGCACAGTTCCTTGGCTAGGTACACAGTTCTAGATGAGATTTGTTATCAAAACATGTGGAAATCACCCAGATCTGAGTCGTTTATAGTGAAATGATGCCACAACTTGAAGTTCATAAGAACTCTTGGTGACATCACCTCAAAACGCCTTAAATCAGCAGATTTCACGGTTAGAATTTGAGTTTTAAAAGATAGAATGATGTAGAATTGAGTGTAGATCGTGGAAGTACAAGTTTCTAGGTTGAAATCTTACCGGAATCGCGAGGAAATCGAGAGAAAAGGGTCCTGAGCGTGTTTGGCCGAGTGGGAGCTGTCACATCACTTGAACAGTGGTGTGGCAGGCTATTTATAGGCGAAAAAGAGGAGAAGGGAGTCACAGATCCGGATTGCCCATCCGTCCGGATTGCTGTCCGTCCGGATTGCTATCCGTCTGGATGGCTATCCGTCCGGATTGCTGTCCGTCCGGATTGCTGTCCGTCCGGATTGCTGTCCGTCCTGATGGCTATCCTGACGCGATGAATTTCTCCGTTTTTGGTAGTTTTTGAGGTGCACGCTTCTATAGTTGAGTTATATTATCATTATATACGTATATATATATCACTAGGGGTCGTATTTACGTATCCATATTCCAAAGTTTAAATATAACAATCCGTTTTCGTTTGAGTATGCGATTATTAGCGACGTTTCACAACCATCAATGAGGGTAGTATAGGTCCTTTCTTGATGTCATCGTGAAAGTTATTGCGTGTAGTGCCACAAAGGCTGACGGGGTACCATTTACTCGTATCGTCGTCATCGTCACAACGACTGGAGCTATAGCACTCACCCGAGGGTCCTTGTTAGCGTTAATTGTCTGCGTTTCGACACACCACGGCCACTGAGAAGGGTAGAATAGGTCCTCACTCAATGCCTTCATGAGTGTTAGTGTTTGTGATAATAGTGTAGCATAGTGGTATTGTATTTCGAAAATATGCGATTATCCTTCGAATAGCGATATATGCAATATAGTTACATTATGATCCGAATCTCTGGTGTTAGGCGTAACGAGTATATCGAGTAGTAACAACGCACAAAAGTGCGGGTTGTTACATCAGTGTTGGAGCCACAGCACGACACTTGGTGTCTAGTTTATCCTTCCAAGGTGCAAGGGCTTCATCGACACATCCGACCCTTCCACATGTGACCGTTTTAGGACGATTATTACTTTTCTTCTTGTGTTTACGTGCCCCAGCTGTCTCGAGAACAAAAGTGGCATAGATGAGGCCAAACGTATCAATGCAAGGACAGTAGGTTATCCTCGCAGCCTCATAAACCCCGAGAGTTGAGCCTTTCTCACAATTGACAATCATTGTCAGTCCGCTTGAACCTCTAGCTAATGTTGCATGCCCCAGCTGCCTTTAAAAAGAGCTTCTAACCGGATTCTCATTCCTTATCGCCTCACCTCACGAAATAAGGAGATATACATCGAAAATACTAATTAATATCACCTTGCTTATATAACAGATGTCTAATGAAAAACAAACTCCTTCATTTTCAAGTCTGTACTTGAAAAAGAAAAGAAATAAAAATTTGAATAACACCAACCTTCTCGAATGGCACCACAATCTGAGAATAGTTCTCAAGATGGAGGAAGAGCTGTATATCTTAGATGGCCCAGTCTCTACCGAGCCTGAAAGTAGTTCTACTACTGCTCGCAAGGCACTGGAGAAACATAACGAGGATGCTGTTGAGGTAGCCTGCCTTATGAAAGCCATCATGTCTCCTGAACTTCAGAAGAACTTGGAAGATATGGATGCTTATGACATGATCCAGCAACTGAAAGGCATGTTCTAGAAACAAGCCCGACAGGAGCGATATGACACCATGAAATAGCTCATAAGCTATGAAATGCTGGAAGGATCATGTATCAGTACTCATGTGCTAAACATGAAAGGATACATTGACCAGATGAACAAACTTGGTTATTCCACAAAGCCAATCAAGTTCTAATGGTCAAGTCTAGTGGTGTTAAGACGCCCAATAACAAGAAAAGGAAACATAAGAGCAAAGGCAAGAGAAAAGTTGTTGTTGCCAGAAATGCCACCAACAACAAGCATGTTGCAAAACCACACCTCCTAGGAACGTCAGTGCTTTGAATGCAACCAAATGGGCACTGGAAGGGAAACTGCCCACAGTATCTAGCCAAGCTGAAGATGAACAAGGCCAATAACATTGGCACTTCTTCTAATATTCACATATATGTTATCAAACTTTTCACTGTTTCTAGCAACACATGGGTATTTGATACCGGATGTGGTCTCCACATCATTAATGTCTTGCAGAAGCCTGAAAAGTGGAGGAAACTGAAACAAGGCCACATGGAACTCATAGTTGGTAATGGAAAGACAGTTCCAGTTCTGGCAACTGGAACATTTTGTTTTCCCTGGCCTTATAGTTACTTTAAATAACTGTTTATATGCACCTGGTTTGACCAGAAACATTATTTCAGTTTCTTCACTGTTTGAAGAAGGATTCAAGTACGTTTTAATGGTTTTTTCTATTTTAGCCTACTTGAATGATGTCCTTTATTTTGAGGCTAAACCTCGAAATGGTATTTATGAGATTAATGTTCAAACAAGTAATAACATATATCATCTTTCTAAGCGTAACAAAAGCCAGTATGAATGAAATGCATTTATGGCGTTGTTGACTTGGCCACATAAGTAAGGCATGCATAAAATGGCTCCAGTCCGAGGGGATTCTTGAATCCACTAGACAGGACTCCTTTGATGATTGCGAATCTTGCTTAGCTGGCAAACTCACAAAGCACCCCTTCATCGATGTTGGTGAACGGATCAATGGTCTTCTAGAACTCATTCACATGATGTATATGGCCCTTTCAGAACCATGACTAGAAACCATGTCTAAAAACCAGCTTGATAGAAAGGTAAATGTACTTCGATCAAATCGAGGTGCTGAATACCTCAGCTTTGAATTTCTCAATCATCTGAAAGAGTGTGGAATAGTTTCACAACCCTCTCCACCTGGCACACCCCAACTTAATGGTGTGAGTGAAAGGTGAAATCGAACTCTACTTGATATGGATCGATCGATGATGTATAGAACTAACTTGCCTCACTCCTTTTGGATCATGCTCTTATGACCGCTACCCGCATTGTCAATTTGACTCCGACTAAAAGGAAAACAAAACCGCCATATGAGATATGGCATGGGCGTAAACCCGATTTGGAATACCTTTAAGTATGGGGATATGATGCATACATCACAAATGATTCTGATGATAAGCTCGATCCTCGAGGCGAAAAGGTTGTTTTCGTCGGATACTATAAAGAAGCGGATATTATTTCTACCATCCTGATGCAAATGTGATTTCCATCAAACGGAAGGGACACTTTCTAGAGGAAGAACTTCTTAATCGAGAAACTGGAAATAATGTGGTTGATCTTGAAGAAATTCATGAACCACAAACAACCGTTGATGTAGTCGGACTATCTGATCAACAAGTAGTTGTTGCCAATGAATCAGATACAAAACACAAGCATTTGTAGAAGTAGTAGAATTCGCAAAGAATCTGATAGTTATATATATGGTATCTAAAGGGTCCCGAATTCTTATTAGTAGCTGAGTCTAATGACGAAACTGCTAACTACAAATCTGCAATCTTAGATTCAGAATCTGAGAAATGTCATGAAGCCATGAACGTCGAGATGGAATCTATGCATGACAATCAAGTGTGGGACTTGGTTGAGCTACCCCCCAAATCTCAGGCAGTAGGGAGCAAATGGATTTTCAAGAGAAAAACCGATATGCATGGAAATGTACACACCTATAAAGCACGGCTAGTTGCGAAGGTTTTCACTCAAACTCAAAGTATTGACTATGATGAGACCTTCTCGCACGTTCTTATGATTAAATCAATCAGGATATTGCTTGCCATAATTGCGTACTGTGATTACGAAATATGGCAAATGGATGCCAAAACCACCCTTCTTAATTAACATCTCTCTGAAGATGTCTATATGGTTAGGCCGAAAGGTTTCATCAATCCTAAATATCCAACTAAGGTGTGCAAACCCAATAAGTCCATTTATGGACTCAAGCAAACATCTCGTAGCTGGAATCTTCATTTTGACCAGAAGATCAAAGAGTTTGGTTTTATCAAAGAATGAAGATGGGCGTGTTTACAGGAAGGTTAGTGGGAGCACCATATCATTCCTCATCCTGTATGTGGATGATATACTAATCATTGGAAATAACATCCCTATGCTTAACAAAGTTAAACACTATTTGGGATCTTGTATCGCAATGAAAGATCTTGGAGAAGCTACTTACATTCTAGGAATGAAAATCTATAGTGATAGATCTAAGCGGCTTCTAGGGCTAAGTCAAAGAACGTACATAGACAAAATGATGACACACTTCAAGATGGAAAACTCTAAGAAAGGAGATGTTCCTATGACTAAAGGAACTGTGTTGAACAAATCGCAATCTCCTTCAACGGACATTGAAATTAAGCAAATGGAAGCAGTTCCATATGCTTCAGCGATTGGTTCAATCATGTATGCTATGTACTAGACTTAACATCTCGTATGCTTCAAGCATGACCAGTCATTTTCAGCATAGTCCTGGCATTGCCCATTGGACTGTAGTAAAGAACGTTCTGAGGTACTTGAGAAGAACCAAAGATATGTTCTTGGTGTTTGGAGGAGTGGAAGAAGAGCTCACTGTAAGGTGTTACACTGATGTTGGCTTCCAAAGTGACCGAGATGATTCTCGCTCATAGTTAGGATTCGTATTCACTCTCAATGGAGGAGTTGTCTATTGGAAAAAGCTCTAAACAGAGTATAGTGGCGGATTCAGCCACCGAATCCGAATGTATAGTTACATCAGATGCTACGAAAGAATCTGCTTGGATGAAGTAGTTCATCAACGACCTCGATGTGGTTTCAAGTATTCAGAAACCAATCTAGATGTTCTGTGATAACACAGGAACCATTGCTCAAACCAAGGAGCCCAGATCACAGGGTTAAGCACATTCTAGGAAAGTTCCACTATATACAGGAAATACTGGAACGAGGAGACATCTTAATAAGCAAAGTAGACACAGATCAAACTTAGCAGACCCGTTCACTAAACCGATGTCTCAGGAAAAGCATGAGAATGCTATCGGTCTTAGATTGGATAACCATTTGTTTTGATTTAGTATTTGGATGTACGAACATTCAAACAGTTGTACCTTTTGAATTCACCTTTGATTTACTAGCTAAATGCAAAGTTTGAATCTTACAAATGTGTTCGATTTTTGTACGTTTAATCCATGAATCTTGTATTCTAAATTATCCGTAGTCGGTCAGACTCGTGGGAACGACTCTGAATTAAGACTATTCTGACTTTGGACTCAAGGAGTTGACTTCCAAACTCACAAACCTCATTATGAATGACGTTGGATGTAACTCGCATCAAATCATCTTCATGGATCATGGTCATAAGATGTATTTGATTTAGGTATACTCATTTAGTATCCTCTGACGTGAGATACATACTAGAACTTTCGTTTACTAAAGACTATTCTTTGATCAGTGCCCAACGTTGTCGCGTAACTGCCAGTCATAAAGGCATTGGTTGGGAGTGGTTCTGAAGTTCAGTGGGAGTTGTATGTAGTCAAGATGGGATTCTGTACTCTTACATTATAATGTAACAGTTAGACATCTGGGCGCCCTCGTTGATTCAAACTGGTGAAGTGTAAGGCCTTACCCAAACTTACTATGTGTTTGATTGGACCACTTTGATTCTGTGAACGATAATGATTGAACGCCATGTGAGATTGAATCTGATCCATGTCTCATTGTTCAATTGATGTCTTTTACAGAAAGGATAGATGACGAGAATTGCCATAAGTCTACTTTCTTCATGTAGCAAGCCGTTACTAAAGAAAAGATACCTTGGTTAATGACTTTAAAGTGTCATGACCTGTTGGGGGCAACCATGTGTAGCTAGAACACCGCTAGTTGTCTGCGTTGAGATCTTATCAGTGACCGTCCAAGTGGGAGCTGTTGGATATTATGTCCGGTTCGATAAGTCAACGATGTCGACCAGGTCTTGAGCCGTAAGACTTACACCTTGGGCAACGAACTAAAATCCACTTAACCTGTTTAACTGGTAATTACGAACAACATACGAGACAGATCATAATTATTTATGATCATAAGCAGGTATTAACTGAGAGACGGGTACATGGACCGGGTGACACAGGTATTCTCACCCACCGCAACTTGTCATGCACCACCCTTTTGGCCAATGGAAATACATGCAATTTTGCATGAACGCCACTTGTCATGCACCACCCTTTTGGCCAATGGAAATACATGCAATTTTGCATGAACGCCACTTGGCTTACATGCATGAGGGTCCATGTTTTATATATTGGTTGTGGGTCTTGTATTTGGAAGAGTTGGATGAACTAAAGAGAGTTTTTAGTTGCAACAAAATGCTCTAACCACACCAAAGATATAACCGGCCATTACCGCAACCGGTTAGCACCATCGGCCGCCGCCGCATGACCGCTGGCCGCCTGCGCCTCGCCACTCGCCGCCAGCCGCGGGCCCCTGCTGTCGCCGCCCCGCCGCTGCCGTCGCCGCCCCGCCACTAGCCGCCGCCAGCTGCCGCCGCTTGGCGCCGCCTCGTTCGTCGCGTTTCGTTGGTTCGTATACTAGCACTTGTTCGTTGAACCTCGGTGTCTCGACCGGTTAGTCATTAACCGAGGTATATTTTTCTCATCGGTAGTTAAATATATTTTTACTGTGCTCGTATTTGCATGTAACAGGATCCTGTCGGGTTTCGTTTTGTTGATCATTAGTTTATTTCCGCTGCGTTTTATTAATTAACTTGTTTAATTAATTAACTATTATTATTTATTGAACCGGGTTTTTGATAAATAAAATTTTGACCGATCACCACGGAAACCCAACAGAACGAATATATAAAAATAGCTTAAAAATAAGCATGTCATATGTGTCATATGTAATTTCTTTTGTAATCATATTAAGTTCACTAAAAATTTATTAAAGTTCTGATGTTGAATAAGATATGTTCTAGGCCAAGACGTTTCAACCCGAAACATCTTTACCCATTTTGATCTGAACCCGTGATTTAATCCACCCATTTTGTCACCTCTAGAGTTTAATGTAAAGATTGAAAATTTTCATTTTTTTTTTACATCTTGTTGGCTAATGTTACACTGCTATCTTGGTTGGCATGGTGCCTTTTATGATTTTCTAGCTGGTTAAAAGATTAGGTAGGCCATTAATTTGCTTTGGTGTTACTTTTATTGTGGCCTACCTTTGGTAACCAAAGTGGATTGTTTTCACACACCAAAAGTTACATTCACTGGTCGGTTTAAAATTGTAGGCCACTAAAGCTTTCTACCAAGTGGTTGATTATGCACTCTGCTATGAGGTGTGGATGGAGTCCCAAGGGGCTTTATCATGCCATGTAGGATCCATGTTATCGTCATGTCAGCAAAGGGGCTTTATCATTCCCCCTTTAATTTGGAGGGTGTGGATGGAGCCCCGTGTAATGATTAAGTAATTATTTATTTAAATATTTATTTTTTAAAATTAAATGGCAATACCCGAAATATGGAGGAGGCATCGGTTGAGTGGTGGGATGAGGAGAAGTTGGTGGCATTGGTGTTTTGCAAAGTTTGCCAATACGGATTGGTCGGATCCCATGGGTTGTTGGGAAACATTGTTGGAAGTTTAAAAAAAAAATGAAGAGAGTTGTATAAAAATGGAGGTAGAGAGTGAAAGGAATGATTTAAAAAGAGGTAGAAGTTGATATTTATAGTGTGATTTTATAAATAAAATAAAAAGTAATTTTTTTTTTAAATTTTTGACCGTTTCAACGGTCCAAAAAGTTAAATTTCTCTCGGTCCCTGTGCGTTGCCGCTCTCCATAGCGGTGGCGGAGCTTCAATGGCGCCCCGACATAGCGCCGGGGGTGTGGTCGATGGCGGAGGGGGGCGCTATAGGCGTCCAGCTGGCGAGGGTGGCGCCCCCACACCCTCCAGCCTTATAATTATGTTTCTTTAGCACTTCTATGCCTGCACAACATTGACTATTTGAATTTTTACTTTGGGAATAAACTCTTTTTTGGACTCTATTCGTTGTTTGTTCTACCAAAATATTTCACTAGAATAGCAATGTCAAAAACTTCTAAAATAATATTAATTAATTCGGTGAAGGTCGGTTGTTTGACGTATGACACAAGACAATATTGTTAGCCTCACTAGGAGGGTTAAGTCTTGTGACCAGACTTTGGCTTGAGAGTAAGAAAAAGGTTTAATCGATAGAGAGAGTAGTATTGAATGTTGGTATGATGAATGACCGGCGTCCCTCTCAGTGGCGGACCCAGGATTTTTTTCCTGGGTGTGCGTAAATTTTTTAAAGATCTTCGACCCCAAGCTATTTAAAAAAAATCGTTTCATAGCGGGTCGGATCGGGTCGGGTCATGTAAAACAAGTAAAAACAAGAGTTAATTGCCATTTTCGCCCCTGAGGTTTGGGCACATTTGCCATTTTCGTCCAAAATGAAGGTTTTGTACCATTTTGCCCCCAACGTTTCTAATTTTTTGCTATTTTCATCCAAATACCTAACCAAGTTACTTTATATCTTATTATGGGTTATTTTTAACCTAACCAAGTTAGTTTATACCTTATTATAGGGTATTTTTGAAATTTATCAATTATAAGGGGGTAATTTATAAATTAGCTTCTAGTTATTATTTATCAGACTTATAACTCACCTACTTCTTTCATCAGAGATAAGAAACCCTAAATCGCTGAAGAACAAGAACGATGCGCTGAAGAACAAGAACAGATCGTTGAAGAATCATCAATGGCCCAATCGTCTAGTGATTTGGAGCCAGATAATTGGTGTATCAGAGGTGAAGACGCAAATTTCAATCCCGACATTACATATGGTATGTTCTATCCACCATCATCTGAGAATTGTTTGTAACCTTGGGTTTGCTTAATGAATCAATCGTTTTTTTTTTTCTTTTTGTTTCAGCCAAATTTCCAAGCTACTTCACCTTGGAATTTCACCATGGTGGTGAATTTGATGATGTACCAGAGTTTCATTACAAAGGGGGTAAAGTTGACTACATTGACAAGGTGAATCCCGATCTGTTTTCTGTTATTATAGTCAATGATATGATGCAAGAATTAGGTTATTCAGAGGAAGATGTAGTGATATACAACTATAGGGAACCCGGGGGGATGCTAGAATCAGGTTTAAGATCTTTGGGTACTGATTCTGATGTGTTGAAGCTGATTAAATATGCTGAAACTACTAGAACTATTGAAGTTTATGTTCAGCATATCCAAACATTTCCTAAAAAGGATGTGAATACTAAAGAGGGTAGTGAACCTCAGTATGTTGATTTGAGTGATGATAGTGATAAGGATAGTGACAAAGACAGTTCTGGTGATGAGGACAGTGGCAGTGTTGAGGGGAGTGAAAAGAATAGTGATGATGAAGATTCTGATTACTTGGTTGATGACGAGCACATAGTGCCCGAGTATGATGTAGATATGGATGACTTTAGGGCTGCAGTGGACTTTGATCTTAGTGATGCAGGTGAAGATAATGAACAGGCCGATGAAGAGGGTAGTAATCAAGAGGTTGACTTAGACGACTTTGAGTCTTTTGAAGATAATACGACATTGGAGCAAGCCTGTAAGATTATTAGGAAGAAGAAGAAACGAAGTAAACCAACAGATGATGACCCTTTCTTTGTTGGCCAACAGTTCACTAACAGGGAAGAAATTAAATCGTTGGTCAAAAAACATGCAATACATTCAAGAAAGCAGTTGTGTATCAGAAGAAATGAGAGTGTTAGATTTAGGGTGATTTGTTTGGGTCAGAATATTAATCTTGGTTGTGAAAGTAATGTGGACAAGACAGACCAACCAACCACTTCTAAGGGTAAAACAGATGCATCCAAGACACCTAAAAAGCAGATTCCAAAACCCACTTGTCCATGGCTTTTATACATTTCAAATGTGAAGAAGGAAGGAACATGGATTGTAAAAACATACCTTAACAAGCACACCTGCCTTAATACAAGGGATGTTAAGTTGTGCAACATCAGTTGGTTGTCTAAGGAAATACAACCAACGATCAAATCCAATCCGGGGATTCCAATCCAAGCTCTTCAAGATGATCTGCATAAGAGGCTGCAGGTACAAGTAACCAGGAATCAGTTGTTTAGGGCTTAAAATAAGGCATTAGAGAGGGTTCAAGGTCATTATATGGCTCAATATGAGAAGCTGAGGGACTATGGTGAAGAACTTCTCAGATCCAATCCAGGGTCTACAGTGAGGATTGATGTGGAACCAATGTGTAATCCCTCTAGTCCCACTAGACAATTTAGGAGGATGTACGTATGCTTAGGTACACTGAAGCAAGGGTTCAAGCTAGCTGGAAGACCACTGTTGGGCCTTGATGGCTGTTTTTTGAAAGGGCCCTTTCCTGGGCAGATTTTGACGGAAGTGGGAGTAGATGCTAACAATGGGATTTACCCAGTTGCATACGCAGTTGTTGAGGCTGAGACTATGTCTTCTTGGACTTGGTTTCTTGAGTTGTTGGGTCAAGACTTTGATATTGATGCTAACAGTTACTTCTGTTTCATAAGTGACAGGCAAAAGGTACCAGTTCTGAATATTTTTAACATGTTAATTGTTTAATACCTGCTGTGTTTTAACTGTTTTATTCTTTTAAACACAGGGTTTGATACCTGCTGTGTCTAAGGTGTTTCCAAGGTGTGAGCATAGGTTCTGCCTTAGACATATACATGAAAATATGAAGCCAAGATGGAAAGGTGAACTGTACAAGAACTTGTTGTGGAATTGTGATGCTGCTACAACCATACAGGCCTTCGAAAAGGGCATGAACACTATTAAAGATGAGGACAAGGCATTGCATGACTGGTTAAAAGAGATTCCAGCCAAACATTGGTGCAGGGCATACTTTTCTGGTACTTATCTTCATTCTTTTTTACATATCAAAGTAGGTTAGATGTTAGTAACAGGTATTCTTATGTATTGCAGGCTTGGCTAAGTGTGACATTTTGTTGAACAATATTTGTGAAGTTTTCAACAGGCAACTTATACAGGAGAGGGACAAACCTATAATAACCAGCCTAGAGTTTATTAGGGAATATCTTATGAAAAAGCATGTTGTTGTGCAGAAGCTGATAGCCAAATGTCAGGGTCCATTAACACCAACTGCTACAACAGTTTTTGAGAAGATAAAGAGTGATGCTGTTCATTACAGTGTGATTTGGACCGGAGGTTCAAAGTACCAAATGACCACCCATTTCAATGATCACCAAGACCAAATAATTGTTAATGTTGATCATAGGAGTTGCTCTTGCAGGGGATGGGATGTCACTGGCATGCCATGTAGGCATGCAGTGGCCTGCATATGGAATATGGGGTTACATGGAAGATGTGATGGTGTTCCAGAAAGATTGGTGGATAGGGCATACTGGTTACAGACATGGAAGGATGTGTATGCATGTCTCATTGACCCAATTAATGGCATGGACATGTGGCCAAAATCTGCATGCCCAACTACATTAGTTGCTCCAAAGTATCATGCCCAGGTTGGGAGACCAAAAAAGAAGAGAAAGAAGTCTGTAGTGGAAATTGATGAGTTGAAGGGCAAAAAGAAGCCATTAGAAGCCGAAGTTGAAAAGTTAAGCGAACAGATACCAACTACTGGAAAAATGCCAAGGAAGGGCAACTCGTTGACTTGTAAGCTTTGCAAGGAGAAAGGCCATAACAAGAGAACTTGTAGAAACAAGCCAGGTGTTGGTCAGTCACAGCAGTCAGAGCATGTCCCTTAGTTGGATGCAGTTGAAGTTTTTTGGTGCAGCTGAAGTTTTTTGGTGCAGCTGAAGTTTTTGGTGCAGCTGGAGGTTTTTGGTGCAGCTGAAGGTTTTTGTGCAGTTTAAACTTTTTGTGCAGATGTGCAGATGGTCTATAATAGATGGTCTATGTATTTTGTGTTTATAATAGATGGTAAACTGTTAATCAGGTTTAGTAAGCTGTTAATCAGGTCTATAATAGATGGTCTATCTAAGGTTTTTGCAGCAGTTATAATATGAACTGTAGTTAACTTATGCTCTATGAACTTATGCTCTATGAACTGTACCAGTTTGTAATAGATGGTAAGCTGTTAATCAGGTTTATTTTGTATTTTGCAGCAGTTTGTAATATGCAGTTAACTTATCCTCTATGAATTGTACCAGTTTTAGGTTAATTTGCAACAGTTGTTTTAAAAGGTTGTGCAACAGTTTTAAACTATACCCTGTACCAGTTTTAGGTTCTTTGCAGCAGTTTTAAACTGCACCAGTTTTAACACAGCAGTGATAAGCCTGCAGTAGTGATAAACTGCACCAGTTTTACCTCAGCAGTGATAAGCTTGCAGTAGTTTTAGGTTCATTTGTAATTTGCACCAGTTTTAAAAGCTTGCAATTGTTTTAAAAGTGTTTGGTCGAACTGCACAAATTGGTCAAAATGAAAAAATTGGTCGAAATGCACAAATAAACATGATACCAAAAGATGGATTCTTTACATTACAATAACGCTAACCAAAAGACAGGTTCTTTACGTTCAAATACACATGATACTAAAAGACGAATCAATACATTACCAAAAGACATGTTCTTTACATTGTAACGCTAACCAAAAGACGGATCATTGCATTACGCTAACCAAAAGACGGATCCTTACATTACACTACCCAACTACCCTTTTTATGACATTTTTTTCAACGACAAATGTAACACAACACCACAAATAACCAGGTGCAGCCTAGAAGTATTTTCATCACCCTGTTCTCTCGAGCCATTGTTCTTGCTTGTTGATCCCTTAAACTGATCTTATATGCCATCTCTCTTGCATTTTCTTCATGCCTTCTTATTGTGTCCAACAATGCAGGTATCATCACAGCAGGGTTTTGGTTCATTGGAGGTTCAACCCAACTCACAAAACCACAAGTCCTACCCTGCAGTTCGTACAACATGAATAAAGATGAAGTTTGATTTTGCAACTAAACCCTAATTACATATATACATACCGCTCTGTTGCAGCAATGAAATCGACGAGCAGGATTTTGGGAGGTCCACGACGTTTTTATGATAGTCTGAGCACCGCAATTACAAACAACCATGTCTTCATTCATGGAACGAGCTGAAGAAGAAAGGGGGGGCGATTTAGGGTTTTTTTTCTTCCCTGTGTAAGGGTAAAGGGGTGTTTAGTGATGAATGTAAGGATAAAAGACATATATATATATATATATATATGGTTAACTTATTTACAAATTACACCCTTATTAATGAGATATTTCAAAAATACCCATAATATGGTCTAAATTAACTTGGTTAGGTATTTGGATGAAAATGGCAAAAAGTTAGAAACGTTGGGGGCAAAATGGTACAAAACCTTCATTTTGGACGAAAATGGCAAATGTGCCCAAACCTCAGGGGCAAAAATGGCAATTAACTCTAAAAACAAACAAACAAAGTTTCATAGCGGGTCGAATCAGATCGAGTCGGGTCCATTTCAATTCTCAAACAATCAAACCCTAGTTCCTAACTTCCTATCACATTAACAAACAAAAAAACATCAAAGTTCAAACCATCCCTACTTTTATTTCTCTTAATCATTCAATAAAAGAACAAAAAAACTTATCCATAACATACCTTGGTCTTTAATTAGAAAAATCCGGCGAAAAAAAGTGGTTCAACCCCTTTCCTTTTGAGAAATCGCGGCATAACTTCCCTACTCATTGTTCATTCCTAATCCTATCACATATAAAATAAACAAGGATCTTCAAGTGTTCAACCATAGCCCATGTTCCTTAATTTTCAATTTAAAATTTTGAATTTCAAGCCCTAGTAACTATTATTTGCCTACCAACAATAATATAATCGACAAACATGTTTGCCAACCAAAATTTTGAATTTCAAGCCCTAGTAAAAAACATGTACCTGTCAGGGGCGGCCTGAATTAACCAGTTTGCAGCCGAAATTTTGCAGTCGCCGGCCGGAATTATGCTGTCGCTGGGCGCTGAAGTGAGGCAGAGGGAGGGCGGGAGTCGCTGGCAAGTGGCAGCGATTTGGGTTTTTTTATTATGTGGACTGGTTTGTTTAACAAAACTAGTAGTTGGGTTAGGCTTGAATGGGTATTAAGTTATTGGGTTAGGCAGCGATTTGGGTTTTTTTTATTCTTGAATATTTTCATTGCTGAAAATCTCCGCTCTGTTGTTGCAGTTGAAACTGGAAGTGTCAAGATTAGCCGCACCACTCTATCAACCAAAGCGTACTCCTCTCGTTTGTTAGTTTTCACAAGAGTTTTGCATAGATCAGAAAGAGTTGATACACTACTTAGCCTGATATTCTTTGACAATTCAACATTAAAAAGCTCTAACTGTCTTCGTAACCCAGTGATCTCTTGGTCCGTAAAATCTTCAGGATAAAACTTCTCAACTAGAAGACAAATCTGATCAATGTTAATCACTTTTGAAACTAGACTAGAACTAAGAGATAACAACTCAATCGTGCGCTCATTAAATCTACTATTTAATTCATGTATCTGTTTATCCAATGTGGATGTAAACAGATCTACTCGGTAATAATGTTCAAATGTAAATTGAAGATCGTTTTTACGAGCCCGATACCGAGTAGATGTAAATGGAGCTTTCATATCCGGAACTTCTATTAGATGTTTGTTACAAAACAAAGTAACTTCTTTAATTAAAGAATCCCATCCATCGTTTCTGTAATTATTTAGAGTAATCTTTGTTGCCGAAACTAATTCCATGGCATTCAGAATATCTTGGGATTTCCTTTGTAATGCTTGAGAAAGTATTTCGGTTTTTCCCATTACTTTCTCTATCAAGTGAAGAATAAAGACAAACTCAAATGATTGCATGTTACGCCAAGCTCCTTCAGCATCTCCACGTTGAGCAAAAGTAGTATGAGCTACGTCATCGATTATTCCTGCGAGAACAACACGAGTGGCATCAAACATCTTAATCAAACTACAAACGTAGTTATAAGGAGACCCCCAACGAGTATCACCAGCTCTTCTTAATGTCCCAAGTTGATTCTGTCCTTTCCCCGAATTGATTTCACCCAGTTCCAATAACTTTTCAACCTCGCTTGCCTTTGCCTTTTGTAATTCATCATGCCGCTTACTAGAAGCACAAACCACATTAACTATGTCAACTAAGTATGTAAAGAATTGGTGTACTGGAATAACTTCCCTTGAAGCACAAACCAAGGCAAGTTGTAACCTGTTAGCAAAAAGCAAAACCGTAATAAGCATAAAAGTATTTTAGTCAAACTGAATAATGAAAGAAAAAAATAACCAAGTTGAAGTTTTTGAGTTTGATTGTGGTGGTGGAGCTTCGTTTAGAATTGTGTTTGATTGTGGTAGTGGTGGCGCTTCATGCTCTTCAGGCTCACAAGTTTAAGTTTTTTGACGTTTACTCTCTTGTTCATCATCCTTTCTTTTGAAAAAAGAATCAATAGTTTTCGTCTTTCCTATGAATTCCTAACAAAAAGTACTAATAATACATTCATTAATTCATCATCAACCTATCAAATCCTCTTAATCTATTAAGTATTTTAGATCTATCATTTATGTAATTATGATTCTTATCCATGAATAAAGATAAACATTAATGCATTCCTAATAACAATAAAAGAATAGAGAATTGTTACTCAATGCATTCCTAATAACAATAAAAAAAATAAAGAATTGTTACCTTGGTGGAAAGTAAAAGTTGTGAATTGGGAAATTTTGAATTAGAAAACAAGGAAAAGTAAAAAGATAAGGATTGGACACTCACCAAAGATTGGCCCCAAAAGTCTTCGGCGCAGAGAAGAATTGCAGAAACAATGTCGGCTGGATCAAGATAATTATATTTGATAGTTAATAATTTGGGTATTAAGTTTATTGTATGGTGGGTAATCTAGGGTTAAACAAATAAAAATAAGAGTTAAAATATATTTACCAAACTACCCATCATTTAGGAAAAATAATCGGGTGGGCGATCCTATATAATTTTAAAATTTTCGGACGAAAAATCGGACCATATACACTTCTAACTGAAACATTGGGGTGGGAGGGTGCACCCCGAGCACCCATGATCCATCGCCCCTGCTAGCAATATATTAATTTTTCATAGTTCTTTATCACACTCACCGACCTTTAGATGATGTTTCTGTCAACTAGAATGAATATAAGGATATGAACAAGAGAAAGTAGTCACGCGCAACCAGAATTTTACAGAAACTTATGCCTAGTAAAGACAAGTTAATTTACATGAACATGATTGCAATTCACACAAAGGAATGAACATGTGCTATGTGACGTTAGGTTGACATACGCAGTGATATAAGGTTATATGTGTTTGTAGTTTGGTTGATTAAATTTTCATTTTAATAATTTTAATTCTGATAGGAACCGATCAATAGGTGGTGACGTGTTTTCAAATAGCATTTAAATAATTGTATTTAGGTAGTGTTTTGTATGTAGGAATCAAAGACGGAATAGAATAGACTATTGCGAAAGAATGAAAAAATGTGTTTGCTTGGTCAAGATAATGGAATCACCGGCATTTTATTTCCTCAAATTCACTTCATCCACTACCCTTGTTTTTTTCATTCTATTCCCCCTCTCACCCTTCATCACCAACACCACCATCACCACCTGTCACCACCCACCAGCACCACCGCCACACGATGTCGTCACCGCCTGCCCCCGTCGACCGCCACTGCCACCCTCTGCAAGCGATTACTGCAACCACCCTCCACCCCCGCCACCGTTACCGACCATCGGTGCCATCACCAACAACACTGCCACCCTTCGCCACCAACCACTACTGGCCACTGCCACCGCCGTCGCCGATACTCACCACCATCACTCACTAACGTCACACATCGTCGATTTTATTCCTTCATCTTTTGTTGGCTGCCAAACAACATAAGGTAATACTTTATCTCATTCTCACATGTTAACCAAACAAGACTATACAATGGTAATGATTCATTTTATTTCTTTATTTGTTTCATTTATTTGTCCATTCCATTCATTCGTCTATTTCATTACCTCCATACCAAACAGACCCGTAAAGTAAAAAAAGGATGGGGATATTGAGGGGTTGGGGTGCAGAACTAATATTGGGTTGTTAATCTCATTCTCATATGGTAATCAAACAAGACTATAGAATGATAATAATCCATTTCATTTCTTTGTCCATTTCATTCCCTCGTCTATTTCATTACCTCCCATACCAAACAAACCCGTAAAGTAAAAAAGGATGGGGATATTGCGGGGTTGGGGTGCGGAAATAGTATTGGGCTGCTAATCTTATTCTCATATAGTGACCAAACAAGATTATAGAATGATAATAATTCTTTTATTCATTTGCCCATTCCATTCTTTCGTCTATTTCCTTACCTCATACCAAACAAACCTGTAAAGTAAAAGGGATGGGGATATTGAATCTACGGGGCAAGTGTTGTATACTATGAGTTTCTACTTTAAGTTAGCTCGACTCTTACTGTTTAGCTCAATCTGAGTTAATGCTAGTTGGCTCAATTCGCTCCTGCCCTACACAAGGGGATAAAAAAAATGCTCGTTTGAAAAGTATATAAACCCATAAGGGTGGGGGTATGGTTAATCACTCTAGGGTGATTGAATGAAATCATACCCAATAATATTATGCCATGTCAACTCCTCAATCCACTCCCCATTTTGCACTCAATCAGGGGGTATGGTTAATCACTCTAGGGTGTTTAAGTTATATATTTTTTGATTGGTTCTTCATCTCCTCTCTCCTCTCTCTCTCCTCCATCACTCTTCCCTCACTTCGGTAATTACACACCGATTTTGGTAATCTCTCACCCACTCACCGAACGCTCAAAGCATGAGGGTATGGTCACCGCTCAGTGACTCCCCCTCCCCGCTTAACTCACCGAAGATTATACCCCTCACCCTAAATCTATAGGTTTGATATCCATATTTCTAATATCCTAACCCACCAACCAAATGAGAATTTTTTTGCATAAATAGGGCTTTGAACAAAAAAAGTGTTTTTTTAGGTGGGCTTGAAAAACGAACTTCTTCTAGGTAGTTTGCTGTTTGAAACAGCAAACTTCTACTATCTTTCTGAGAAAAAATTATGACAAATTCTAAAAAAGGTCTGTCATGTATAAGTTCGCTGAATGAAAGTGTAATACTAGAAGAAGTTCGTTGTTTCATTAAGCAGACTTAAAGAAGTTTGTTGTTTGATTTAGCGAAGTTATACAAGTTTGTTGTTTGATTCAAAGAACATAAAAAGTTTGTTGTTTGATTTAGCAAAGTTATAGAGTAAATTGCCATTTTAGTCCCTGAGTTTTTGTCCAAATTGTCATTTTAGTCCAAATAATTTTTTTTTCTCCTCTGGGTCCTTGACTTTTCTATTTTCTTGCCATTTTATCACATTGAGAACCAGGTGTATTTTTGGCATAATTGTTGTGTAGTGATAACCAGGGGTAGTTTACAACATAATTTATAAACCTCGTAATAATTTAATGACAAAAATACCCCTGATTATAACCTGGTTTTTAGACTAAGTTAGGCAATGTGATCAAAATGGCAAGAAAAGGGAAAAGTCAGGGACCCAGAGGAGAAAAAAAAACTATTTGGACTAAAATGACAATTTGGACAAAAACTCAGGGACTAAAATGGCAATTTACTCAAAGTTATACAAGAAGTTTGCTAATAATAATAATATTATATATTTACGACATGTTATGTTTCGACGCTCGTTACGGACCGACGCGCGTTACGGACGACTTCGACTAATAATAAAAATATGAGTTAAATGCCATTTTAGTCCCTGTGGTTTGGGCCATTTTGCCAGTTTAGTCCAAAGGTTTCATTTTTAACCTGTGGGTCCAAAAAGGTTTCACAATTGCCATTTTAGTCCACTGGGTTAACTTCATCCATTTTTTCTATTAACGAGAAGGCCAATTCGGTCATTTTGTATGTAATTCTGTTAACTAAAAGGGCACTTCAGCGATATAAAATGACCGAATTGGCCTTCTCGTTAACATAAAAAATGGATGAAGTTAACCCAGTGGACTAAAATGGCAACTGTGAAACCTTTTTGGACCCACAGGTTAAAAATGAAACCTTTGGACTAAACTGGCAAAATGACCCAAACCACAGGGACTAAAATGGCATTTAACTCAAAAATATTATACATTTACGACGTGTTATGTTTCGACGCTCATTATGGACCTACGCGAGTTACGGACGACTTCGACTAATAATAGAAATATTATATATTTATGACGTGTTATGTTTCGACGCTCGTTACGGACCTACGCGTGTTACGGATGACTTCGACTAATAATAAAAATATGAGTTAAATGCCATTTTAGTCCCTATGGTTCGGACCATTTTGCCAGTTTAGTCCAAAGGTTTCATTTTTAACCTGTGGGTCCAAAAAGGTTTCACAGTTGCCATTTTAGTCCCCTGGGTTAACTTCATCCATTTTTTCTGTTAACGAGAAGGCCAATTTGGTCATTTTGTATGTAATTCTGTTAACTAAAAGGGCAATTCAGCCATATAAAATGATCGAATTGGCCTTCTCGTTAACAGAAAAAACGGATAAAGTTAACCCAGTGGACGAAAATGGCAACTGTGAAACCTTTTTGGACCCACAGGTTAAAAATGAAACCTTTGGACTAAACTGGCAAAATGGCCCAAACCACAGGGACTAAAATGGCATTTAACTCTAAAAATATTATATATTTAGCACTTGTTACAGAATCGACGCTCGTTACGGACGACTTCGACTAAATAAAAAATTTATTATATATTTACGACGTGTTATGTTTCGACGCTCGTTACGGACCTACGTGCGTTACGGACGACTTCGACTAAAAATAAAAATATTTTATATTTAGCACTTGTTACGGTATCGACGCTCGTATGTCCGCAACGAGCGTTGAAACATAACACGTCGTAAATATAAAATATTTTTATTATTAGTCGAAGTCATCCGTAACGTGCGTAGGTCCGTAACGAGCGTCGAAACATAACACGTCGTATGTATATATATATATATAATATTTTTATTATTAGTCGAAGTCGTCCGTAACGCGCGTCGGTCCGTAACGAGCGTCGAAACATAACACGTCGTAAATATATAATAGTTTTTTTTATTTTATGAAACAACGAACTTCTTCTAGTATACACTTTCATTCAGCGAACTTATACATGGCAAACCTTTTTCATATTTTGTCATAACTTTTTTTCAGAAAGATGGTAGAAGTTTATTGTTTCAAACAGCGAACTACCTAGATGTGAAAACATTTTTCAAGCCCATCTAAAGACACTTTTTTCTTATTTAAAGTCCTTATTTATAAAAAAATTCACCAAATGATTGGTCAGCTTCAATCTCATTTCGCCATTCCAAAATTATCAAGCATGACATTTTTTTGCACACACTTTTATATAAGAATACCATATTGCAACTATTTTCAACACATACAATCCTAAGTAATGGAGGGAATAGTGATTAAATTTGGTTGGCCAAAAGTAGCGGCCAACTTTTTCTTTCTTTCATTTTTTTTTATAGAATAGTTATTTATTAGTCCTGTCAAATTAAGATTTTATCCCCTGTTTAAAATTACGATCTTGTCCTCAATTCGAAATTAAATTTATGTTTTGCCTTCAGCTTAAATTTACGATTTTGCCATAAGTTAAAAAAATACGATTTTGCCAGGGTCCTGCCAAATTATGATTTGGTTCCCAGTTTAAAATTACGATTTTGCCCCCAGCTAAAAATTACGATTTTTCCCGAAGTTAAAATATTACGAATTCGCCCCCAATTCAAAATAAAAAAATGGTTTTACCCTTAGTTCAAAATATTATTTTACCTCCATTTTAAAATTACGATTTTACCTCTGCTAAAAATTGCAATCTTGCCGTGGTTTTTTTTTTTTTTTTTTGCAAAACCATGGTAGTGTTTTATCTTACTTGGTTGACTCAATTTTGTTTTTATTCATGCCAAACAGCTACCTAGCACTCACTAATTGTTCCTGACAAATTATTGTTTTGCCCCCAACTCTAAATTACACGCTTATCACCGTTTTACTTATTTTTTTTATCATAATTATGGTACTATTTTTCTTTAATTGGTTAACTTGATTTACCTTTTTTGATATCGTGTTATAAGTAGCATGTATAACTAACCGACATAAAGGCGTACATGTTATTAAACTAAGAAATACTCTGTTTAGCGCCCCGCAACGCAGACGGCGCATAACTCTAGTTGTGTACATAGAAAAAATAACTAAAGTGTTATTTGTGTAATATATCTATGTTCATATTAGAACAATTTCACACATATTTAGTACTAGATGTTAAAAGTCTTGTTTCAAAATCTCATTTGAACATTAATATTTTGTGTAAAAAGTCCACTTTATTACTAGATGCTAAGGTCACATTTTTATTAGAAAACAATTTCCATGATGAGGTACCATTATTTTTTACTAGATGCTGATTCAACCGTTTTGTTTGGATTTCTTAACTATGTTTCGCTTTAGTTAACTATCATTTTTTTACATTTATTTTGAGTTTCTTTAATTTATATTATCTTTATTAACTTTATAATCAGCAACTTATATTTACGCATTTTTTTCTTAAATCACCTAATAACAACTTAACTTAATATAAAAAAGAAAAAAATATATAATAAAACGCATAAACATAATAGAGATGTAGTACGAAATTTAAAAGAAGATGCATTTCGTAGGCCTTGGCCCTTTACTAGTAAGGCCCGATGAAAGTCCACTTGGGGTCTTGGGGACCGAGGGGCTCAATTGAGCATTGGGTTAATAAGGCCAGATGAAAAGACTATTAAATTTACTTGTTATGTGCAACTAGTAGTAAGCACCCCGCGTTACTGCAGGGACGAACACCGATGTCACACTAGTGCCAGCGACCATCAATACTAAAGTTGCGGCGTGTTAACGGGAAAAAATTAAACCGTAACGTAAAACATATAAAAGAATAACTAAGTCGATTTAGGAACCGAGTGTTATGATGAACCTGTCAAACGGGAAAAATAGACGACGTAAAAATGTTTACCCATACACGCACGTTGCGGCATGTTAACTCGCAAAATTTAGAACGAAACGTAAAACGAATATTTTGCGAAAAATGAAAAGTATAGAGGACCAAAGTTGAAAGTAAAAAATTTGTGAGGTTAAATTGTAAACGATGAACATTTTAGGATCAAAAGTAAAAAAAAAAAAAAATCAAATAGTTTCGTGTTAAAAGTAAAGCTGAAAAGTTTAATAGTTTTGGGTTAAAAGTAAAGAATCTAATAGTCTTGTGTTAAAAGTAAAAAATCATTTTTTTAAAACTCACAAAGCATAAGTTACAACACCCCTGTGCCTAAAAATATTGGGTAATTATAGTATTGGGTAATGGGTAATTACAAAACATCAAGCATTATGTACATTCCCTAAAGCACTACAAAATTACAACAAATAGCATAAAACACCAAATATGCACAGCGTACAACAACCAAATGTTGATCAGTTCTGTTTAATATGATGGAAAACATAAATAGATGAAATACCTGTGACAGCAGACAGGGCAGCAGAGAATCCAGTCAGAGATGCAGCTATTGAGTTTGACATGTTTGTCATGATGATCTGGTTCCTCCTTAGGGTGTAAAGTTATGATGGTGAGAACCGAATCAAAGGGGAATTCGGTTGGAGAGAGAGATGGGGCGATTTTATGATTGTGATGTTATGATAATTGTCTAACATTTTAGCTCTCTAGTTATCTCCTTATATATACACCAAAGAGGAAACTTAATTAGTTAATAAGGGTAATATGGTCCATCAACAATTACCAACTAATTATATAATATGCTTTAATATATTTCAATCTATATAATATAAATGATTATATGGCTACAAGATTTAATATCATATTATAATATATTTAATCTTACATTCTCCCACTTAGCCGAGTAATCATTTATCATGGGTATTAGATAAGCTTGATTAAGAGTTAACACTCATTTTAGCCTTAAACCAAGAACCGTAGCAGAGAAATACAGTCGTTGAATCATCATTCGACTCAGGACCCAATTAGTCATACTACAGTCTCAATTTAAAACCTAACAATTATGATCAAAATACACATAAGCCCTTTAGCGTTTAATTTGTATTTATATTTGTTTATATGTCATTACACCGGCAGAACATATGTTAGCGACATACAAGATCAAACTGAGGAAATTTCATTAATTAAAACATAAGCTAGTATAATATGCTATTAAATAAGGTCTTTAGTAAATCCCATATTCGAAACATGTTTTTCGAAAACTTTAGGTGGGAGACCTTTAGTCATCAAATCCGCAAGCATATTTTTAGTACTAATATACTCAATACAAAGATTATTTTCCTCAACTGGTTCATATATGAACAAATACTTTGTATCAAGATATAAACCAGCTCCAGTCGAATTGTTACTGTTCAAGAAACTAACGGCAGCTGAGTTATCACAGTAAAGCTTCAATGGTCTAGAAATTGAATTAACGATTTTGAGTCCAGTGATCAGATTCCTAAGCAACATTCCATGACAGGTTGCGTTATAAACACCAATGTATGCCATCATTGTGGAAGTTGTGGTTAACTATTGTTTATGACTCTTCCATGAGATGGGTCTGCCTGCTAACATAAAGATATAACCCGAAGTGGATTTCTTATCATCTTTGCATTTGGCAAAGTCATGATCAGAATAACCTACCACTTCTAAATGATCACTTCTTCTATAAGTCAGTTTATAGTCTTTCATCCCTTGCAGATATCGAAGTACTTTCTTAGCTGCTTTCCAGTGATCTAGGCCAGGATTAGTCTGATAACGACCTAGCATTCCAACAATATAAGCGATATCTGGGCGAGTACAGACTTGAGCATACATTAGGCTCCCGACTACCGACGCGTAAGGTATCTGGCTCATTTGCTCCTTTTCTACCTCTGATGTCGGACACTGGAATGAACCGAAAACATCTCCCTTAACTACTGGAGCGATTGAGGGTTTGCACGGTTGCATGTTGTAACGTGTAAGGGCACGATCTATGTAAGTCTTTTGAGATAATCCTAAGATCCCTTTGTGTCTATCTTGGTGAATTTCGATGCCAATGACATAATAAGCATCTCTGAGATCCTTCATGTCGAAGTTATACGAGAGTAACCACTTTGACTCATGCAACATGTCTAAACTATTAGTTGCCAATAGAATGTCATCTACATAAAGGGAAAGTATAGTAAAATTTATCCCACTCATCTTGAGGTAGGTGCATTGATAAACTTGATTCTTTATAAAACCTTGTTTCTTCATGACTTCATCAAACTTAAGATACCATTTACGTGATGCTTGTTTTAACCCGTAAATGGATTTCTTCAACTTACAGACTAGATGTTCCTGACCTTTAGGTTTAAAGCCTTCAGGTTGTTTCATGTAAACATCTTCGTCTAAGTCTCCATTAAGGAAAGCGGTTTTAATGTCCATCTGATGCAGCTCTAAATCAAAATGAGTTACTAGGGCCCTAACGATCCTTAATGAATCTTTACGAGAGACGGGGGAAAATGTCTCTTGATAATCAATTCCCTCTTTCTGAGTGTAGCCCTTTGCAACCAATCTCGCTTTGTAGCGTTCATCGTTCCCATTCGGATCCAGTTTTGTTTTGAATACCCATTTACATCCTACGGGTTTAACACCGTTGGGTAATTCTACCAAATCCCAAACATCATTTTTCTTCATGGATTCAAGCTAATCAACCATTTCTTTATTCCATTCAAAAGACTGGTCACTGATAATGGCTTCATTATAAGTCATAGGATCATTGAGCTTTCCGGCATCCATTTCAGTCAGGTAGGTAACATAATCATCCCAATTAGTAGGCCTTCTGGGCCTAGATGACCTCCTGAGTTGATTATCGGGTTCAGCGTTGTCTTGGTTTTGAGCGTTTGATGCGCCTTCGTTATGAGGTATAATGGGTTCTGTTTGTGGAGGTAAATTTGGAGTAGTAGCTTCAGGTGCAGTTGTTGCATAGGGTACAAGAGGAGTAAACAGAGTAATGGTAAGCGATGAGTCTCCCCCCCCCCCCCCCCGCGTCTTGTACTTCTTGCAATTCTTCGTAAGGGTTGGTACTGCTCCCACTTACGTTGAAATCCTGCAGGAATGCAACACGCTTAGTTTCAACAATACGGGTGATGGGAAGGACAATAGAAACGATAACCCTTTGAGTGATCAGGATACCCAATAAAGAAACATGTAACTGTTTTAGGGTCAACTTTCCTTAGGAAAGGATTGTAAAGTTTTGCTTCAGCAATGCAGCCCCATACTTTCATATATTTAAGACTCGGTTTCCTTCCTGTCCAAAGTTCCTAAGGAGTTTTAGGGACAGACTTAGAATGAACTCTATTGAGTATATGAACAGCTGCTTTTAACGCTTTAGTCCAGAGGGATAATGGTACGGTTTCTTCGTTCAGCGACACCGTTCTGCTGAGGTGTACCAGGCATGGTATATTGGTTTACAATCCCTGGCCCTTACAAAACTCATAAAATGGACAAGGAGCTTCACTCACATCAGTATGTCTTCCATAATATTCACCGCCTCTATCTGATCTCACAACTGTAATTTGACGATCTAGTTGTTTTTCAAATTCAGTTTTATAATCTTTAAAAGTTGTAAGAGATTCATATTTTTCCTTAATGAGATACAAGTACATGTAACGAGAATAATCATCAATGAAAGTGATAAATGAAGTATGTCCAGTGATGCCAGTGATTTGGTAGGGACCACTAATGTCAATGTCAATGAGTTCTAATAAATTAGAGCTCCCAGTGGCACCTTTCTTATTCGCTAATATCATTTTACCTTTAAGACATTTGACACATGTTCCAAAATCAGTGAAATCGAGAGGGGGTGAGACTTCATCCTTTACAAGTCAATTTAATCGTTCTCTTGAGATGTGGCCTAAACGTTGATGCCACAGCATGGAAGAAGTCTCTAAGTCTAGTTTATGTTTCATCTTTGTGAATGATTCATTAATATTGTATGACAACAAAGATTTGGAAAAATCATCATCTAGTTCTAATCTATAGAGACCAGCATCCAGAATGCCAGTACCATAAACAATGGAATCATAGAGAATAGAGAGTTTGCGATGACCATGGGAAACAACAAAACCGTATATGTCTAACTTTGGTCCTGATACAAGGTTCCGAGTTACCTTAGGAACATATAAGGTATCATAAAGTTTAATGCGTAAACCAGTTTTCATAAATAATTGTAACGTTTCAATGGCCTTCACTTCTAATTCCCGATCATCCCTAACTTTAAGTGTTCTTTGGTTTCTTCCCAGCTTCCAGATTGTAAGGAATCCCTGAGTAGAATTGGTTACATGAACCATAGAACCAGAATCAAACCACCAAGTGTTAGCAGGAATATTTAAATTATAAGACTCAAGTATCATGAAAAAATCGTTACCTTTCTTAGCCAGCCACTCCTTAAAGTCAGGGCATTCCTTCTGCTCATGTCCTGACTTTTTACAGAACTTGCAGTAGGGTTTTCCTAAGGAGTTCTTAGAGCTGGAAGGTGCACTTGTATTAGGATTGGGCATTGAACCTTGGAAGCATCCCTTCTTAGATAATTGTTCTTCCTCTTCTTAGAGTTAGAGACGGTGAAGTTTGCAACATCAATAGTGCGATCCATCTTCATACACTCTTCATCCTGCACGCACATGACGATCACCTCACTCATCGTCCATTTGTCCTTCTAAGTATTGTAATTGATCTTGAATGCTTCATAAGATGAAGGAAGCGGAGTTATGATGAAGTGAACAAGAAAACCATCACTGATCTCCATGTCTAATCCCTTCAGCTTATGGGCCATGTCATTCATCATCATGATGTGTTCACGAATGCCGCTCCTCCCATCATACTTAGTAGTCACCAGCTTGAGGATTAAAGTACTAGCGTGTGCTTTAGATGTTCCCTTAAATTGCTCCTCCAGAGAAGCCAAGTAGGTCTTAGCATCTTCAGAATCAGGAATGGTTCCTCTAATCGCATTGCTTATGGACTGCTTCATAAACATGAGAGACATGCGGTTACACCTAGTCCATTTTTCATGAGTCATCTGCTAAGCAGTAGTACTTTGAGGAGTAAGGTCACCAGGCTTATCCTCTCTTAAAGCAGAATCAAAGTCCAACAGAGCAAGAGTAAACATGTGAGAGTCCTTCCATGCAGCAAAGTTATCACCAGTCAATGGTGGAATCCCGCAATTGGGTGCTGAGAGTGGAAATAAGATGAGCGAATTATGATACTAAGGAAGAAGTCTTAATATGATCTAAGGGCATGTTATACTAAGGCAGGCATAAATAATGACCATTTTAGTTATGAAGTTGTGATATTGTCTATTACTAACATCAAAATAATAGACTAAGTTAAAAAAAATCTACTTAAATGAAGACAAATCACCTTTGGGCAGAAGTGTAATCATCTAAGTATGTGTGCAAAGTAATTGTGACAAATCAGCTTTGGCCAGAAACGAGAAAATCACCTTAGTTATGCACTTGTTATGTATGCTAGACATGAATGAATTAAATCAGCTTTGGCCAGAAATAAGACATTCACGTTTCTAATGCATAATTAACATAGCTTCTATAATACTTGAACAATAAATAAATGTATCAAATCACCTTTGGGTAGAAGTGATACATCAGAAGCTCATTCAAGTTAAGCTATTTGGTTTTGTGAAAAATTATCTGATTCTGATTAATTACGTATCTACAAAACTAATTATTTAATAGCAAACCACCTGTTAGATTTCAAAAAAAATTAGTTCATATTAACAGCCTAATAAAGTAATAGGATTTCGAGAACATGTTAGATTTCGAGAAAAAATTTAGTTTCCGAGAATCTTAGTCGTAACAACTTGATTGCGAGTCAAATATCACCGGTCGAAATCTCAGTCGCAACAACCTGATTGCGAGTTTTCGAGTTAGTATGAGATTTCGAATTCCTTATGAGATTTCGAGTTCCTTATGATATTTCGAGTTCTTTATGAGGTTTCAAGTTCTAACCCCAGTCAAAATCAAGCAATTGTCTTCTCAGTCGCAATCGCACTCGAAATCTCACTCGTGATCTCACTCGGAATCTCAAGGTTTCGAGTGATAAAGACCAATACCTTTATTATTTCGAGTAGCCTTTTAATCTCGAAATTTTAATGAGATTTTGAGTTCCTTAATGATTTCGAGATCTGATAAGATTTCGACTTTTAAGTGAGGTTTCGAGATCTACAGTGATTTCGAGTAGGCTTGTGTGATTTCGAAATAACAAGGTTACAAGTTTTAATGAGATTTCGAGTTCTATGTTATCTCAAAATCTTTTATGGATCTCAAAAACTTGTTCTCCAAGTCTCGAAATCTACTTATCAATAGTTGTTAGTTGTGATAAGGTTGAAAATCCGAATTTTAAGGGATCATGGGATTTAGTTTCCCGTTTTAATGCTAATCTAAATTTATCAAAATATTTCAAAAATAATATCCATTAATCTTATAACAGATTTCGAAATTTTAAAAGATAAAATAGATCAAAATAAAGAAAAAACATCCTTTGGTCCGAATTCATTCCAAAATAAGGGAATTTTTCGAATTTTCTTATGAACATATGATGAACCCTAAAATATAAACTTAAGTTCTGGAATTCGAAATCTAGGATTTTGAGTTCATTATAATGATTTCGGAACAATAACTTTACCCATTTGATTTCGAAACAGTGATTAACCATTAAAACATCAGATCCAAATTTTAATTCACAAGTCATGTGATTTCGGAACAATAATTCGAGTTCAAAAATTATGTTTTCCAGATTTTAATCCCAGAATAATGGATACAATCAGAACTGATTTATCAACATATGCTCTGTTACCACATGTTGATCAGTTCTGTTTAATATGATGCAAAACATAAATAGATGAAATACCTGTGACGACAGACAGGCCAACAGAGAATCCAGTCAGAGATGCAGCCATTGAGTTTGACATACTTGTCAGGATGATCTGGTTCCTCCTTAGGGTGTAAGTTATGAGGGTGAGAACCGAATCAAAGGGGAATTCGGTTGGAGAGAGAGATGGGGCGATTTTATGATTGTGATGTTATGATAATTGTCTAACCTTTTAGCTTTCTAGTTATCTCCTTATATATACACCCAAAAAGAAACCTAATTAGTTAATAAGGGTAATATGGTCAATCAGCAATTACCAACTAATTATATAATAGGTTTTAATATATTTTGATCTATATAATATAAATGATTATATGGCTACAAGATTAAATCTCATATTATAATATTTAATCTTACACCAAATGCCTAATGTTGTTGCAAATTATTGTATATACAAGCATAAAACACCAAATATGCACAACGTACAACAACCAAATGCCTAATGTTGTTGCAAATTATAGTAAACTAGAAGGAGTACCCGCCGCGTTGCGGTCGGGGCTCAACTTCATATCAGACGTTTGAAAAACCCAGTTTTAGAAAGTAAAATATATCAACTACTTGATAGAAACTCTGGTTGATCAACAAAAAAACCTAATAGAATGCACGGATCAATACCCAACATAACTCAACCCACTTGTTCTAAAAAAACATTTTTCAATCCAAAACCGTTTTCATATGACCAACCAAATAGTGAAGGTTGTAATTAAAACAAAGTAGCTTAAAATTTTTGACTTGTTCTTTTTGTTCAGGAGTGAGTTTCCCAATACTCACAATTGCTAAAAAGATGTATGCATTTAGTTTCTTTAAAATGAATAAAATGTTTTAAGAAATTAAATATTATGGATAGCTTAATTTTTTTTACTTTTCCACCACGATTTTTAAACACGCATAACTTTTTTATAAGTTAATATTTTTTTGAAAGTTTGCACCAAATTAAAAGAGAATTTTATTATCTTCAATATGGTGTACTTTTTTATTAAAAATAGTATTGTATGAAAAATTATGCTTGCTTTAAAATCGTGGTGGAAAAGAAAAAAAAAGTAGGCGTGCAAACCCATGGTACAATCTCAGACGCAACCTCTACGTTTGACACAATACTCAGGGACTAAGGCTACCATATACGCTAAGCATGTTCATTTTCTTAAAGTGGAAAAGTTAATGTCCATTTCCGTAATTTTCCCTTTAAACAACAGGAAGCGGTCTTCGACTTTGATTGACGCAACGTTTCAGGCAAAAATACCTCTTTAAAAATGCCATCCTCGGTTTTATCCCAAAAGGGTCTACCCCCGTAGAGCAGAATGTATGTGATTACACCTATACTCCATACATCAGAAGCGGGTCCAGATTTACGCTTTAATACTTCAGGCGCTACATAATATGCACTGTCAACGATATCGGTAAACTTCTTTCCTGGTCTTATGAGGTCTGACAATCCAAAATCTACAGCCTTCAAAGGTGAGTCTTCTTTTGTTGACTTGAATAGAAAATTCTACAAAAACAATGAGACAAAGATAAGGTTAGTCGTTAGCATCACTGAATAAACATATGTTAATGAAACAAATCTCGTGTGGCCGTAGTTGACTATTGACCTTCACGAGTGTTTATTTGCTGATACCTCTGGTTTCATGTCGCGATGTACCAAACCGTGTAAGTGGCACTACGCTGCAACTTTAAGCATTTGTCGTACTACTATTGCGACATCTTTCTCGGTGTAACGATTGTCTTTCCTGGACAAACGAAATCGTATCACAAAATAAAAATTTATAGATGCGCGTTCTTTGACTTTTATGAAGTCAAAGATGATGAGTTCTTACTTCGACAAAATCCGATCCAGTAATTCAGCGCCTTCACATAACCTGAAAGTAAAACGTTATATAATCAAAATTTGTCGAAAAGCATAAAATCCTCATTTTGACAATATTCAAAAGGAATTTAAAAGAATTCACTTAGAATGCAGTGGATTTGCAGAACATACTCCATAGCTATATATACGTAGGAATCATCTTCAAACGCGTTGTAAAACTGAAATACATTCTCGTGACCACTTAACGCTCGTAATATTTTGACTTCTCGCTTGAGATCCTCAATAGCAACCGGAAGGATCATCTGTCATCGAATGCAAATAACGATTTAACACCACTAAGTTCATAATTAACTACATGGATTCATACATTATTCAAAAATTAAAGTTAGAACACTTTTATATCTATTGCTGCATTTTTTATGTGACAAACACATCACAAAACAAATATAAGTAAGATGCGAATATGCAATCGGGTGATTTTGAAACCAATCTTTCTAAAATTCAGAATTAAGGGTCTACAAAATCATTAAAAATCCAAAAGAGATTATTCACATGATTCTTGATCCGCATTACATATTTTGATTGTTTAAACAAATCCTGTATATGATCAGCATCTTACATTTTCATTTTAAATACAAAAAGACACAAACTTTATAACTCCAATCAAACAACAGACAGACCTTACCTTATTTTTATCATTTTTCTTGACAACAATACGATCTCCACTAACTTTATCAATAACAACATATGTATACGCAAACTGACCATGACCCAACAATTTCCCAATAGAATACCTCTGATCAAAATCTTTAAGGTACCCAAAATCTGTTCTTGTCCTTTACGTCGTCTCCTTCCTCCAGTCTCTTTCCATCTCTTGCGTTCTCCCCTATTTCATCTGAACTTCCTCTCTCTCTCTTGAGAAACGATTGTGTTTTGAGAGAGTAAACCTAATCGTGTAATGAATACAAAAGAGTACAACAAAAGCAAAGAAACGTACAAGTTCAATATGCCAAGAAAACTGATTATCTTAGATGTTCTCTAGCTGCGGGAAATGTTTTTAAGAGCTGTATAACCAACAAAACATAGTTAATTCAACTGCAAACTTTGAAAGAACTTATAAATAGTTTTTTTATGAAATAAAATTATATAATACAAACTTTGGGAAACTTTGGAGCATCTTCTCGCTGATTTTTGCTTGCATTTTTGCCGAGTACACTTTTGTATACAATCTGTTTACAAAAGTCAATAGTACTTTAATAATAATTGATGTGTGTAAAATGCAACATATAAATTACATCAAATGAGGCATAAAACTAACCCTTTTTTAGTACTGATGTTAGAAAAAGTGTGTTTTTGTCTTCCTTTTGTATTTTCAGGACTAAATGAGCGTAATTGAACAAAAGGAACAAATATGAAGCCAAATCTAACATAAATACAAGAAAAGGAATAAACGTGGCATGCCCGACCCCTCTACAGCATCTTCCCAAGCAAAAACAAAGGAACAGAAGGTTGACCACGGCCCCGTGCCCAGCGTGGCCAGGCACCTGCAGAAAAGACAAAGTCATAGAAGCTTCTATTCCCAGCATGGGGGCGTGCCCAGCTCAACACGGGTCGTGGTCAACGCTAAGATTCGCAAAATCTTGCAAATCTTGATAATACAGATTCGCTTCTGCACACGGGGTCGTGCCAAGTGAACACGGGGGCGTGTGGAGCTAATAAAGACAAATTGCAATTAATGAAGAAAGAGAATAGGGATGGACACAGGGCCGTGTCCAGCGGACACGGGGCCATGTTCGGGCTTCTGTGTAGGCTATAAATAGGGGTGCTTGGTTCACTTCAAAGGCATCCCTTGGCAAACCACCTCTCTCCCACTTCACCCACACTCCACCACCACTACAACCTACATCCACCACCGTCATCCATCTTTCATCTTAGAGTGTGTGTAGTAGTCTCGGGATCCAAGATTGATAGTAAGAGTTCTTGACAATCAAAGGCCATGTTTGCCTAAGTCTCTTACATCACTTGGTGAAGACAAGCATTTAGTGTAATACTTTTGATTTTTAATCTTTTCGCACTTTTTATTTGGTTTTGTATTAATGACTTTAATAACTAGTTTCTTATGTTGAAGATGAAACTTCCTTATAATTTGTCCGTGGTGTCTTGGCGTTATTTGACTGTCTATATAAAATAAAAGATTTTCACCATTCATATCTCTACGGTCTATATAAAGATATGTTGGCTACCTGGTCGGGGGTTAAGGGAATGGTTTGGTAAGATTCTTGCCTTGTTCAGTGTATAGATCCTGCAAGGACCTGGGTCAAGCTTACTAGGACCTCCTTCAATACCCACTGGTATTGGATGACGGGGGTGCGAATGGCTTGATCCCCTCATATGTAAACTACTATTAATACATTAACCCGACTACTTGGGATTGTATCCCTGCTGACTCAAACCACTTAGCCGAGGGTAACATCACCTTCAAAAGAGGGGCCTACCACATTACGCATTAATAACTTAATTAATTATCTTTCAATATTCCGACCCTTTGGGATTGTATCCTTGCTGACTCAAACCACTGGGTTGAGGGTAACGTCACCTTCAAAAGAGGGGCCTGCTACTATAACTAAGATAATCTCTTAAAAAGTGCAAAAGTGCGGAAATCATCAAAGGTTACACTAAAGGCGAGTCGGATCCAAGTGATTCATCTTGTCTATCTGTTTTATTATTATTTTCAGCATTTTTAGTTTTTAATTTTCATGTTTAAAACCCTTTTCTAAACTTTTGATTTGATTAGACGTTGAGGATAAACCGATATTAAAAGCTCTTGTGTCCTTGGACGACCTCGGTATCTTACCAACGCTATACTACGCTCACGATGGGTGCACTTGCCCATATGTGTGTTTAGTGTTAGTAGAATATCGTGTTTTATAAATTTAAAACTTGACTAAAGTGTTAAAAATGGCTTAAAATATACATAAAAACATATCACACCTGACGCACATCAATAATAATTCAAATTACAGATATAACCAAAAAAACATATATATAAATCACAAATCAAATAATAACAACTATAATAGATAATAATCTCGATTACACATAAATTAAGACCGGTGAGGGAAAAAATAACTTACTGAGGTGACGGCCTGACCGCTTCCGGTGCTGACGTCCCAAACGACGCTGTTCCTTGGCGTCATGGAGGCAATGAAATCAAACAGTTGTTTGTTGTGGATAACTTAATTAAAGTGAACTACATTTATAAATTCATCCAATTTAAAAAACCCACTTACTTATAACCTATTTTAATTTAGGGATGAGCGTCGTATCTGTATGGTACCAAACCGGTACCAAAAATTATCAAAACTGGGTACCGGTATAAAAATGTTCGATACGATACCGGTATTTGAAGGTAAAAATCAGTATTTTACCAGTGTTGGTGTAAGTCTTGCTATATATATATATATATATATATATATATATATATATATATATATATATATATATATATATATATATATTTGTTTTCTAAATATAATGTTAGTATAGTTACGTAAACAAACAAACAATCAGGCTAGTTTGTTTCATATTTTAATAACTATTACATTTATACAACTATTGTTTTTATTTTATTTTTTTTAAATTGAAAAATGATTGGTTTGTTTTTATTAATTTTCCGTTCAAAAAAAATAGTTTATCGACTTAAATCGCTCTTTTTTTAATAGAATGTAATCATGAATATTGATGTCATATTTTTATCACGTACCTTTTTCCCATCATGCATAGTGTAGTAGTTCATCATGCCAATTTAGTATGTCCATGCTACCATTTTAGGTTTTCATCTTTATATATCAACCAGTTTTGATCAAAGTGTGTTCTGCGAATACAGAACCTGAAAGGAGTTGTAGTTACTGAGCTGCAAACCACCAAAATTTGACATCAGTTAGTATAAAAACGCATAGTCATTGAGGCATTAGATCGAAAAACTTATGTGCAGATCTAAAAAGTGTACAAAATACCTTTAGTAGTTTAGTGTGCCATTGCAATGTTGGCATTGTGTCGAGACGATACATGACGGTGGCGACTGTTGTGGACAGAGGTGTTGACAGCGGCATTGGTCGAATTGAGATTCGTTTAGAGTATTTGGACAACTCGAAGACTTGAATACTCGGATGGTTTTATGATCCCGCCTATGGTGGATACAATCAACACATCAATACATTTTTATCCTCATGCTTAATCCACCACAAAACTTTGTAAACATGTTAATAGTCGACCCGCTTGTATATGTTAAATCCATTAAATTACCTCTTAAGGCATCAATCATGTGAGTTATTGGTAATTCAACTGTCAGAACAATTCGTTAAACATAATCAGCTAGGGTACACATCCAATTAGTTAACATCATCATCAGATTCATTCCAAACTAACATTAATTCCACATCAAATCCTATACCTTTCTTATAACTCTAATTGAACAATTGTGTATCCATCTATGTCCAACAAATACCAAATCTCCCTAAACAACTGATATTAAATGTGTTAATTAACAACAAAAAAAACACCACATAAACATCATAATCACACCCTTTATCAAAAAAAAAAAAAAACATCAACAAATACTTACTATTGTTTAGAAATAAATGGCCACTTAATTTAAAAACTACTAATAAGCATAATCATCATCAGCATCAATAATCTACAATTAAAAAAAACTTGTACCTTCAAACTTCGTGTATTTAGGTGACTTCACTCCAATTGCTGAATCAAACTTGGTGTACTTAGGTACCTTCAAACTTGGATGTTTCTTGTTTGACGAAGAAGAAGTGTACAGTACCTCTCAAGAAACTCAACAAAGATCTGCCTTAGTGGGATCTGAATCTCATCAGCAACTCCTTACACCACGAAACCTAGCCGCCGTCGGGTTTGGTGGTTGATTTGACCCTATCCACCACCGTCGGAAGTCACGGCAGAACCCTAGGTTCGTCGGAATATAGCCAGCCCAAGCGTGTGGATGACGATGATGGCAACGCCAAACCACCCCCTAACAACGGTGGTCGGCCCCCTTGTCCTTTACGTCGTCTCCTTCCTCCAGTCTCTTTCCATCTCTTACTTTCTCCCCTATTTCATCTGAACTTCCTCTCTCTCACACTCTCTCTCTCTCTCTCTCTCTCTCTTGAGGAGCGATTATGTTTTGAGGGAGTAAACCTAATCGTGTAATGAATACAAAAGACGGGCGACTTCAACACAAAATGTGTTAAGTCCATACCGTTTTAACATCATGTACTAGACAAAACAATAAGAGTCTCACATTACATATTACTAGTAAACGAAAATACATAGCACTAAGAAAATGGTGGAGGTTCCTTTGACAGTCTGCCTTAGCTTTTCAGTGGCTACCTTTGCTGCCTTAGCTATTCAGCGGCTACCCTTGCTTTATTGTTTGGGTCGGTCTTGAAACAGTTTGTAAACATGTGGGTGTGCGTATGCCAGGGAAGTTATAAAAATGTGTTTTCATGTCACACGTAACACGTGTTACGTTGTACATGGGTTTCATGTCGCATGTAACACATGCATGTCCAGAAGTTCAAACTATAACACGTGTTACGTTGTGTTGTGCTGTAACATAAACATGGCCATGATCCTTGAGCATCTGATCCGCGTTTGATGAAACCAACGGTCCCGAGAATTGGATCTTGTTTCCCTTGTATCCATCACCATCCTAATAACAAAAAGATAAGATAACCGTTAAGTTGTTAACCAGACATAACTATTAACACATTCATAGCCATAAAATCTTTTTCTCAAACAACATCACAACTTTTTAGCTAAATTGCAATCTTTTTCTCAAATAACATCACAACAAAGCCAAAAATCAGTTCATATGCAAAATAATTTTCCAAACTAAATCCCCAAAATCACACTTAAAACATATGCCAAAAACACAAATTTGCACCCTGTACATTCTAAACTTTTCCCCCTAAACATGCATATGACTCAAAGATTAACAAGATTTAAAAAAAATCGAAACTTTTTAGCTAAATACAATCTTTTTCTCAAATAACATCACAACATAGCCAGAAATCAGTTCATATGCAAAAATAATCCAGTACCGGGTACCCTGATGCGTCTTAATAACAGAGGATGGTGGTGTTGTTTCTGCATAAAAAAAAACACATGTTGGACACATTAACGGTGTAAATTCGAACATAACTATTATATTTGCTGTTTGTGTTACACAAACCATATTCTATAAACGGCTGAAGATACAAGCAAGAGAAAAACATAACCATTAATAAACATTAAAAACAAACCTGGAACATTTTCTTCATTTTGGATGTCAATCTCGTTAATGGAGGAACGCGTAGTAAAGTTCTTGCTTTGGATCAGACGAATTAAAGTTGGTGGACGCTCCGTTGTACGTTAATGGAGGATGGCGAATTAAAGTTCTTGTTGAGGAAGATGAATTCGAAATTGAAAATTTTCCTTTTAAAATTGAAATAATCTAAAAGAAATGGGGGTTTGCTGATTTGTACAATGATGTGATGGGCATTAATGATAGTGTCAAATCAAATGGGGAAGAGATCTTGTGTTGGGTGGATAGATGTATAATTACATATATACCCTTAGAAGCAAAAAGGATAATCAGGTTGACTATGGATACGTGGAAGGATGTAGGCCACACGTTGAGTTTGCAAGGTTTTCTCAAAATCCAAGGTTTTCTATGGAGCATTTCCATATATATATATATATATATATATATATATATATATATATATAGGGGAAGGTTCAAATGAAAACCACTAGTTATTGTGAAAACTCGAAAACTAATTAAAAAAAGCCAAAAAAACATACAATTTTTTTTTTTTTTTTTTTTGCAAACCAATTTTCGCAGGTTTTATTATATAAAAAAAAATTTTCAAAAAAAAAAAAAATTTATTTTGTGTAGCGCACATGTGTAATACTGCACATGTGTATGTGTACTACACATGTGTAGTATTACACATGTGCACTACACAAAAAAAAAAAATTTTTTTTTTTTTTTGAAAAAAAGTTTTTTTTTATACATAAAAAGCTGCGATTTTTATAAAAAAAATTGAAAAACAAAAAATTTGTATGTTTTTTTTGCTTTTTTTAATTAGTTTTCGAGTTTTCACAATAAAAGTGGTTTTCATTTGAACCATCCCATATATATATATATATATATATATATATATAGGGAGGAGCTCATGCGAGAACCACCCTTATTGTGAGAACCGCGAGAACCAATGTGAACACAACCTAAATTAGCTAAAAAAAACCTAACCCCCACCCCCCCCCCCCCAAAAAAAAACCTAACCCCCCCCCCCCCCAAGCTAAATGCTAAAAACTAAAACCTCCAAAAAACCTAAAAAAAACCCCAACCCCCCACCCCCCCACCCCCAAGCTAAAATGCTAAAAACTAAACCCCCAAAAAACCTAAAAAAATCTAAAAAACATATAAAAAAATAAAAAAAAAATCTAAAAATGTTTTTTTTTAATATTTTTTATGTTCAAATCGCTACTTTTAGAAGCCAAAAAATTTTTTTTTTTTTTTTTTAAATTTTTTTTTTAATTTTTTTTATTTGCTTCGAAAAGTAGCGATTTTTTTACAAAAATATTTAAAAAAAATTTGTATGATTTTTAGCTATTTTTAGGCATTTTTGGTTGTGTTCACATTGGTTCTCGCGATTCTCACAATAAGAGGTGGTTCTCGCATGATCTTCTCCCTATATATATATATATATAGGGGACCGCTAAAATGAAAACCACCTCCAGTTATGAGAACCAATTTCTGGCCATTAGATCTAGTAGATGGATGGATGAGATTGAAAGTATTAAAAAATAATATTAAGTATTTTTTGTCTTATTATGTTTTTAATTTTTTATTCTTTAAGGGTATATAAGTAAATTTGTCTTTTTTGTCTTTTTATATATATTAATTTTAAATTACTTTTTTGTCATATTCATTAATTATGTTTTTTACTTAATTGTTTTTTATTTCATAAACAGATTTTTTTTTGTAAAACAAATTTTTTGAAATCAAATTTTTAGTATATTTTTTTAAAGATTTGTTTAAAAAAAACATTTTGAAGTTCCGTTTTTTTTACGCCCCGGTTTTTACATTAACGTTTTTTTAACATTTTACGCGCCAATTTTTTACGTTAACGTTATTTTACGTTTTACGCCCCAATTTTTTACGTTTTACGCCCCGGTTTTTTACGTTTTACGCGTCGGTTTTTTACGTTTTACGCGTCGGTTTTTTACGTTTTACGCCCCGCCTTTTTCACGCGTCGTTTTTTTCAACGCGCTGTTTTTCCGTTTTACGTTAAAACTTTTACATTTTACGTTTTACGCTCGATTTTTTCAAGCGGCGTTTTTTTACGTTAAACTTTTTACGTTTTACGTTAAACTTTTTACGTTTTACGTTTTTACATTAACGTTTTTTACGTTTTAGTAAAAAAAAATTACGTTTTACCTAAAACTTTTTACTTTTTACGTTAAAAAGTTTACGGTTTACGTCAAAAAGTTTACGGTTTATTTTTTTTTTTCAAAAACTTTTTTAGGCAAAAACGAACGCACCCAAAAATCGCAAACTAGGTGAAGCGTCTCGGATATATTGTTTTCATCATCGACGCCTAAAAAAAACCTAACAAACAAAATATTTTACGTAAAACTTTTTACGTTTTACTTTTTATGTTAAAAAATTTACGTTTTACGTAAAATTTTTATGTTTTACGTTTTACATGAAATTTTTACGTAAAAACTTTTTACGTTTTGCGTAAAACTTTTTACGTTTTTACGTTTTACGTTAAAACGAACGCACCCATAAATCGCAAAACAAATGCACCCAGAAATCGCAAACTCGGTAGGAGTCTCAGATAGGTTGTTATCGTCATCGACGCCTCAATTTTTTTTTTGAAACAACAACATCAAAACAAAGTGTATCTCGAAAAAAAACGTGGTTTGGCTCAGATTTTCCGATAATCAAAAAGGCTGCAAAGTGGGGTTGCTGGTTCAAAAACCTACCCTCCGCCGTCCTTGCCGCGCCATCGTCATCAAAATCTAGTTTTTTTTTTTTTTTTTTTGCATCATCGCCATCCAATCCAAAACATATCAACCCCACAGTCACTGATCAAACAAGAACAAACCAGATTCAAACCACAAGATTCAAAAAAGCACCCAGTTCATCAACAAAAACCCAGTAACAATAACAACCAAACATGATGTAGATACCCAAAAATCAAATCAAAGGAAACCCCATCAACAATAACAAAATGATGTACATACCCAAAATCAAAAACCCAGATTCAACATGAACAAACATTCAAGCCCAGATTCAACAGAATCAAACCCAGAAAGTCAAACCCCCAAGAACACCCATCAGATTCAAGAACACCCATCAGATTCACGAACACCCATCAGATTAAAAAAAAACCCAGAAAAATCAAGAACACCCATCAGATTCAAGAACACCATCAACAAAAACACTTACCCACCGACGCACCATCGCCCCTGAAACCACCACCACCACTGACGCCGTTCTCCGCCACCGCCTATCGCCACCGTCCCCTCGCTACGGTCAACACCACCACCACAACATCAGATCGGTCTTCATCTTCATCCCAGATGAAAAACAGTGGTTGGGGTTTTGTGACAATCGGTCTTCATCTTCATCCCGCGAATAACTTCATCTTTGTTATGATTGCGGCGGCGGAGGGGCAGCTGTGGGGTGGCGGCTCCGCCGTGAAACGGAGCTTCCGTTTCTGTTCACCGGCCCTGCCGTCGCTGTGTGCCGCCACCACCACAGTGGTGGCTGGTCGTTTAGTTGAGCAGGGGTGGGGGGAGGGTTGAGTGGTCGCCTGATGTATATATCGAGTGGGAGAGATGAAGGTTTTGGTTGCCTGTGATTTGCTTCAAGAGAGAGAGAATGAGAGACAAAAATGAAGAGAAATGAAGAAGAAGCTGAGATTTAATGAAAGAGGAGAGAGAAGGTGCTTTAAATGAAGAGAGATAATGGGATTTGATGTTTTGGGTAAATGACTAATATACCCTTTCTATTGGCATGTTCTGATTGGTTGAAAGTGGTTCTCATGGTTCTCATAACTGGAGGTGGTTTTCATTTTAGCGGCTCCCTATATATATATATATATATATATATATATATATATATATAGAATAAGTATAATGTACAAATATCCTTAACGTACGTTAACGTACGACACAAGAATAGAACGTGCGTGATTAACATATAAACGTGCGTGATTTTGTATAACAAGGCTCCAATGCGTGATAAAATAGGGTTTATGCGTGATTTTGTGACTCCCGTGCGTAATTATCGTTCTATGCGTGATTACATCCCAGATCGGATGGTTATGGGCGTCGCGTATGTTAATGTAGGATAAGGGTTTTTGTATGTTAACCTTCCTCTATATATATATATATATATATATATATATATATATATATAGGGGACCGCTAAAATGAAAACCACCTCCAGTTGTAAGAACCACGAGAACCAGTTCCTAGCCATTAGATCAACAAGATGGATGGATAAGATTAAAAGTAACTAAAATTAATATTAAATATTTTTTGTCTTATTATATCTTTAATATTTTAATATAAAATGGTAGTTTAGTAAAATTACTCTATTTTGTCTTTTTGTCTTTATTATTTTTTTATTACATTTTGTATTATTATATTAGTTTTATTTTTTAAACATAATTTTTTTATTAAAAGCCTTTTAAAAATAAGATTTTTTAGACTTTTTACGTTTTACGTTAAACTTTTTACGTTTTACGTTTTTACGTTAACCTTTTTACGTTTTACTTTTTACTTTTTACGTTTTACGTTTTACGTTTTTCGTTTTTACGTTTTTACGTTTTACGTTTTTACGTTTTACGTAAAACTTTTTACGTTTTACCTTTTACGTAAAAAAATTTACGTTTTTACCTTTTTACGTTTTACGTTTTTACTTTTTACGTTTTACGTTTTTTACGTTTTACGTTAAAAAGTTTACGTTTTACGTTAAAAAGTTTACGGTTTAACTTTTTTTTACAAAAACCTTTTTACGCAAAACAAATGCACCCAGAAATCGCAAACTCGGTAGGTGTCTCAGATAGGTTGTTATCGTCAGCGACGCCTCAATTTTTTTTTTTGAAAGAACAACATCAAAACAAAGTGTATCTCGAAAAAAAAAACGGGGTTTGGCTCAGATTTTCCGATAATCAAAAAGGCTGCAAAGTGGGGTTGCAGGTTCAAAAACCTACCCTCCGCCATCCTTACCGCGCCATCGTCATAAAAATCTAGGGGTTTTTTTTTTTTTGCATCATCGCCATCCCATTCCAACATATTAAACCCACATAGTCCACTGATCAAAAATCACCTGAAAAATCAAGAACACAAGATCATAGTTCACTGATCAAACAAAAATCACTGATCAAAAATCAACAAGAACAAACCCACATAGTTCATCAGACAAAAATCAAGAACCCCCTTCAAAACAAAATTGAAACCCCATCAAACAAAAATCAAGAAACCCAATCAAAAATCAAGAAACTCCATCAAACAAAATCAATAATCCCAACAGAAACTCACAAATCCGATGAAAATCGGCAGACCGAGACTCCGATCGCCGGCGTCGCCCCTACCACCACCGTCTTCCTCTTCTGTTCACCTTTCTCTCCTCACAACCCTTCTCTTTCCGACAAGAATCTCTCTCATCTGCCTCTCTTCCGCTCTGATTTTAGCCGTCGTGAGCCACCACAAGAACAAAGGTGAACAAAAAGAGACGAGGGGGTGAGGAGCGTGCTTTGTCGGCTATCTTCGTCGCTGGCAGCTGGTGCTCCGCCGCCTCGTCACCGTCCAGCGACGCCACCTTTAGTGGTGGCCGGCTGGTCATCATCGAGCAGGGAGGAAGGGGTTCAAAATGAAGAGATGATGAGATATGGGTTTGAATTTCAATAGATGTGAGGGTCTGCAACTTTCAAGAGATGGAGAGAGAGAAAAGTGAGAGATATTGTATTTTGAAAAGAGAGAAAAGGGAGAGATATTATAACTCTGTGGCAATAAATGGAGAAAAAGTAATGATATGACATATGGGGTAAATGACCAATATACTGTGACATCTGTGCTTGTAATCATTGTAAACAGTTCAGTTATCAATGAAATAAAGTTATTTGATCCCAATGTTTGTTTTTTTATGTTTTACATTTTTCATGTTTTGACTTTTATCCAATTTCAAACTCTATATCGCTCTCTGGAGAATTATACGCAAACTGGTGCGTAAACGTAATCAGTTTAATGCGACAAATACTCCGGAACATCAACATATGCTTAACATACCTTAAATAACCTTTACATAACTTAGAAATAAGTTTTGAAGGCTTTGGTATGGCAAAATCAAGTTAATTCGCTTACAGGGACTAAATTCGACAAACTGCGAAAGTATGCGAATTTGAACTGTAACGGACATTCCGGAACATGGCCATAAGTTAAACACACCTTAAATATCCTTTACATAGCTTAGAAATAGGCTTTGAGAGGTTCGGTGTGCTAAAATAAACTTTAAGCTCATTCAGGGACTAAAAGCGTCAAAAAGTGCATAAGTTTGCATTCTCGCGCATAACTTACGTTCTGAATACATCCGGACATCCAAAAATTTATGTAAGCATTAAAATATTTTATTTTAGTGTTTGGCATGAGAAAAATCCATTCGTCGCGCAATTTGGATCGTTTTTCGCGCTTATGCGCATTCCGTCGTAATTAAGCGAACATCGCGATCATACGAACCGACATCCGGCATATTTTTGAGCATGTTTCATGTCCACAATGTTCAGGAATCATTTTAGGGCCTTAAGGTTGGCTTAACAAGCCTTATAAGTGTCGAAATGAGCTTTAAAACACAACAGGGACTGAAACTGTAAAACTGGAAAGTTGTTGCTAGTCTGCAGAGCTCAGGCGGCCCGCGTAGACTTCCTCAGCCTCTTACATGGCCCGTGTGGCCCTCCCAGATATGCATAAACTGTGTTACAGCCTGTTTCCAGCTGTTATACTCACAAAACCCTCTTGCAAACGGTTTTTGCAACACCATGGGCCATTTCTATGGGCTTTAATGGTATTAGAAAACAAGGGGCACACTTGGACGGCCTAGATCAAAGCTCGTTTCCCGATAAACGATCCTAACGGTTCTAGCTTTCCTATAAATACCCCCCACCATTTCTTGTTGCAACCCACAATTTGAATCTGATTCATGCTCTTTAAGTGGAAGAATATGCTTCCTACCTGAGAGAGAATCGGATCAAATACTTGCGGGGACCCTTTGTAAGTGTTCCTTCGTTCTTTTTATGCGTTTTTAGCTTGAAAGTCAAACTGCGTTTGACTTTCTGCATTGACCAGTTTATGGTCAATGCGAAGTTCGTTTGAACTTCATAACGTGAGCGTAATCACGATGGTTATAGTCCCTAGTGACTATACCTACTGATTACCACGTTATCTAGGCTCAGTGACGAGTCGTAGTTTCGGGCAAAATGCGTGTTCTCGCGTATTTTGTAACCAAACTAATCTAGGGTATCAAAACCGTTTGTTTTGATATCAAAACCTGTTTTCTAACTTGACTAAACATGTTCTAGCATGTTTAGCTCGTCACTTTTAGATTTGTGCTTGTCTAGGGTCGTAAGGGTAAGCGATCTAATCAATCGCTTATGCTTTCGAACCCGACCCATGTGGTCGATCATTAGGATCCGACCAAACACTTTAGGTGACCATAGTTGTATAGGGAATAACCTTCCGAGGTTATACCTTATGGTCACAACGTTTAGTTAGTTGTATGATAGGAAGTATATATGCCTTAGGTAAATTACCAAAATGCCCTTTTTATGCCAAACTTCATTTTAAGTATATGTAACATAACTTTTGACATCTAAACTGATTTAGCAACAATATTAAACATGTTAAGGCATATATTGCTTGTCATAGGACTAGTTAGGCGTTCCGAACGCGTTTTACGCGAACGACGCGTTAAAGTAGCATAAGCTACCTAAACGGGTCGTAACGGGTCAAGAGCACTTAGGATAAGTTTCGTTTTAGTGTGTAGGCTTTGTTAAACCATATTACATGAGTTCCTACACTCATTTGGTTTGCGAACCCTAATACCACCCGATCCTCCGAATAGGTCCGTTTATTAATATAGTTACCTATATTAGGTGTCGTTTGATCCCGTGATCTTCTAGCTTTGCTTGGTGGTTATCCTAGGACTTCTAAGCAATCTCAAGTGAGTACATAAACCCCTCTTTTACTGTTTTTCAAACATTTTGGGGTGAAACACATGTGCCTACTTGTTATTTTCATGCTTTCCCATGCTTTCATACTATATACTTGCTATGTTCATTAGTACACTATTAGTACATAAATTTCATTTTTTTTGCTATGTATGTTTACTTAGCATATTTAGCACATTGTTTTACATTACATCTTCTTTTGCTATGTATGTTTACTTGACATGATAGCGCATTGATTTACATGGCTTTTTCTGCTTTGTATGTTAACTTAGCATATTTAGCACATTGATTTACATGAATTTTCTGCTTTGTATGTTAACTTAGCATACTTAGTACATTACTTTCATTACATGTGTTGTTTTCGGTATGACATTTGGTTTGTACAACGGGACTAAACTACATTCATTAACATTAGCTACGCCGCTCGGTAGTAAGTAATGGTACCATAGGACTTGACAAATCCCATTCTTGACATCCTAGGTTTGTTTGGGTGTAAGGAATGACTGAATCCGAAAACATTTAACTTTGATAATCTTTACTCTAAGGTTATCCGTCTGTCTCAAGGCTTGAATGTATGCGTTAACTTACCGCATAAGTGTCTGTATCAATAAAACATGCATTTATTTTACAAAACATAACTTTTGGTTTATTCAAAATACTTTGTTTTTCACATTTTTACTTGTGGTTTAAGTAGTCTCATTTTACTTACCATACATAACTTTTGTTTACACATTACATGATTTATATTTGACTTGGGTTATACTGTGACATTTCACTATTGGACTAAACATGGATATTTTACAATGTTGGTTGGTTTGAGTGACTTAAATAACGAGGCATGTGTAATATAATACAAGCATGGTGGATACGCCGCTGGTACTTCCTATATATAAGTGTTTGTATGATATTACATATCGTAGCGTTATTTAAACCACTTCAGTTTAGACATATTACATTTACAACACATTTTCACTTAAACATTGTTTTACAAATAACTTGGTTTATACAAACTATTTTTACTTGGTTATTCTTTTAACCATACACTATTCTTTTATATATACATATCATCTATTTTGCTATCGTTTTTCAAATGATTTATAAAACAAAACAATTAACAAGGTTCATGACTTATTTTTATTAAACATTTCTCTAAACTCAAGTCATGAATCCTATTTTCATAAAACCTATGTATCTCACAGGCATTTTTATGTTGACGTACCTATTTTCACATGTGTTTTCAGGAGCTGTTGCTTAGGATGATCGTGACACACTAGGGCGGACCTGTGCCTTAGAGACTTAAAATAAAGATAGACTTAGTTTAATTATGTTGTGTACTCTTTGGTTCTTGTTTTGAAACAATGTACTCCACCTTTGGTTGTTGAATAAAATGAAATTTTAATTACCATGGTTGTGGAACAATAATTCTGTTACAACACTCCCCGACGTTTCCGCCACGATTTGATGTTTTACGTGGTCGGGGTGTGACATATACCCTTTATGTTGGCACAATGTGATTGGTTGAGAATGGTTCTCGCGGTTCTTACAACTGGAGGTGGTTTTCATTTTAGCGGCTCCCTATATATATATATATATATATATATAATGAATCTGTAAAATATCATCTTGAAGCACTTGGTTTGGTGGTTTAAAAGTCACTTTAATAATGAGAAGACATGGGTTCTAATCTCGGTGTCCTCAGTTTTGTTATTCTTTTCATTTCTTATCTATTTATTAAATGCAATTGACATTAATTGCCTAATTTTGTTAAATTATATTAAATGACTGGTGTTGATTCAAATGACATTAATTCATTTTCATATATTTAAATTATATATATATATATATATATGGGACCGCTAAAATGAGAACCACCTCCAGTTGCAAGAACCGTGAGAACTACACCGTACGGGGCGAGGTGGACCAAAATTTTTTTTCATAAACGTAGATGCATGTATTATAAACACATTTGTAAAAAAAATTCAAAAAAAATGTCGGGTGTGTAGTTTTGAGCACCCAAAGTTTGCGTTTACGGGACCCGTAAATTTTACATTTTTTTTATTTTTTTTACAAATGTGTTTATAATAGAAGCATCTACGTTTATGAAAAAAAAATTTGTCCAACTCGCCCCGGATCAAAAAGTTCTCACGGTTCTTACAACTGGAGTTGGTTCTCATTTTAGCGGTCCCCTATATATATATATATAGGGAGCGGTTAACATACAAAAGCCCTTATCATACTTCACGTACGCGACACTCGTAACCATCAGATCAGGGCTATAATCACGCATGGAACAGTTAATAACGCATAGATTCGTTGGTTTTGTGATAATCACGCATGGGAGCCAAAAAATCACGCATGGGAGCCAATAATCACGCATGGGAGCCCTTATAATCACGCATGGGAGTCCTTATCATACAAATCACGCACGTTGTGTTCTTGTCACGTACGTTAACCCATGAGGTACATTATACTTTCTCTATATATATATTCTTTTTAAAAATTTATATTTAAGGAGCCCGTATTTTCTGTTCGCACAGGGCCTAAAGATTTTCGAACATTTTTCGGAGACGGCCATGTTAACGAATCAATAGTATTTTTTTAAAAATCTTTAATGTTTAAAACACCTATTAATATTCTATTTATGTGTTTTTAATTAATAGGTAACTTGTGTAACGAAGAAGATGAAATGGCTCTTCACCTATTCGGGTCATGCCGTATCGCGCAACAGGTATGGGACTTTATCAATGGATGGTGTAGGATTAAGCCTATTTTTGTGTTGGATTTAAAATATTTAGCAAACTTACATAACCGCAATCGTGGGTCGAAGAACTGGAAAATGCTGGTGAATTTGATCATTCAAACAACAATCTGGACAATATGGAATTGCCGAAACAGTGTGATTTTTTACGAGAAACGGGTCATCGTGGCAAACTTAATTGAGGAAGTTAAAGTGTTGAATAATCCCAATTCTTTATTATTATTTAAACATCCAATTGTGATGTAATGCCTACGGGCTATAACTATTGTCACATAAGACAAAAGACAGTGGTAGCCTACAACTCCCTGTCAAGAAAAGGTAGCGAACTTTGATTCAAACCTTAATACCTCGATTCTGTAAAATCCTGGTCAATAAACTAAATTATCTACGTGACTAGGCCTTTTGTGCCATTACTAACTTATAATTTAGGATTATAATAAAGATCCTGAATAATTATATATTTAACAAATTAACTAATATGGCTATTAAAAACCATGGTTAATAAATTGTCAAAAGCAATAAAACTGTGTAAGCTTCTATGTAAACCTTGCCCTTATTTGATTTTATGTAGCAATTAAAGCTACATGGGTAGGTCAGAAGAAGTAAACAGTCATCCGGTGGAAAACCATGAAAATACTAGGATACATGTGACCGGTGCGGAGCTGCAAACATTAGTAGATAATGCTGTTACAAAAGCTATAGAGCGGCAGTATAATGAATCTAGCGGGACTCAAAGTAGGACCCAATCCACACCACATTCCAAACCTAAGACTCATTCGGAGGCTCATAGCAAGCCACCCTCTAAGAAAGATGAGCCAAAGAAAGATAATGATCGGCATTCATCTAATCAACACAATGTTCCATCAAAAAGGATAGTGTTTGATGATAAACCGCGTACCAAGTCTTGTACCTATAAGTACTTCGATCAATTACAAGGGGCAAGCTATTTTTCTAAGATTGATTTGAGGTCAGGCTATCATCAATTGAAGGTTAAAGATGAAGATGTACACAAGACTGCAATTAGAACCCGTTATGGTCATTACGAGTTCTTAGTGATGCCTTTTGGGCTCACTAATGCACCTGCCGCATTCATGGATCTCATGAATCGCGTCTGCAAGCCTTATCTGGATAAATTCGTCATTGTCTTCATCGACGACATTCTCATCTACTCAAAGAACCAAGCTGACCATGAGAAATATCTTCGCTGTATTCTTAAACTTCTGCGTCATGAGAAACTCTACGCCAAATTTTCGAAGTGTGAATTTTGGCTTCGAGAAGTCCAATTCCTTGGACATGTGGTTAGTGAGCGTGGTGTCCAAGTGGATCCCGCTAAGGTGGAAGCAGTTACAAACTGGCAAGAGCCAAAGATGCCCACTGAGATTCGCAGCTTTCTAGGGCTGGCAGGATACTACAGGCGATTTATTGAAAACTTCTCATGAATTGCAGCACCCCTGACTTTACTCACCCGCAAGAATAGCAAGTTTGACTGGGGGCCTAAGCAGCAAGAATCTTTCGATATTTTGAAGCAGAAGTTGAGCAATGCTCCTGTATTGACGTTGCCTGATGGAATTGATGAGTTTGTAGTATATTGTGATGCATCACACACCGGAATGGGTTGTGTGCTTATGCAGAAATGCAAAGTTATTGCCTATGCTTCACGACAGTTAAAGGTGCATGAGAAGAACTACACCACCCATGACTTGGAGCTGGGTGCCGTTGTATTTGCACTAAAACTGTGGAGACATTACTTATATGGAACCAAGTGTGTGATCTATTCAGATCACAAGAGCCATCAACACTTGTTCAATCAGAAGGACTTGAACATGAGGCAGCGACGCTGGATGGAAACTCTGAATGATTATGACTGTGAGATAAGATACCATCCAGGCAAGGCAAATGTGGTTGCTGATGCCTTAAGCAGGAAGGAAATAGTGAAACCTATAAGAATCAATGCCAAGAGCATTGAGATAAAGAATAGTTTGAACGAAAGGTTGTTAGCTGCATAGAAGGAAGCCGTGTTGGAAGCTAACTATCCTAATGAAAAGCTAGGAGTAACTGAAGAGCAGTTATCTTATGGCAAGGACGGAATATTGAGACTAAATGGACGGATTTGGGTTCCAGTTTTTGGAGGACTTCGGGATATTATCCTCCAGGAAGCCCACAGCTCCAAATATTCCGTTCATCCTGGAGCTGATAAGATGTACCAGGATCTGAAGGCAAACTATTGGTGGATAGGCTTGAAGAAGTCTATAGCTGCCTACGTAGCTAAATGTTTGACGTGTACACAAGTCAAAGCTGAACATCAGAAGCCGTCAGGTTTGCTACAACAGCCTGAAATTCCCACTTGGAAATGGGAAACGGTGACAATGGATTTCATCACCAAGTTACCAAAGACAAAGAAAGGAAATGATACTATATGGGTGATAGTAGATAGACTGACTAAGTCAGCACATTTCCTACCCATTAAGGAGACTTATAGTTCCGACATGTTAGCTCAATTGTATGTTGATAAGATTGTATCCCTGCATGGAGTACCTGTGGCTATTATCTCCGACAGAGATACCAGATACACGTCACACTTTTGGAAAAGTTTCCAACAGTCTTTGGGCACGCGCTTAAATTTCAGTACAGCTTACCATCCTCAGACGGACGGGCAGAGTGAACGTACTATCCAAACCTTAGAAGACATGCTACGAGCATGTGTAATTGATCTAGGTGGTAGTTGGGATAAGCACCTGCCATTGACCGAGTTCTCCTATAACAATAGCTACCATACAAGCATTAAGGCTGCGCCTTTTGAGGCATTATATGGTAGAAACTGTAGAATGCCTGTTTATTGGGCAGAAGTAGGGGAAGCTCAATTGTCAGGACCTGATATAGTCCTTGAAACGACGGACAAGATTGTCCAGATTCGTGACCGCCTGAAAGCTACCAGAGATAGGCAGAAAAGTTATGCTGATAAAAGGCGAAAACCTCTAAAGTTCGAGGTTGGTGATAAAGTTTTGCTTAAAGTATCACCCTAGAAAGGGGTGATGCGATTTGGTAAGAAAGGTAAGTTAAGCCCGAGGTATATAGGACCATTCGAGATTATCGAATGTGTTGGGTCAGTGGCTTACAAGTTAAACTTACCTGAAGAGCTCAGTGGTATTCACAATGTACTCCACATCTGCAATCTGAAGAAATGTCTGGCTGATGAATCGCTAGTCATACCACATACAGATGTGCACATAGATGAGAGCTTGAAATTTGTGGAAAAACCTTTGTCGATTGAGGATCGACAGGTTAAGAAGCTTCAGGGGAAGCTTGTTCCTATTGTGAAGGTTAAATGGGATGCCCGTAGAGGTCCCGAATATACGTGGGAGTTAGAATCCACCATGAAAGAAAAGTATCCTCGACTGTTTCAATAAATCTCGAGGTCGAGATTTCTTTTAAGGGGGTGAGGATGTAACACCTCGTAAAATCATACCCAATAAAAAAAAGACACGTGTCATGTAACACAAACGTGTTATAAAAACGGATCCAGATAAAGATGTACGGTTGGATTTAAAAGCATCGATATGTTAATTTATACCTCTGAACGACCTATTAATAAATCCCTAACCATGATATACTTAATCAACATCTAAATGATGTAAATAAATCTGGTTATCCTAAATAACAAATTGATTATAACCTAAGTCATAGATCCAATATGAATTCTTTGTATTTCCGACATTTAAAAACCTCCCACAAAGATCCAAAATTGTGTAAGTACATGCAAGGCATGCAAGAGCTGAAAACTTGGTCCCCTCTACTGAAAAGAAGCACAAGATTCGGACTTGTAAGAAATGCATGAGCTAAGCCTAAAAGTTGCAAAAACTTTTGTCTCTGGTCATCGGTTACGGACCGTAAGAGCTAAGGCTTACGGTCCGTAAGGAGATGCTTACGGACCGCAAAGGAAATCCCTTACGGTCCGTAAGGCTGTCGCTGGCAGCAGAAGTGGACAGCTACCTGTTCAGCCTGTTCCACCGCCTTAGATAAGTGGTTTTCGAAAAACCAAGGGTCTTGCAACTGGTTTTGGAAACATAGGGACACCTGGGATGATCTTGCAACACATGTAGACTAGTTTGGCATGATCTTGTGCATTTGGGTTCAATATATAAGAGAATGAAGTTGCAACCATTTTTGTTCACTACATTCAAACTCACTTCAACTTATCTCTGGAGCTCTCTGGATAGCAACCAACTTCTCCTAGGATCCATAAGCATACTTAGGACTCTTGTAAGCGTCCTTAACCCTTTTTAATTCAGTTTAGCTTAATTAATTAGCTAAAAGTCAATCCGTCGTAATTAAGGTTTGACTTCGAGATTAATTAAAATTTGTTCAGTCAAATCTCGAATTAAAAGTACCTATAAGTAGGTAATTATGTGGGTAATAAACCCTTAAAAGGGTACTCTCTGATTCCCACTCTAACTAGGTCAATTGTCGGGTCAAACTTGATATTAAAAAGTCAACAGAAAGCTAAAAATCAAATTAACGCATAATTAGCAATGTAGAAGACATACAAACTGTTTTATTATTAATATAACTTGGTAATTAAGGTAAGAACATGTCTAAACATGTTCAACCCAACAATTTTCAGTAGAGACCCGGTTCGGAACCGAAAGTCGCATAATTTGACTTTTGCTTTGACTTTCAGTTCTAACCTATTTGAGCATAGTTTAGAAATGCTTTAGAGCTTTATTTGGACCAGGATATATGTTAGTATAACCCTCGGTGATTATACACCTTGGTTCAATAGTTATCCGATTCGTATGCATGTTCCCGTTAATTGCTTATATGTTGACTATTATGCCCTTTTAATTTTAAAACGTGATTTTTGAAAATATAAAAGAATGGAGACCTTAGTTACTGATTTATAAAGTTGTCCCTAAAATTTGACATCAGTTTGAGGTCTAGATTAGGAGTTATGCTCATTAGCGTAATTAGAAAGCTTTTATTAAATAAACGGCATAATTAGCGTATAGCCTATCTAAACCCATTTTTTGATATCAAACTTTTTACCCACTGATGTAATATAATATTTTGGGATTTTTGAAGATTTTTAATTAATTTTAGGCTAAGCATAACATAGGGTTGTAGCTTTAATTCGGTAAATGCCGGTTTTGCCCTTTTGGGCTATAAAATGAGTTTTACAAATTATTTTGATACCAAACATTTTGCTACTGATTTTTAATGATAAATAAAGTATTTTGAGCCTTCTGGAATATTAAAATTATCAGCTTTCCTTTAAAAACCCGGAAATAGCTCAAATTCGCCTTTTTAAGCGTTTTTAACGCATAGTATGTATTAAAACTATTTTGAACATATAAGGTTTGATGCCTACTGATATTTCCAGTAAATTTTTATATATTAACAGTAAGCAAAAGTTTTAAACTCAGAATTTCAGTTTTGACCTTTTAAGCTTATGTAAAAATTACCAAAATGCCCCTAAGGTGCATAGTTTGGTTTTAAATGATAAATTTTACACATAGGTAATACCCTACTGTTCTAACTTATTAAATTTAGTATATTTACTGATTATATCAGATCTGTAACTCAAATTATTATTTAAACTCTTTTATAACCTTTAAAATGACCAAAATGCCCCTACGGGGCATAGTTTGAGTTTAAATCCATTTCGGGCATAATGGAAGATATCTTACTGATGTCACAACATATTTTAGGCATATTAACTTAGGAAACTTGCATATGACTCATTTGGTTACTCGTTACGCACTTTTCGCGTTCGGATTGGCTTATGTAACTAGTTTGCATATATTAGCCGAAACGGGTCAAACCTTATCATTTTTCTCTCAAAATCCCGAATGTGTTTAGTTTACCCATATTATACAAGTCTTCAAAATTTTCGGGTCTAAATCACATTCTATTCCGGTCTTCGCTTATTCATGCGTTTGAACCGTATCTTCCTTTAAAACTAACCGGTCTAAGTTTAAGCTTAATTAAAGACCCGTTAGAAATCTAATAGGTTATTGTAAACCTTCGTTCCAGAATAGGAGGCCCAGTAAAAGCTATCTGTACTTGCTGATTTGATATACGGCTGGGATTAAATTTATATTTAGCTCAGGTAAATACTTTTAACTTATTTTCCCTATACGGGCTTGGGGTACGGTATATAAAATACCGCTTGGTTGGGCATTGCATCTTTAATTGTATAAAGGTTAAATCATTGAAATGTCCTGTTTGAAAATGTTATGTTTGCTTAAAGCCTTTGGGGGGTTAATGACCATGTCCCGGATATCCTTGGCATCATTTTACGAAATGGCCACGACCTAAGCACGGGGTGTAGGCGTACACCCGTCAGTGCCTAAATAAATAATGTGATGTCTCTATTGATCTTTAACCCGGCACGAACCGGGCTACTGAACGCATAAGTAACATGTAATTCTTTTACAAGTATTATATTCAAATAATTATCCCAAGTTATAAAAAGTTTTGTGCCACGTGCATTCAAATCAATTTTATTAAACTTTTCAAAATGAGTCAGTTAATTGTATTTACCAGTGTAAACTGACATATTTTCCCAAAAAGGTTAAGTGCAGGTACTACTCGAACTAGGCTGGCTTTCTCCTAGCGTCCACAATAAGTCTCGCAAGCTTGGATGTCATAAAACTGTTGAACAAAGTTTCCTTTTTATTTTGATCCGTCTGTGGATCTGTTTCAACTACTTGTGATACTTAATATTACAATTTATTAAAGTTGAAATGAATCTATCTTTTGCTTCCGCTGTGCATTTAAATTTGTGTTGTTTAACTATGATGATATCAACTACGTCACGATACTCCCCACCGGGCCCACCGGTAATACGTGGAAATATCGGGGTGTGACAGGTTGGTATCAGAGCCAACACTGAGTGAATTAAACACTAGCCTTTTGTGTTTAATCTCAGTTACACAATTGCACATTCCTCGAACCTTCGAGTCTATACAAAGAACATAGGACAAATCCTGATTTTGTTTTATTTTGTCTTTTATATTATTCTTTGTTGTTATCTTTATTTATGTTGACAGGTCTAAATATGCCGTCAAGATTCTTTAGAAGAAAAGGAAAGTCACCTGTAGCAGGCCACGACCAGGAGGCCGGGCCTTCTCAAAGACGAACCTCACCCGTCAACATACGTCAAGTCCCCAGGGGGACTGGAGGACACATCTGCAGCCAGCGAGGCGGTCTGTCTCGTTAGCTTCGTCACCTTCTTACCTACACTCCTTTGGACCCCAATCCGAAAACGAACCCGATAACCCACAACCTTCGTTCATCCCTCTCCAGAGGTCCAACTCTCGTCACTCCTTTGATAATCCGTCCCATATCTTTCGAAGCCGGTTCAACCTGGAAAACTACCTCGAGGAACCAGTGGGTGTTAACCCATTGGGACCTGAAGATCACTTTTCTGGAGATCACGCCATGGATATGGATGAGGATACTGACCCTACCGAACCACCGACCGGTACCCCCACACATCCCATAGAAATTTCTGATGGGTCATCTTTTCATGGATCACCTTACCGTGGTCCAGATAGCTACCAAGCAAGGTTCAACCAGATTGATTGGTATTTCACACCCTCTCACCATTCATCGCCTTACCAGCAGCAGCAGCAACAGGATCCTTCCGGGGATTCACGTTTCGTGGCAGTTACCCCGCCACCACCACCACCTCAGCAGCAGCCTCCTGAGCCACCAAGGCGAAGGAGATCGAACGCACGGATGTCCGTGCGAGGAGGAGTGTATATCAGCACCCCTCAACCATCGAGTGGCAGCCACTACCCGCCGCTCCGAGAAAACCAGCAGATGGGGGGACCTTCAAACCCCAATCCGGAAGTGAATTGTGCACATGTCGTGCCACCACCATTGGGCTTTGACAACCCAATTCCCACGTAAGCAACGTATAATCCCTTTGAGCAGCCGGCTCCATGGTTGTAAAAGTCCCGCCTAGGCTCCGAGTACTCGCTACAAGGTAGGCTACCGAGGCACGAGTACTCTTCTCCGAGGCCAATTACTCCCCGAGTAATATCCGCCTAAGCCGAGTACTTCCCGAGTACTCCCGAATCCGACTAGGGAGCGCCTAGCGACTTTTGCAACCATGGCCGGCTCACACCAGCTTCAATTATGCTGAGATCGACCCATACCTGGCGGCGTGGAACTACAATGCTCTTAACCCCGAAGGGCCCTACGGAGCTCCTTGGGGAGTTGGATACCCAGCTTATGGATACCAACAACAACCGTCTATTCGACCTCCACATCAGCCGCAGTCGCAGCCGCAGGCAGCACGGTTTTCCCCGCCAGAACGGGAGGAAATTCTCCAAAGACTGGACCAAGTTGAGCAGGAGATTCACAGAGATCGCAGGGATCGACAAGGTTTCTTCAAGGGATTGGCGAGTTTAATAAAAGGAAAGAACAAGAAGGACCATTGAATCCTTCAAATTGTTGGTTGTATTTCCTTATTTTCAATCCAGCCCCTGCGTGGGCATGACTTTTGTTTAACCCCTGCGTGGGTATATCTTTTGGTATTCTGCCCCTGCGTGGGCATGTTTTTCTGTTGACCCCTGCGTGGGTATGTTTGTTTGTTTAAGCCCCTGCGTGGGCATGTTATTTTTGTAGAAGTCCCGTTTAGGGCAGACTCGTATTTTAAAATTCATGTGGTGAAATGGTTAAATTTAAATTCTTATTTTTAGTTATATGCATGAACAAAAATATAAAACAAATAATAACAATATTTTTATAAGATCTATCATTATATTAAAATGATAAAATCTAAAGGGACAAGACCCAGCCTTTGTGTCACTTTAAGACAAGGCCAAGACGGTAGTTCCCCAATTAGATTCAGATCCTTATTAACATCTCAATTTAGGATTGTTCTGCGTTAAATGTTAAATAAGAATCTTAAAAGGTAAAACCTAGCTTGTATGTCATTATAAGACCTGGCCAATATGGTAAAACCTGTTTCAAAAGATTCAAATCTCTGTTAACATCTGCAAACATGTTAACATTCTTGACTAATGTGATCCGCAAAATCACACATGTCACCCTTATGTTGAATAATCCCAATTCTTTATTATTATTTAAACATCCGATTGTGATGTAATGCCTACGGGCTATAACTATTGTCACATAAGACAAAAGACAGTGGTAGCCTACAACTCCCTGTCAAGAAAAGGTAGCGAACTTTGATTCAAACCTTAATACCTCGATTCTGTAAAATTCTGGTCAATAAACTAAATTATCTACGTGACTAGGCCTTTTGTGCCATTACTAACTTATAATTTAGGATTATAATAAAGATCCTGAATAATTATATATTTAACAAATTAACTAATATGGCTATTAAAAACCATGGTTAATAAATTGTCAAAAGCAATAAAACTGTATAAGCTTCTATGTAAACATTGCCCTTATTTGATTTTATGTAGCAATTAAAGCTACATAGGTAGGTCAGAAGAAGTAAACAGTCATCCGGTGGAAAACCATGAAAATACTAGGATACATGTGACCGGTGCGGAGCTGCAAACATTAGTAGATAATGCTGTTACAAAAGCTATAGAGCGGCAGTATAATGAATCTAGCGGGACTCGATGTAGGACCCAATCCACACCACATTCCAAACCTAAGACTCATTCGGAGGCTCATAGCAAGCCACCCTCTAAGAAAGATGAGCCAAAGAAAGATGATGATCGGCATTCATCTAATCAACATAGTGTTCCATCTAAAAGGATAGTATTTAATGATAAACCATGTACCAAGTCTTGTACCTATAAGTACTTTGTCTCATGCAAACCCAGAGACTTTATTGGGGAGAAAGGAGCAGTTGACTGCATGACATGGTTGGATGAAATGGATACTGTGGTTGATATTAGCGGGTGCGCTGATAAGGATGTGGTAAAGTTTGTGTCTCAGTCGTTCAAAGGTGAGGCACTAGCCTGGTGGAGATCTTTGATCCAAGCTACAGGGAAAATCCCATTGTACAAACTGTCATGGGATCAGTTTATGACGTTGATTAAAGAAAACTACTGCCCTCAGCATGAGGTAGAAAATATTGAATCTGATTTCTTATCCTTGGTTATGAAGAACCTGGATTGCCAAGCCTACCTTACCAGCTTCAATACAATGTCAAGGTTGGTTCCTTATCTTGTGACGCCTGAACCCAAGAGGATAGCTCATTTCATCGGGGGTTTAGCCCCAGAAATCAAGGCCAGTGTGAAGGCCTCTAGACCAGCTACCTTTCGGTCTGCAGCTGATATATCATTGTCCCTTACTTTGGACGCGGTCAGACAGAGATCGCTGAGGAACGCCGATACCGAAAAGAGGAAGCGTGAGGATGACAACTCACGACGTTCAGACAAGAGGCATAAAGGAAACAATGACCACAAAAAGAGTTCTGGATCCAAGAAAGATGGTCATCCGTCGGGTGATAAACCCAAGTGTAAGGTTTGTAAGAAGCACCATTTTGGGAGGTGCAGATTCGAGTCTAAATCCCAGTCACAGCCGAGAGCTTGTGGGATTTGCAAGTCTTCTGAGCACAAGACCTTATACTGTAAGAAAATCAAGGACGCTACGTGCTATAGCTGCAATGAAAAAGGGCATATCAGGTCCAACTGCCCAAAACTTACAAAGAAGACTGAGGATGGGAAAAAGACCAATGCTAGGGTCTTCAGGATGGATGCGAAGGAAGCTGTTCAGGACGACAATGTGATCATATGTACTTTACTCATAAATGATGTTTATGCGAGAGTGCTATTTGATTCAGGAGCTGATAAATCATTTGTAGATAATAAGTTTTGTAAGTTACTAAATTTACCTGTTAAAACCCTAAGTGTGAAATATGAGGTGGAATTAGCAGATGGCACCTTAGAAACCGCCTCAACCATGTTAGATGGATGTTTCATATCCATTAAGAACCACTCCTTTCCACTATCCTTGCTTCCTTTGAAGTTAGCCGGTTTCGGCATCGTTTTAGGCATGGACTGGTTATCTCGTAACCAAGCCCAGATAGTGTGCAACAAAAAGCAAGTGGTAATCAAGACTCCGTCTGGAGAATCACTTACCATTCAGGGAGATACCCAGTATGGACTGCCCGAGCAAGTGTCTATGCTCAAGGCCTCTAGGTGCTTGAAGAAGGGTTGTGTCATTTACATGGCACAAGTGACTATTGATGAGCCAAAGCCTAAGATTGAAGATATTCCAGTCATTTCTGAGTAACCTGAAGTTTTTCCTGAAGAACTATCTGGTTTACCACCAGATAGGCAAGTAGAATTCAGAATTAACATCATTCCCGGAGCAGCACCTGTTGCGAGAACGCCTTATAGGTTGGCACCAACAGAGATGAAGGAATTGAGAACGCAACTAGATGAGTTACTAGCCAAGGGTTTCATTAGACCTAGTCCGTCTCCTTGGGGAGCGCCAATCCTGTTTGTCAAGAAGAAGGATGGATCGATGCGTCTATGCATCGATTACCTTGAGCTTAATAAGGTCACTATCAAGAATAGGTATCCTCTGCCCAGGATCGACGATCTGTTCGATCAATTACAAGGGGCAAGATTGATTTGAGGTCAGGCTATCATCAATTGAAGGTTAAAGATGAAGATGTACACAAGACTGCATTTAGAACCCGTTATGGTCATTACGAGTTCTTAGTGATGCCTTTTGGGCTCACTAATGCACTTGCCGCATTCATGGATCTCATGAATCGCGTCTGCAAGCCTTATCTGGATAAATTCGTCATTGTCTTCATCGACGACATTCTCATCTACTCAAAGAACCAAGCTGACCATGAGAAACATCTTCGTTGTATTCTTAAACTTCTGCGTCATGAGAAACTCTACGCCAAATTTTCGAAGTGTGAATTTTGGCTTCGAGAAGTGCAATTCCTTGGACATGTGGTTAGTGAGCATGGTATCCAAGTGGATCCCGCTAAGGTGGAAGCAGTTACGAACTTGCAAGAGCCGAAGACGCCCACTGAGATTCGCAGCTTTCTAGGGCTAGCAGGATACTACAGGCGATTTATTGAAAACTTCTCAAGAATTGCAGCACCCCTGACTTTACTCACCCGCAAGAATAGCAAGTTTGACTGGGGGCCTAAGCAGCAAGAATCTTTCGATATTTTGAAGCAGAAGTTGAGCAATGCTCCTGTATTGACGTTGCCTAAGGGAATTGATGAGTTTGTAGTATATTGTGATGCATCACACACCGGAATGGGCTATGTGCTTATGCAGAAAGGCAAAGTTATTGCCTATGCTTCACGAAAGTTAAAGGTGCATGAGAAGAACTACACCACCCATGACTTGGAGCTGGGTGCCGTTGTATTTGCACTAAAACTGTGGAGACATTACTTATATGGAACCAAGTGTGTGATCTATTCAGATCACAAGAGCCTTCAACACTTGTTCAATCAGAAGGACTTGAACATGAGGCAGTGACGCTGGATGGAAACTCTGAATGATTATGACTGTGAGATAAGATACCATCCAGGCAAGGCAAATGTGGTTGCTGATGCCTTAAGCAGAAAGGAAAGAGTGAAACCTATAAGAATCAATGCCAAGAGCATTGAGATAAAGAATAGTTTGAACGAAAGGTTGTTAGCTGCATAGAAGGAAGCCGTGTTGGAAGCTAACTATCCTAATGAAAAGCTAGGAGTAACTGAAGAGCAGTTATCTTATGGCAAGGACGGAATATTGAGACTAAATGGACGGATTTGGGTTCCAGTTTTTAGAGGACTTCGGGATATTATCCTCCAGGAAGCCCACAGCTCCAAATATTCCGTTCATCCTGGAGCTGATAAGATGTACCAGGATCTGAAGGCAAACTATTGGTGGATAAGCTTGAAGAAGTCTATAACTACCTACGTAGCTAAATGTTTGACGTGTGCACAAGTCAAAGCTGAAAATCAGAAGCCGTCAGGTTTGCTACAACAGCCTGAAATTCCCACTTGGAAATGGGAAATGGTGACAATGGATTTCATCACCAAGTTGCCAAAGACAAAGAAAGGAAATGATACTATATGGGTGATAGTAGATAGACTGACTAAGTCGGCACATTTCCTACCCATTAAGGAGACTTATAGTTCTGACATGTTAGCTCAATTGTAGGTTGATAAGATTGTATCCCTGCATGGAGTACCTGTGGCTATTATCTCCGACAGAGATACCAGATACACGTCACACTTTTGGAAAAGTTTCCAACAGTCTTTGGGCACGCGCTTAAATTTCAGTACAGCTTACCATCCTTAGACGGACGGGCAGAGTGAACGTACCATCCAAACCTTAGAAGACATGCTACGAGCATGTGTAATTGATCTAGGTGGTAGTTGGGATAAGCACCTGCCATTGACCGAGTTCTCCTATAACAATAGCTACCATACAAGCATTAAGGCTGCGCCTTTTGAGGCATTATATGGTAGAAAGTGTAGAACGCCTGTTTGTTGGCCAGAAGTAGGGGAAGCTCAATTGTCAGGACCTGATATAGTTCTTGAAACGACGGACAAGATTGTCCAGATTCGTGACCGCCTGAAAGCTGCCAGAGATAGGCAGAAAAGTTATGCTGATAAAAGGCGAAAACCTCTAAAGTTCGAGGTTGGTGATAAAGTTTTGCTTAAAGTATCACCCTGGAAAGGGGTGATGCGATTTGGTAAGAAAGGTAAGTTAAGCCCAAGGTATATAGGACCATTCGAGATTATCGAATGTGTTGGGTCAGTGGCTTACAAGTTAAACTTACCTGAAGAGCTCAGTGGTATTCACAATGTACTCCACATCTACAATCTGAAGAAATGTCTGGCTGATGAATCGCTAGTCATACCACATACGGATGTGCACATAGATGAGAGCTTGAAATTTGTGGAAAAACCTTTGTCAATTGAGGATCGACAGGTTAAGAAGCTTCGGAGGAAGCTTGTGCCTATTGTGAAGGTTGAATGGGATGCCCGTAGAGGTCCCGAATATAAGTGGGAGTTAGAATCCACCATGAAAGAAAAGTATCCTCAATTGTTTCAATAAATCTCGAGGTCGAGATTTCTTTTAAGGGGGTGAGGATGTAACACCTCGTAAAATCATACCCAATAAAACAAAGACACGTGTCATGTAACACAAACGTGTTATAAAAACGGATCCAGATAAAGATGTACGGTAGGATTTAAAAGCGTCGATATGTTAATTTATACCTCTGAACGACCTATTAATAAATCCCTAACCATGATATACTTAATCAACATCTAAATGATGTAAATAAATCTGGTTATCCTAAATAACAAATTGATTATAACCTAAGTCATAGATCCAATATGAATTCTTGGTATTTCCGACATTTAAAAACCTCCCACAAAGATCCAAAATTGTGTAAGTACATGCAAGGCATGCAAGAGCTGAAAACTTGGTCCCCTCTACTGAAAAGAAGCACAAGATTCGGACTTGTAAGAAATGCATGAGCTAAGCCTAAAAGTTACAAAAACTTTTGTCTCTGGTCATCGGTTACGGACCGTAAGAGCTAAGGCTTACGGTTCGTAAGGAGATGCTTACGGACCGCAAAGGAAATCCCTTACGGTCCGTAAGGCTGTCGCTGGCAGCAGAAGTGGACAGCTGCCTGTTCAGCTTGTTCCACCGCCTTAGATAAGTGGTTTTCGAAAAACCAAGGGTCTTGCAACTGGTTTTGGCACCATAGGGACACCTGGGATGATCTTGCAACACATGTAGACTAGTTTGGCATGATCTTGTGCATTTGGGTTCAATATATAAGAGAATGAAGTTGCAACCATTTTTGTTCACTACATTCAAACTCACTTCAACTGATCTCTGGAGCTCTCTGGACAGCAACCAACTTCTCCTAGGATCCATAAGCATACTTAGGACTCTTGTAAGCGTCCTTAACCCTTTTTAATTCAGTTTAGCTTAATTAATTAGCTAAAAGTTAAACCGTCGTAATTAAGGTTTGACTTCGAGATTAATTAAAATTTGTTCAGTCAAATCTCGAATTAAAAGTACCTATAAGTAGGTAATTATGTGGGTAATAAACCCTTAAAAGGGTACTCTCTGATTCCCACTCTAACTAGGTCAATTGTCGGGTCAAACTTGATATTAAAAAGTTAACAGAAAGCTAAAAATCAAATTAATGCATAATTAGAAATGTAGAAGACATACAACCTGTTTTATCATTAATATAACTTGGTAATTAATGTAAGAACATGTCTAAACATGTTCAACCCAACAATTTTCAGTAGAGACCCGGTTCGGAACCGAAAGTCGTATAATTTGACTTTTGCTTTGACTTTCAGTTCTGACCCATTTGAGCATAGTTTAGAAATGCCTTAGAGATTTATTTGGACCAGGATGTATGTTAGTATAACCCTCTGTGATTATACACCTTGGTTCAATAATTATCCGATTCGTATGCATGTTCCCGTTAATTGCTTATATGTTGACTATTATGCCCTTTTAATTTTAAAACGTGATTTTTGAAAATATAAAAGAATGGAGACCTTATTTACTGATTTATAAAGTTGTCCCTAAAATTTGACATCTGTTTGAGGTCTAGATTAGGAGTTATGCTCATTAGCGTAATTAGAAAGCTTTTATTAAATAAACGGCATAATTAGCGTATAGCCTATCTAAACCCACTTTTTGATATCAAACTTTTTACCCACTGATGTAATATAATATTTTGGGATTTTTGAAGATTTTTAATTAATTTTAGGCTGAGCATAACATAGGGTTGTAGCTTTAATTCGGTAAATGTCGGTTTTGCCCTTTTGGGCTATAAAATGAGTTTTACAAATTATTTTGATACCAAACCTTTTGCTACTGATTTTTTATGATAAATAAAATATTTTGAGCCTTCTGGAATATTAAAATTATCAGCTTTCCTTTAAAAACCCGGAAATAGCTCAAATTCGCCTTTTTAAGCGTTTTTAACGCATAGTATGTATTAAAACTATTTTGAACATATAAGGTTTGATGCCTACTGATATTTCCAGTAAATTTTTATATATTAACAGTAAGCAAAATTTTTAAACTCAGAATTTCAGTTTTGACCTTTTAAGCTTATGTAAAAATTACCAAAATGCCCCTAAGGTGCATAGTTTGGTTTTAAATGATAAATTTTACACATAGGTAATACCCTACTGTTATAACTTATTAAATTAAGTATATTTACTGATTATATCAGATCTGTAACTCAAATTATTATTTAAACTCTTTTATAACCTTTAAAATGACCAAAATGCCCCTACGGGGCATAGTTTGAGTTTAAATCCATTTCGGGCATAATAGAAGATATCTTACTGATGTCACAACATATTTTAGGCATATTAACTTAGGAAACTTGCATATGACTCATTTGGTTACTCGTTACGCACTTTTCGCGTTCGGATCGGCTTATGTAACTAGTTTGCATATATTAGCCGAAACGGGTCAAACCTTATCATTTTTGTCGCAAAATCCAGAATGTGTTTAGTTTACCCATATTATACAAGTCTTCAAACTTGTTGGGTCTAAATCACATTCTATTCCGGTCTTCGCTTATTCATGCGTTTGAACCGTATTTTCCTTTAAAACTAACCGGTCTAAGTTTAAGCTTAATTAAAGACCCGTTAGAAATCTAATAGGTTATTGTAAACCTTCGTTCCAGAATAGGAGGCCCAGTAAAAGCTATCTGTATTTGCTGATTTGATATACGGCTGGGATTAAATTTATATTTAGCTCAGGTAAATAATTTTAACTTATTTTCCCTATACGGGCTCGGGGTACGGTATATAAAATACCGCTTGGTCGGGCATTGCATCTTTAATTGTATAAAGGTTAAATCATTGAAATGTCCTGTTTGAAAATGTTATGTTTGCTTAAAGCCTTTGGGGGGTTAATGACCATATCCCGGATATCCTTGGCATCATTTTACGAAATGGCCACGACCTAAGCACGGGGTGTAGGCGTACACCCGTCAGTGCCTAAATAAATAATGTGGGGTGTCTATTGATCTTTAACCCGGCACAAACCGGGCTACTGAACGCATAAGTAACATGTAATTCTTTTACAAGTATTATATTCAAATAACTATCCCAAGTTATAAAAAGTTTTGTGCCACGTGCATTCAAATCAATTTTATTAAACTTTTCAAAATGAGTCAGTTAATTGTATTTACCAGTGTAAACTGACGTATTTTCCCAAAAAGGTTAAGTGCAGGTACTACTCGAACTAGGTTGGCTTTCTCCTAGCGTCCACAATAAGTCTCGCAAGCTTGGATGTCATAAAACTGTTGAACAAAGTTTCCTTTTTATTTTGATCCACCTGTGGATCTGTTTCAACTACTTGTGATACTTAATATTACAATTTATTAAAGTTGAAATGAATCTATCTTTTGCTTCCGCTGTGCATTTAAATTTGTGTTGTTTAACTATGATGATATCAACTACGTCACGATACTCCCCACCGGTAATACGTGGAAATATCGGGGTGTGACATGATGAAAGTGTTTTTGTGAGGAAAAAGGGAACGGTTAAACCCGCCGTAAGCTACGCTTGATATACCGTAGCTTACGGTTTAGTTAAGTTAGACAATAGACATCAGCACCTGTGTGGCGTAAGCTACAGTTGCACTACCGTAGGCTACGACCAAGTTACAAGAAGTCAAGACATGGGAACCGTAACCTACGACGCAGAGCCGTAGACTACGACAGATGTAATTTGGCAGCTCGCACATTTGTCTTTGAAAGGGTATAAAAAGGGTTTTAAAAACCCTAGCTCATATCGATCATTGGGGATGACTTTTGGGAGAAACAACACATCTTTTGAGCATCTCTCACCCATCTTCCATTATTTTTCTCATCAAGTTAACACTCGTGAAGATGAATCAAACTGTTATTCAAGCATTCGAAGATTGTTTCACCACGATGAGCGGCTAAACCACCCGTGATCATCTCCAGGGCTAGGGTTTGTGTTAGGAAGCGGGTTAACTTGTGTTACATACTTTTGGATTAAGATTTGTCTAATCATTCAGTTAGTTTATCTTATTGTCTACTTGTTTTTTATTAAACAGTTGTTAGATTATCATAGACACATTTGTTCATCAATTATTTGGTTTTGCCATCAACAAATGGGATTAAATTCTAAGTTGTCATTGTTCTGTAACCTTTAAGCATTGAACTTGAATGTGTTTATGAAATCTAGGATTGGTAATTAACTAGGTTACTATTTAGTTGCATCAATCTTTCAGTTTCGATCGTGGACCATTGCAACCAAATATTTTATTTGTTACTTATTTATCAAAGCAAGTAAGTTAACAAAACAAATCATGTCTTTGTGATTTCCAATTGGTAGTAATTAGGTTACCCGATTTTCTACACAACCTGAAAACCCGGAGATTGGTCCTTTTCTCACAATTGTTTGCAACCATATTAAATAGATTCGTTTTTATAATAACTCTCTCAATCAGCAAAAAGCAATTAGTTTAGAATTAGATAATCATTAAAAGCAATGAACTTTAACACTTTCCACTAATTCCCTGTGGATTCGACACTCTACTTGCTCTTTACTAGTATAAAGGTGATTAGGACACTTTTATTTATATTTTTGACCGACCTTACGACATCGATCAGTATACCTGAAACCCGAAACATCCAGGGCAGATATATCTACAGCTCTGCAGGTATGGGACCAGGTACGAGATTAGTTATAAAGGTTTTTGCGGGTATGGGACGAGTAAGGGATTAGATGATACATGACTCGTTTACGATAACCATATACCTGAAAAATATCTATATGTACTTTTATATTCCTTTAGCCATTGTCTATTAGTGCTTTATTCTAGTAGTTTCATTATATAGAAAATTAAAATTTCTTTTGGAATATGTATGGAAACAATGCATTTAGTGTTAATACTAACAATTAACATAAATGATCCCTAGTTTTGATATGACTGAAATTACGAACTTGTGTTATTAGGTTGTTGTTCGTAAATATACATATAACACAGACATGTCTTTATACATTTAATGTATATTTAAAGTATGGTGATGAAGTGCTCGAATGTTACTTAATATTGCAAGCATGAGGATGAAATAGTAGAAGATTAGTAAAATCAAAGTGATACTTAAATGCATGCTTCAAGTTGATGATAAAGAATTAGAATATGAAGTGCTAAGATCCCATAGAAAGTGAATTCATCAAGTCTTGGATGAATGTTGAAGTGTAAACATGATGAAAGCAACAAGCATCAAATAAACTCATCAAGTGCAACAATCAACCAATACATTCATTCATCAAGTGCAAACATATTGGAATATTCAAAAGTTAAGATCAAATTTGTCACAATTATTAAAGACTTAAAGATACAAGATTTATCTATGAAAAATCATCCATAAAAATCAAGGTAAGAAGAAAATTGATTGAAAGTTAGAGAGAATAATTAATTAAAATATAACTAAATAATTTTCCTTAAGAATACATACAAATAAAAATCTAGTTTGAACTAAATTAGTTAGTTATCAATTGGAGGGATTTTGAAATTTGAAAATGAAAAACTTTAGTTGATTTCTTTCCATTTTGAGATTGTCATGGTAGTAGCTGGGTATAAAGAGTTTCTACAAATGGAAAGAAATCAACTTTGCTTCACCAACTATCAAACCATCATTAAAAAGTAAGCATCTGTATTGGATGATTTGAAAAGTCAAAAATCAGAGGTATAGGTGTGAAAAAAGTGTTGGTAGTCGTTTATAGCCGTTGCACAATGTTAAAGAGTTGAACATAAGCAAAAGGAAAAACCCGGCGGTCCACAATCGATACCATCAACTGTGGCATAATCCGTCGGATTGTCTGGTGTTAGTTTCTTGGTTGTTGTGCTTTGAAATACAAGCCCCCAACATTTTCCACTCACTCTTTTTTAATTACAAATTCAATATAAATCTCTCTAGTTCCCTTGAGATTTAAACTTCAAATCAAAGAGAGAGATTCAAGAACAAGAGCAAAAAAAGGGTTGTTCCACAACTAGACTATTATGCATTCTTGTATATTCTGAGCTTATTTGAAGTATTTGTAAAGGACATCACTAGGTTTGTTTAGTTATTAGAGATACTGGTGATAACTACCACTTGAGATTCGTGAAACGTAGAATGTGATCACTTCCTTTAAAAGAGTGAGACGTTTGTATAAGATGATCACTACCTTTGTTTAGTAAGACGATTGTGTAACGAGTATCCCTACCGAATGTATAATTAAAGGCCCAAAAAACTCCTATTTACCAAATATGTAAAAGACTCGACCCCAATTAAAAAAATAACAAGGATGGAGCGCTAAAACTTAAATAGAGATTGGGGTTTCCCACTTCCAGCGACATCGCAAAACAAGGCACCAACGCTTGGGGGTTTCGATCATCATCATCATCGGCCATTAGGTTTCCATTCTTGCAATATTTTGTGTTTTAAAATCAGAAGCTACCGAATCCAACACAAAATCGCCGAACTATGGTTTTTTATATATATGATTGATGAGTTTATGTTATAGGGAGATGCCTAAATTTTTAAAATTTGTCTATCATTCTCTAGGATAGCCCTGCCGCTTTGGCACGCTTATTAATCCAAAGAAAGCTTAACGATTTAACGTCTCCAATAATCTTATTTGTCTTGACCGATTCGTTGTTGAAGCAAGCTTTATGCTGAGCATACCAAATAGTCCAGCACGCGATAGTGATGCCAGATTGAATAAATTAAATTTTTACTGTTCATGACAGAAACTTTTTCATACTTATAATTATGGTTCGATCAGCAACCCAAAGCATGATTGCCACGTCATAAATTAGTCATTTACACATTTACCCTCTCATAGGATAAAAAGCACCCAAAAATCCCAAAACGTAAATCAATTCCCACATGTGACGTAGTTTCAGACATCAACACAAAGACCACCGCCAAACACATTCCCAAACACCCTCACCCCTCAACCAACCAGATCCCGCCACGTCACTCCGTAATCCTAATCTTAACCCCTCATTAGCTACCACCACCACGACGTACCCTGCGTCCCATCACACCAGATCCCTCCCTTGTTTACACGTGTTACAGTAACAATACTATGTGTGCTTTTGCAACGTGACAACAGTCCTTCGGTTCCCACCATCATCTCTACATATCTCCTCCTCCTTGTTCTCTCTCTCTCTCTCTCTCTTGATTCTCTCTCTCTCTCACACACACCCAGAGTCGTGGTTATAGCTTAATCCGGACCTGTTATGGCGGGAAGAAAGAGAAGAAAACTCAGATTGTAAGCTTTCTTGAACCAATTTGAGTGAATTATGATTTGATTACATGAATCTTGATTGTTTTTGTCACCAAAATGGAAACTTTTTAATGGGTTTTTGAGGGATTTGGGTTTTAGGGTTTGTGGATGTGAGATCTGTGTCTGATTTTGCAATTTAGGTACTGGGTATGTATGTTCAGGTTTAAGGGGATTTGGGTGAAATTGGATTTCAATTTGAGATTTTGTAGAGGATATGGATGATAATTTTGTGTAATTTAGTTCAAAGATTGATTCAGTGATTATGTGTGTGTTTTGATTGTGGTGGGTTTGGTTGGGTTGTTGTGAAGATTGGTCAATTTAGGTTTTAGGGTTTTTTGGTGAAGATTTGATTTTTAGGGTTTGATCTAGATTGGGTTTGTGTTTGTGTTTGGTGGTAGATTATAAGAATTTGCTAGTGGGTTGTGTCTGATGTCTACAAATGTAGGTTCTTGATTTGTTTAATTTGAAGAATTTGCTAGAGGGTAAGATGTAGACAGCCTTACTCTACCCGTAGGGAGAGAGAGGCTGCTTCTAGTGAGACCCCGGCTCGATTGTTTTTTGTTATATGGTTTTGTATTGAACGAGCCCCTGTCAAATTATAAGTGTAGGTTATTGATTTGTTAAGATTCAAGACTTGCAAATTTCTCAAAATCATGTTTTTGTCCGTAGAAAAGTGGGTCATGTTTCTGCATTAATCGTGATTTGAAGACTTGCTTGTTCATCGAAATCTGGTTTTTGTCATTTGGTTATGTATTGAATGTGCACCTGTCAAATTATTAATGTAGGTTATCGATTTGTTAAAATTCAAGACTTGCAAATTTCTCAAAATCTTGTTTTTTGTCCCTAGAAAAGCGAGTCATGTTTATGTATTGAACGCATCCATGTCACATTATAAATGTAGGTTCTTGAGTTGTCAAAATTCAAGACTTGCAAATTTCTGAAAATCTTGTTTTTGAGGCGAAAATTAAGCTGTACAAATTTCATGGTTCTATATTGAACGCGCCCCTATCTAATGGTTACACCAGTGTCCCTCTTTTGATATGATATTCTTTTTGTAGGTTGTCAGAAACATTTAAAGATGATAAAAGATTGTCAATGAAAGAAAATGACGAGCAGGAGCATCATGAGACATGGTCGGTCCTCCCGGTAGAACTTTTGGAACTAATTATTTCTCGGTTAACTTTAAAGGACAACATTCGCACTTCTTCCGTTTGCAAAAGATGGCTTTCGGTTGCTCTATCGGTTAGAAAAGTCAACAAGCCACCATGGCTCATGTACTTCCCGAAACTCGGCCGAGTTTTCGAATTTTACGACCCGTCACAACGGAAAACATACTCTCTTGAATTACCCGAGTTACACGGATGTAGAATTTGTTACAATAAAGACGGCTGGTTATTGCTATACAAACCAAGAACACAACGTGTTCTATTTTTTAACCCGTTCACACGGGAAATGATTAAATTACCACGATTCGAAATGACCTACCAAATAGTTGCATTTTCAACTTCACCAAAGTCTCCAGACTGTATTCTTTTTACAGTTAAACACGTGAGTCCAACCGTTGTTGCTATAAGCACGTGTCACCCTGGTGCAACCGAGTGGACCACTGTTAATTACCATAATCGGTTGCCGTTTGTTAGCAGTATTTGGAATAAGCTCGTTTTCTGCAACGGGCTTTTCTATTGTTTAAGTTTAACTGGTTGGTTGGGAGTTTATGATCCAGTAGAGCACACGTGGAGTATCCGTATCGTGCCTCCGCCTCGTTGTCCCGATAATTTCTTTGTGAAAAACTGGTGGAAGGGGAAGTTTATGGCGGAGCATAAAGGCGATATTTTTGTTATATACACGTGTTATAGTGAAAACCCTATTATTTATAAGCTAGATCAGGTGAATAAGGAGTGGGTAGAGATGAAAACTCTTGAGGGTGTGACGTTGTTTGCGAGTTTTTTGTCGTCACACGCGAGAACGGATCTTCTTGGAATGATGAGAAACAGTGTTTATTTCTCTAAAGTTCGCTTTTATGGAAAACGGTGTATATCGTACTCTCTTGACCAAAAACGATACTACCCTCGGAAACAGTGTCATGACTGGGGCGAACAAGATCCGTTTGAGAGCATTTGGGTCGAACCACCTGATGACCTTTCAACCTTCAGCTGGGAAGGCTAGAGGAGCCAGGTATTTTGCGACTTTTATTTCTCTTTGTATGCTGTCTTGATTTTGGTATAATACTATTTACTTTGTTTATAGTTTAACTTGTCATGAGAAGTAGTGTTTTTAGCATCATTAGACACTACAAAGTTACTGCATAAAAGCATATCATGCAGAGCAGGTTGGGTAATGGGTCAAAACATGTCTTTTGGCACGTGTTGAGTTGATCATAAAACACTTTTTATCCACATTTTCCATAACTTTAATAAGTATGTGTCAAAAGACTCAAAACATGTAGTTCTCGATATAGGTCAGGTTGCTCGCTCCTAAACACTTTTAATCGACGTTTTTTTTTTTAATTATTTGAAAGAATTAATGCATCATGAAGTATAGTTAGATGATTATATAATTCTACTGATATTCTAATGTTTAGGAGAAAAAACTTTTCGAAAGATTAAAAATATACTTTCTATGACTTTTAACATGTTTGAGTCGTTTGAGTTTAAACCAACTTTTTTATTGCTTTTGCTTTAAAATGACTTTTTCTCGAGACATCATTTACTTTATGTGTGGTTAAACCACATTTTATCTTTTGCAGCGTACTTCATTACACACGTCTTGATGTCCCGAGCCACATGAAGCATCAGCGAAGAATAAGTACTTGGTCCTTTGGCAAATGTAAACTTGAATAAGTAGGATGAAAGTAGCCTCAGCATTTTATGTATATTATGAAATCATGTTTAAACTGAAGCAGAGCAGCCCCCAGATTGCAGCTTCCAAAATGGTTCACAGTGCTGAGTAGCAGCAGAGTGCAGATTAGATAGTTATATAATACTTGCTTAATGTACTAGAGTTTTGATCAAATACTTGATGATGCATATAGATACCATTTGCATCTTTGTTAAGTAATTTAAATTTGTACCATGCTTAGGCTAGTTTGATAATAATCGAAACCAACTATCCGGTTTGTTGTTGGTTTTGACCACCCCGGTTCTCATTCTCATATCGCTGTCTAGTTTTAAAAACCGAATACCGGTTGAGGAAGTGACTTGTGTAAATCATGTCTAAATTAAAAAAGCATCATCAAACAAGACTTTTATATTAACACACAAGGGTGCACAATATGTAAACTTAGCATTACTACTACCACCAGATCACTGATACCAAATGTCACAATAGTAAAAAAGCCCATAAAAACAGAAAAAACAAATATCCAATAAGTTAAAATTCAACCATTGGAAGCATCCTTCATCTCTCTTGACTCCTCAAATAAACAAATGCCTGAAGTCTCCATTAGCAAGTTGGCAAAGCTGGTTGAAGTTATTTGCATCTGTATAGTCAAAATAAAAACAACAATAAATACATAGTGACTGCAAAAGAGAGATCAAAAAACAATCTACTAGAGCATAACTACGTCCTGAACATATGGATCATTTATTTTATTGCAGCAAAGATGATAGATACAGTGTGAGTGGGTGATTGAAACTATTAACATCCCTTTATAGTTAAATCATTTTTAGTGCAGAACACACTGTCCCTTGTCCATAGAAACGTTACATCAGTTTTGTCTTCTTAGGATGTTCCAAAAACATATCGAAAACATGTGCCAATGAAACAAATTAAAAGCAATGCCTTAACGAAAACAGCTATTAATGAGATGATTTAAAGATAATGTCCCCCATTAAAATAAAAGTACTAAAGTCTTTTTTAGAAAGTGGTCTCATAGTCATGAGATAAAATTTGAGGCTTTTATACAAAACTTAGTAAAGTAGCCCATATAAGTCCTTGTGTAATGGGGCTTTATATCACGGGGAGAAGGGCCATACAGCCCCATAGCGCTGCCCCACACCACTACGGGGAGCACTATGGGGGTGAATTTTCTTGGAGCCGCGATACACATAGCGGTGTTACAATGTTTCCCCCACTCACACACACATATATATATACATACATATGTATGTATAATTGAAGGGTTATATAACCCTCTTACCACTACACCCTTTGGTGATATAGAGCCCTCTCTTACGCATTTCGCCACTTGTCGCATAACGCCCACAAAGGGGCTTTATGACTACACATGGCCTAAGATGAATAGCATGTGTATGGTCATAGCAACATTCCAATGGCACACATAATAACATTCATCTACTGTAGTATGTAAAGCAGATTTAGTTGTATTTCAAATATATATGTAAAATGATAAATGAATAACATATTTCATGTAAACCATCATCTCAAGAAACAAGAACATAATAATCTTTGAGCAAAAGGCATACCGAAAGTATCACCGAAGTTGGTGACCATCTCAGCATGAATGGATTGTGCAGTGTCAGCAACACCAATTACTTCAACAAAAGTAGTAAGAGGAGCTGGCATTTGACCCTTGACAACAATTTGCTTTTCATCTGTTGATCTCCCGGTCAACCCACCGGCATCAGGCCTCACTACCTGAACCACTGTACGCACACGGCGACCCACATAACTGCGAAGAAGGTCACCATTCACAAGGACAGCTGGGTTTGATGTATCCATCTGTTAAACACACATATTAAAGTAAAGTGTATTGTTCACTTTAAAATCAACTAATCTAAATAAAACAATAGAACAACTAGAGAGCAGTGTTGTAAAATTCAGGATTTTTCACTTTCAAGGGGTTCCCTTTGCTAGATTTTCACTATTTTTTTTTCCAAATCATACAAGATTTATACTAAATTTTTCCAAACCAAGGAACCCCCCTGGATCATATCAATGTGCTTTTATATATGTGAGTATAAGTTTGAAATATTACATAAAAAGTTCAAATCTGATTGGTCGCTACTCAGTGCCCATTGTCCAACTCATAATTCGCTGGTCATGGCACGATTTTCGTTTTGGTTCGTCCGATCCAATTCGCGATCCGGGTTCGCTCGGGATCGCAACGACCATAATGGCAACAATTCAAATGTAATAGAGAAGAAATGGTGGCTAATCGAAGCTTACCTGCTGATTGAACCTTACCTTCCCTTCCCTGCTGAATCGTAGAATGAAGAAGATCTGTCGGCTGTTTTTTAGGTTTAGAAGATGGAGCCAAAAGGGGAGATACGGCTGCTTTACTGCTTTAGTTTAGGGTTATTTTAGTTTGAGTTAAATGCGTATTTGGTCCCTGTGGTTTGCAAAAGTTGTAGATTTGGTCCCAGTTGTTTACTAATTACACGCATTAGTTAAATATCTATGTTAAAACACCCCACCTACTTGCCACGTGAGGGTAATTTGGTCAGTAATGAGGAGAGTGGGGAGATGGCACCAAACTTATAATATGCAATCTGATAGTACCTAGCTTCATCAGATACAAATGCAGTCAGTGCATTTGTTCCTGCTCCTGCCCCTGCACAAACCATGCCAACGATCTGTAAGTAATTCCAATCAAAATTGCAACTATTTTTATTTCAAAAGTTGCAGTTTTATGCAATATGATAAATTTGATAGTACCTCAGCTTGACCTGATTTAAATGGACTTGCATTTCGTCCTGCCCCTCCTCAGATGCTCGAAGCTCTATCTTCTTACCTGGGATTTCATTTAACTCAAAAATTAAAAACAGAGACGCAAAACCATAAACACAAAATGGATCAATAAAAACTCGTCAATAACTACGATGAATACATAAGCTAAACATATCAATCTATGAGAAAAAAAAAACGTTTTATTCAACAAAAAGCAAAACATACCTGAAGAAAGGAGAGAGAAGATGGAGGATCAGATTATATGACGACGAAGAAAACTAGATAGGTGAAGACGAAGAAAAGAAACAAATTCCTTTAGATGCAGCCCCAAAATTTCAATCAATTGGGGTTTTGCCCTCTTCGTAACTTCAATCGGACATGAAAACTTGGATTTAGAATCATTTGGTTTAACTTTTTCTTTGCTGGAGTTAAAAAAATCTTCAATCAGCGATCAGATATCGATTCACCGATTGCAAAATTCATTGAAGGCCGGGTGGAGTAATGAGGAGTAATGAAACGTAAAAAGTAGACATCAGATTGAGCTGAAAGGGCCAAATTACCCTCACGTGCGAAGCACGTGGGGTGTTTTAACATAGATATTTAACTGATGTTGGGGCAGGGGACCAAGCGAGTTCATTTTTGACAAGTTTTGGTACCACGCATGTAATTAGTAAACCACTGGGATCAAGTCTGCAATTTTTGCAAACCACAGGGACCAACCAGGCATTTAACTCTTTTAGTTTTTTTTTTATTTTAGAGTTGCTTGCCATTTTAGTCCCTGTGGTTTGGGTCATTTTGTCAGTTTAGTCCAAATGTTTCATTTTTCGCATGTGGGTTCAAAAAGGTTTCACCGTTGGCATTTTAGTCCACTGGGTTAACTTCATCCATTTTTTATGTTCACGAGAAGGGCAATTCGGTCATTTTATATGGCCGAATTGTCTTTCTAGTTGACAGAATTACATATAAAATGACTGAATTGCCCTTCTTGTGAACAGAAAAAATGGATGAAGTTAACCTAATCGACTAAAATGACAACTTTTTTGGACCCAAAGGCGAAAAATGAAACATTTTGACTAAACTTGCAAAATGGCCAAAAACACAGGTACTAAAATCCAATTTAACTCTTTATTTTATTTTAATTTTAATTAGATGGTATGAAGACTGCTACGTGGAACCCAAATAAGAGCCATCTGCTGACTCAGGATGATAAACACTGTTCATTTCATTTCCCTATTAATAGATGTAGATTTTAATTTTAACTATATATTATTAGCCATGGCTGATGAACAGTGTTATGGTAATAAAAAAAATTAATATGTTTTTTACCTAGCATAGTTAAATTATTATGAGCTTTTTTTATTTACTCCCTCTTTGTTATTAACATGATTTTTATTTTTTACATGTCATAGTTAAATTATTTTGAGCTTTTTTTACCTACTCTCTTTTTTGTTGTTAACATGCTTTTCATGCCACATGTCTTCTTCTTTTTCTAGATCAAACACATTTCTCTATCATCTTTCTTATTAGTTCGAGAATGTCATTTTATCATAAAAAACTCACCACCTGCCCAACTCCTTTTGTTTTTTTGCAAAACATGGCTTCCGTAAGCCACTTCCTTCTTCAAAGGAGGTTCTTATTTCCATAAAGCGTTGTATTTTCTTTTTATTACTGGAGCGTAACCCACTCATAATTTATCTGCAAAAGTTTTAGATTTTTTGAATCATGGGCCCTTAGAGAAGCTAAAGACAAGCTGGAGAAGCGTGGTGAAGAGCTAATATGGAGATTAGACTTTTAAAAAACATTTGATAGTACATCTTTTATATGTCCAACAGAGATTAACATACTAATAGTAACAAAAAAGTTATTTTCTATACGTTTTATGTTACTTACATGTCGATCTTGAAGAAGGAAAGGGTTTTGTAAAATAGTTGAAACAATGACTCACAAAAAAGGTTTACAAAAAGAGAATGTTCTTACATTGCTGACTTAGATAATACTATAGCTTCCTGATGGTTCTCCTGGTTATTATCTATTAAAAATTAAACAATGCACACGTGTTAATAAGATAACCAAAATCAGATTAGCCATACAACACGAGACAGAACTCCAACGAACTGAGTCAGGCAGAGCCTTGACATGCGTTACGAAGCCCTAGATCAACCGGGTAGGGTAACAATACGTGATCGGGGGTTATAATAATTACAACGAGGCAGAGCTTCACTTTTTAGGGGGTATTATACTCGAAATTTTCGCACTATAATGTCAGAGGAAAGGAAAGAAAAGAAACGAGCGACGTTGAACTGAGGCCTTCGGCCCCTTTTATAAGGCTGATCGAAGGGCGGCTCGCGTCCCGCGACGCCTATCTCGGTCTCCTTCGCGGCTCGCGAGGGACCTAGGGTAGGTCCTAGCTTGGTCGAGTCAAGGCATAGGCTTCACACGCACACCAGACACGTGGCAGCCGGAGGGCTCGCCTGGTGTTATTCCGTCGCGCCCCGCGACAGACTCAGGGGTCTAGGTCGTGGCCCGCGAGGCCCTTATATTTTTGTTTTTATTTTATTTTTATTAATATAAAGTTATTTTAGGGTTGTTTCTCATATACGGGGTATATTTTAGGATGTTTGGGCATTTTAAGGGTTTTAGGAGGGTTGTTATAGATGATGGTGTTGTAGTGGTGGTGGAGTGGTGGCAAATGAGAGAGAAGTGGTTTGCCAAGAGATAGATTGGAATGAAACCAAGCACCCCTATTTATAGCTGAAAATAGAACGTCCACCATGACCCGTGCCCGCCTGGCATGGCCCCGTGGCCATCAGTCTCTCTCCTCTTCATTAACTACAGTGTCAGACCTCGTACTAACATGGCCCCGTGTGTCAACGACACGACCCGTGGCCAATGTACTTGCTGTACTATCTCAGATTATAGAAATCTTAGAGTTGACCACGCCCCGTGTTGAGTTTTGGATTTGTCTTTTGTTGTTGTCTTTTTCTACTGCAGAGAATTCTCACTGGGCACGACCCATGCTAGGTGAGCACGACCCCGTGCCAAGGCTTCTGATTTTGGTATTTCTTTGGTTTGGATGTGGACGGGGGCTTGGCAAGTTGCGTCAATCCTTCTTCACTGTATTTTATGTTGGTTTTTGCTTTTATTTTGCTCCTTTTGTGCATTTAAGCTCTTGTGACCCTGTTAATTAAAAAAGAACAAAGAAACGGGCTTTTCCAACATTAGTACTAAAATAGGGTTGATTTTACGCCGTATTTGATATAATTTATATGTTGTATTTTAAGCACATTAGTGGTTCACGGTGGAAGATCAGGAATGTGAAGGTGGTTTCAGTTGATGAATGTGGTTCCGATGATGATAGTAGTACATAAAGGACACAATGGCGATGATTATGGTGATCGTTACTGTGGAGGTTGATGGTGATGACGATGGTGGTATGACTAAGGTTCGTGATGATGAAAGTCATGGTAAATAGTGGTCGGAAACGTAGTTATCGATGGTGGTTCTGGTGGTAAGCAGCAACAGAGACGATTATGGTTCCGTTGCTGAATGACGCTGATGGTATAAACACACTCCAGCAACAAGGTAAACTCCATATTTCCAAACACTTATTTTTCCGATGACCAAGTGTTGGCTCCGGTGATGAACAGTAATGGCGACAATGTTGAAATCTTCTAGGCAAAGCAGGTAAAACCCGATAACTTTGAGTTTAGGTATTTCGGTCTAAATGTCTAACCGATAACAGATAGGGGTTGAATCATGAGATTTTGAATAGTGATGATGATAAAACGTGGTAAATGGTGGTGATGTCGGGATCAATTAACTTCGTTCAATGGTGATCAATACCGATCAAAGGTGGCCAGAGGTGTTTACATGATGGTCAAGTGGTGTTTTGTGGTAGTTAGTGGATATTAACATTTGAGGTGCAATTAGGTTGAGCAAGAGATGAGAAAAACAACGGGTCAACATGAGTCAAACAAAGGGTAAATCGATTATTTCAACTTCAATTTAATAGAATGGTGATGTCAGCAAGCGGTAGGGACTCAAATTCATGGGAAACGGAAACCCAGGGGACTCAACCATACGCTTTTTAGAATCAGGGACTCAAGTTGTCACTGGCAACTTACTACAGGGACTCAAATTGCAGTCTACTCTTAATATTATTAAAATCCATTTTCCCTTTAAAAAATGCAATATAGACGCTATACATTTGGTTTATTTAGTTACATTTTTTTTTTGTTTATTCGGTTAACTATAGACTGATATGTACATTACATACTTGAATAGTTTAAACTTAAATAAATATATTTGAATTTATACAAGATAAGATGAGATTAATGGGCCAGGTAATATTTATATTTATGATAAATATATTTAAATCGCCATATATTAGTTGAAGTTGGATGTACAACCACACATGACAATACATGAAGAAGGAAATACCAATCAGATACTCGGATATCTGAACATTGACATGAACTTCAACTAGAATGCCTTTAGATCACCTTCCGGGCTGAGATTACCGATCACTGCTATCAAATACTTCAAAACAGGAGTGTTAGCATCACCACAGGAAAATAAGTTTCTTTGTGACTACCTTAAGACGTGGGAATAAATATCGACTCTTTTAGGACAAATACTGTAAAATACTAAAATGTAATGTATGAGTGGGAATATGAGTGAGTGAATGAATTATGTTATGGAGTATGTGTATCTGGTGAATTAGAGTTTCAATGTCACTATCGTATGTTGGTAGGACCAGGTTGAAGGCATAAACATTTTGACACTAACATCTTTATCCCATTAGATGATAACATTCTTTTTGTCATGTTGTAATATTTTGCCATGTAGGCGTTACATATTATGGGTTAACCTAACCGAATTTACTGGGTAGGTTAGACATAACGGGTATATGGATCAAATCCGGATCATGCTTCTTCAACATGTATTAATTAATTTTTTTTATATAATTCATATAAATTAATATAAATAATAATAATCTTTTTTTTTTTTGGTAAAGGGTTACCCCGGTGATTCTATATATTCACAACCAAAAAACACAAGTAGTGTAGAAAGCCTACACTAGTTCAATCATAGGACATGCCCCATGAAAGTAAAAGCGAGAAATAAACCAAAAGCAAAGAAACAACCAACAAATAATAATAATCTTTCAGATTTTAATTTAAAACTATTGTTTTCTTTTAAGGTAGGTTGACTCAGCCAAGACACTTAAAGTACAAACAGTTGTACGAAATTTCCACAATTCGTGTTGAAGATTGCTTTCATAATTCTATAACAGTTTCGCACGTTACGGAGACCTTGTACAATAACGAGATCTTTTTTAGTTTTTAAACCATATATTTTATGAACCACATAAACTAAAATAATTATTCTAGTCCACATTCATCATGCCACCCACTTTCAACTCCACATTCATATGTTGACATAGTATTGATTAAATTATTTTTGACCCCAAAATAAGTCAGAACAAGACTCTAAATTCATTACACCAACACAATATCATAGGCCCACGTTCATTATTTCAAAGATAAAGTCAAAAGGTGGACTTTCTTTAAAACATTCCCTCCCACCATATATATGATACACATGCCCACCCAACTTTTACATCCAATGCCATTACACAAATCATCTTTCTTTTTGCCAAGAAGAAAATGTTGGGGAAGAGGATTGGTTCGATCAAGAACCTAGCCAAGAAGGCTAAGGCGCGAGGTGCCAATGCATCGTCACATGACGAATGGTTACTCGGGGATGGTGAAGAAGAAATAAGTTTGTCGTCTTCATGTTCTTCACCATCCTGCAAAACCCCTACTGGTTTTGTCACTCTTTATGTAGGGGAAGAAAGGCATAGGTTCGTTGTCCCCGTGGGCTACTTGTCTCACCCTCTTTTCAAGATGTTGCTAGAGAAGTCATCCGAGGTGTTCGGGTTTGGCCAGAAGAGTGGATTGGCGGTTCCATGTAGTGTCAATGCTTTTCAAGAGGTGGTGAGTGTTGTGGAATCTTGTAATGGAAAATGTGATTTGAGTAGTTTGGTTGAAGAGTTTATTTAGAGCATTTATGCTCCTAGAATAGTAAATAGTAAATACATGATATAACACTATGTATTGGTCACACTTGGTTTTGATACAAAAAAATATATACTTCTTTGTTGATCTTTTAGTTGCTTACTTGCTTGATTTGGTTTAGCGATAATGAATATATCACGGAACGCCCTAAGAAAATACTGGTCACAATATGTGGTTTCTTTTCTATGACAAGATTTCATTTTTCCAATTATAGAGCCAAGTTCCATGAGTTAAGTGAGATGGTATAGTACATCTTGATGAACATGGATTTATGAGATGAAATGAGTAATTATAATACTTAGTTTAGTGCTTTAATATAATTTATTTGGTGATTTAAGTTTCAACTATTTTACTGTAATCACGATTTACAACCAAACAAAAGGGTTTTAGTTAAATAAAAATATAAAATCAAAGTTAGGAGGTATAAAATGTACATTCTTATGGAATGGAATGATATGAACCTTTAACCCATCGAGTCACATAGGTTGATGAACCTTGGTTTATACTTAATTATTGATGAACTTAGTAAAATCTAACCATTATCGGTCAACTTAGGTGTTAAGTTTGGTCGGTCATCTTTCGGAATAGTTCTACAAAGACAACTTTTTGAAATAGTAAGTATCGAACACATTTGAGGTTAATCTTCCAAAATTGAATTTGCAAATGTTAATCATTTGCAGTAACAAACAAAATTGATCCTCAAATGATATGTGTCAGTTTTGTTAAACTACCTAACTAAGGTTAATTATCTTTTCAAGAGAAAAAAATGAAAAAAGAACATATACCGCATTTGGTCTAAAGATGAAACAATATACTAACAACCAAATTCACAAATTCTCTATGTTATTGCTCCAATAATCATGCCGAAACTTACCCAAGTGATAAAAAGGCAACTTATCTTGAAAACCCAAAATCCTCAAAGACATAGTGTGGTGGTTAGGTATTTTCTCTCAATCCAAGACGTGAATGCTAGAGGGTTCAAATCCTGTAAGTTACATTTGTATGATTATTTTAAGTAAGTCAGTTTATCGTTTAAAAAAATTCTGATATATTTTTCACTTTCCTTTATATATTTAGTTTTAAAAATCTTTTTTCAGTTTCCTTTATATATTTATGTTTTAAAAATCTATATATAATATATTAAATTATTATAAATAACATACATATCATCATCACCATAATAATTTTGATATATTTAAAAAAATATGTATATATTATAATACTAATCTTAAAAATAAATTTGCATTTCATAACATATGAATATTAATAGTGTCATAAAAATATATATTTCTAATAAAAGTCTATTTTCAAATAATAAAGCTACAAAAATGAAACATTACCAACAAATATGAATACTTAAAAGTTTTTGGGTATAAATTTCGGATAAACGAGTATATAGTTTCGAGTAATCAGGTCGAGTATCATCTAATCCCATACCCGTGAAATATTTTTTTATACCCATAACCAGCCCAATATCCATCAGATATTAAGTATACACGACCCAGATGTTTCGGGTTTCGAGTATACCCGTCACACTTGGTATTTTTGCTCCTATCGATAAATTTGGAAACTAGTGTTGGGCCGGTGAAAGCAAGCCTACATCACATAGCCCACTTTTGATCATCAACCTCCATCTTAAATCAACGGTCAGATCAACATCGAAGAGCTACCTATCAAAATTTCAAAAACTCATCCTTCATCATCCCGCTCCTTTCACTCCCATCTTCATCACACACTTCTGAACAACCAGCGAAACATTATTCTAGAGAGAGAAACAGATCCAATATATATATTCTAGAGAGAGAAACCAGCGAAACCGGCATCCGATCGAACCAACAAAGCTGCAAAAACACATTTCATAACCTAAACATGTCCGGTCGCCATGATAAAGGCGTCAATGTGCAAGTGCTTCTACGTTGCAGGTACGGAGAGTGTTTATCAATTGCTATAATATATCTATTTGTTCCTCATGAAACAGATCTGCTAGGGTTTGTTGTGTTCTGTAATTTGTGTTGCATTGTTTTGTTTGTTTGGTAGACCGTTTAGTAACGACGAGTTGAAGAACAACGCGCCTCAGGTGGTGACATGTGATGAGTATCAGAGAGAAGTTGCAGTTTCTCAGAACATTGCTGGAAAGCAAATTGATAGGGTTTTTACTTTTGACAAGGTACTTAATTTTTTATAATAGGAATTTAGGAATTTGATATTGTGTTTCGATTAGGGTTTTATTGAATTCGGCATGTTGTTTATCGTTTTTGTGTCAATTTATGTTTTTATTGTGTTATTTTATTCATGAAGTTTGTAATTAGGAAAAAACCTTTAGGATGGTGCCCGAAAGTTGTACCCTTCAGATTGTTTAGCAAAACCATTTAAGAAATGAAGATCTGAATTGGAGACATTGTTTTTTAAGTAATTGATAGTTAACTCCTTTGTTCTATTACTTTTGGTTTGAATTTTAATAAAAAAGGACTAGTTGAGTTCGATTTGGGACATTCGTGTTAGGATAATGTTTTGTCAGTTTTTGGATGAGGGGAATATGAGATATCCTGGGGATATGATAAACATAAGTAACTGCAAAATGCAATATCAGTCTATTATTAACTTGCTTATGGTTTACTGTATCAAAATCATTTAAGAAATGGAGATATCTGAATCAGGGACATTGTTTTTTTAGATAGTCTCTTTGATAATTAACTCCGTCTTTTCACTATTTTTGTTTTGCATCTTATGAAAAACTGACAAATTGAATTGGTTTTGGGACATTCTTGTTAGGATATTGTTTTGTCGGTTTTTGGATGAAGGGAATATTTGACATTCTAGGGAAACAATAAACTTAAGTAACTTAATAATGTGATACCAGTTTATTACTCGCTTGCTTATGGTTGCTAATGCATAGTTTTTATACAAGTAATAAATGATTGTGACTTTTCCAACTTTTTGCAGGTTTTCGGTCCTACAGCTCAACAAAAAGATCTATATGAACAAGCTGTTATTCCCATTGTTAACGAAGTTTTAGAAGGATTCAATTGCACCATTTTTGCTTATGGACAGACAGGCACCGGAAAAACGTTCACTATGGAAGGAGAATGCAAGAGGTCCAAGGTATAGTATATTTTAGAACCACATTAGTCTTAATATATGTATTAGTGATATGTTTTTTTATTGTTAATTAAGCATCACTAATCGATTTTCAGAGTGGGCCAAATGGAGAGTTGCCACAAGGAGCAGGCGTAATACCGAGATCCGTGAAACAGATATTTGACACGTTGGAGGGTCAGAACGCTGAGTATAGCGTTAAAGTAACATTTTTAGAGCTTTATAATGAGGAAATCACCGATTTGCTTGCTCCTGAAGAAATATCGAGATTTGGTATGGAAGATAAACAGAAAAAACTCTTGCCTTTAATGGAAGATGGTAAAGGTGGAGTTCTTGTGAGAGGTTTAGAAGAAGAAATCGTAACAAGTGCCAGTGAAATATTTACCTTACTTGAGAGGGGATCTGCTAAACGTCGAACTGCAGAGACTTTATTAAATAAACAATCAAGGTTATCGTTGTTGGGCATGCTATTCACATTTCTTAATAACTCATAATTTAATAATACTTACTTGTAAGGCTTATTTTATTTTTCAGTCGGTCACACTCACTTTTTTCAATCACAATACACATTAAAGAGTCAACCCCAGAAGGTGAGGAGCTTATCAAATGCGGTAAGCTAAATCTGGTTGATTTAGCTGGTTCGGAAAACATTTCTCGTTCAGGTGCAAGGGAGGTAATAATTCAACAAATACTGAATACATGTCATACAGTGTTTTTGTTTTCAAGTTACTGAAAGGAGTATATTCTTGTAATGTTTATGGTAAAAGTTTGTGATGTTTTGTGACTTTTAGGGTCGTGCAAGAGAAGCTGGAGAAATCAATAAAAGCTTACTTACGCTGGGCCGAGTAATAAATGCTCTAGTGGAACATCTAGGACACATACCTTATAGGTTTGAATTATTTCTTGAATTATGTTTAGCGCATAGTCACAGGATTCGCTGCACCCCCGCGTTTTGCGAATCGGATCGCACGTACCGGAATCGGGTACAAAAGCGACCCCTAACGCCATGGGTTTGCGGTCCAGATCGGAAAATTAGGGTGTACTCGATTTTCAACAAATTCGATCCAAATCACTAATAATCGTGTACCAGATTAATTCGGTGTTTGGGAACGATCCAATACGCGTAATGGAAACAAAAAGGCAATTTCAAACCTAAAATTGGACTTTGATGCAATTTAATTGCGGACTCTTCGGTTCCTACGCTATGTTAACAGGTTTTTCACGCTGTTTTACTATGGCACCAATTTTACACTTATGATTATGAAATGCTTTTGATATGATTATAAAATGTGTTATTTTAAATTGCGTTTTTTTTTAAATCTATTGTAAACTGTTTTGTATATGATATGACGTGCCAAACTATATGGTACGCTGTACCGCATACCGAATTGGTGTTCCGAATGAACCTGCCCCTCTTCGTAATGAATCTTGGAACTGCACGAACTGCGTACCTGTTTTCGTTCCGTGTACCGGAGCGTACCGCAATCCATACGACTATGGTTTAGCGCTCCTTTCGTTTGTGCTGTTAATGTTTGTGAACTCTAGTAAAACTGATAATATTTTTTGGATGATCGTCATTTATTATTCTTTCAGTAATATATGGTCTTAACTCTTATCTAGATCGTAGATTTCTGATCTTTTCCAAAAATAATTTCAGGGATAGTAAACTGACTCGTCTACTTCGCGACTCATTGGGTGGAAGGACCAAAACATGTATCATTGCCACTGTATCCCCTGCAGTTCATTGTCTTGAAGAGACTTTAAGCACGTTAGATTATGCCCACAGGGCAAAGAACATAAAGAACAAGCCAGAGGTATTGTCTCATTGTAATCAGTATGCTTATATTTCAAACTTATTCTCTTGTGTTATTGGATGTTACTGACCAAGCCGACTATTTCTTTTCTCATTTAATGTTTATACTTCTTTTGTTTATCTATAGGTAAATCAGAAGATGATGAAAACAACTTTAATCAAGGATCTTTATAATGAAATTGAAAGACTCAAAGCTGGTAAAACAATTGTATCTTTTTAATAATGTCTTGGAGAACTAAAACGGGAATTGATACGGAATAGCTAATGTGTAATTTTATTTCTATACGTCTCTTTCCAGAGGTTTATGCTTCACGTGAAAAAAACGGCGTTTATCTACCAAAAGAGCGATATGACCAAGAGGAAATGGAACGAAAGGTATCGAAGCCATGTGCTCTCTCATTATCATCTTGATATACAAGTTACAAACTTACAATGTTTACTATGCACTATATATTGCATTTGAGCATTTACATAATAACCTTTGCTGCAATTTTTTGAGTTTAACATCACATGCACCTAATTTTACGGTACATGCACCTAATTTTATGGTACATGCTTTGTTTAGTCAATGGCAGATCAAATTGAGAAAATGGGAATCAAGATAGAAAACCAACAAAAGGTTTGTTAATTTTTCCTTGGTGGTTAGTGCAGTTCACTTGTTTCTGCAATTTTTTTCTTACTTTTTTTTGTCACATGCCAGCAATTTGAGGAATTGCAAACTCAATTTAATGCCAAAGTAGAAGAGTGCTCTGATTTGAGCTGCAAACTTGAATTTACACAGGTAAATTATGACTCGTGATTGACTGTTCTTTTTTTTTTTCTAACAATATCTCTGATAAATAACACCTGATCCTCTTTTGTATTTTTTCTCTTACGTAGACCACATTGAACCAAACCAATAAGGTGTTGGCTAACACCGAGGAAACGCTGAAGAAGTGTCAGTATGCTCTCAAGGAGCGAGATTTCATCATACAAGAACAGAAAAAAGCAGGTATATCTGAATATTTTTGGTGTCAAACTGTCAATCTTTTTTCATTTTTGAATCTTTTACATATGGCTGAACATTGTATACAGAAAATGCATTGGCTCATCAAGCATGTGTTCTTCGGGCTGACTTAGAAAAATCTCTTCAGGACAATGCATCATTGTTTTCGAAAATTGGTATGCATTCTCTCTTGTGAAAATAGAATTTTAACCCCGTGCGTTGTGGTGAGAGTTAAATTATTAGTACAGTACTGGCACTCGGTATACCAACCGAAAGAGATAATATAGAATCATGGGGAAAAGAACATTCAAACGTAACCACCATACGTACGAAAGCCGCTCGGTTTAAAAATGACGTTACAAAAACTAATGCCAAAACGTAGGACAAAAAAATAAGTCTATATTAGTAAAATTAGAAGAGAAAAAAAGGAATATGAAAACTTTATTAAAGTGGAGGGACTAAACATGTATATTAGTATATATTAGTTAGTAAAGTTAAAAATGGAAATAAAGGAATTTGAACACTTTATTAAAGTAGAGGGGTGAAGTTGAGGGATTAAAGTGATAAAAGAGGCTGAGATGTGGCATCATGTGATTAGCTAGGATGAATAGCGAGAGTGGGTTTTAATAAATATATATATATATATATGTGTGTGTGTGTGTGTATAGGGGAATGTTAGCTTACAATAGCCCCTTAACGTGCGACAATATGCAACTTCATTTTTAAAGTACGCACGTTATAATACATAATTACGCACATTATTTGCATAATTATGCATGGGTTGGGTTAAACCCTAATTACGCACGTTATTTGCATAATTACGCATGTTATTTGCATAATTACGCATGGGTTGGGTTAAACCTTTCACTATATATATAGTTATACATACATAGGGAGAGGATCATGAGATAACTAGATATAAATGATAAAGCTAAAAAACTACCAAAAAAGGCCTAAAACACACCAATTTTTTACATTTTTTTGTATTTAAAATTGCTATTTAGGGTTTTGTTTTAGGTTTTGGGGGGTGGGTGGGTTAGGGGGTTTAGGTTTTTCGTATTTTTATACATTAAAAATAGCGATTTTTAATAGAAACCATTTTTTGGGTGTGTTTTATAGGCTTTTTTTGGTAGTTTTTTAGTTTTCTCATGATCCATCCCCTACATACATAATACATTCATAATTTCATACATGCATATGTTTGGATAGTGGATAGTACTCTATATTACTATAATCTTTTTGATTTCATGCAGCAAGGGAGGATACTCTGAATGCTTGTAATAGATCAGTCGTAAATAAGTTTGAAGCTGAGCTGGCACAAGATGTTGGCTCTCTTTGCAACATGGTGGCTGCATCTGTCACCCAGCAAAACGATCAACTTCAATGCGTCGAGAAGTTTTGCGACACTCTTATCAGCATTAACGATAAGGTGCTACTTGATCCATGACACCAAATATAATGTGTGCGTACTACGTACACACTAATAATATGTAACTGTTTTAAATGGTTTTTTGATACAGGCCATCTCTGACTTAAAGAAAAAAGTAACTGCTTCAAGGAATTTGTATATTTCTCATGTTGAAGACATGGAAAATGTCGTACGTTTGCACAAAGCGAGTGCTAATGGAAGTTTGGAAGATATTTCAACCAAGGCCTCTTATAATGCTCATTGTGTTGAAGAAGTACATATAATAACTTAGCATTCATAAAACTTGTTTCGGCTATTAATTGTTATATGATTTAAACTTTGTTTTTTTTTCTTTTTATATTAGCTATTGACTGAAGAAGCTGCAAAAGGACAATCTATATTCGATGAGCTACAAGGCGTTATATCAACTCAACAAGGAGAGATTGTGTCTTTTGCCAGAGAGCTTAGAAAGGTTTGCACTTTTCTGTTTGCATGAGAATTAAATGGTATTTTTGATCTTTAATATTGAACTAATGGGTTACACCCGCGCTTCGCGGCGGGATGGTCTGAAATTTAAAAAAGTTTCAAATGGAAGAAGCTTAGATGCAATCTTAAAAACAACTTTTCTGTTTGCATGAGAATTAAATGGTATTTTTGATCTTTAATATTGAACTAATGGGTTACACCCGCGCTTCGCGGCGGGATGGTCTGAAATTTAAAAAAGTTTCAAATGGAAGAAGCTTAGATGCAATCTTAAAAACAACGTTAATGGTGAGAAAATATGGTCGGTATCAGTTTGGCTTATTACGGTATCGATATGGTATCGACACTCGATAGAGCAACCGATAGAGAAAACCCAAATAATAAAGTCGCCCAAAAGGATATGGACACATGTTTAAATCGACTGAAAAACATAAAAACAATATTAGTAACTTGTGCTAGGGTTGTAGATTTTGGCGGGAGATATGTAAGGGCTGTGTTTTGACAACTTTTACTTTAGTATTTAAAAAAAGTACATTGAAATGACGATAAAAATAAGCAAGCCGCTAAGTTAAGTAAACGCATCTAAAGTTAAAAGAAAAAATATTGGTTAAAAATGATTTTTTTTACAAACTTCAAGGGCCGTATGATAATTCGATTTAAGTTCAGGTATAGAACCGTAAATTAGTTAAAGAAAAGAATTTTTAAAGTTTAGGGGTCGTATGATAACTCTATCAAAGTTCAGGGTTGTAACGTACTTATTTAAAGTGCAAGGGGTGCAAGTGTAAAACAACTAAAAGACATAGTTGTACATGCATGAATAGTTCCATTTTGTTAATAGGATAAAATTGTTTTTTAATATATATTGAATTTGTTTTAAAAGGAATTTTCTATACTTAACTTTTTACAGAGATTTGACGATAGCATCCATCATACAACAAATATATCCGAGTTCATTAACGGTATATTTGATAACCTAATGGAAGAATCAAAAGAGCTAGGAAATCACGCTAATCATGTTGACGAGATACAGACAAAGAATATCGATGACTTTCAGAAGGCGTACGAGGTAGTACATTCAAAACATTTTAAATAACATATATGAAATAAAATGGTATTTCTAAGTTCTAACATCTCTTATATAAATTCTTTCAGGAGCAATCAAGGTCTGATGCACAGAAGCTTATCGCTGATGTCACAAGTTTAGTCTCGAGTCATATGAGTCGGCAAATAGAGATGGTGGATGCACGTTTAGCCGGTATAAGAGAAACTGCTGCTGGTAACAAGACCGTTTTAGATGGGCATGTTTCTTCAATCGAGGGAATTACAATGGATGCTAAAAGAAAATGGCAAGAATTTTCTTTACAAGCGGAAAATGATGCAAAAGACAGTGCTGACTTTTCTGCTGCTAAACATTGCCGATTTGAGTTATTGTTACAAAAATGGTAGTTAAGAATTTCCGAGCAATCATCTTTGTTTTGATGTTAATGAAAATAGTCAAATACCTTATCTTTTTATTGGTTTATTTTAACTTTTACATCCAGCGTTGAAACTACCGATATGGCGGTGAATCATTGCAAAAAGACACATGAATCGGTGACTAACATGGGTAAAGAACATGTCTTAGCAATTGACGAACTTGTCAGGTTTGTTATTTGCACTTCTATAAGTACTTTAAACTTTTGAACACATAAACTTGTAAATGTTTATCTTTTATTTGAACTCTGCAGAATTGCTTCTGAGAACAATGAGCTTCATGATGCTGAGGTCGGTTCTGCACGGAGAACCGCAGAAGAGGATGCGTTAAAGAACAGTGAGGACATCATTAAATACATGGAGGGTATGTTTTCGGGTATCTACGCATGAATGGGTCGATTCCATTCATTTGTCACTAATAATGTTTTACACATGGATATTCTTTGTAGGTATATCACAAAAGGAGCAAGAGGCTGTTCACGGAATTTTGGAAACCACAAAAGCACAAACCGTGTTTCTTGAATTTTTACAAAACGACCACTCTACACATTCTGATGAGATACAACAGAAGGCACATGATACTTTCCAGCAGAAGTATATGGTAAGATCAAAGATGACACACGATCAATTCTCGATGAGTCATACTCGTATAATTACATATTGACATATTTTTTTCTGTGCAGGATTATGAACCATCTGGTAATACTCCCGTAAGATGTGACACTGCTGTTCCAAGTAAGGTTACCATTGAGTCGCTTCGGGCAATGCCGATGGAAACTCTATTGGAGGAATTCAGGGAAAACCATTCATTTGAGTTATTTGAAGTTAAGGACGGCAAGATTACTCCTGCTTCTCGATCACCTCTCGCAGAAATAAACTAAACAGCATAGTGTTATGAATTGTTTTGGTCTCTTTGTACTTGTTACTATGTATATTGTGAAAATTGAAGAGATAGTATGATAGATGGATCAATTCAGATAATCCCTGCTTGGGATTTACTGTTCTGTTTTCACCAATGTAGTAGAGGGGTTTTATTTTTGAATTACATATCATTGTATGATTTCTCTTCACTTGAAGAGAAGATTTCTATCATTTGGATATTGACTTTATGTGTGTACTAGCCAGTGTTGTAAGAATCGCTAGGCGCTAGTCGGGCGGTGGGGTACCGCCTAGGGATTAATCGGGATTAATAGGGATTAATCGGAATTAATCGGATTGAGATTTTTATATATAATTTTTAGTTACATATACACACACACATTTTTATATGTAGTTTTTTAAAGTAGACATGTTTTAACCCCTCATTAACCCATTTTTTAAGTAATTGGAAGGAATTTATATGGTTTGGTCAAAATTTGGCTGACATCTTGCCAAAATTTGGCCAGAATCGGACCGTCATTGACTGCCTAGCTATTAATCGGCCATTAATCGGTGAACCACCGATTAGTGATTAATCGGCGACTAATCGGAGACTAGTCGGGATTTTTACAACCATGGTACTAGCTATAACTTCGTAAAAAAATATATTAAAAATAAAAACATATCTACAATAACACTGACATATATGAAAACAAGCAGACATGTGTAGATTTATGCAATGCAAACATGCTAAATGACATAGACATTGTTCTTTTTAACCTAGAAAATGTAAATTTTAATGAACTTAAATTATGGTGTTGTTTATAGACATTGTTCTTTTTAACCTAGAAAATGTAAAAGATCATGTTCGTTAACTCAAAAATAAGTATTTTTCTTTTAACATCACAATATCATTCCACACGAAAAAGGGCAATTACAAAGCAAAGGTAGTCGGGCAACAAGTTGCGCCGCCACCCAAACAAGAGAACGGTTACATATCAAACAAGAGAACTCAACCCAAAAGACTAGTCTAGTGGGTGAGAGAGCCCATTTGTTATATAAACCCCACATCAGTTGCCCATACAACCTATGTGGGACAAGTCCTATACCTAGCAGTGGTTTCAATCCATAATAAAAACTCTTGGTAGGTTTTGGCATAGGGGTGGAGGGTAGAGAGGTGGATGAGTTAACGGGAGTGATGGGGCGTAGGAAAGGATCCCTTCCCTTTTCATATATGGGTGTCACTATGGAAGCTAATATGAATCGGGTCAACAATTGGGATCCTATAGTGGAGATTTCTAAGAACCTTCTTGCCTCTTGGAAGGCCCGGTCCCTTTCTATACGGGGGTCACCCTCATTAAAGCGGTTGGAGAGCCTCTCTATGTATTTTTTCTCGATATTTAAAGCCCCGGTCAAGGTGTTAGATAAGTTGGAATCTATGATGAACTTTCTTTGGGTGGATTGGGTTTAGACAAACTTAGCGCGGTGAATGAGGCTCTTTTAGCCATGTGGGTTTGGAGGTTTAGGATGGAAGAGGATAGTTTATGGAGAAGGGTTGTGGTTGTTTGCCACGGTAGGAGGCGAAGATGGTCGGTTTTTCCGTCAAACCCGACGTTAACTGGGGTGTGGAATGACATCATTAGAATGGAGGCAAAGGTGAACCTGAATGGGAGGAAAATTCATAGTTACATAAAAGGGATCTTTGGTAATGGGGATAACATAAGGTTTTGGGTTGATCATTGGTGGGAGGATAGACCGTTGATGTTTAAATGGCGTAGACTCTTTACGCTGGAAGCGGACAAAGTTTGCAGGGTTAGCGACTCTCATCGTGTAAGATTGGCAGTGGAATTGGGCTAGACCACCATCTTCTGAAGCTGAAGTCGAGGAATGGGTTGAGTATACTGTTGCTCTTTCTGATGTGGTAACCACGACCCAAAAGACAAGTGGACTTGGGTCGCGGAAAGAATCAGGAACTTTTTCTATCGTCTTCGTTAAAAAAATGATGAATGGTGATACGGATGGCTGACAGGTTTACGTTATAAAGAGGTGTAAATGGGTTTCAGCAAAGTGTTTTTTATTTGGGTGGAGGGGGGCGGACTTAGACATGATCCCCACAAAGCAGGCGTTGGTGAATGGTGTAAATACCCATTGTAATTGTATATGATGTAAATGTTTGGGGTTGTTGGTTTCGGTGCGTGTTTTTTTTGGGTCGGCCCGTGTTTTAATGAAATTTATCTTTTCAAAAAAAAAAAAAAAACCCTTGGTACTTGTAACCAAAACTTTTATGTTTATGGGCGAAAGGGGCGGGAGGGGGCGGCCGACCCCCCAAACTTTTCGCTCAGTAACGGAGAGTATATAGTTTTCGTATAGAAATTTTTGAGTATATACGTTTTCGACCCCCCGTTTTCTAGAAATTTTTAGGTCAGGTGACTTCCGCCCCCGCGGTCGGAATTCTCTAGCTTCGTCACTGTTTATGTTACTGTTCTTTAAAGTGATGATTTCGTATTGGCACTTCACTGAAAAGGGAGGTAAAAAGGATTAAGATGGATGCATAATGCATTTTGCTGTTCGTCATTGAAAAAACTATAAAAATGAAGACCAATTGGCCCTCTTGGCCCAGAACGAAATGGACGTATGGCACACATTGGGCTGTAGTGTATATATATTTGGACAGTGGACCTGGTTGGGCTGAAGTTGTAACATGATTAGACTAAATGACAAAGCTTAAATGATCATTATTTGATATTCGGTTTGAACCAAATTCAGATTTCTGAAACTAAAAACTCAATTTGGTTTTGGACCAAAAACTAAACCAAATAGGTAGTTTGGTTCGGTTGTTATACAAGGACATCAATAACAACATTCACCAACATCAATTTCTTATTACTTCACTCTAATCGTCTTGTTCATACCACTCTAAAAATAACAAACTTTGAAGCTTGCCAATGCCATGAGGTGAAATAAGTGTTTTAAATTGTTTTCATATGTTATTTATACACGATAGTTGTCTTTATTCACTAACATATTGGTATAGCCTTTTCTAGTAGGCAAACACTCCAAAGAATTGAGAGAGAAGGCAAGAACTTGGGGCAATTTTCTGATGATTTTCATTATGCAAAAACTGGAATTTAAACATGCTGAGACATGGAGTTCATGTCCTTATTTTGTGCTACTAACTACCCATGTTCTACCACTACTTGACAAATTCAACCATGCATACTGAAATAAAATAACAAATAAAATAAACATGCGAAAAGGAAACGTGCATAATCTTGGGCATCAAGCTTCCAATCGGGCTGGCCTTTTAATCAACCTTTTGGGCCTTGCATCCTCCAACTTGGGCTCTGGATTGGCTTGGGCTGCATCTTGGCTTGCAACAGGCTGGCCCGTATGACATATATATTTAGATTGAGTACATAGTCAGGGGTAAACTTAGTATATAAGTTGCAGGGTTAAACCACAATACAATTTTTTTTTATTTAGTTTATATGTTGTGTACATTACTGTTAATCGACCGATCCCACAAGGCCACAAGTTTTTAGACACCCACGTCCCATATTTTTTAACGCCGACCTCTACGAAAAAATTCTTACGACTCCTAAACCCAAACATTTTTTTGGGTTATTGGATTTTAATAATCCTAAGTTTCACCTGTTGGCCGATAATAATCCAACTTTGTTCCCTCAAATGATCCCAACTTATAAAAATTTGACCTCCAATGATCCTTTTCCAACATAGGTGCACTTGAATAGTTGAATTTATTGAGGAGACCAAATTCTTATATTATATAAAAGGATTAACAGGGGCTAAATTCTTAAAAGTTGGGATCGTTGGAGAGAATTTTTAAAGTTGGGATTATTATCGGCCAATAGGTAAAACTTAGAATTATTAAAATCCAATAACCCCGTTTTTTTTTTGTATATTTGTGACCCTCTAAAAATCATGATCGAGCTATATAAAAAATAAAAGCTTAAAATATGTTTAACCAAGTAAAATTTCCTTTTTGCTAAATATAACTAGTATTAAGCACTCCCGCGTTGCGACGGGGGCGGGGACGAACACCAATGCCACACTACTGTCCGCTATCACCAACACTGAAGTTGCGGCGTGTTGATGCGAAGAAACTAAACCAAAACGTAAAACAGATAAATATAACTAGTATTAAGCACCCCAGCGTTGCAACGGGGGCGGGGACGAACACCAATGCCTACTGTCCGCGATCACAAACACTGAAGTTGCGACGTGTTAATGCGAAGAAACTAAACCAAAACGTAAAACAAGTAATAGAATAACTAAGTCGATCTAGGACCAGTGGCGAAGCTTGAATTTTTCGGCCGGGGGGGGCGAAAACGTATATACCCAAAAAATTCTATAGAACCGGGGGGGGGGGGGGGGGGGGGGGGGCGAAAACGTATATACCCACAAATTTCTATACGAAAACTACATATATAACACTACTGAGCGAAAACTTCGGGGGGGGGGGGGGGGGGGCGGGCGCCCCTCCCCGCCCCTCTTATCCTTCGCCCCTGTCTAGGACCCGCACGTTACAATGAACCTGTCAAACGGGAACAAATAAACGACGTAAAAACGTTTAACCACACATGCACGTTGCGCCGTATTAACTCGCAAAGTTTCGAAGGGAACATAAAACAAAAAAATTGTGAAAAATGAAAAGCATAGAGAAACAAAGTTGAAAGTAAAAAAAGTTGTGAGATTAAACTGCAAAATATGAAAAGTTTTGGGGTTAAAAGTAAAATTTTCAAATAGTTTTTGGTTAAAAGTAAAAATAAAAAGTTTTGGGGTCAAAAGTAAAAAAAACAAATAGTTTTGAGTTAAAATTAAAGAATCAAATAGCTTTGGGTTAAAAGTAAAAAAATCAATTTTTTTTGAAAAATCACCAAAGCATAAGTTACAACACTTTTATGCCTAAAAATGTTGAAAATTATAGTATCGGGTAATGACCCAAAATTCTTTCACCCACTTAAAAGTTCATTTTACTGATTATTAATTTACTAATTTCTAAAAATTCTTATCGGTGAAAAGCAAAAACCTAATATTTTTATTTTATTTTATGTGACTACACACAACTTCGGAGTTCAAGTTGAGAGAAACTCGAGCACCACAAGACCTAGATATAAAAGGTTCTTGCATGCGCCACTAGAATTAGTCATTGCCTAAAGTTTGCAGTTCGAAATTCAAGTCCTTACATGGTATTGCAAAGTGGTAATGTACCTTTTCCCATTTATAACCCAACCATGGTTTTACGTAGTCCTAGTCTTGCACATAGAACTCTTTATTTTAGAAATTTAATGATTTACTTTGCCATTAAAATATTTCCCATAACGGAACTTCTTTAACATCTACCATGATTGTTTTTATAAAAAAATATGGGTGAGGATCAAATAGCAAGTTTATTTTGACTAGGAATGATGAGAAACAATAGGATTATGACATGTGGCAAAAATTAAAATAAAGAGTAAGGGTATTTTAGTCAATATTATCCAATCTTCTTCCTTCTTCTCCCACTAACTTCAAAACCCACCATTTTCAAAACCCACCACCTTCAACTTTTTCTTCACTTTCTATCTCAATAATCACTACATTATTGTGCGATTTTCGTCATCAATCAATGATTCAAACACCCAATCAATGTGTTCTTCAACTTTTTTGAAGAAACACAGTTTAACTTTATACAATATCTCATTTTTTTCCCGTGATTTTGAAGCGAATCACTCGATCCGTTCGATTCGATCACTGATAAGTGTTTCTATTATTCAAATTTCGTCAATCGTTGAAAAAATCGGCTTCGATCCATGTAAGAAATTCTTGAATTGCATTTTTTCGATCTGGGTTTTTGAATTGAGTAATTGCGTTTTACGATCTTGGTGGGGGTCCGGGGGCAGCGCCCCTGGGAGCAGGGTCCAAGGGACAGAGCCCCTGGCTGGGGTCGAGCTGCATCAGAAAATTTATTTATTTTTTGCTTAAATTGCTTTAATAAAACTGAATCAGAAATTTTAATTTTCTAGAAATTGCCGCATTTTCATAGACAGTTTTTGATCTCATACTTCCTGGTTCAGACAGTTTTTGAAGTGTTTTTAGTCATTGCGTTTTAGGTAAAACACATTTTTATGTGTCTTAAGTCCATTGCGTTTTAGAGATAACACTTTCTTTTCTGTTAATAGACCATTGCGTTTTAGAAATAAGACAGTTTTATGTGTTTTTTGTCCATTGCGTTTTAGAAAAACACATTTTTGAATTGTTTTTAGTCCATTGCGTTTTAGGTAAAACATATTTTTATGTGTTTTCAGTCTATTGCGTTTTAGAAATAAGACTTTTCTTTTTGTTTTTTGTGCATTGCGTTTTAGGTAAAACACATTTTTATGTGTTTTCAGTCCATTGTGTTTCAGAAATAAAATACATTTTTAAGTGTTTTCTGGCCATTGCGTTTTAGAAATAAGACATTTCTTTGTGTTTTTGGTGTATTGCGTTTTAGGTAAAACACATTTTTATGTGTTTTCAGTTCATTGCGTTTTAAAAAAATACACTTTCTTTTGCGTGTTTTATTGTGCATTGCGTTTTAAAATAAGACATCTCTGTATGTTTTATTGTGCATTGCGTTTAAAAAAAAAGTCATTTTTTACGTTTTTTTTTTTCATTGCGTTTTACGCAACTGAGCTTTTTTCCATTGCGTTTATGCAACTGGGTTTTCGAAAATATAGCAATACTATACTCGTTTTAAAGATAAAAAAACGCTCGTTTTTATGCAATTTTTATAAAAAAATGTCGTATGAAAAAATTAATAACGTTTAAAAAATGGGGGGGGGGGGGGGGATTGGAGGAGAAAGAAACTATTGTCTAATATTGACTTGAATACCCTTACATAAACCCACGCGCCTCCTTTCTTCTGTTCAATTTCACTCATTTAATCTTAGCCCTTGATTAAATCAATTGATGGTCAAGATTACTTTCTAGCCCAAAAAAACTTTTATTACATCCTAACCCAAAAAATGTCGGTTAACCCAATAAAAACAGTGCTTTTCTTCATTAATTAGGATTTTACCAACTATATATCTTCAGAAATAAGTGGCGAACGAAGAAAATTTTTTTGTACTCGGATTTATAATACAAAGTACAAACCAATATCACAATAAAAGTATAATTATTTTAGAAAAAAAAAATAATAACATATAAAATCATTTAAAATATTAGAAAAAACCATTTAATAACATATAAAGTGATTTGAAATATTAAAAAAAAAACATTTTATAGGTGTTTCTTGCTGGTTTTCATTAAAAAAAAAATATTTTATAGGTGCTTCTTGCGGGTTTTCATGTTTTGAAAAGATTCATAAGATCTTCAATCACAACTTTCGTAATCAATTCTTTTCCAATAAAAGCGTCATTAAAAATCATAACCCATAAACACACCTAATTGTCTAAAATTACATAAACTCACCAAATTTCAATATTAGACTATGGGGTGTAGGGCGTGGGTTGGGGCGGCGGAATGCATATCCGGTTAGCGTTAGCCATGGCGTTGCCCCGCTGGCATGGGAATTGAGCCTGACGTGGGGCGGGGGGTTTGGGTGACATGGTTGCCTTTGATTGGCTAGTATTTGATGACCGTTGGGCTAGCCGTTAGGCTATGCCGTTGGCCAACGCCGCCTAGCCACCCCCTTCTACACCCCACTTTTTTGGGTGTAGACTGGTGGAGCCCACACTTGCCACGTGTCGAACAATGCCCCCAACCCAAACCCCTCCACACCCCATAGTCTTAGACCATGTGTGGTGGAAGACATAAATAATGCCCCACCCTTGAGCGTTTGCGCTATGTGGCAGTCCAGTCAGCAATGAGGCTTTATGGGGCGTTTCTAAAAATGAGTGTAGTGGGTATGTGGACATTGTGGGCCATTATGTTAAAAGGGGTGTTAAACAATTAAATAAAAAAAAACCCATCCAAAAAATGTCATTGGCCAAAAGCATTGAACAAGGCGTGGAAAAAAGAACGCCAAAACCAATTTTTTTGAAAAAAACGCCCAGAGGGTGGTATCGGGGCGTGTGGGGGCGTTTTTTTTGGGAAAAAACGCCAAAGAACCCCACTACGGGTGATCTTAGTCATGTCTAATTTCAAATTTAAAGATTGAAGAACAATAAAAAACTAGCCTTTAACTATTAGTGAAAAATGGAATGTCCTCTTTGATGTTTGATTGGAATCGTTCTACAAAAGCAAATAGCGACTACTCTCCGTTTGAATTTTGATTACGAATTGTCGAACTGCGAATTTTGATCAAGAGCGAATTAGTGAAATAAGTTAATAAGGAGTCGAATCTTCAGTTGTCAATTTAGATTGGCCAGTTTTTCTTTTTGTTTTTTCATTTAGGTTAAAGAATTGGGTAATTGGTTTTTATTGAGTTATGGGCAAATAAAAAGAAATGGACTTAATTGGTTAAATAAAAAGAGACAAAGTCTTTAGTTGGTTAAATAATAAGACATGAGCTTAAAGACGTAGCTAGGATTGTGTTCCTACGGGTTCGAAAATTTTCAAGGGATGGACAACAAGTTATCTATTACTAAGTTTTGGCTTTTTCTACGGGTTCGATGTTGAAATTTCTATGGATGTGAAGTTAAAATACACACATATAACGCTAAAAGTTTTTTTTAGTACGTGTTCGGTCGAACATGTACCCTTTTATGTAGCTACGCCTCTATATGAGCTTAATGATTAAACTATAAAATTTTTATTAGGTAAAATGTTTATAAAATTTGCAATACAGAAAAAAAAAATATTTATGTACTTGCCATGCCATGAGGTCATTTTATAAATAAAACTAATTGTGTCAACAATAGTATAAAAACAATACATTTGTTCAAAAATTGTTCCACATAATACGCGAAATACATTGGTGTCCGGTGAACCACTCCTACGTTGCAAACGAAACTACGTTATTGGTAATTTAGAAAAGAGCGGCAAATGAAAGTAAACATTTTTAGTTTATTATAAACACCATAATTTTTTTCTTATCACTTGAGTTATCGGTTTTTAAAGCAAAATTTGAAGAAGACAATGATGGATGGAAAACACAGATACTAATGCAAGTGACAAATAAGAATCCTGAGTAGAATATTATTTACTTTAATTTAACGGTGAAAATGCAAAATAAACGAGGTGAAAAAACAATTATACTCTTACGTGCAAGACATATAAAAGGATTTAACGAACAAACAATTGTTCACTTTAAGAATCAAAACCATGACAAAATCAAACTATTGATACTGTAGATTTAATTCATGATACTTATAAATTATATTCAAAATTTAACAACACTAATACCTTTCAAATAAGGTGTTTTGTTTAATAAGATAATGAATATTAGGGGACTAATACCTTTCAACTAAGGTGTTTTGTTTGATAAGATAATGAATATTAGGGGACAAGAAAAACATTATTAGTATGAAATAAGTATAAATATGGTATAGTCGTGTTAAAACAAAAGAAGTAAAGAGTCATGGAACTATCAGAGAATTAGAAAATTGAGAATAAAAGTCGGTAGAGTTGATAAGTTTTAGGCAATGTCACCAAAGTTGACCAAACGGTATTAAAGGTACCATTCAAGTAAAATGTTTGTATATGGATAAGTAGCTAGTTCCTTGACTTTCAAGGCAACCTCTCAAAAATCAAATACCAAACACCGTATTTTGATATACGACGACAATAAAACCTCGTAAACATCTTTTTAATATAAGTGTGACAATTATTTTAACTCATATAATATTAGTAAATATTATAAAACTAGAAAAAAATTGAAAAAAAAGGTATGGGGAGAAGACAAGTCAACTCTTTTTAGTCGACTAGAATTGAAACATTAATGTGTGATTCATACAATACCCCCAACTTGCAGCCAACGACCTAAGGGTAACATGCTTCTACAGCTTAGTCGTAGACTTGAAGTGTTTTTCTTTCAATTTTAATAAATGTAATTTATTAATAAAACTATTATTAGGAGATCTAGATTTCCACTATTGACTTTGAACCAAAATTGAAAGTTTTGAAAAGATTAAAATTGCACACGTAGTCGGAGCAAAATATGTGGTGGTAAATGCCTTTATATAATTGTGAATGTAACTCAAATCAGTGGCGTACTCAGGAATTTTTTCATAAGTGGTGCGGAACATTTTTAAAAATTTTAGGCCCCAAGGTATATAAGTAAAAAATCGGTTCGTATCGGGTCGAGTCATGTAAAACAAAAGAACATCGAACTAAATTTATATAATCATCAAAAATATGTCAAACCTTGTTACAAACATAATTAAAACGTTACCCTACGGGTTTTCATTTTTTGAAATCTATCCAAAACATGGCTCCATAACATATTACATAATATATCAACTATTCAAGTCCTAGAAATCATAATGTAAATAACCCTAAAAATCATCAAAACAACATATACACTTTAAAAAGAAAAAAAACCAAACATTCTTCACTAACAAATATAACCCATCAGATCTACTGTGTGGTGTATGCGGCTATAAAAAAGGCAAAATATCATCACTAACAAAATATAACCCACCATATAACATAATGAAAAACAAAACGAAGCACATGTCTACTGTCATGGTTAGTATGCGGCTAATATCAACCAAAAAATCAACCAAAATTCATCAAAAATAACAAAGAAATTTACCCGTGTTCGATCGGCGGTGGTATGGTGGCTGATTACGGTGGTATACGGCTGCTGACTGTTCACTGTTGTCGCTGATGTTCTGATCGCTGGCGTGCAGGGAGGATAGAGAGAGCGGGAGAGAATATGTAAAGGTTTTGGGCTTGTTTATTTTACTTTAGTTTGAAATATTGTTGATTTGTTGGGTTTGTTATTGGGCTAAGACTTAGTAGTGGGCTAGTTAAAGGTATTGGGTATTTGGGTTTAGTTATTTAGGTATTAAAAGTTATATAATTTAGGTAGTATTTAAAAAAAAATAAGAGTTTGCTAAAAAAATTTTAAAATATAAATTGATAACACTTTTTACCTAAGGGGTGCAGATGAAAAATTACAAGAGGTGCGAACGGAAAATTTCAAGGGGTGCGGACAGGATTTTTGACGGAACTTAGCACTAAAATTATTTTTTCCAGGGTGCGCCCGCCCCTCTTGGCTTTGTCTTAAGTCCGCCCCTGCCTCAAATGAATTTTCAATCCTGTGCAAGTTTTTACAACTTGTTAATGTTTGTTAACTAGTAAATTTTCCCACGTATTGCGGCGGTGTCTGAACGTAAAGTAACTAGAATTTATACCGTTTAATGAAAATGTATTATATTTGACCCGACCTGTTTCCGAACAAAGTTTACAATAAAATGTAGAGCAACTGAAAATGTACATAAAATAAGCACAAAAACGTATTATATTTGACATGAGTTATATTTTGGAAGAAAATTACATTGAAATGTAAACCAACTTGAATATACTGACACAGACATAAAAATAAGCACATAAGAATATAATGTTTTATTAAGTTAAAGAATTGCATGACACGTTGCGACGACGTTGAAACATAATGTAACTTGAATTTATACCGTCTAATGAAAATGTATTATATTTGACCTGACTTATTTTAATTTATAATGTTTTATTAAGTTAAAGAATGGTACGACACAAAAACGTATAATATTTGACCTAACTAATTTCCAAATAAAAAAACTTACGTTGAAACGTAAATAAACTTGAATTTATACCGACACACGCATAAAAATACGCATGTGAAACTCGATTAGATAGTGTTTAAAAAGTTAAGAAGTTGTAAACATCAATGTTCAAAGTTAAAAAGTCAATATATACAAAAGATAAAAGTCACAAAAAGAGAAACAAAAGAAAAACAAAAAGAGAGAAGTCACAAAAAAAAAAAAAATGGAAGAGATGGCTGCTACCAATGTTTTAAAAACCGGTTCAAATTGGCCGGTTGTACCGGTTGAACCATCCGGTTAAACCGCCCGGTACACCTGGTTGAACCGCCCGATACACCTGCTTAAACCGTTTTTAAACCAAATCCGATACGATATAAAAACTGGATTTTAAAACATTGGCGCTACTATAGATCAATCTTGTTATTGTAGTATTATAAAATATAAAATAAAATGGTAAACCGAACAAATAGGATTATATTTTATTTATTAAAATTAGATTACTGTTATTATTAATGTTATAGTTATTAAGGCATCTTTCGACATGATTTGACTCCCTTATCTAAATCACCGTCAAGAATAACGGACTCGGGCAAAACAGAGCTTTTATCATAGGTAACAACTTGAAATATATAGCATCAATTTACGAATGTTGCATTGTAAACAACCTATAATTAAATTAGAGACAGTTTAACTGTTAATAATATTTTAAAAAGTGTTAGGGTGTCGTCAGTGTCTTCGGTGAATGCATGAGGGGAGGGTTTGCCGCATGAGGGAAGGGTGCCGCCATCTCTTTTCACCGCATGAAGGGGATTAAAATCGGTGGATGTTCACCGATTGTGGGAAGAAAGGAAGAGGGTGGCCCACTAACTTTTCAACCAATAATATGTTTTTCTTTTTTAAATGGTTTTCCCTCACCTTATGAGGGGTGCACCCCGTACGTTTTTGGACAAGAGGGAAGTTATAGTGGGGAAATGACATGGCAACGTATGATTGGGTAAAAAAAAGTTTCCCCTCACCTCATTATGGGGTGCCCCCTTCACCCTTATGTCATCCAAATCACACACATATGCGTATAGAACTTTATGTAATATGTCAAAAGTTGTCATCCACCTTGTAACATCTTATGCATAGGCACCTAAGAACTCAACCCACATCTTGTGCCCAATTCTTTACTCTTAACCATAATTTTGGGCCCAATTCTTTTCGTCGTCCGATGTCTAAATTTTTTCAAGAGTTTTCGGGGACGGCTCAACAAAAATGTGATATTATATATATATATATATATAGGGTGAGGTTCATGCGAGAACCACCTTTATTGCGAGAACCGCGAGAACCAATGTGAACGGATGACAATTTTGTAAATAATAAAAAAAATTTAAAAATCGCGCTCACGCTCACGGACGTCAGCGTTTAATTCAAATATGATCTATAATACACTTTCAAGTCCAACAACTATCACAACCAACACAACTATCCCAATTCGCCGATACTCGATACTCAATCCCTCATACTCACTGACGCTCCCAATTCCAGAAGTTTATCAGCAATTTCGCCATACGATCGTCGTCTCCAATCAATCTCCGTCCGCACATTAATCGCCGGCTGGAAATTAGGGCAAAAAACGGCCATACCGAATCGACTTAGGGCAAATACCGACCGGATCGATTTATGGCAAATACCGAATCGATTTAGGGCAAAAAACGGTCATACTCGGCATATTCGGCGATGACGAGGTTTATATATTACGAAGAGCATACGTCGTTGCATTGATTACGGATTTGAAAGTTCATACAGCCGATGTAAGTTCATACAAAGTTCTTTGTGCTTGTTCATGTATGTGCTTGTTCATGTAGATTACAGCCGATTATGTGCTTGTTCATATAGATTACAATCGATGTAGGTCACGATTATGTGTTTGTGATTGATTTGGAATGCATATGTGCATACGGTTATGTGTTTATGTTTGTTTTGGAATGCATATGTGCATAGTTATAATACATCCGCTATTTAATGTATGTATGCACATGTGCATAGTTATAATACATCCGCTATTTACTGTCTGTCCGAGGTACATAGTTATATTACATCCTATATTACATCCGCTCTTTACTGTCTGTATGTACATGTGCATAGTTATATTACATCCGATATTTAATGTATCCGCTTTTTATTGTCTGTATGCACATGTGCATAGTTATATTACATCCGATATATATTACATCCGATATTTAATGTATTGTATGCATATGTGCATAGTTATATTACATCCGATATTTAATGTCTGCCGAGTATGTATGCATATGTGAATAGTTATATTACATCCGATAATGTATGTATGCACATGTGCATATTTATATTATATACGATATTTACTGTATGTATGCACACGTGCATATTTATATTATATACGATATTTACTGTATGTATGCACACGTGCATAGTTATAATACATCCGCTATTTACTGTCTGTCCGAGGTACATAGTTATATTACATCATATATTACATCCGCTCTTTACTATATGTATGCACATGTGCATAGTTATATTACATCCGATATTTAATGTCTGTCCGAGTCTGTATGCACATGTGCATAGTTATATTACATCCGATATTTACTGTCTGTCCGAGGTAATGGCTAATAGTTATAGTTGCACAGTTATAGTTATTCGCGTGTGTTAATATACATTCTCATTGTATGCAGTAAAATGGAAAAAAAAAAACAAAGAAAGTTACGTTTATCATGCAACCGATAGATGAAGGGTCGAAAAGAATGCCAGATGCTACAGAAGATGAACATGCGATTGTTAAGCAAAAAGGTTAGAAAGTGTTGATAACTTACTGTTAATATTATTATTGTTAATGACGCAATATGCATTTATGCACATGTGCATTAACAGTTTTTTTTTTCCAAATGGTATAACTCGCGCAAACGCATTAATTTTTTGAATTCAGGTATTTTAAAGGGGAAAAAGAACACACAAAAGGAAAAAAGCATAAAAAAACGAAATGATGCAACTAAATGTGTTGATGTGAAAAGGACTAGCAAACGGAAACACGAAGAAACAACCGAAGGTTTGGATGTAACATGTAAGACAAAGAACAAAAGGATTGTAAGATCTCGAAAACAAGTGAAAGACACCAAAGTTGATAACAGTGATAGTGATGGTACGTGTTATTGAAAATAATTAATAAAAATTTGAAAATACACATGTACATTATATAACATGTGCATGTTATTATGTTGATAAACAGGTTCAGATGAAGAAGTTGTGTCACCGAAAGTTAAGAAGACGGTGAGTAAAAAGGTTACAAGGGTATATAATTGGAAATCGATACGAACACGGATATCTCCACATCAACTTTTGGTGGGGTTAAACACATTATCTAAACAACAGTTGGTAGCAATAAAAAATATGGGGTTTGGAAGTATTATTAAGCTTAAAACTGACAGCTTGCCAGCGAAGATGTCACATTTTGTGGTAGACAATTTTAGCGGGAAAGATATGGCAATCAAGTTGACTGTTGGAAACATTGAAATTAACGAAACTGTTATTAGCGAGTTGTTGGGATTGAGAAACAGCGGGGCTGTCATAGAGTATAAAAAGAAGGAGAAAAAGAAGGATAAAGAGAATGAAGAGCAGAAAGAACAGAAGGATGAACAAAAGGGGAAAAATAATGATAAAAACAGTGGGTCTGATATAGAATCTGATGTGAAAGAAGACGAAGAAGAAGAAGAAGAAGATGATGAGGAAGTTGGGATATTGGCTGAGTGGAAGAGTTTATACAAAGGGCGTACAATAACACCGAGTAGAATTGTCGATAGATTAAGAGATAACCCAACGGAGGATGGCATAATGTTTAAATATGATTTTTTGACATTGTTCATGAATACAATGGTGGAAATAAACAAAGATGGTAGATGCAAAACTGATTTTTTGGAATGCTTAGGCGAAGATGTGGCGGTTGAAGATGTGAACTGGTGCAAATATATTTGTGATAGCATGAAGATGAGCAAAGATGGATGGCAACGGGATAGCACGTCAAAATATTTTAATGGGGCTCTTACAATATTGGTGGTAAGCTAAATGTTATGTTTGAAATAAGATATATAATTAATTTGTATTTTTTTGTATAAATTATTTTGTTTTTAGTTTGTATATATATATATATATATATAGTTTTCACATATGGTAATAATGCACATGTGCAGATGTTATATGTGGATAGAACATTGTGTGGGGACATCAATACAGTCCGAACATCGAGTCCATTATCATTCTGGACTAAAGAAATGTTGAGCAGAAGGCAGACATGGGAAATAAAGAATGGCGGTTTTGGAAAAGGGGCGTTACGTGAAGGATATGTCGACACTCAAGTTGACGTGGGGCATGAAACGAAAGAGGATAGAATGAAGAAAGTGGAGCAAATGGTAGATAAGAATGAAGGCGAAAAGAAAAATGTGATGTTTGAGGTACGTATAATGTTTTAATGTGATTCATTTATTTATTTATTTATTTTGTTTTTTGTTTTGTTTGTTTTTTTTTTATGAAATTAGAACCGTGATACAGCTTTCGTTGATTATATTGTTTAAAATAATAACTTGTATTTTGTAGATTGTATGTGGCTGACATAGATATGTGTTAGGTTAATATACATGTGGTGGGGTTAGTGGTATGAACATATAACTCATGCACATGTGCATAACCATGTTTCATAATGTGATAAATATGCTGAATATGCATAATGTTGGGTTGATATTACTAACTTTGTTTTATTGACGTGTTATTAATTAGGAGCATGTTCGTATGGTTGAAAGTTTAATGGCTGAGACATTAAGCAAAAAAGAGTTGTTAAATAAAGAGTTGGATGATATTTGCTACAAATATCCAAAGAATGAGAAGGTTGAAGAGTTAGTGAGGGAGTATGATAGAACGTTTAGAGGTGAAAACAAAATGTCGGTTTTGCTAAGCACAAAGGAGATGGTTGACATCAAAGAAAACAAAGTGATGGAGCGTGAAAAAGACAAAAAGGTTAATGTTAAAATCAAAGGTGGAATGAAGGTGTTTACAAGGTCAAGAAAAAGAAGTTTAAAAGATGAAGGTGATGTGTTGGACGGTGTATCAAAAAATGACGAATGTGGTGCAACGAAGGTGGATGGAGTGACACAAAACGATGGGGATATAAAGTTAGACAAAGTTGTCGGTGAGACTATCAAGTGGGCTGAAACGGAAAAGAGTGTTATGAAGAGGCAAACACGTAGGAGGAAAGAAGTAGATAACACCGTACCGAGTTTTGAGTTGTTGTCACAAAGCTCGCAAAGCTCACAAAGTTCACCAGAAGCAGACATTGGAACAAAAGTGCATGCGAGTGTTAAAGATACAAAGGTAAACGTACATGTGAGTGGTAGAGATACAAATGTGGTTGACATGAATGAACCATTAAATGATGATGAAAAAACGTTATGGCAATATTTGATGACAACAATCGACAACAAACGAAGGTATGGATGTGTATTATAATGTTATGTTATTATTTGTTGTGACATAATAATTTAGAATTTCAATATGATGTACAAATTAATATTGTAGGGCGGAGAGCAAAAAATGTAATGTGGACGATAAAGAAATAGATGTTGAAAAGGAGAAGAAAGAGATCAGCATGACATTCAAGTAAGATTAAATATGCATTAATTTTTATTTAAAAAATATGTTACATATTGTAGTATAGGAAGCAATTTGTTTAGTAATGAAATAAACTTTTGACATATAAAGCATTTAATCAATAAATTCAGAATAATTAGGTGGGTTGTTTATATTGTTTGCATGTTATAAGGTTCTGGTTGGTTGCGATTGATTAGGTTAGCGGATGGTGTGGTTTGAAGGGTAGTTAAAAATATAGTGTAGGTATATGGGCTGATGAATGTTGGCATAAAAAATATGGTGTATAGTATATGTAATGTATTTTATGCACATGTGCATACAGAACATAACTGATTGTGATTTGGAGGGTAGTTAAAAAATGTAGTGTAGGTATATGGGCTGATAAGTTTTGTCATAAAAAATATGGTGTATAGTATATGTAATGTAATCTATGCACATGTGCATACGGAACATAACTGATGTAATTTATTGTGACGATTACAGCTCAACTATTTTTGAAACATCACATGGAATGACAACAGGCGCATTTTTGATAAACACATTGGAGGTTGGGCAATGGATCTCACAAAACGTGATAGATTGTTGGGCGGCTATTTTGAATTACGAAGAGAAAAAAAACAAAACATCAGGGAAAAGGAGATTATGGTGTTATACGACAACTATCGTAAGTGTGTTATAATTCATGTTTAACAATCACATTTAGGATATTTATACTTGTGTGTGACATGTATTTATGTAATGTGCAGCCGGAATATGTGTTGAAAACGAAACAGACGGAACAAGAGGCGTTTAAAATATTAAATTCACACTTGAAGGAGGTTGTTGAGTGTAACGATAAAATGTTGGAGTTAAAGGAATTTAACATCATAATAATACCAATGATCGAAAGAAAGCATTTCTATATAATATGCTTTGATTTAGAGAACGCAGAGGTTGAAGTTATTGATAATATGGCGAGTAGCCGCGGGTTTTATAGAATGTCAGCAGGAAGAAGTTTTAAAGAAAATGGAACGCCATCTAAAGTGGTAAGTATAGATTTTTTTATATTAAATGTTATATTTGAAAATAAGGTTATATGAATATGACATGTATTAACACTAAATATTATTATTTTTTTTGTAGAAAAATTACATTGTTGGATATTTGAAGAATGTTAAACATCCAAGCGCGGCACGCATGGCAGCTGCACAGTTGACGAAGAAAAAACTGGAATGGGCGACGAGCGATAATTTCAACGATTGTGGCGTGTTTGCTATGAGGCACATGGAGATGTACAAAGGGAGTGATGTCGAGTTTGAATGCGGTTTTAGTACGCAAAAAAATATTCAAGACATGCAATTACAAAACATGAGGATGAAGATAGCAACAAAACTGTTACGATCAGAGGCGAACGTGTACAAGGCAACGGTTATGTACCTCGCAAGAAAAGCAACACAAAATTTGGAAGATGAAAGAATGCGGACGTTGTTGGAAAAAGAGGGAGCAAAACAAGAAAAAATCTGGAACACTCTTAGCAAATGGAAGAATGGGGATAAAGTTTGAGGGTAGCAGTTAATGACATTTAGGTAGTATTTCTAGTTAATTAGTGATATTTGAACATTAAACTGGTATGTTGGATTGTTTTATTTGGTAAGACATGTTAGATGGTTGTGTTAGGAAGGTAACAAGTTGGTACAGTTATGATGAATGTTATAATTTTGGTTAGATGTGGTTGGAACTAGATAATCATGTTACCAATATTTTTGTTGGTTGATATATTGAGAAGTTGGAATTTTAGCAAATTGGTAATGTGTATTGTAGAAATTGTTATGTTGGATAGGTGATATGGTGATAAATGTTTGGATTTATAGTTCATATAGTTTGTTGGTTATGCACAGGTGAACTAATATGGTGAATTATCATGGTTACAGTAACATGTTAGTGTTGTTTGTTGTTTATGCACATGAATTTAATATGGTTAAATGACCGTATGCACATGTGCATAAAGTGATAGAAATGTACGTTATTAGTTACAAAATTTACATGTTTGTTAAAGTATGGTATTTTACGTTGATTAATAAGTTTAATGATTCGTATGCACATGTACATACAGTGTTATTAATTATAAATGTATATGTTTGTTAAAATATAGAATGTTACGTTGATTAGTAAGTTAAATGACCCGTATGCACATGTGCATACAGTATGTGCATGAAGTGATAAAACACACAGTTGATTAGTAAATTAAATGACTCGTATGCACACGTGCATACAGTATGTGTATGAAGTGATAAAACACACAGATTAAATGTTAGGTTTGTATAATTTATTACAATTGTGTATAGTTAACAAAATTGTTTTAACTTCATATTATTAAAATGCATAATGTTAAACAGGTGGTTTAAAAAAGGGTATATACAACTTGTAAATACATATGCACATGTGCATATGACAAGTCAAGCATCAATATCATCACTGTAAGTTAAATGGTTAATAAAAAAAAAACATTAGTATTCATAAATAGACAAGTTCATAATTAGATAAGTTCGGTAGTCATAAGTTGTAATACATAATAAATCAATCAAGAATCACGAGCTATCTTGGATGGTTTGCGACGTCTGGTTGAACGCCTAAGGCTTTGATCAGGATCAAAAGACTGTTCAGGTTCACGCCTGACATTTGTTCGCTCAGGTACGGGATGTTTTTGCATGGAGGCAGGGAGTTCAGATGCATCGTAATCAGAAGAATTATACTCATCGATTTCATCATTGGTATCATCATCGGTGTCATCGAGATCAACATCAGTATCATCAGAATCGGAATCAGACGGGTCGGGTAGTCCAGCGGCTATAGCAGCAGCACGTTTATCTGCTCGTGCAGCAAGTTTGGCAGCTTTGATTTTTTCACAATTGCGAGAATCATGGTCAAATACATACTTGTTGCATTTGTTGCATAAGCGGGCGGCTTTTTGTCGTTTACCGGCTTTCTTTCGTTTATCTTTAATGTTTTGACCACCGGGGCTGATCCGTTGTTTTTTGGTCCCACAACCTTTGTTTCTAATACCTTGCGGAGGATGGACACTTTTGCTTAGATTTGAAGGTATGTTTAAGATGTCACTGATGTTTGCAGTTTTTTGAACGGAACGAGGCTGAGGCTCACACGGAAATGATTCGAATACGCGGTTTCTGATTTGTTTGATCTCAGAAGATAAGGAACGTATGTTACACCCCAAAACCGAATTTTTATATTCGTTAAATGTTACGATATGGTACATCAAGAAATAAGTGACTAGGTTATTTAACCTAGTTAGGAATATGGTAAAAAGTAATTAAAGGATGATAGTTGTGCCAATATTATTTAGTGACAAACTTGAGGGACTAAAATAGGGTAAAATGAAAGTTGAATATTATTTATGAAAAACACACACAAATACACACACATACGCGTGTTCTAGAAGAGCAGGAGCTCCATAAGAGCTCAAAACCCTAAACATGAAGGATCATCAAATTGAAGGGCAAATCAAGGTCTAAATTCATGAATAAACACGGATTAATGATCACCTCCTCGTGGGGATCGCAAGGTATGTTTTAAAAGCTAGTTTGGTGATTATGCATGAAGCGGGTTATGATGTAAATCACGAATTTGTATGAAATTGAGTATGAGTATGTGTTAGAATCATCATTTGGAACATGGATTATGCATGAATTAGGTTAATTTGATGTTTAAGGGTGAAACCCGTTTGTTATGGTGAAGATGATGACATGGGTAATCATCTATGTCTAAGTTCTTGCCTAATATTGATGTATTTTGAGTTGTATGATGTATTCTTGTTAGAAGAATTGAAAGAAATGTGATACTAATATGTTTGATGTTATGCATGTATGAATCATGTTGATTAGGAGGAAGAAATTGATGAATTGTGTATGAGATTAGAATGATATGCATGAACTAGTTGTACACTATGCTTACAAGGTAGTACATATATCAAAAGTATGATGAATTATGAAGAACTTAAGATTAGATCACTTGTAAGTGATTAACAAGTAGTTATGAAGTGGGTTTTAGATGATGTAATGTAAATTGATGATTCACTTATGTTAATAATGTTTGGAATCATACACGTGCGTGAATGTTTAAAGATATGGGATAAGAAATGATGAATTGTTGTTAGATGAAGTGAATAAAATGTGATGATAACATGTTTGATGTTTAATTTAAATACCCCATGTTGGATTGTAGAAGCATTTGATGAACTATGTATGAATTTAGAAGATTGTGTATGAATAAGTTGTACGTTATGCTTAAAAGGTAGTACGTACATCAAGTGAATGATAAAATGTATATAGTGTCGTCCGTATAGTCGATTATGATGTTACGGGAATATGTTGATAAGTCGATAGTTACGTATGGTGGATAGTTGACTTTTGAAAGTCAACTAAGTATAAGAAACATGAGTTGACTCGTTGTCGTAAATGTAGGTTGATGAGAAGTCGTATGGTACATGTAATAGCAATCCGTGTTAAATGTAATGACATGATGAGTTACATGAGTTAAACGTATACGGACATGATTATATGAGTTATGTTTGTTAGAAATGGTTAATGAAAGTTAAGTGTGAAATATGGGATTGATACGATTGTTATCATGTACAAATGAGTATGCTAATGATAGCGTGATTTCGATGACATGGAAGTATAGGAATCATGTCGAGACGGAATCAGGCACGGAAGGCTAACGGGTCAAGAAGTGGCGAGGAACGAATGGGAACACGGATGCATGAGGTAAGTGATTCCGTAATCACTTTCTAGTTGTTATGTAAAGTTATTTGCAACTTAATTTAATATGATATTTGAGGTTAATAGGAATGAATTGTACGATGTCAATGAAGTATTAAACGGATCTTAGTTTTGATCCGAGGGAGAAATGTGTGATTAAGAATGTAAGCTAAGTAGTAGGATGGGTTAATTAGGTAAGGATTTCCTTGTTGTTAAGGATAAAGAGAAGTTGACCAAAATGCCCTTGATGGGTATTTTGGGCAAATGATCTTGCAATGTAGTTTAAGAACAAGTTAATTGTTGAGTATAATGTTTTGGACAAGCATGGAAGCGAAGAGTATGGTCCTGGTATGTCTTAAACCAATTAATGCGCAAATACCCATAACGGGTCAAATAATTAGAATATGATAATAAGCCGATAGGGTGTAAGATAAGAATTTCATTAATCCGGAAGTGGGATTTCAAGTTAGTATGATAGAATGTGAATTTACAAGCATGTAGGAAGAAACGAGAGGTTAAACGGGTAAACGGTTCAAAAGTTACGCGCGTTTTAGTGCGTTCGGACGACGAAACGATTCTGCAGAAAAAGTGGTTTTGGAGGGGGCGTCGCCGACGGGTTCGTATGAGCAGATCTTCGTCCGACGCCTTAGGTTCCTGCCGACGGGCTGATGGGTGAGACGGGCTTTTCCCGAGCCAGTCGCCGACGGGTATAGAGCCCGTTGCCAACGGCTTGTGTTGTTGTTTTCTCTGTTTTCGCGTCAAGCATTCCCGGATTACCCGTAACGCTCCCGAAAGGCTATTTAACTTTGTATGAGCTAATATGTATGTATGAATGTAATTAGGTAACTACGTAAGTATATGTACGTATGAGTAAAAGTATGTATATGTATAGCTACATTCATTTTACGAATGTATATAAGTATGTGGTTATGTATGCATGTATGTATGTATGTAGGTATCATTGTATGCATGTAATCTAGTCGTTATGTATGAGCATGAGTTCTATACGAATAAGTATGAAGATATACACGTGTGTAGGTCTGAATGTATATATATGTGGATGGAAGTATGTAAGTATGTATATGAGTAGGTGGTAATGTATGTAAGCATGTAGATATGTATTTATGAATAAGAATGATGATGTATGTGTATGTGTACGTGTATAGAAGCGAAGTGATATATGTGTATATGTAGATGTGTATTTGGTATGTATGCGTGATTTAGAGGTGACGTGTAATACGTTATTAATTGGTGCTTCTTGAGAATGAAAGGTATGCAGGTACATTATTGAAGCCTCATCAGGAAATGGATACGCAGATGAAATGCTTAAAATTTGTTAAAGAACGAAATGGGAAGTGTACATGAATGAGCTTGTTTATATAACGTGTGCTAATGTTTCGAATGTATGTGGTGTATGCAGGTTGGGTGGATAACGGGCGATTATAACAAGGATTAGAGATCGAAGATCGAGTCATAAGATAGATTGTACGGGGACGTTGAATGTAAAATGTAGCAATCATAAGCTATGTTCTTAATTAGTAAATAAGAGGATGACGGATTTATGAATAAGAGCTATGTTAAAGTTAAAGTTTAAATAAGTTGAGGTATTTATAAAGAAAGAAATTTTATGGTTCGTGTTTTCCGCTGCGACTTTTGTCATGTACGATTTAGGGTCTAACAACGTAGTTGTTCAGGATTGCGTCTCAGTCGGTTTGTGCATTGACTGACTAAATCCATTATTTCATTGTGGATGATAGCAAATTCGCTGTTGTTAGATGAGTATATGTTAGATATGCTATGAACAGCTGACGGGAGCGCATCTCTTTTCCATCGTGGAGTGATGTAATGGGACGGTATCCGTTCAATTTCGTTGTAACGGAATATACAAAATATATGTCGGCATAGATATCCAACACGAGTGAATCCAAGACATGTACAGCTTGCTTTTTGTGCAGGTACATTGAGCGACACCTGCACACGTGCATAACATATATTATAAATAAAATGAAAACATGAAAGGTAATATGAACAAGTGAATAAGTTAATAAAATAATTACACTATTTGATATATGAACAAGTGAATAGCATAAGACAAATTTTGATACATGCACATGTGCATAATAAAAAAAAATTAATCAAACAGAAGGTTATAATAGATATACACATATGGCAAAATTGTGATATATGCACATGTGCATAACAAAAAATTAATCAAACAGAAGGTTAAAATAAATATATACAGAAGACAAAATTGTGATATATGCACATGTGCATATTGAACATTAAAACATATTGGATAGTAAGGACATACCTCGAATTCATTGACATAAGACATGTTTGATTTGCAGTGACGAACAGTGTAGTTTTTTATGTCAGTCGTTCCGGGACGTTCAATTGGCATGCAATGGAACATGCCCATGTATATTTCTTTTCGAACTTCAAGAAACATGGACCACGTGTATGTTTGAGACGCGTGTGCCTCTATGCGAAGACCGGTAGATAAACGAGGGGTCGACATATCGCTTTTAAACTCGAGATCTCATTGTGTATGCCGTTGAGCATCAATACTGGTTTCAAAACACATTAAAAATTGAACTAATGTGTTAGTTTCTGACGAGTTGACTTTAAAACGCGCGTTTGAGCTCTCACATCTGGACGTAGTCTTCATCAAACAACACATGGGTATATCTCTAAAATAACACGGGACCCATTCATGACGTATAGCAAACATATCACAAAGCCACGGATGATTGTCTAGGTGATATTCATCCATTAACAAATGCCATCTTTCTTCAAATGTTTGTGGTGTGATGAATAAATTCCACACCAGCTTATGTATTGACGAACGAAGAGTGGTATTATCAAGGATATCATTTGAAATCTACAAATTAAAAAATGTGGATAATAAAAAGGAGCTATTTAATCATAATATATGATGTAACTGGAACGTGTTAATATTAAAAATAGAGTGTTTACCTTGGATGGAAGTTTTCTCATTATGTGCCACATGCACAAACGATGGATAGAGTTTGTGAAAACGGTTGACACAGCTTGTTTCATTGATGCGTCTTGGTCAGTGAGAACAAAGATTGGTTGTTTCTTATGTGCAGCCAGAAAGGTATTTAGTAACCATGTATACGACTCTATAGTCTCGTCGTATAACATGCCAGCGCCAAAGATAACACATTTTTTATGGTGATCAACTCTGGTGAATGGCACAAAAATCATCTTGTATCTGTAAATAAAACATATGATATTAAAAAATATTAATAATTCCACATGGTGAAAAAAGTATAGTATCTTACTTGTTGGTGTCATATGTAGCGTCGAATGCACACACATCACCAAAAGCCTCGTAATTTCGCAATGATACGAAATCAGCCCAAAAGAAAGATCGCAACTCATTGTCAACTATGACACAATCAAAATAGAAATCATTAAGATTGGTAACTCGAGATCTCATGGTATGTAAGAGGATGTATGCATCACGTTCACCGATGAATGCACGTATGTCTCTAGAGCAATTTTTGAAATCTACCGTTGTGCCACGAACATTTTGAGGTCCGCCTTTAAGTGATGCTTGAATGTTATGTGCAACAGTTGGGCCGATTTTGTTAAGACTAGCTTTGTGGATGAATTGTTGCTCCTCAAATCCAAGTTTCCTGCTTTGTTTTAACATGTTGGCGTGATCGCTACCAATCATGCAATGGTTGTGCGTGGCGATGAAATCATATATTTTATATTGTTCGGTAACACGATCAAAACTCACTTTGATACGCGCACGACATCCGGAAACTGTGAATCGGCTTCGTCTGTGTTGTTTCTTGGATTTATCATATATGGTTGGAGCATTTTTTGATGGAGCATTGGGGTCAGATTCTGTGACCCGTGGTTGTCCTTCTCTTGAACATAATATATACCTATGAGTAGAGATTTTCATATTAGGATTGTCATGATACTTTTTGTTTTTCGATGTACCGATACGAGTAGAAAACCCAGATTGTGTAGCATACGTATTGTACATCATGACAACATCTTCCCAATGCGTAAATGTACTATTTACCACAGGAAGGTATATAACATCAACTTGGGGTATCCAATACGGGGTGCCATTAGGTGTAGCATGTATGGCAGCCGTAATCGTTCCTGTAAGAGATAATTAATAAATTAAATGATAGTGATAAATAATTAATAAATTAAAAAAAAAACTTGTCAACATGATATAGGGACGAATAGTATAATTATAATTAATATGCACATGTGCATTGGCAGTTAATGGACGAGAAAGTTATGTTGTTTTATTTAATCATAATGCACATGTGCATAAATTTGCATTGTAACATAATTTGAGATGCATTGTAACATAATTTGATACGATGCATAATTTGTAATACGAGGCACTTAACACAATGCACGTGTGCATATAACATTGAGTAATCATGCAGTTAACAAAATGCACATGTGAATATAATATTGAGTAATCATAATGTACAACATAAAACAGTTGTAAACATGATACAAAGGAGTATATAATTGAATAAGTCACGTTTTACATAAAATGGACATAAAATACCTTTAGTTTCAAACCGAATGAATTGTAAGTGTTGATGTTCTGTGCTTGTAGGTGCTGTACCAGTAGATGTGGTGTTACCAGTAGATGTGGTGTCAACTGATAACGATTGATCAGGTAAATTAGCAGTCTCAGAACCTACATTGCCTGATGTAAACATTGAATCAAGCGTTTGTATTTCAAACCCATGAAGGGTGTGTCGAGATGCAGCTGGTTTTGTAACTGTTGTAAACACAGGATTGCAACTTTCATTTGGATTAATAGCAGGTAAGGTATTGACATCAACATCAATATCAGACGGACCCACAGCAGAAATAGGATTTACATTGATATCAGATGGGCCGCAAAAACCAGCATAGTGATGTTCGTGATGTGGATGATATGAAGAAGATGTTGTATGATAATCATCAGATGTCGTAGGTTCAACTACAACACGAGATGAGTCAGACGAAGCCATGAGTGTCCGAAATCAGTACACCAACGACGAAATCAGTATCAAAATTGAACCCCCCCCGTAAAATGTGAATGTACACGCCGCCGGGAACCTGCAAAAATTCCGAGTTATACAACTTGTGTTTATGTTGGATTAAGATATTCGGATAACAATTTTTAATCTTATGTTTTGTTAATTTGAATGACCATATACACACACAAAATTAGTTAGTAGTTCCTCTTATACGCCCACTAACTTTAAATCCGCCCCTATTAAGGCGTGGCACACTCCCATCTCTGTTCCTACAATGCACGATGATCTTGTGGCCTAAATGCTTCCTAGGTTTTCTAGAGTGTTAAGTAAAATTGAACCCCCCCGTAAAATGTGAATGTCCACGCCGCCGGGAAGCTGCAGAAATCCGTCGTCGCCGTAGACCGTGTAGTCGATTAAGCAGAATATCCAACGAAACCATAGTTTAATAAAGACAACAATGAAGATATACCTTATGTTTGAAAAAAGACGGAAGTGAACAAGAGGAGAGGAGCACGCCGCCGTGAAACTGTAGAAACCAGTCGCCGCCGTTGATCGAGTCGTCGATTAAGCCAAATCTCCAACGAAACCCTAGGTTGAAAAGACAACAGCGATTGTTTGAATAAGATGGCAGTGAACATAAGGAATGGAGCGCGTGTTTTTTTATAAAATATCATTAATTACAAATTTGCCACGTGTTCACATTGGTTCTCGCGGTTCTCGCAATAAGGGGTGGTTCCTAACGGATCTTTATCCTATATATATATATATAGGGTAAGGTTCATGCGAGAACCACCTTTATTGCGAGAACCGCGAGAACCAATGTGAACACAACCTAAAATAGCTAAAAAACCCTAAAAAAAAATTAAATTTTTTTTTGCTACTAAAAGTAGCGATTTTTTTATAAAAAAAATTTAAAAAAAAAAATTTTTTTGTGTGTTTTTTAGCTATTTTTAGGTATTTTTTGTTGTGTTCACATTGGTTCTCGCAATAAGAGGTGGTTCCTAACGGATCTTTGTCCTATATATATATATATAGAGGAAGGTTAATGTACATTACGGCTTAACGTACATCACGTACGACAGGTAATTACGCACGTTTATTTTAAAATCACGCACGTTATAACTCAAAAATCCAAAATCACGCATGTTGAAACCCAATAATCACGCATATTGAAAATATTAATCACGCATATTATAGAACAAATCACGCACGTTGTCGTACGTGAAGTATGTTAAGCCGTAATGTACGATATATTATATATATATATATATATAGTGGAGAGTTCAAATGAGAAGAAATTTTTTTTAAGAATAAAAAAGAAGAAATTTCAACCAATAAGAATGCTTCATTTTACTTCATTTAATTTTTGCATTTAATATTAGTGTAAGGGTATATTGGTAAATTTAGATGGATCATTAATTGCTAGTCTTCCTTTTTAATAGCTAACTACATTAAATTTGTAACTTATTTAAAAAAAAACATATTTTTCAAACAAAAGAAAAAATATATAATTTAAAGTGTAGCATAAATTACGAGGTGTGTAGGATGAATTACGAGCTGTGTAGGATAACTTTCAATATGTGTAGGATAAATTTCAAAACGTGTATGATAAATGAGTTTAGAGAAAAACTATTTAAGGGTAATTTTGTAAAACATTAAATAACTTTTTCACTTATCTTATTTATTATCATTTTGACTAATTAATTAGTCATAAAAACTATTATCCTCCACACTAACTTTTTTTTTTGCCTACACACATCAAAAGTTATCCTACATATTTCGAAATTCATCCTACACGTTGAAATTTATCCTACACAACTCGTAATTTATATTACACAACTCGTAATTTATCCTACAATTTAAATTTTTTTTTTTTTTGAAAAAAGTATATATTTTGAAGATAAGTTACAAATTATTTAATGTAGTTAGCTATTAAAGAGGAAGACTACAAATGAATGACCAATGTAGATTTACCAATGTACCCTTATAGTAACATTAAATACTTATATTAAATGAAGTAAAATAAAACATTTTCATTGGTTGAAATTTCTTCTTAAAAAAAATTTCTTCTTATTTGAACTCTTCAATATATATATATATATAGGGGATGGTTCAAATGAAAACCACTTTTATTGTGAAAACTCGAAAACTAACTAAAAAAAGCTTAAAAACACAATTTTTTTTTCAATTTTTTTTTATAAAAATCGCTAGTTTTTATATATGAAAAAAAACTTTTTTTCAAAATTTTTTTTTTTTTGTATTACACATGTGTAATAATACACATGTGTAGTACACATACACATGTGTAGTATTACACATGTGCACTACACAAAAAAAATTGTTTTTTATATATAAAAACCTGCGAAAAATTGATTTGCAAAAAAAAAACAAAATTTGGTATGGTTTTTTGGCTTTTTTAATTAGTATTCGAGTTTTCACAATAACTAGTGGTTTTCATTTGAAACTTCCCCTATATATATATATATATATATATAAACAATCAACAATTTAATACCCTGTCTACAATCTTTCAAGGCGGCAGGATAAACCTTACCCCAACTCACCTATAAAATTTATACCCCCTTATATGGAAATGATTTGTCAACCTTCCGATAATTAATATCACTCGTTGTCCGATACATAATTAACATGTAGAAAAACAAGTATTACACATTATATAACAATCAATTTTTATTATCAGTGATGTGTGACATTGGTGTTCATTATGTTGGGCCACCCTGAGTTAGAGGTGTACAAAAAAACTGGTTTTAGAACCGAAACCGGAAAAAAAACCGAAACTGATTTTTTTTTAACCGGTTTTTTTATAACCGGTTTTTTTTAACCGCCGGTTTTTATACCGGTTACTATTCTTGACTTCAAAAACCGGTTATTAAAAAACCGGTAAAAAAACCGGTTTTTTTGGGAAAAACCGGTTAAAAACCGGTTCCAACCGGTTATACCGGTTATTGTTTTGGACCTCAAAAACCGGTTAGTAACCGGAACCGGTTTAAAAAAAAAAACCGGTTTTTATTTTGGGTGAAAAAACCGGTTTTTTTTAACCGGTTTTTTAATAACCGGTTAACCGGTTTGTACACCTCTACCCTGAGTATGTTAACTATGGCTTCAACCTTTAGGTATAGATAATACACTATATGTCAATCCAACATCGGTCATGAACATGAGAGATGTCAGGTTCATAAGACAAGCTGTACATCTTAAATAACACCAACTTGTTTGAGGCGCAAAGGTTGTGACTAAAGGAGAACCTCACACTCATGACCCTGCCCTATTTCCCCATTCACTTTGACTGAACCCTAAATCAGTCACAACCGTCCACCACTATCGTGACGCCACACCACCTCTAACTCTAATCGATTTTGTAGGTATCAATCCATTCCCGCCCATACTACATTTAGTTTTGTGTAAATGCAAGATATTCTATACAAGTTGGATAACAAATGTGTAAAATTATAACATGTTTCTATATGGATGCATTTGACATTTGGTTGGGTGTATATGTTAGATTGGTTTTCTCATTTAGAATCTGATATTATATAACTAAAACTTGGGGGTTGTATGTATGTGTATATGCCTACTATTATGTGTGTTGTTAACGTCTACAGTGGCGGATCTAGGATTCGCGCCAAGCGGTAACGTTTTATAAATAAGCGGTAACGAAATCGAAAAAACGTCAAATTTTTCCAAAATTTACACTAATTTTACACTACCGCCGGAGCGCCAAGCCGTAGCGGACGCCACCCCTTACATACATGTACATCCGCCCTGAACGTCTAACCTGATGTGGATATGTTATTTTTAGTTATATAGTTTTGCGTTTAGCATTGTGTAACTTGAATTTGTTATGTGTTTATCTTACAACTAGTTATTGTGCCCGCGCTTCGCCGCGGGTTAGACTTGGTATTGCGTCGTAATCTTGAAAACAACTACTGGCCAGCCTTTTATAGATCATGTAGTTATTACAAAAAAGAGCATTTTGTTTGCATAGTAGTTAGTTACATACATAATATTAAGGCGTAGTTACTATCTTAGCTACTAAGTTTAGAAAATATAAATTATAAGTTGCTGGTCTTGTTGATGTTGTTGTTGGCCGTCCTTTTGTGGTTTGTTGCTTGCTGACAACATTCTTAGCATGGTTTGCAAAATGGAGGCCTATATACAAAATATGATTGGTCTACAAAATGGCTAAAGTTGTTTATGCCCAGTCTTCTACGCTTTCTTATCTGCGTGTAAAAGTTTAACGATTAGTAGAATGTGATAGTATGCTATTGAAAGTGGGTGGGTACCTTTGAATTGATGATATGGCCTTTTGGCTGGGTTGATCTTCGCTGCTGGTGTTGCGGGTAGAAGGCTGGGTGCTGATGTTGTTGTAGGTGGTAGAGCAGTTGTTGGTGTTGTTGTAGGTGGTGGTAGAGCGGTGATGGGTGGTTCTACAACACTATTCACAGCAATCGTGCGGTCAGGTTTGATTGTCACATTCATGAGTTTCTGGGTGTTGATGACAGAGTACATTTTGTCAGGTATTTCTCGCCTGTCATGGTACTTATGGACTGTGATCATTTCCTCGCATGTTATGTTGAGCAAGGCTGTCATAGCCTCATCAAAGAAAACAACACTGGCATCTTGAATGTCGTCAGTTATGATTGCATTGACACAGTACCTGTGGTGGATTAAAGTAATGGAATAAATGAAATAAAAAAAGTTCAACGGATGTGTGTAGATGAAAAACCCAAAATATAAAATCCAAAATTGATGTTTAAGAGTAGGTTATTGAAAGTAAAATAAACGCCTATTCAATAAACTTTTTCAAGTCTAGAAAAGGAAATGGTTGGGCATGCCTCCCAATAAAAGGAAAACATTTTTCACCATCTTTTCTTTAATGTCTTTTTCAGTAGATTGTATTATTTGTGGTGTGGGTTACTTACATGACTTTTGGGTGTTCGATGTTATCGTCATCTTCACAGACAAATTTAGTAGTGGGCTCTGTCAGTAGGTGTAGTTTATTTGTGCATTTTGGATTCGGACATGGGGCATAGAACCAAGCGCGGTTGTCGGGTATAGCTTTTATCTTTGCCAGACATGTGAATCGTCCTCGTGTTTTTCTGTCCTTGTTTTTTTCGGCGTTTAGCTGTGTGATGGTTACTATGTTTTTGTCGAGTTGTGCGAGGGCCTTTGTTGGCAAGTTTTTAAGTCTGAAATTGTGGTGTAAATGAGATTAAATCAGAATGTATTATTGGATAAGATGTTTGTATGTGATCTAACCTTGTTATATAGCTGGCAGTGTCTGCAGTTGTTGGGTTGACGGTAACTGTTGTTGCAGGGGTTGATTCTAGTTGATAATTTCCTGTAGTTGACAGGAAATATAAGATAAGCAAATAAAATTAACATTTTTTTTATGTTATAGATTATTTAAAAGATATATATCGCTATTTTATTACAAAATATAAAAGTGTTTGAAATGAATTAAATTCCTAAAATAAAAGTGGACACAGCCAAAACTTTAAAGTTGATTATTGATGACATCCTTCGAAAATAAAGGTTATAAATCAGACGTACTAAACTGACTTCATGTACACAAATCTTGAGTTCGAAATTTTGTATAATGGAAGCAAAACTACTACTTTATTTTTGTAAATCATTGACAACATATGCAATAGGCATTGATCTAACCTTCGAAATTTGTGACTGCTGCAGAGGTTATTGCTAGGATGTCTCCTTTCTTGACATGATCAGGTAGCGTAGAGGATTGGGCAGGCCAAAAGGTCATTTCAATTGTGTTTTCCGTGTTTTTTATCAACTGGAACTGGTAAGGTATCTTGTAAATGTTGTTTTAGTGTTTTTTTTTTGTACAGGAACGTACCTTGTATCTTGAATGACTACTTTCTTTAGCCTTGCACCTGCTCTTGTTGTCAGGTTGTCATTGTCCTCGACGCGACCGATGTAATCTGTGAATGTTTAGGTTAGTTAAGGGTTGTATGAGGTGTGTATTTTTTTTTTGTATACCTGTAAGAATTTTCGGTGGTGTCGCCCTGTCTTTTAGTTCGTCAAATGTTGCGAAGTTGTAGTAGTGGTCAGGAATTTGATCGTTGAAAACAGGAACAAAGGTTGTCCGCTTTCCAAGCATAAGACATGCCTTGTGTGGGACTGCGGGGTTGTAGGTCTTTTGGTCTAGCGAAATGTACTTGTCAACAATGTAGCATGATTGGATGCGGATGATCGAGTCTAGGCGAGCCTTTTCTCCCATAGCTGCTGTTGCTTGAATAGCATCACCCTGCAAGTAGGCTAAAACATTATTTTTGAGTTTTAGATATTTGTGATAAGTTATGCTGTTTGTTTCACTTACGTGTGTATCCACGAATAGGTAGCAGAATTCAACATTTTGTTGAGCAGGTGTCCATTTTTTAAGAACTCTTATTTGTATAGGTTCTGCTTCTTGATTGTTCTTGATAGCAGATATGGGTCTGTAGCAGATTGACATTTGTCTTTGATCAGATGTTGACATTTGTCTTTGATGATAACGGAACGGTACCTGTTCAAGATGTATACATTGATTAGTCGCCATTCATATTAAAGTAATTGGTAAACCTTTCAAGATGAATATGCATGTTTTGTGTAAAAAAGAACAAAAATATATATAAATATAGTGCGTGTATCAAATACCTTCCGGTGTTTCTATACATATAAGTACAGAAAACTATGTTCAGATAATTGAATTCAGGAAATCTGCTTCTATATATATAAGTACACAAAACTATATTCATATAATTGAATTCAGAAAATTTGAGTAAACTATGTTTTTTGTTTTAGATATCTCGTTTTCTTCGGATGGAACAATCAAGACTCTCAACGCGTCAGGTGTTGTTGCCCTTGACATAGCTACGTATAGTTGACCATGACCAAAGACAGGTTGAGGAAGGTAAACTCCTATTTTATCTAGAGATTGTCCCTGACTTTTGTTTATAGTCATTACATAACAGAGTTTTAGTGGAAATTGTTTTCTCTTAAAGGTAAATGGTAATTCGTTATCTTTGTATGTAAGGCTTATTCGTGGTATGTATACACGATGGCCTATCATTGTACCAGTGATGATTTGTGCCTCTATGATTCGGGGTAATAGTTGTGTAACTATAAGTCTTGTACCGTTACATAGACCAGCTGCAGGGTTAAGATTTCTAAGCAATATGACTGGTGCATTAACTTTTAACTATAAATAATGCGGTGGTAGTCCATTAAAGTCTAGCAGATTTAGGTATTCTGTTGGGTACAACATTTCGGTGTCACCGCGATCACCCATGTGGGGAAGTGCTGAATCAACACTGTTGTATGTGATGCTTGATCCATGGCACATTTGGAGTATCGCAAGACTGATTTCTTGGGCTGTTTCGTTCTTAGGGTAGACAATGGCTTTTCTAGAAAACGAACTCGCGGATGGGTTTTGTAAGGTGTCCGCATCATATATAAATTGTATTAGTTCGTTGAGTGCACCGTCTTTAAATGGTATTAAGTATTGTGTTGGTATTTCTATGTTTTTCGTATTTTCAAGGTCGTTTATTTCTGGTGTTCCTAGTTTACCATCGCCTAGAACAAGGAGCCACGAAGAGAATTCTGCAATAGAGTTTCTTTCGGATAAACTAAGATTCGGCCTTTCTCGACGCATGTTTTGGCATAGTTGATAGATCTTGAAATGTTTCCACAAGTGTGAGTTAGGTAATGTTGAGGCCAAGATTAATGCTTTTGAAGCCTTTGGAACTATCAGTAGTGTTTGTCGAAAGTCGCCACCTAGTAATACAGATTTCCCACCGAAAGGTACGTTAGGATTATTAAATAGATCTTGTAAGGATTTGTCTAATGATTCAAAACAGCGACGATCATTCATTGGTGCTTCATCCCAAATAATTAGGGAAGCCTCTATTATCAATTGTGCAAGATGTGTTTTCTTTTTTATTAGGCACAATGACTCGTCTGATAAGTCAAGCGGTATTTTAAACCGAGAGTGAGCCGTTCTGCCAGAAGGTAGCAATAGAGAAGCAATTCCGGATGATGCAATTGCCAAAACAATATTGCCTCTAGAGCGCAAAGCAGAAATGATAGCCGTCCATAAGAATGTTTTCCCAGTACCACCGTGACCGTATACAAAACCTAGTACTTGTTTGTTAGATGTTACTGATGTTACGATGTCTTCATATATGTGTAGTTGTTGAGAGTTAAGTCTGGCTCGACATGTTTCATTTTCAAGTGCTAGTTGTTCTCTATCATAGTTCTTTTCTTCCATTAGGAGTCTATTTCTTAGTCGTTCAATGAAGTTAGGCATTGGCATTGGCAGGCCGAAGTCTGACAGTGACTTTGGAATGGCACCTGTGCGCAATAATAACTCAACTTCATATAAGACAGCCTGCATTTGATCTTCAGCGTTAGCTGTGCTATAGTTACGTGTCATGTCGTCAGCCATTTTGTGCCATTGTTGATTCCATAGTTCTAAGGGATTTGATATGTCACAGTACAAAAGTATATGGGTGAATAATGAGCGCAATTCGGGGGCAGTGGCCCATATTGCAGCCTCATTGAATGCATGGGACCATTCTTGATCGTTTTCAAGTAAGCACAGCTTTTCACATGCAGCACGGTACGTTGGACAGGGATCCCCATGCACCGTTTTTATGGATTTAAATGACTGACAACCTCTTTGATGATTTAGAAGCATTCTGATGCGTAGTCGAGTGTTATATATTAGGTGTATATTTTAAGCCCCTTTAACACTTTTTAGTCAAGTTTTAAATTTATAAAACACGATATTTACTAACACTAGACACACATATGGGCAAGTGCACCCATCGTGAGCGTAGTATAGCGTTGGTAAGATACCGAGGTCGTCCAAGGACACAAGAGCTTTTTGTACCGGTTTATCCTCAACGTCTAATCAAATCAAAGAATTTAGAAAAATGTTTTAAACTAAGAAAAATAAAAACTAACTAAAATGCTGAAAAATAAAAAGAAAAAAAAAACAGATAGACAAGATGAATCACTTGGTTCCGACTCGTATCTAGTGTAACCTTTGATTATTTCTGCACTTTTGCACTATTTTAAGAGATTATCTTAGTTATTGTAGTAGGCCCCTCTTTTGAAGGTGACGTTACCCTCACCCCAGTAGTTTGAGTCAGCAAGGATACAATCCTAAAAGGGTGGATTATTGGAAGATAATTAATTAAGTTATTAATGCAAATTATGGTAGGCCCCTCTTTTGGAGGTGACGTTACCCTCGACTAAGTAGTCTGAGTCAGCAGGGATACAGTCCTAAATAGCCGGGTTATAGTATTAATAGTAGTTAACTTATGAGGGGATCAAAGAGTTTGGACCCCCGCCATCCAATACCGTTAAGTATTGAAGGAGGTCCTACTAAATTTGACCCAGGTCCATTGTAGGACCTCTAAACGCTGAACAATGGCAAGACCTTTACCAAACCGTTCCCTTAACCCCCGACCAGGTAGCCAACACACCTCCATATAGACCGTGGAGATATGAATGGTGAAAATCTTTTATTTTATATAGACAGTAAAATAATGCCAAGACACCACGGACAAACGATAAGGAAAGATCACCTTCAACATAAGCAACTAGTTATTAAAGTCATTAATACAAAACCAAGTAAAAAGTGCGAAAAGATTAGAAATAAAAAGTATTACACTAGACACTTTGTCTTCACCAAGTGATGTAAGAGACTTATGCAAGCATGGCTTTAATTGTCAAGAACTCTTACGATCAATCTTGGATGCCGAGATGACTCACACACTCTACGATGGACAATGGATGATGGTGGTGGATGATGGTGTTATGGTGGTGGTGGGTGGTGGGTGAAGTGTGAGAGAGGTGGTGTGCCAAGGGATGGTTTGAGCTTGAGCCAAGCACTTCTATTTATAGGCTGAACAGAAGCTCGGGCACGGCCCGGTGTCCAGTGGGCACGGCCCCGTGTCCACATCCTTCTCTTTCTTCATTTAATGCAGTTTTGTCTTTTTAGTTGACCACGCCCCCGTGTCCGCTGAGCACGACCCCGTGGTGCAGAAGAATCTTTGTACTATGCAGAATTGCTGGATTGTGCGAATCTTATAGTTGACCACGGCCCCGTGCCTGCTGAGCACGGCCCAGTGGTGGGCAATAGAAGCTTCTAGCACTTTGTCTTTTCTGCTGACATTTGGGTGTTTTTATGAAAATGTGCAGCACGGCCCCGTGTTCAGTGAACACGGCCCCGTGTACAGGTTACTGTAAATGCAAAACTAAACTAAAATGCAGAAAAATGTGCGCGCGTTTTAAAAAGGTTTTGAAAAACTGATTAGGTCGTCGATTTTAAGCTTTCTTAAAATCCTTGTGTCCCCGGCAACGGCGCCAAAAACTTGATGCGTAGTCGAGTGTTATATATATTAGGTGTATATTTTAAGCCCCTTTAACACTTTTTAGTCAAGTTTTAAATTTATAAAACACGATATTTACTAACACTAGACACACATATGGGCAAGTGCACCCATTGTGAGCGTAGTATAGCGTTGGTAAGATACCGAGGTCGTCCAAGGACACAAGAGCTTTTAGTACCGGTTTATCCTCAACGTCTAATCAAATCAAAGAGTTTAGAAAAATGTTTTAAACTAAGAAAAATAAAAACTAACTAAAATGCTGAAAAATAAAAAGAAAAAAAAACAGATAGACAAGATGAATCACTTGGTTCCGACTCGTATCTAGTGTAACCTTTGATTATTTCCGCACTTTTGCACTATTTTAAGAGATTATCTTAGTTATTGTAGTAGGCCCCTCTTTTGAAGGTGACGTTACCCTCACCCCAGTAGTTTGAGTCAGCAAGGATACAATCCTAAAAGGGTGGATTATTGGAAGATAATTAATTAAGTTATTAATGCAAATTATGGTAGGCCCCTCTTTTGGAGGTGACGTTACCCTTGACTAAGTAGTCTGAGTCAGCAGGGATACAGTCCTAAATAGCCGGGTTATAGTATTAATATGATCGGAGTGTCGCGCTCCGGTCAAAGATAATATTTATAAGCCCAAATTACCCTTAACAATGTGTTAGTGGTAGTAAGGGGTCGAACCACGAAGAGTATGTGGTTTGTGTATGGATTCGAATGAATTAAACAATTGTGTCACGATTATGAAGCTTACTAGAATAATTTTGTGTTTTTGTTTATTTGGAAAATATGATTTTAAACTAGATGATGTGATGAAAATGAGTAACAACTACTAATTAACGATTGCAAGAATTTTGGTTACTAGAACAATAATTATAAAAAGGAATCACACCCGGTTTCGGTAATTGTTAGCCTAGGATTTCTACAAGTTTTAGTTTCAACTCAAATGCATTCGATTAACGGATTTAGTGTACCGTGACTTAGGTGCTACTAACTATCAACGCCCCGAAGAACGGACAAAAAGACACTTTGTAATCAACACAAGTAAATCCTAACAACGACAACGTACAATTACATATCACCGTTTCGCAAAGTCATAATTTTAACATCGTTCGACAATTCACGAATTCGTAACAAATGTAATACTATTGTCAAAAGTTTCAAAAACCAAATACAAATTGTCACTAAGATGAAACAAGAACAAATTGAAACCCTAAAATTAACAACTACCTACACCGGGGTGAAACCGAGATGATTAGCCGCTCATGGTTGATGCAACTTGATCACCGGATGCTTGGAATGCGGATGGAGTCATCTTGAAGCCTTGAGAATGGTGAATGATGAGGTTTGGTGAAAGATGATGATGGTGGAAGGATTAGGGTTTGTGGATGATGGATTAATTGTGATGATGGTGATGATTCTTGATGATGATTTCGAGTTGTCAAGATGATGAGATGTGAATGGTAGGTGAATGGCCACGCACATATACAATGACCGTCGGCGACGACCCATGTGGGCGTCGGCGACGGTGCTTAGAAATTGTCTTTTCTGTTTTTCGCGTTCCTTGTTCCCGGTTTACCCGTTTCGCATCCTGGTTGCTCGTTTTTCGTTCCGGTGGTCCGTTTAGCTCCCAATTAGCTCCTTAAACTTCACAAGACCTGCAAAACACAAATCCTTTTACAAGTAGGCTATTCGGGATTAAAAGTTAATTAAAAACATAAACTTAGACATAAACGAACACCGGTTTTCGACCACGTATCATAATAGTAGTTAACTTATGAGGGGATCAAAGAGTTTGGACCCCCGCCATCCAATACCGTTAAGTATTGAAGGAGGTCCTACTAAATTTGACCCAGGTCCATTGCAGGACCTCTAAACGCTGAACAATGGCAAGACCTTTACCAAACCGTTCCCTTAACCCCCGACCAGGTAGCCAACATACCTCCATATAGACCGTGGAGATATGAATGGTGAAAATATTTTATTTTATATAGACAGTAAAATAATGCCAAGACACCACGGACAAACGATAAGGAAAGATCACCTTCAACATAAGAAACTAGTTATTAAAGTCATTAATACAAAACCAAGTAAAAAGTGCGAAAAGATTAGAAATAAAAAGTATTACACTAGACACTTTGTCTTCACCAAGTGATGTAAGAGACTAAGGCAAGCATGGCCTTGATTGTCAAGAACTTTTACGATCAATCTTGGATCCCGAGACGACTCACACACTCTACGATGGACAATGGATGATGGTGGTGGATGATGGTGTTATGGTGGTGGTGGGTGGTGGGTGAAGTGTGAGAGAGGTGGTGTGCCAAGGGATGGTTTGAGCTTGAGCCAAGCACTTCTATTTATAGGCTGAACAGAAGCTCGGGCACGGCCCGGTGTCCAGTGGGCACGGCCCCGTGTCCACATCCTTCTCTTTCTTCATTTAATGCAGTTTTGTCTTTTTAGTTGACCACGCCCCCGTGTCCGCTGAGCACGACCCCGTGGTGCAGAAGAATCTTTGTACTATGCAGATTTGCTGGATTGTGCGAATCTTATAGTTGACCACGGCCCCGTGCCCGCTTAGCACGGCCCCGTGGTGGGCAATAGAAGCTTCTACCACTTTGTCTTTTCTGCTGACACTTGGGCACGCCCCCGTGCTGGCTGAGCACGGGGCGTGTTCAGTCTTCTGTTGTCTTGTTTTGCTTGGGAAGATGCTGTCGTGGGGTCGGGCATGTCACGTCTTGTTCCTTTTCTTGTATTTATGTTAGATTTTGATGTCTTTTTGCTTCTTTTGTTAATTTGAGCTCATTTAATCCTGAAAATACAAAAGGAAGACAAAAGCACACTTTTTCCAACATTAGTACTAAAAAAGGGTTAGTTTTATGCCTAAAGTGATGAAATTTATATGTTGCATTTTTAACACATCACATCCTTAAGAAAAAATTTTCGCCACTACTCGGATGTACATATATAAGCCTACCAATGGCTGGTGTTTAGTTAGATGCTCTTTGAATCCAGATCTTGGCAGAGAGATCCCATCTATACTGAAGAAGATAATCAACGTATCTTAAGTGACGTCCAGTAGCATCAATTTGGTTATTGCGTAGCCATTCGGTAAGAGTAGTTCGCTTAGCATATGAATTTTTTAACACGTTGTCGAGTTGGTCGTTGTCCTTGAATGTAACATTTTGCATGTTTTCTAAATGGACGGATAGTACCTGTACAGGCGGATTCCTATAGTTTATTGGGAAGTTAAGAATCCTCCATGATGCTTCATGTGGACATATGAATCAACCGTCAACAAAGTTTTGAATCTCATCGATGTAGGGCTGTGCATTTTGGGTGTCATCTGGGGCATTAACAGCTTTATGCACCTTATATCATATACGATCTGCACCTTTAGAGATGTACTTAAACAGGTACTTAATGAGCATGCTCCAACCACAATACTCAACATTTATGTGAGCCATAAAGTGCAAAGACAAAGTTTGATTATACGGAACAACGTATCTATTGTCAAGAATAACACCATTCTTGTTTACAGTAAATCCGTTAATATCACGTTTGTAGTGAACATAACCATTTTTGTCAAAGAACGTTGTTTGTTGATAGGTCTTTGGAAAATTCTTACTGCAAGACCCATCAGACATGCATGGTGAATTGGGTTTGACTAAACCACACGGACTATGAATCATAAGATCACTAACAACCATATAGAGATCGGGCTCTCTTTTGGGATCTGGTATTTCTGCGGATATATAGTTATCCACCTCAGTAGCACTCCTTATTTTGCATGCTTCAGTTACCCAAAGAAGCAGGTGGCAATGAGGTAACCCTCTTTTCTGAAACTCTATGGTATACAAATCTACATTCGTAGATAAGCAAACGAACATTAGTCAAGGGAATTGCTAATTTGTAAAATTGAAATAGAAGAACTGGTAAGAGAAAGACCTGCGGCAACTTCACCAAAAGGTCTTTTAGTCTTAAGGAAAGCTATAAGCGACTTGACTTTCATTTGAAAAACTCTTGCTATAATTCCAGGACGATCTTCTGGCCTAAGAGAGGGGTATTTGGACATATATCTTTGTATTTCAGGCCATTTAATGTTACATCTGAAAGTGATAAAGTATTGAGGATTTCCATGGACCCTACAAATAGCTAATGCATCTAGGTAGTGTTTGTACATGTAACGTGGGCCACCAACAAAAGAAGATGGTAAAATCATTCGCTTTCCTATTGATTGTCCTTCAAGATCTCCTTGTTGCACAGCATCATGTATTCCTTGAAGGAACTCGTTACGGAACGTGTTTTGGTTTTTTCTATAATAATCAAGTCGACTTTGCTCAATGCATACGTATGCATCAACAACAAATTGTTGGAAAAGCCTACCACCGTTTAAGAGTAGCGTATATACATTAAAGCGGTCATGTAACAGATAGATGTAATACATGTTTATAGACAACTTTGTGTCTTTATTTGACGGAGCAACACGCAAATGCATATCAGGGGACCATCCACTTTCACCATGTAGGAAAAGAAGTGGATATTGTAAGGGCATGTATGACGAATGAAGCTTGCTTATACGTTTAGGCTGGCCATCTTTGTGATTAACAACTATATCAAAGTCTGTGGATGAAGAATCTCCTTCAGGTAGTATAGCACCAATAGAACCGGGGGAGGGTTTGTCATAGGACAACGCATTATGAGAAGCATACAAACGTATGCAAAAGTTAGGTACATTAGATGAAGAACACACATCCCTAGCAGTCCTAAAAAGTCTTACCAGCTCATTCGAACTCTCAAGGGTATTTATAAGAAAGAGAACCATTTCTTGCCTAAGAAGTGAACGGTTATCAGACGAAAAAACAGCTAAACGGTTCGAAACCTCGTTCTCCGTATCATATATGTACATTTGCAAGAACCGTGGTTTCTCGTTTGGTGGTGGACACATACTATCGAGGTAATGATGAATTTGACCCTCTATTTTAAACACATAAGGACCAGTGCCGTCATTTATTGTATGATCGACCGTTGCACCAAAAGATGTCATAGAAAACATAGAGTTGTAAGACCTGATGTTCGAAAGAAAGTGAGAGTCCTCGTACAAATGAATAACATCAGCATTAGGCTTTTTAGGATAAGGTAGCACAACCTGGCCACCCTTACAACATTGTGTGTATTTTAGACATGTACTTGTGGAGAAGGAAATGCAACGCTCATCGTACCAAAATAAGGCATCACAGAATTCGCATACCCTATTGCAGTCACCATTATCTATGTAAAATGACAACGATCGATTAGGAACTCGTCGGGATCGTCTAGAAGATGAAATCTGAGTCATCGGTGTTATAGACGTGGAACATTCACCAATAAACGTTGATAGATTACGACGTTTTCTCGGATTTGACATATTTGACTATAGTAATAGGCAATAAGACGATAATAACCAGAATATTATAAAGATATAGCAACAATAATGATGTCGTTTAAGTTACGTAAAGCAAAATTGATTATAAGAAAGATTAGTACCTTACGTTATATAAGATAACTACTTTTAGTTTGGAATATGCAGCCAAATTTGCTCCACTATAACCAGTGCAAAGCGAAAGAGAAGAACCTACAATAGTACATAAGTTAACACCAATTTGATAAAGATTCCATTTTGATCAAAAATTTATGACACTGAGCGTTATAAAACACCAACTATCATAATATTGAAGAATTTTGGAATGTAAGAACAAAATTGAGTCCAATTTAATGTAGGGATGAGCAGTAGCGAACCGATACCGGTACTTACTGAATATACCGGTTTGTTACCGATAGTACGGGTATTTACCGGCGTTTTACCCATAAACCCCGGTACTGGGGAAAACTACCCGTATATATATATATATATATATATATATATGCATTGAGAATAAAATAGTGAGATTTTAAATTAGGAATAATAAACCTAGTTAAAAAATTTAGGATATGGCGATGTAAAGATAAGTTATAAAGCTGTTACATGTTCCCAGCAATAAAGTTATAAAGCTGTTATAACTTTAAAGCTGGCACAATTTTGAAAGCTTCAAAAGTTATTAAAACTGTTATATGTTCCCAGCTATACAATGCATTATTTTTACTATGGGTATGGTTTATCACCACAGACTCTTTTCATGACGCATTGAAGAGATGAAAAGGGTTGCAGAAACACAAAAGATACGACACGTTATACTCTATTTGTATTAGAAAAACACTGATATCACAACACAGTCTTTGTAAATCAAAGATTGTATATAAATAACATACAAAAGGACATGCATTTCATTAAACACCTTGTGAGCATGATTAAAACAATCAAAGATTGTATATAAATAACATACAAAAGGACATGCATTTCAACAAACACCTGGTGAGCATGATTAAAACTATCAAACCAGAGCATGACTAAAACAATCAAAGCACATGCATCATTAACAACAAAATCTAAATCCTAAACCCAATAGATTAACATAAGAAACAAACGGACAAACCTGTGATTTTAAGATTTAATCAGACCTAAGATCGTGGAAGTGCTTGAAACTCTACATTATAACACCTGCAATTACAGGAAGATCGATCAAATAAATTAATTCAAGGAGGCTTCAAACAGACTATCATACCTAAACAACTTCTGGGAGACTGACTGAACACAGAAAGCAAATGAGGAAATTAATGAAGAAAGAAGACAGAGTTGCAAAGAGGAAACTGATGCGGACAGAGCTTTGATCTTTGGGAGTAAAGGAAAGAAAGGATTTAAGAGGTTAAGAGATGACTTGTCTAACACCTGGACAGGTGGGATTACCAGAAACCTGGACAGGTGGGATTACCAGAAACGAACACCACAACAGAAATAGCTACAGTAGTATAAACTCACAAACAAAAGTTTAATATTTAATATATATATTAATTCCTAGTTGTTCTTTACTATATTTTTTTAATCATATTTGACCAACTCTGCCATGATGTGCCATGATTGACCATTTTATTGATGTTTGACTTTCGTAATTCATTTTTTAAGATGGTGAACTATAGTGGTGTTGGACTACGTAGAAGCAACAAGGGTACGATCGGCGATAAGATTCCATCATCTATGCAGGTCTACCGGATGTGATGCTTCACAATAAGATGAGCATGTTCTGCATTGTATTGTATTGTAATTCTAACGTGCCGCATTTGTCTTTGATGCGTGCGAAGTGTTACTTATTTTAGGTGTGTATTTTAAGCCCTTTTTTAACACTTATTTTAGCCAAGTTTTAAATTTATAAAACACGATATTTCACTAACACTAAACACACATATGGGCAAGTGCACCCATCGTTGAGTGTAGTATAGCGTTGGTAAGATACCGAGGTCGTCCAAGGACACAAGAGCTTTTAGTACCGGTTTATCCTCAACGTCTAACCAAAATAAAAGTTTAGAAAAATGTTTTAAACTAAGAAAATTAAAAACTAACTAAAATGCTGAAAATAAAAATAAAAGAAAAAACAGATAGACAAGATGAATCACTTGGTTCCGACTCGTATCTAGTATAACCTTTGATTATTTCCGCACTTTTGCACATAATTAAGAGATTATCTTAGTTATTGTAGTAGGCCCCTCTTTTGAAGGTGACGTTACCCTCACCCCAGTAGTTTGAGTCAGCAGGGATACAATCCTAAAAGGGTGGATTATTGGAAGATAATGAATTAAGTTATTAATGCAGTATTGTGGTAGGCCCCGCTTTTGGCGGTGACGTTACCCTCGGCTAAGTAGTCTGAGTCAGCAGGGATACAGTCCTAAATAGCCGGGTTATAGTATTAATAGTAGTTAACTTATGAGGGGATCAAAGAGTTTGGACCCCCGCCATCCAATACCGTGAAGTATTGAAGGAGGTCCTACTAAATTTGACCCAGGTCCATTGCAGGACCTCTAAACGCTGAACAATGGCAAGACCTTTACCAAACCGTTCCCTTAACCCCCGACCAGGTAGCCAACATATCTCCATATAGACCGTGGAGATATGAATGTTGAAAATCCTTTATTTTATATAGACAGTAAAATAATGCCAAGACACCACGGACAAACGATAAGGAAAGATCACCTTCAATATAAGTAACTAGGTATTAAAGTCATTAATACAAAACCAAATAAAAAGTGCAAAAGATTAGAAATAAAAAGTATTATACTAGACTCTTTGTCTTCACCAAGTGATGTAAGAGACTTAGGCAAACATGGCCTTGATTGTCAAGAACTCTTACGATCAATCTTGGATCCCGAGACGACTCACACACTCTACGATGGACAATGGATGATGGTGGTGGATGATGGTGTTGTGATGGTGGTGGGTGGTGGATGAAGTGTGAGAGAGGTGGTGTGCCAAGGGATGAGATGAAATGAATCCAAGCACTCCTATTTATAGGCTGAACAGAGAGCTGGGCACGGCCCCGTGTCCGTCTGACAATCTCTCTCCTCATTAATTGTAATTCGCAATTACAATAAATGCGCCTGCTGTACTTTCGACACGCCCCCGTGTCCGCTGAGCACGGCCCGTGGTGGGCAATAGAAGCTTCTATAGGTTTGTCTTTTCTGCTGCTTCTTGGGCACGGCCCCGTGCTGGCTGAGCACGGGGCGTGTTCAGTCTTCTGATTTCTCTACTTTGCTTTGGAAGGTGCCGTTGAGGGGTCGGGCAGTCCACTAATATTCCTTTTCTTGTATTTATGTTGGATTTAGCTGTCTTTTTGCTTCTTTTGCGTTTTTGAGCTCATTTAATCCTGAAAATACAAAAGGAAGACAAAAACACTCTTTTTCCAATATTAGTACTTAAAAAGGGTTAGTTTTATGCCTCATTTGATGTAATTTATATGTTGCATTTTACATACATCAAATACCCCCACACTTGAACTTTTGCTTGTCCTCAAGCAAAACTCTTTAATATGTGGCTTACACTCCCAAATGGAATAGGTAGAAGAGAAGGTTTTGGGCTTGTCGTAGAGTGTCGGGATTTCCAAGATCTTTTTGGGTTTTATTTTTATTTATTTACACTCCTATTCGTAATGATTTATTTAGAACTTTTCATAAAAGAAATTACTTATTTGGGCATAACATGCCTTTTTAAAATTCTATTTATATACAAGTTCACATACCTCACGGGGAAATCACTCACACTCGGCCGAAGGTGTATTTTTAGTGAATCACTCGAGAGCGGCATGGAACTTATTCCTACCATAGGCTTGCCAAGAAATCAATCCTCCTCCTTTTTAACTTTTATACCTTTGTAGATATCAAGAGGACTTTGTGGGTTAAGGGTTAGGCTAGGGTTAAAGGTAGGTGGTTGGGTTAGTGGTTAGTAGAAAAAGGGCTAAAAGCGTAACACGTGTCGGTTTTCGTATTTTTGCAACTTTTTATTTTGATGAAGCTTTTATTCAAACTAAGTTATTTTTGATTAACTTGTTTGTTTATTTTCTTTTTGCTTCATCATTATCACACATATTTTTTTTTTTACGAAGAACCGAACTTGTTACTAAAATAAAGGGTTAAAAATGAAAAAGGTTTTGGTGGGTAAAAGGGTTTTTGTTTGGGTGATGAAACGAAAAGGTTTAGGCTCAAAGGGGCTAACTAGGGGGATTTTTTTGGGTAGGTGGTAAAAGAAAAAGAAAAATAATGGTGTAGAAATAAAAAGGGTTAGTCCTAATGCCTCCATCATTTACTTACTCGGGTTTAAGTTGATAAGGACCGGGAATGTATTGTCATGGCAAGTTCTAGAGTCGTAAGAACCAAGCGGCTATTCACACAAGAAACGAAAAATGAGCATTTAGTCAAATGATATGTAATTGTGTGCTCAATAAAGGCTCAAAACTCACTTTTGTGGGAATGGGTTTTTATGTGATCAAGTATATATAATCAAATTTTAAATAAGTTTGCTATGCCTTTTCATAATTTTCTTATGTTGGTTCTTTTTATCACTACGCTATCGGTTGTAAATTTGTAAAAATATAACCTTTTTGAGAACTTGAATTTTCCGAGTTGAACCTGGACAAGTAAAAAAAATGAAATTTTTGAAAAAAATTTGGGGTGATTAGCGGTTCCAATAGAGTTTTGTGTAAGGCTTGTATTTAGGACTTGCAAAATTCAAGGTTTTAGCATCCCCCCCACACTTAAATTACACATTGTCCTCAATGTGTCCCAAAAATAAATTTTTAGGTTGATTAGATGTGTAAGATAGTGTTTAAAAAAGCAAAAATTTGTGTTACTGGGCACTGAACACGGCCCCGTGTTGTCCGGGCACGGCCCCGTGTTCAAGTGCCAGTAACAGAATTAAAACAAGAGAAACAGAAGCCTGGACACGGGGGCGTGTTGGGTGAACACGGCCCGTGTCCAGTTACCTGAACTGGGCGTTTTCTGCAGGGTGCTCAGCACGGGGCCGTGTTGGTTGGGCACGGCCCGTGTTGAACCTTCTGAAATGGTGAGAATTGTCGGGTTGCCTTGTTCTTGTGCATGGGTTCATTTTTCTCGTTCCCCTTTTCATCCTTTACCACCATGAGTGTGTTTTATTCATTACAAACCATCCAAACCTTAAAACCATCATTTCATTTCATCATAGAGAGAACTTACATAGTCCTAAATTAAACTAGATAAAACAAAGAAATAACAAACCATGGAGTCCTAGCCTTTACTTTATTTTAATTAGCAAAATTTCCAAGAAGTAATTAATCTTGGTTAACCAAGGCCTTTTTGAACTCCTTCTTCCGCGTGCGGTTCTCCTCAAATGTCGGCGAGCCATTCTTCCACCTCCCTTGGAAGGAGAAAAGAAGGCTCATTGGCATTAGTTTGAGGAGTTTCAACTTCCACCGGGATCTCTTGTTGGTGTTCTACGGGAGGTTCCGCCGGAAAGTCTTCCCACCCGGTAGGGTTGTTGATTCCGAGTGCCAGGTTCCAATCCTGTTGAGGAAGGACTGGTTCCATTGGAGGTGCTACAAGAATATTTAACCTCTGGTGCAAGAGGTTAATTTCTTGGAAGCTGCTTTCAAGTCCCATCGTAAGATCGTTAATACGGTCGATTAGGACCTCCTCTACTGAAGTCATTTCGTCGAGAGCCTCCCTTAATGCTATCACATAGTGCACAAGTGTAGCTTCAATGGAGGGTCTTCTTCCTCTTCGGCTGTTTGACGAATGCACAGGAGATGTTTCGCTGTTTTCACTCGACATCCTACGAAAAATAAACTAAAAATAGTTTATTTAATGAAACAGTGACCGGACACGGCCCCGTGCTCACTGAGCACGGCCCCGTGTTCATCTTTCTGCAGAGTTTCGGAACAAGGAAACTTGGATTTTTAAGTTATTTTCTGAACTTGTGGGGCCTTTTTAGCTACTAATAACTTAAAACAATGTTTCATAACATGTTTTCACCAAGATTCTTTGAACAAAACTCATTTATCCCTATCATAGAGTTGGAGGAATTCCAAACTTTCAATGGTAGCTCTTGGAGAAAGATGGAGAAGAAGGAAATGGCTAAAAGAGGAAAGGACAAGATGGGTTGTTGGAACCTTCTTTTAGACTTACCTAGGATAGTTTGAGAGAAGATTCCTGCAAATCTCTGTCCCAAGTTGGTCCAAATGTGCAGAATTCTTGGCTGCATTTATAGAAAACGACAGCATCCTGGACACGGCCCCGTGTTCAGTGGACACGGCCCCGTGTGCAGGTGGAGTTCTGACACAGTTTGTCCGTATTCTGACGTATTGATCAGAATGGAATCTTTCGATGGACACGGGGGCGTGTTGGCTGGGCACGGCCCCGTGTCTAGGGACTGTTTTATGAAGTTGTCTAGTTTTTTAAGGCACTTGTTAGTATCGGGTGGCTCTTGACTGGTTGGAACAACCCCAAAGTGCCTAAGATACCTTAATTGTCCTAGACTAAGGCGAGAACGCAAGAGGTTGTCGGTGAGGGTAATTCCTATTTTCATTCTAGGTGGACAAGTCCAACCCTTTCCCGGGCTCTTGTTAAAGAAGGTGTATGCCGAATCGCTCAGGTCTATGTATGCACCGAACGAAGTCGATGGAGAGTCCTTCACGGCACAATCGACACAGGGACGACTATCGTCCAAGTCTTTGCTAGGTACGAAGGTATTTTCGGGAGCAACGAGGTTGTAGGAATGCGGTTCCAACATTTCTTCATGGGTATCATCTTGGGGTGGATCAATAAAATCCTTCCCAAGCTCTTCTAACCATTTCAGAATTAGCTCTTCTAGTTGAAATAATTCGTCAAGGAACATTTCCACTAGAATATCTGGCTGGACGCATTCGAGGGAGAAATAGTGCTTATTTTTACTTTCGCCCCTCTTAAGGTTGTGAGAAGTTGGTGGGTCCATGTAGTGGGGCCTATAATTTAGGAAGTAGCATTTTACTTCTTCATGTTCGCCACCACATAATTGACACCACGTACCATAAGAGTGCCGAAAGTAAAAATAATTACTATCACTCATGTTTATGTCAGAAATTACCAACCGCCGGGATCTAACGGTTCTGTTTTCAGTAACTGAAACTTGGGCACGGGGGCGTGTTGAGTGGGCACGGCCCCGTGTTCAGCTTACTGTCTGATGTAAAACAGGATTGCCAGTTCCAATGATTGAGCACGGGGGCGTGTTCAGCGGGCACGGCCCGTGCTGAGCTCTGCAGAAGCTGAAAAACTAAGAAAAAACCTAAAAAAAATAAAAAAAAATAAAAAAATGATTAGGCCGTTGATTCCTAACTTTCTTAAAATCCTTGTGTCCCCGGCAACGGCGCCAAAAACTTGATGCGTGCGAAGTGTTACTTATTTTAGGTGTGTATTTTAAGCCCTTTTTTAACACTTATTTTAGCCAAGTTTTAAATTTATAAAACACGATATTTCACTAACACTAAACACACATATGGGCAAGTGCACCCATCGTTGAGTGTAGTATAGCGTTGGTAAGATACCGAGGTCGTCCAAGGACACAAGAGCTTTTAGTACCGGTTTATCCTCAACGTCTAACCAAAATAAAAGTTTAGAAAAATGTTTTAAACTAAGAAAATTAAAAACTAACTAAAATGCTGAAAATAAAAATAAAAGAAAAAACAGATAGACAAGATGAATCACTTGGTTCCGACTCGTATCTAGTATAACCTTTGATTATTTCCGCACTTTTGCACATAATTAAGAGATTATCTTAGTTATTGTAGTAGGCCCCTCTTTTGAAGGTGACGTTACCCTCACCCCAGTAGTTTGAGTCAGCAGGGATACAATCCTAAAAGGGTGGATTATTGGAAGATAATGAATTAAGTTATTAATGCAGTATTGTGGTAGGCCCCGCTTTTGGCGGTGACGTTACCCTCGGCTAAGTAGTCTGAGTCAGCAGGGATACAGTCCTAAATAGCCGGGTTATAGTATTAATAGTAGTTAACTTATGAGGGGATCAAAGAGTTTGGACCCCCGCCATCCAATACCGTGAAGTATTGAAGGAGGTCCTACTAAATTTGACCCAGGTCCATTGCAGGACCTCTAAACGCTGAACAATGGCAAGACCTTTACCAAACCGTTCCCTTAACCCCCGACCAGGTAGCCAACATATCTCCATATAGACCGTGGAGATATGAATGGTGAAAATCCTTTATTTTATATAGACAGTAAAATAATGCCAAGACACCACAGACAAACGATAAGGAAAGATCACCTTCAACATAAGTAACTAGTTATTAAAGTCATTAATACAAAACCAAATAAAAAGTGCAAAAGATTAGAAATAAAAAGTATTATACTAGACACTTTGTCTTCACCAAGTGATGTAAGAGACTTAGGCAAACATGGCCTTGATTGTCAAGAACTCTTACGATCAATCTTGGATCCCGAGACGACTCACACACTCTACGATGGACAATGGATGATGGTGGTGGATGATGGTGTTGTGATGGTGGTGGGTGGTGGATGAAGTGTGAGAGAGGTGGTGTGCCAAGGGATGAGATGAAATGAATCCAAGCACTCCTATTTATAGGCTAAACAGAGAGCTGGGCACGACCCCGTGTCCGCTGGGCACGGCCTCGTGTCCGTCTGGCAATCTCTCTCCTCATTAATTGTAATTCGCAATTACAATAAATGCGCCTGCTGTACTTTCGACACGCCCCCGTGTCCGCTGAGCACGGCCCGTGGTGGGCAATAGAAGCTTCTATAGGTTTGTCTTTTCTGCTGCTTCTTGTGCACGGCCCCGTGCTGGCTGAGCACGGGGCGTGTTCAGTCTTCTGATTTCTCTACTTTGCTTTGGAAGGTGCCGTTGAGTGGTTGGGCAGTCCACTAATATTCATTTTCTTGTATTTATGTTGGATTTAGCTGTCTTTTTGCTTCTTTTGCGTTTTTGAGCTCATTTAATCCTGAAAATACAAAAGGAAGACAAAAACACTCTTTTTCCAATATTAGTACTTAAAAAGGGTTAGTTTTATGCCTCATTTGATGTAATTTATATGTTGCATTTTACATACATCAGTCTTACTTTTATAGATCTAATGAAGAGAAAGTTGTTGGACACACAACAACCGTACTCAAGATCTCATGCCATGGTCCTTGACCAAAAACATCGATACTTCCATCACGCTTTTGTGTAAGCATATATTAGATGCTAATGAGCGTATGTGCATATTATTTTATGTCATTAACGCTAGATGTGTGTGGGACCTGTATCGATGGGATCCCAAAATAGATGACAAGATCTACAAAACATGGTGCATGGACATATAGTCTTGGTACAATATCCTTATAAGGGATGCCCACAATCTTGCCAAGAGAAAACATTTGAGGTAGATGGGTGAGAGTATAACATAACGACGACCTCAAAATCATTAGGCCATATCCTAATTAGTTGGAGATTAGAGAGGCCCTAGATGATTGACCATGTACTTAGTACTTTGATTTAACCTCATATATATTGCAGTTTTGTTATATAATGATAAGAGCTATTGTGAAAGGTGTGGAACATGGATAACTAGAAGTCCAAGATTTCTAAGATCAATTTGGCCACCCCCTTTGAAGGGGTGTTGTCTAACAACCTTAAATTTTTCTCAACTTCGTGGACTTAGGACATGATATCGAAAGAAGTTGATAGGTTTGTTTTTACTTCGTTATACATTTGTATTTGTTTTGTTAACTAACAACCTAACCTTTATTATATTTCGTGGAGTTAAGACTCAATCCCATTAGTACTTGGGTTTTTGAGAGGATATACTTGAAAAGAGGGTCTTGAGAGGCGGGGAAGTCAACGTCTACACTAGAGTACAATTTTCCAAGGTACGCTTTTTAATTGAAAACAATAACCCCTGATTACTTATGGTTTAGTGTTAGTGTGCTTTCGCTCTTGGGCGTATATTATGATGCCTTGTTATAACAAATGTAATGAAGATGTTAGATTTATTGAAGCTATGCTATCAAATTTTCATAAACCATTGCATTTCTTTTTTTTTTTGTTTTGGTAAACCGTATGAGACATATGATCGGCTACATAGTAAAGATAATGTTGCCAACGATCTCAACGCTCGACCTGCTGATGAAGAGTCCTTTTTGCCTTTGGGATCATTCTTAGAAGTTACCAGTGATGACGATGCTACTTTCAGCATTGCGATATCTCACAGTTCTCGTCCTTCTCTGAAGGTATGCGATCATTTTTATATAATGCAATTATTTTTATCATTAACAAACCAATTGTCATTTATTTAATGTAAATAGATCAAGATCCTTCCGATGTAGATTGATCTGGAGGCATGGACGTACCAAATTAGGCTCGATGTAAGGCTCGTAATAAAGAATTTCAAGAACTTCTGTGGTCAACCTTATAAGAACTATTGCACCAACAGTTGGGAACGCCACTCATAGTGTGTCGTGTTTAAGTGTGTTGGTCTAGTTAATTTAATAACTCCTAGCACATATTTGGTGGGTTAACCTAATAACTTTTAAACATGATTTTGTTTAGTTTTAATTTATAAGAAATACTTATTACTTAGACCAAACACACATACAATAGGCAAGTGCAACTATCGTTTGTAGTAAAGTTTATGTAAGAACCAAGTATCGAACCCCAAGGATACGACTTTTAATAGTTAACTTTAATTTACAAATTAGTTGATTAATTATCCTTTGCTATTTTTATATTAAAACTAGAAAATAAAAGCAAGTAATAGAGAATTAGTAGAGAATATCATGAGCACGAAGAGTGTTGCTTTGGATCTTTGAATCCACATCATAGTTAAGTTATTGGCAAGTGGTGAGGTCGATTAACTCAAACACCCGACTCCTAGCTAAGGTTACCGACAAATTTTTATTAGATTTACAAAATGTTACTTTAAGGTTAAAATAGAATTAGAGCAGATTAAAGATAATTCATTGCCTAATCTTAGAAGAAGGTTCTTTTAATGGACAATCCCTAAGCTTGGGTTAGTTACATCTAACTACTCTTCTGTCTTTTACATTCTTCCCATGGCTTGCGTTCCTCTATAAGGCATATCTTTGTCTCACTTCAAAGATAGCAATGATATACCTAAGTGCTCCCCACAGGTGCTAATGATCCACATGTGATTAATTAGGGTGATTGATTTTTATTTAACGGGTGACATTATAATAATAAAATATATATAAAGACGTATAGTATTTTAACATGGGTTCACCAACTCTTAGTTCGCGAGAAGCCTAACATATAGACCGTACTAAACAAGTCGCATAACCAACCTTGGCTAATCATTGAGGCCTAACATATAGACCGTGTAGGTCAACAATGATATTCTTGATAAACGAGGGTTGATCACAAGATGTGTTTCCACAAATGGGTCAACCACTTCTCCAAGTTTGAATTTCCCTTGTTAGTATATGAGTTGTTACACACCATAAACTTCACCCCCAAGGTTATCCAGAACTCCCACAAGATCGAAGACCAAAACAATCACAATCTCATTACCAAAGAAGAAGAGTAGAGGAATTATTAAAGACACAACACACCACTTTGCCAAAGATTAAATATTTAATTCATACCAAGTTTCATCTTCAATCCAAGCAACATAAAGGGTTTAGTTAACATTTGCCATAACTTGTCCACAAACAATCATCATAGAGTGGATCACGATGTATCAAGTTTGATAAGATTAAACAACATTTGCCATAACTTGTCTCCAAACAATGATTATAAGTTTTTGTAAATAAAATATATTTTGATTGTAATATTTTTTTATCTACAATACTTTTTTGTTAGTATTTTGAATGTGTTATTCATAGAAACCAAGAATAACTATTAATTTATTTTAACGAAAAACTATTATTTGTGGAAAGTGTCGCTAATATTTGTGGGTAATCAGGTTAATAGGTGTGGGGATAGCACCGTGGCGTCGAGGCCTGTCCACACAGCCCCATAGGTGCCCATTCCGTCGCCCAAGCCACGAGACCGACAAGCCTTTTTGATGTCTTCTAGAATAATGTCGTTGATGTAACGACTAGTTTTTTTTAAAATAAAAAAATCAATTTTATTTATTATATAAATCATTCAACCTCTCATTTTTTACAAAAAAAAAAAAAAAAAAAAAAAAAAAAAAAAAACTCACCCACACTCTCTAAAAATCTCAAACTCTTTAAAAAAATCAAACAATGAAGGTTAGTTTATATTTGTATTTATAGATTTTATATCGCTATTATATTTTGTATTAATCATTTATTTATTAAGTTTTATCTTTAAGTTTAGATTTTATTTTTTTAATGTAATGTATGCTATATTATTAATTTTAGTATTTAATTTAATTTTACTTTTATTATTCAGGCCGATCAATTGGATGAGGTGATGCCCCCCCCCCCCCCCTCTTGACGTGGCTGCCTACGTCGAGGTCCATCCCCAAGTGATGGGGCTTCTCCACACCCATTAGCCTTATCTAATGATCTTCCCTTGGTGAAAATTTCGTCACTGACATGTGAGCCTGTGAGGTACCACCATATTTTGTTAGTAACTTGTTAGTGATTATCTCGGTTGATGATCCATTACTAAATTCTTTACTCATATCATGTTATTCGACTAAGTATCATTGACGGATAAGCAATTCAACTCACTTTCACATAGGGACTTTTAAAGGATATATCCATCTCTCAAAACCATCTATTTTGTTGTGATCGGTGACTCGACTAAATGTACCACGTATGTTAAATTGTGATAGTCAACATTGTAACAAACCTTGAGATGTTAAATTGTGATAGTCAACATTGTAACAAACCTTGAGATGTGAAATGAATTAAGTATATTTAAGAATATGATATAATCATTTGACTTTTGTTGCAATAATAACAAAATTTCAAAGCACACTTTTCTTATAGAAAAGCAATTAGGCAAATATTTTTTTTATTCCAAAGCACAAGTAGATTATCCCGATTTCATACCCCATTATTTAAGTATATTTAAGTATATTTAAGAATATGATATAATCATTTGACTTTTGTAGCAACGCCAACAAGTAGATGTGTCATCAAAGCACTTCTCGTGTAAAATCTGTGGAAAATTATCCCGATTTCATACCCCATTATTCCAGCTTTCATACAAACTATTAAATTCAGCACGCACGAAAGCTTAAACACCACGAGTTACACCTCTATAGTCCAATATTCAATTTTACTCATAAAGTGTTTTATACCTTTCCTTTTTTTTTAATTTCAACACATTTTTATTCATTTGGTTGGTATGGTTGAGAGTTATATATGGGAATGTACGTACCTTTCACACGTGTGTGTATACATATAGGGGTTTTATTGCAAGAACTCGAAAAAAACACACCAAATAGGCAAAATTTTTTTTTTATTTTTTAAAACATATTTTGACTGTAAATCTAATATTTTTAAAATACAAAAACTTTTTTTTTGAAAAAAAATAAAAAAAATAAATTTGTATTATACATGTGCAACACTACGAAAGCCTAAACCGCCCCCCCCCCCCACACACACACACACTCCCCAAAAACCTAAAAACTAAACCTTTCAAAAATCTAACCCTAAAAACTAAACTAGACCCTAAGACTAAGTAACATCGTAAAAAAAACGACACGTTAAATCTTTTGTTTGTGTCGAAACAATATGCTCGAATATACTCGAATGAAAGATAAGAAAATTTGTGATCTTAGGGTCCAGTTTGTGATCTTATATATATATATATATATATATATATATATATATATATATATATATATATATATATATATATATATATATATGCTAAAAAACTGAATTTTTAAATTTTTTTATAAAAAAATTCCCTCGACGCTTTTTGTTTTTTTTTTTGTTACAAAACTATATAACTATTTAAATATTCTTAATAAGTAACATTTTTAGGCATGTAAGGTTATACCTTATTATGTTTTGGGAGTTTTTCAAAAAAAATTTGATTTTTTTACTTGTAACTAAAAGTTAACACGGCACACCGTACATGTGTGGTTCAACGTTTTTACGTCTATATTTTCATGTTTGACGGGTTCGTTGTAACGCGCAAGTCCTAGGTTGAGTCAATATTGGTGTTCAGTGGCGGCGGTATGACAATGGTACTATTTGACATGGTTTTACGGCCTGCCGCAACGCGGGGTGATTAATTCTAGTTATTTTTATTTATAACATTATTCAATTTTTAAAAACATAATAAAAGCAAAAGTAGGAAAGACTAAAAAGTTCTTTCCATATTAAAAAAATAAGAAAAAAAAAAATCATTTGATTATCCATTTATGGCAACTAACAAAATGGGGGTGAAGTTTTCAACTTGTCCACTTGACTCTATTTTTACAAGTAAATGCATCATGGGTTCTCGATTCCTCTCACCTCCAATAATAAAATTTTGCACATGATAGGTGACACAACCTTTACTACTGCATTTTAAAAATCAAAATAAAATAAGATGATAATTTGATAAATCATAAATGCGTTGCAATTATTAAGTAATATTTATTTGTTTTAGAAAACAATTTCGTACAACAATTCCTCCCTAGTTTCGTAAAACATTAGTAGTTAGGGATATATAAATAAATATGTGTCAAAACCATTTGACGCTGTAATCTAACACATATCTTATACCGGCCAATAACCAACATACGTTTAGTGTGTAAAAATATGTATCAAAACCACTTGACGTTGTATCTAACATATCTCTTATACCAGCCAATAACCAACATACGTTTAGTGTCTAAACATAAGAAACTATATGTATAGAGTAGACTAAGCAACAAAGAGGTAGCCACTGCCTTATAAGGAGATAGCATGTAAAACACATATACACTATAAAGGACCAATGTGGAGAACACTTGATGTGTCTAAAATTATATCCTTGGACTTGTTATATGTGTGTGTCCAACTTTTCAAGTTTGATTTATTGCTGTACTAAGCTTTTGTGAAGATGTATAAAGAAGTGCAAGTAACCCATTACAAAGAAGTGTCCAATTTCATAAGCTTGTTTGTACTTAGTTTAAACTCACAAGTATTTGATGGTGACTCAACCCATTCTAAAGGTTTAATTCCTTGTATGCACATGTGTAACACCTATATTTCTTAAAAAAAAACTCAATATAGTTTTATGGTGTGGAACATGAGGTCTTTTTTAGATATATACCGATGACATATTGTCGGGTAGACATTGTAGGTTTAATCTCTTTTAGATCTATACCAACAACATGTCGTCGGGTCAGGACACGTAATGAATATTTATTTTACTTTTATTTTCCAGATTTTTTCGGTTGCAAATTTAATACACGAAATGCAAATTTCATACAAACTAGTTCTGATCTAATACAGATTTCCATAATATGTCAAAATGTTTATTTATTTATTTATTTATTTTTTTAAATTGTTCAAGGTATTATACAAATTATGTTAGAAAATTTGTTGGTGAAATGGATTTTGACAAAATTTTGGACAAAAATAACTACCATATTATAAATTAGCAACTTTTGGTTGCATTGTGTGTTGTACCCCAAGCTTTGGGGATTTTTCAAAAAAAAACTTTGATTTTTCATTTTTAACCCAAACTTTTTCATATTTTGTATTTTGACCCCTTTTATTTTTTTTACTTTTAACCCAAACTTTTCCATCTTTTATAATTTAACACAACACTTTATAATTTAACACAACACTTTATTATTTACAACTTTCGTCCCCCATACTTTTTATCTTTCGCAAGTTTTTCGTTTTACGTTTCGTTCTAAATTTTGCGAGTTAACATCTCGTAGCGTGCATGTGAGGTTCAACGTTTTTTGCTCTATTTTTTCAAATTTGACAGACCCGTCGCAACGTGTCCATTTTTTCTCTTTTGAAAATTTCACCGCAACGGGCGGGTCCTAGATCGACTAAGTTATTATTTTCTATATTTTACGTTTCTGGTTAATTTCTTCGCATTAACACACTGTAATGGGTGTGCGTGGTTCAATGTTTTTAAGTCTGCTTTTCGTTCAGTGTAATTTTTACCATTTTATCTATTTTATTTTTATGATGTTGAGAGTCGATGCCGTTGTGGCATTGGTGCTACTTGGCACGGTTTTACGAACGTTTTTAACCTATTAAAATTTTTACTAATATTTTGTTTCAGTTTACCCCTATAGTTCCTTTACTTAAAAACTATTTTTTACGTGCCTATTTTATGTACGTGTATGTATAAATATGATTTGTTCTACATTCCGACGTAAACTTAGTCAGGTCAAATATGATACGTTTTCGTTTAAAGAAACCATTTTTACGTGTATATTTTTATGTACGTTTTGGTATAAATTCAAGTTATACATTTCGACGTAAACTTTTTTAGATAATGATTCAGGTCAAATATAATTTGTTTTCGTGTTTATTTTATGTATGTTTTGAACCGAGTTGAGTCAAATTATGTTTATTTTTCTCCATTTTTTTTCGAAAGCTCTAATTAATCTCTTTCGATTACATGTGCATATTTTCCTTCATACCCTATACGTTTTCTATGTATGAGTTGGGTCACATATAATTCATTATGATTGTTCGATATGAATTTGATTTACTTTACGTTATATCCAATCACAATGCTTATACAGGTTACATTGAGTTCAACTGGATACGTCGAAACGTGTGTTTTCATATGGTTAATGCATCATATAACGTTTGGACTAATCCATTCAATGTTTACGATGTACCCGCGCCGCAACGCGGGCGGGTCTTAACCCTAGTTATCTTTATTTATATATGAGTTATACAAATAATTATTTGTAAGTTTGTGTTCTACCTTGTGAGGGCATCACAACAAACCAAAGCACGTTTAAGATAGAAGTAAGATAAATGAAATATCAATGCTTTAAATTGAGTAGTTGAAATGAAGATTTCTAAACTTAGGTGACTTAATTAGAAATTTTACCTTTGTCATAAATCAAAACAAATGGTTGTTTTATTTTTGACTCTCAAAAGTTCTTTACATGGCCAATGTGAGGCTAGTTTACTTGGTAGAGACATATGTCTCTTAGAGAGGATGTCTCAGGTTCAAACTCGGACAAAGAATAATAATTTAGGATTATTAGTGTAATAGAGTAGCAGTAAGCTTTGACATCAAAAAAAAGTTTTTTTCATATGAAAGTTTTGATTATGATTCTTAATTTTATTTAAATGCACATTAACATGCATGAATTAAACGTTTTATTTGACTTATAAAATTGTTTGTAATGAATTTCATGTATGTTTTATTTGACTTATAAAATTGTTTGATTATGTTTAAATAAAGACATCTAAATATGTAAAATATTGATACGAGTCTAAAAGGATCCTATGATTGAATTTATAAACACGAAAGAGAGTATAAAGAGATAAAAGAAAAATTGACTAAAGAAATCATTTACCCATGGCATTATAGCCTAGTGGTATCTTGGTGGTGGGATAAGGTTTATGACCATTAGGTCATGGGTTCGATTCCCACAGGGGGGTTTTTCCCAGATTTATTGGGTTTCTTCCTGAATTGGTGTATAGGCATTATTGCCTAGTGGAGATGGATATGATCGGGTGGTTCTGCTGGTGGCACGATGATACTCCAGTGGTCCGTCAGTGATCCAAATTTGCCGTTCAAAAAAAAAGACTAAAGAAATCATTTTGTCAACAAGTTTCATAGAATTTAGAGAGAAACATTCTCTAATTCTTCCATCATCATCTATTTCACCATTTTCTTTTCTATAAAACCGAAAATATAAAATAATCAACCCGGTGCTATCACGAATGTGAGAGCCATCTCTAGTGATACACATATTATTTTAGTTGTTGTATAGACGCGTTCGCCTTAGAAGAGATGCAAAAATTGTTTTATGGGACCCCGTCAACACGATCCTCAAGCACAATTGTTAACGACTATTTATTTTCTCGCAGAGGAGATTCATACAAAAAGGAGTTGTTGAAGTTCTCCTAAAGACATTGGTTTGAATCATTTATTTACATAAATTTGTATTTTCTCTTTGTGTTTATTCGTTGTTATTGTATACGAACAACGAGAGTATCAGTATTGTATATTTAATTTTATTTTTATTCAAAAGTGAATCAAGTTCCTACAAATTAAACCAACACCCCATGTATGACCACGCCTTTCACCTTGGGAACAAATGAGACATTCAACCTCATTAACTAGCAAATCATTATCCTCAATTTGCATTTTTCTATATGCTTGTTGAATTTTATCATGCATCAAGAAACACAATAATCTATATGTTTGTCAAATTTTATCATGCATTAAGCAACACAATAATCGTACATTTATGTTTAAACTAAAGTTGGACAACACAACTGTCGTAAAATGGATAACCAACTTGCTCAACTATAAATAATAAACGGTAACAATCTCCAAATTTTGATACACCTACAATAATAGCAACATGCTTATAATAACAACCTACTTACCAAGTAGGCGACAATCAGCGACTTGGGTTTTTAAGCGTTTTATTTTAACTTTTCACTCACATATATTTAGAAATGCTATTTCAATCATGTTGAAAAAAAAATTAGGATTTTAACATTGACTGGGTCGTCACCAACGTTCGTTTCGCAGTTTTATTCGTCATGCGATAAGATTTTTACTAGATTTACCAAACATAACCATAAACTTGCTAGAACTTCAATGGACACCAATTAATACAAAATCAATCCAAATAAGGCTTTAATTCATTTAAACATGTGTTACATTAGTACATACATAATTTAAAATAGTCGGGTGTCATAAAATGGTGTACCATCTTCTCCTAATGTAACAACACCATTATTATGAGTGATGCATCAAAGATCACGCCTATGTACCACAAATCTAACACCATTGACCATGCAAGCAGTGTAAGAATATGCGTCCAATGGACCATGTGCGAATACCCTTAATTTGTTGATACGAATTGCAGACATATCTTTTTGTAGATTATAGACTTAATAAAACAATTTAAGAATGATATCTTTAAGTAATAATATACTTTAGAATCATATATTATATACATATCTAATGTATATACCTTATCATTAAACCATGAGAAAGTTTCATTTCTACATTGCTTCTTGGAAATTCATATTCTGTTCATTGTACGAGGGACGAAATGTTCAAATTGATTTATCATGTAGCTAAAATGAAAAAAAAAAAAACTTATGAAACGTAGCCTTTAAATCTCATCGCAGTTATTCAGTACAAACCATTCTAATGGTTTTTGGGCCTTTTCACAAAGTGCGAAATCATATCTTTTGCCATGAATTTGGAACCAAGTCGCTCTCGTTAAAATTCAATCAATCTTCAGTAAATTGAACACAATATCAATAATTAGTGGTGACATTCACAATAATAATGGTTTATATGTCATTAAAATTCAATCAATCTTCAGTAAATTGATTTCCATAAAAAACTCTATAAACAATATAAAACAAACAAACTGAAGATATCATTACAAAAACATTACACTAATCTACTTGATTTCATATCACCAACTTCAATCATCATATTATTAATATGAACAAGCTCAAACAATTAAATGTTTTCATTTTCAATGAAAAACCCCTCATCTACTAAGGATTTATTATCCATAACGAACCAATCTCTAACATTTTCATTAAATTGATGTTGATAATTTCCCCAATATAAAATTTAAATATTGAAATAAGTTATGGGAAGTTGAAACAAAAAACATCATCATAAGAGCACAATGTTACATTTTAATCATTTCTAAATAAGAATTTAATTAATTCATTAAAAAGATGTCAAGTCTCGTTTTGAATATGAAGTTTTGTTGCATCTTACTTCTGCTTCATGAATTCAGCTCAACATCTTTCAACTACATGATTACAGTACCCAAAACTTAGATGAAAGTTCTAACAACCCTAAAATCTCCAAATATACAAAAATAAACGAAATAAGTACCAAGAACACAACCCTCTAAACTTTTCGTAGCATTATAATTCAAATAGTGACTAAAGTCCTAGTGCTTATGGTAAATGATTCATATCTAGTAATCCCACAATCAACACCAACAACACTACATCTAAAAATACAGGAATGTCAGCTGCAAATCACGTAAAACTACCCAAATCTAATAACCTTATCAATTGCACAATTACAACACCAAAAAACAAAATTACACAAATATAGTAACCTAAATGTGTATTTGCGTGAGAAAGAATCACTTACATGGTAAATTCAAGTTAGAAAGTTGCAAAATTAAGTAAAAACAGCATTGAGGGAAACTAAAACAACGCTAGCTTCAAACAGCTCCAAGGTGGTGGTGGCTAGTAAGTTTGGCGTCGACGACACGAAGGCTGTCAAAATGACTATGAACCTTGTGCTTACCTTTCCCACTTTGATCCACCAGAGTTAACTCAAACAAAGCCCTAATATATATATATATATATATATGATTTTGATTTTTGAATAACGCTTTCGGTGGCAAACCTTCACTATGTCCTCGTGTGATGGCGAGAGATAGATGAAGAGAAGTTGGAAACACGAATGAAGTACATGAGGTTGTACTTGGAGTTTAGGGAAAGCTAAGGTTATGCCAATGACATGTAGTCACCACAGAGTCCACAAAAATGACATTGTTCAAAGTTTTATTAATTCATAATACAAGAAAATTTAATATATACCGATGACATATCTTCGGGACACCTATTCAAAATGGCGGGCCATTCTTCACAACTTCCACGCAAGCAATAGCAACGACACATCGTCGGCTTAAACATTGGCTGGTCAAATTAAAGCACCCTATCCCAGGGACATGTAGTCAATGTAGGTCACACACTATGCCGATGATATTTTATCACACCCTCAAATTCCACATGCGGAGTACTACCGCGAGGCGTTTGACTAACCAGGATCAAGCCACCAATCATATTGAACAATTATAATAATAGTAAAATAGTTCACCAAGCCAATACGATAAGTGACATTTTAAGTCCAAAGTTTTAAGTTTAGAACAACGTTTAAAAGAGACGGCGGAAGCATAGTTTAGATAGTTCAACCAATAGTCTTAAGTTCATGATTTATTAAAGAACCCGACACGGGTTGATGCGACCACTACACTTCCCAAGTTGCAAGCTCCATTCCATTACTAAGTACCTGCAAAGCATGTAGTATGGTATCAACATAAAGCTGGTGAGTTCACAATCATCATCATCAAAATATTCAATCAAATCTCTTTACAGGAATATCATCACATGGACATTCATCAAGCCAAGTTATCTATTCATTCAACCCTAAAACAAGTATCCTTCATTCATAACCGGTTAACATATAAATCGTTAGCAAGCTTGCATTTTTATCACACAACAACAATCTACAAACAAGCTATGCTATCCGTGCCATTTACACTCAAAACATTCATTAAGCTAGCACCTTTAACATTCATTTTCATCATATAAAAGATTGTACACTAACCGGTTTGAACCGAGAGTGAAAATGTGTGTGGAATAAGAAGGATGAAGCTTCGAGGTATGATAGTTGTTGTCCAAATCAGCAAGAAAAGAGGAGATGTTGTGTGATTCTAGGGTTTTCTAGAGAAAGAAAGTGGATAAGGAGGGATGGAAGGAATGAGGGAATGTTTTTGGGAAATGATGCCCTAATGATTTGCTGCCAAAATTCCTTCCTTTTGTCTGCTGAAAAGTCCTTTTATACACATGAAAGTGTTGCACCCTTTTAGGGATTCGAGTGGGCTTGTTTGTGGTGCTGGGCCAGGTTCATTACACTTTGCAGCGACCCAAAAAGAGTCAAGAGGGGTGTCCGGGCCCAAGGAAATCCCAAGTTGAAACCTCTTGGTTTCGAGTCAGAATCGAGGGGTTTCGATTCACTTACACACATACACTAACTTAAATAATTATATGGTAATTTTTGGTTTACACATTTTCATATAACTAACACATAACCAATCCGGTGATTATCAGTTTAATTCTCGTTTATTAAATTCCCATGGTTACAACGTAAAAGAAAAGTGTAGGAAAAACCCGAAGTGTCACATTATCCCCAAGTTTCAAGAAATTTCGTCCCGAAATTTAGAGCGCATCCACTGACAAGCTAGTGTGTTCAAACGTTTTCGTGGGGTACCACATCATCCCCCTGTTGGTTTGGAATTGTTTGCAAACAACTGGGGATACCTACGCATCATCTGGTCTTCCCGTTCCCAGGTAAACTCAAGGCCATGGCGCGAGTTCCAATGAACTCGGACTATTGGTATCCTGCTACGCTTGAGGGCCTTGATTTCCCGATCCATGATTTCGACTGGTTCCTCAACAAAGTGTAGCGGATCGTCAATCGTGAGTTCCTTAAAAGGAACGACGAGTGTTTCATCTGACAGACACTTCATCATATTAGACACGTGAAAAACGTTATGTACCGCACTCAGCACTTCAGGCAGGTTCAGTCTATAAGCAACCTTACCGATCCTCTCGGTAATTTCGAAGGGCTAACGTATCGCGGATTAAGCTTGCCCCTTTTGCCAAAACGTAACACACCCTTCCAGGGTGAAACTTTTAGTAGAACCCGGTCCCCGACCTAGAATTCTAGAGGTATGCTACGTCTATCAGCATAGTTTTTCTGACGGTCTCGAGCTGCCGCCATTCGTTGTCTAATCTGGGCAATATTATCCGTAGTGTCAAGTACAAGTTCCGGGCCGGTAGTTTGGCTCTCGCCAACTTTCGCCCATCACAGAGGTGACCGATATTTACGACCGTATAATGCCTCAAATGGTACTGCCTGAATGCTAGTGTGGTTGTTCAGTCTGACCATCTGCGGGTGGTAAGCGGTCTGACCATCTGCGGGTGGTAAGCGGTGCACGTCTGCCGGTGGTAAGCGATGTATATCTGCGGGTGGTAAGGCATGTCTTCAAGTGTTTGGATGGTACGTTCAGTCTGACCATCTTCGGGTGGTAAGCGGAGCACATATCTAACTGTGAGCCAAAGGATTTATGCATAGCCTGCCATAATTCGGATGTAAAACGTGGGTCCCGATCAGAGATAATAGAGGTTGGCACTCTGTGCCTAGCAACTACTTCCTTCAAGTAGATGGATGCAAGTTTCGAAAACTTATCGGTTTCTTTGATCGCAAGGAGGTGAGTAGACTTAGTTAAACGGTTTACGATCACCCAAATGGTATCATTTCCGCTTTGCGACCTCGGTAAGCCAGTAACGAAGTCCATGGAAATTTGTTCCCATTTCCAGGTTGCCAACTCTGGTTGCTGCAGTAAACCCGACGGCTTTTGATATTCGATTTAGCAATAATGGCTTTCATGTTAGGCCACCAATATAGAATCTTGAGATCTTGATACATCTTGTCAGACCCGGGATGTATAGAGTAGCAAGACTTGTGTGCTTCGTCCATCACAAGCTCTCGGAGATTTCTGTGAGATGGAACCCAGATACGGTCCAGGATGTAGTGAATGCCGTCGTCCTTGAGTTCGAGCTGTTTCTCCATGCCCCACATAGATTCTGCTAGAAGGTTTTCTGCTTTCAGTGCTTCGACTTGAGCGTTTCGGATTTGGTTAGGGAGGTTCGAGTGAATGGTAAGTTGTAAGGTACGAACTCGCTTAGGTTTGGTCTCCTTTCGACTGAGGGCATCAGCAACAACATTAGCCTTGCCTGGATGATATTTAATTGCACACTCGTAGTCATTTAGGAGTTCGACCCATCGGCGTTGCCGCATGTTCAACTCTTTCTGGTCCAATATATGCTGGAGACTCTTGTGATCGGTGTAAATCATGCACTTGGTACCGTACAAGTAATGTCTCTAAATCTTGAGCGCGAAGACTACCACTCCCAGTTCCAAATCGTGTGTTGTGTAATTCCGTTCGTGGATCTTGAGTTGACAAGAAGCGTAGGAAATAACTTTCTCGCGTTGCATTAACACGAAACAAAGTCCTTGGATAGACGCATCGCAGTAGACGACAAAGTCGTCAGTACCCTCTGGTAAGGAAAGAATAGGAGCACTACAGAGTTTTTCCTTTAGCTTCTGAAACGCAGACTCCTGAGCATCGTTCCACTTGTAAGCAATACCCTTCTGGGTAAGAGTTGTGAGGGGTTGAGTAATCTTCGAAAATCCCTCGATGAATCTATGATAGTATCACGCTAATCCCAAGAATTGGTGGATTTCGATTGGAGTCTTCGGTGTAGGCCAATTCTTGATAGAGTCATTCTTAGCTGGATCAACGTGAATCCCAGCTTCATTGACCACGTGCCCAAGGAAATGAACTTCTCGAAGCCAGAAGTCTCATTTCGAGAACTTGGCGTAGAGTTGTTCGTTGCGTAAGAGTCCTGGGATAAGACGTAGTTGATGTTCATGCTCATCTCGATTCTTCGAGTAAATTAGGATGTCGTCAATGAATACAATCACGAATTTATCAAGATAGGGCTTTCACACTCGGTTCATGAGATCCATGAATACCGCAGGTGCGTTTGTCATCCCAAAAGGCATAACAAGGAATTCGTAGTGACCATAACGGGTTCTGAAGGCTATTTTAGAGATGTCCTTGTCCCGGACTCTCAATTGTTGATAGCCTGATCGAAGGTCGATCTTGGAATAGAAACTTGATCCTTGCAGTTGATCGAATAGGTCGTCGATGCGTGGGAGTGGGTAACGGTTCTTGATAGTTACTTTGTTCAGCTCGCAATAATCAATGCACATACGAAAAGTGTCGTCTCTCATTTTGACAAAAAGTACAGGTGCTCCCCAGGGTGACGAGCTAGGACGAATGACGCCTTTGTCCAACAGTTCCTATAATTGTGTAGATAGTTCATCCAGTTCAGCCGGGGCTAATCAATAAGGTGCACGAGCTATGGGTGCCGCTCCAGGAGTTAGCTCGATCTGAAATTCAACTTGACGGTGAGGAAGTAGACCAGGTAATTCTTCGGGAAATACCTTGGGAAACTCACGCCCAATGGGAAAATCTTTAATCCTTCTTTCTTTCTCCTATGTATCAGTAACGAGTGCTAAAATAGCGGGGTGCCCCTTTTGTAAGCACTTCTGGGCTTTTAAGAATGAAATGATGCCTGTGACTGCACCACTTTTATTGCCTTGAACAACAAGGGGTTCGCCAATAAAACGAGGAATACGAACAACTTTCTCTTGACATAGTATTTCGGCTCGGTGTTTGGATTACCAATCCATTCCAATAACAACGTCGAAGCTTCTAAGAACGATGGGAAAGAGATTGATGAGGAAGGTTTGTCCAGACAGTACAAGTTTACAATTGTTGATAACGTGGGAAGTCTCGATGTTCCTACCATTAGCTAATTCGACGACGTGCTTAGTGTTTAGAGGCGTTGGCGTAGGCTTAAGCATCTTACTAATACGTAGGGATACATAACTAGCATCGGCTCTAGAATCAAACAGTACAGAAACATAACGATCATCAAGTAGGAACTTACCCGCCACAACGTTGTTGTTGTTTCCAGATCCTTAGTTGTTGTTGTTGTTGTTTTGATTCAACTGGGGGCAATTTCTCTTGATGTGTCCTTTAGCTTCACACTGAAAACAACCCATGATGTTGCGGTTGTTTCTAGGGTTGGTTCTGCCTTGCTGGATGAGGGCTTCTACAATATTTGGCCTCATGCCCCATTTTGTTGCATCGCCGACACAGGTTTCTTGCACACGGCCCATTGTGATATCGGTTACACTTGTTACACTTGGGTCGGTTTCCTTGGTAACCACCCTGTTGTTGAGGGCCTTTGCTATTTTCAACCTTTCTTTGATGTGTTGGGGCTTGAGTGGGGTTAGCATCTTTGCCTTGGGTGCCATCCCATTTGCGTTTGTTATCGCTAGAAGTTTCAGCAGTAGTACTGATCCATTTGGGCAGCTTGCCCTGTTCTACAGCTTGATCGGTGAGACGATGAGCCAGACGAATAACTTGCTGAATCGTGGTGAGATTAGCTGAAGTCACAAGACTTTGAATCTCGGGAACCAGACCCTTGAGGTAAAGGTCGATTCTTCGGTAAGCAAGTTAAGACATGTTGGGACAAAGAGTAGCATAGTCGTTGCATCGCTTAATGTACGTCTCAATTTCTGATCCAACCATTTTCAACTCAAAGTACTCATTCTTGAGCTTGTAAATGTCATCCCTGTTACAATACTCCTCATTGATCAGATTCTTGAAGTCATCCCAAGAAGTAGCATTAGCAGTCTCCAATCCAAGCATCTGGACTTGTACTTTCCACTAAGAAAGCGCGTTTCCTTCCAATGTGTCAGTAGCAAACTTCACCCAGTTAGCAGTAGGACATTCGCACATGGCGAACACAGATTCGACCTTCTCGATCCAGTGTAGAAGGCCTATGGCACATTCAGTTCCATTGAAAGGGAGAGGTTTGCAATCCATGAAAGTTTTGAAAGTGCAAACACGTGGTTGAGCGGGTGCAGGTTGCCCTATTGTGCAATGCGGAGCGAATAGATTTAAAAACGATGAAATGTTACGAATGTAGAATCTAAGCATCCTAGGGCGACTAGTTTACCTCCAGGATGGGCTGCAAATACCGCAGCCACGGTGTTGATCAGGTTCGTAAACTGATCCTGTGTCAGGTTAACGTTGCCTCTTCTGTGTCTGCTCATTGTCTTCATATCCAGAAAACACAGTATGAGAATGACGTCGTAGTGTCGTAAGAATAAGTAGAAGGAGGATTGACCATTGCACATAAATACGCAGGTGTATATATATATATATATATATATACACACACAACTAGGTACACTATTACATATAGCATCACATATGCACTAAACAAATAACAAGCAAACACATGCCCGAGCCACGAAGTCTAAAGTGTTGAGCCTTGCACTTGGAGTGTAGCGTCGTTGTGAGTCGTTTGTAATAAAACGGGATATAGTCTGGTTTTTTCTCAAAAAGACTTTTTCTTTTTAAAACCGAGTTCACTATAACCAATGGCCTTGATACCAATCTGTCACACCATCAAATTCCATATGCGGAGTACTACCGCGAGGCGTTTGACTGACCAAGATCAAGCCACCAATAATATTGAACAATTATAATAATAATAGTAAAATAGTTCACCAAGCCAATACGATTAATGACATTTTAAGTCCAAAGTCTTAAGTTTAGAACAACGTTTAAAAGAGACGGCGGAAGCATAGTTTAGATAGTTCAACTAATAGTTCTTAAGTTCATGATTTATTAAAGAACCTGACACGGGTTGACGTGACCACTACATTTCCCAAGCTACAAGCTCCATTCCATTACCGAGTACCTGCAAAGCATGCAGTAGGGTATCAACATAAAGCTGGCGAGTTCACGAGTTGTTCAGTTTTAGTTTAAAAAACGTAAGTTGTTCAAATGTGTATTTATAATCATGTAATATGGGGAGCTACCCCATCTGTGAGCGTACTAAACTGTAGATACCGAAACTGGTGACTATCAAGTTATTGTGCCCCAAGTCAATGTCTATCATCATTGACTAAGTAGTAAGGCATAATAGTCCACGCCCGATCCCCCCGGTCACGGTGTGAGGTTTGTCAAACCTAATAGCGTTATCAACTAATATCTCGTTCGCCCCTGGAGATTAATCGGTATTGTAAGTGGGGACTTAATGATAGAGTTTCGTTTAGTTGCCGAGTCAATGTGTCAATGCCTTGTCTTGCTTATAGAATATCATGCAATGGTTTTTGCAAACATCAATTCTCTCATATGGAAGACTCAATGGTTCTAAACTCTTCTTCGTATCATAAAAGTTTTTTGGAAGTTTATTATTTTTCGGGCAACAATGCATTAATCATGGAAATGTTAAAGTTGTAAGCTGCAGTTGACACATTGAAAAGTGATTTCCATGTCAAAAAAACTCGTAGCTGCTTGTTACTTTGAAAAACGTGTAGCCTTTTCGCCCTCCCACAAAGGTTTATCAGAAGCTTCTAACATGTCATAGAAACTTTTTACTTCTGGATTCAGTACACGTCCTTCCAAAGTACTTGAAGTATAATCGCATGAACACAAGTTATCTAACACCATACGTTTGCAACCATCATCATCATCATCATCAATCTCCATTGTAGTAGAAGATTGTCCAACATCGTGGTTGGACTTTTCACCATGTTTACTCCATATTTCATAACGAAGCATGAAACCATCCTTAAACAAGTGTTTTTGTACTGTGGCTCTGTCTCTGTAACTTATATTTTGGCATTTATAACAAGGACATTTTATGTTACGTGTTGTCTCACCATGCATATTCGCCCACGTATCAATCACCTCTTCTTTAGAAAATGCGAAGTCCAAAAACAATTCGACATTGTCACAGTATTTAGAATTAAGAAATCCATTACTATCGGTCTTTTCATACATCTACCCTCGATCAGTATACCACGCCATTACTACTCGAATTAATACTATCATATAATAAAGAAGCCGTCGGAGAGGGTGAGCGACTGATGTTGGCATACTATTTGTTTATTTTATTAATCACATACAAGATTAAGTATGGCCACACATCTCACATTAATTAATCACAAACAACAAGCACAAATAATAAAGTAAAAGTAAAACAAAAACATTCCCCTCTCCATACGAACACACAAACACGTAAAAAAAACTAAAATCACTATTAATGGGCTATATCAACTCAATTTAATATACATGAAAATCAAAAATTCCTAACTTCGAACATATTTCATGATTTTAGTCATCATTTATTAAATTGGGGTTAATTCTTTTATCTTTAAGTAACATGACACGTATGAAAATGCAAGAATTTAGACAATCATTTACAAGTATAGGATTTTGGTTCAGATTGTATAGGATTTTGGTTAACTACAATAGATTACTTGTCACACTACGACATAATATTAACATATCATGTACAAGTTACTTGTGTTTTAAAACTAGTTTGAAAATAAATCTCTTACAATCTGCCCAAACTAATTTGGCTTGAGGCTTGAGCCAACCTGACTCGCACAATTTCAACTTGAGTTCAAGCAAATACGAAAAACTCACAAACAGTAAGTGAGCCATCCTAGACGAGCAGCGTAAATGGTTCTCTTATATATAATTAAAATCAGATCAGTAATCCTAATTTCACTTTCCAAAACAGAATTAAACCTAAAACTGAAATTCAATTATCGAATAATCCTAATTTCAAACTGGAATCAGTCATCGGATTGCTAACATTGAGTCAGATTATTAAAGGAAATGAAGAGTGACACATACCAGATGTACGGTATCAGATCGATGAATGACGAGGATGATCGCCGGAGTCGCAGATGTACCGTGAGTCGCAGATGAGGATGATGAAAGATTAACAGATCTGCAGATCTGTTTTGACTGCAAAGATTAACGGATCTGAGGAATGATTGAATGATTGAAGTTAGGTTATGGATTATAGTTAGGTTAATCAAAGATGTTTAGTCATTTGATTGAATGATTGAAGCTTCTAAACTTATGGCTAGTGTCAGTTTTAACCCAGATAGACAAGATGAATCACTTGGATCCGACTCGCCTTTAGGGTAACCTTTGATTATTTCCACACTTTTGCACTTTTTAAGAGATTATCTTAGTTATAGTAGTAGGCCTCTCTTTTGAAGGTGACGTTACCCTCAACCCAGTAGTTTGAGTCAGCAAGGATACAATCCTAAAGGGTTGGATTATTGGAAAATAATTAATTAAGTTATTAATGCGTAATGTGATAGGCCCCTCTTTTGAAGGTGACGTTACCCTCGGCTAATTGGTTTGAGTCAGCAGGGATACAATCCCAAGTAGTCGGGTTAATGTATTAATAGAAGTTTACATATGAGGGGATCAAGCCATTCGCACCCCCGCCATCCAACACTAGTGGGTATTGAAGGAGGTCCTATTAAGCTTGACCCAGGTCCTTGCAGGATCTATACACTGAACAAGGCAAGAACCTTACCAAACGATTCCCTTAACCCCCGACCAGGTAGCCAACATATCTCCATATAGACCGTTGAGATATGAATGGTGTAAATCTTTTATTTTATATAGACAGTAAAATAACGCCAAGATACCACGGACAAATGATAAGGAAGTTTCACCTTCAACATGAGAAACTAGTTTTTAAAGTCATTAATACAAAACCAAATAAAAAGTGCGAAAAGATTAAAAAAAAAGTATTACACTAAATGCTTGTCTTCACCAAGTGATGTAAGAGACTTAGGCAAACATGGCCTTTGATTGTCAAGAACTCTTACTATCAATCTTGGATCCCGAGACTACTACACACACTCTATGATGGATGATGGTGGTGGATGTGGGTTGTGATGGTGGTGGAGTGTGGGTGAAGTGTGAGAGATGTGGTTTGCCAAGGGATGCCTTTGAAGTGAACCAAGCACCTCTATTTATAACCTGCACAGAAGCCCGGACACGTCCCCGTGCCCGCTGGGCACGGCTACGTGTCCATCTATCTTCTCTTTCTTCATTAAATGCAGTTTGTCTGTATTAGTTGACCACGCCCCCGTGTCCACTGGGCATGGCCCCGTGTGCAGAAGTGTATCTGTACTATCAAGATTTGCTTGGATTCTGTGAATCTTAGCGTTGACCACGGCCCCGTGTCCGCTGGGCACGCCCCCGTGTTGGGAAATAGAAGCTTCTACAACTTTGTCTTTTCTGCAGACACTTGGGCACGCCCCCGTGTCCGCTGGGCACGGGGCGTGTTAAGCCTTCTGATGTCTTATTTTTGCTTGGGAAGATGCTGTCGAGGGGTCGGGCATGCATGTTTATTCCTTTTCTTGTATTTGTGTTAGATTTAGCTGCATTTTTTCTTCTTTTGTTCATTTGAGCTCATTTTATCCTGAAAATACAAAAGGAAGACAAAAGCACACTTTTTCCAACATTAGTACTAAAAAAGTGTTAGTTTTATGCCTCATTTGATGTAATTTATATGTTGCATTTTACACACATCACTCAGATCAAGACCTTTAGCGGTGACTTTTTAGATGCCGCCGCTAAAAGTGTCACCACTATTGCTTGTATTTCTTGTAGTGAAAAAAAAGGATCAGATCAGAAAGAAAAAAGGATCACGACGTTGATGATCGGCAGCAAGTTCAGCGACAACTGCAACGGTTCTCGCTGGGATTAAGATGATGATGACAATGGTGGAGTGATGGTCGATTCACGCATTGGATGATGATTATGGTCGATTAGGGTATTAAGACTAGAATTATATTAGTATATTTTTTAAGAGATACGTTTGTTAAATTTGATATACTAGGACGTTTATATAGGTAGGAAGGCTAGGAAGTAATTTTGACCATCTATTTATTAATCAATGGCTAAAATTAAACGAGTGAAATTGAAGAAAAAAAGAAGCGTGTGGGTTTGTCTATGAGCATTCTAGTCAATACAAGGCAATAGTTTCTCTCTCCTCAAATCCCCCCCCCCCCCGCCACCCCCCGTTTTTTAAACATTAATAACTTTTTCATAAGACATTATTTTTTTATAAAAATTGCACAAAAAACGAGCGTTTTTTATCTTTAAAACAAGTATATTATTACTATATTTTAAAAAAAATCAGAAACCTAGTTGCGTAAAACGCAATGGACAAAAAACACAAAAGGAATGTGTTATTTCTAAAACGCAATGGCTGAAAAACACAAAGAATTTTTTCTTTTGTAAAACGCAATGGACTAAATACACAAAGAAATGTCTTTTTTTTTTGAAACGCAATGGCCTAAAAACACAAAGAAATGTTTTATTCTAAAACGCAATGGCCAGAAAACACAAAGAAATGTCTTTTTTTCTATAATGCAATGGCCTAAAAACACAAAAGAAAATGTTCTTTCTAAAACTCTACACTCGGCCGAAGATGTATTTTTGTGAAACACTCGAGAGCGGCATGGAACTTACTTATACCATATGTTTGCCAAGCAATCAATCCTCCTCCTTTTTAACTATAAACCTTTGTAAATATCAAGAGTACTTTGGGGAAGGGTTAGGCTTGGGTTAATGGTAGGTGGTTTTGGGTTAGTGGTTAGTAGAAAAGGGCGAAAGGCGTAAAAAACGTCGGTTTTTGTAAAACTTTTTGTTTTTGTGACTTTTTATTCAAACGAAGCTTTTTTCAAACAAAGTTTTTTTGGGGAACTTGTTTGTTTTTTGCTAGACTTCATCATCATTTTTTTTTATAAGAAATGTCACATGAAAACCAAGTTTTTTACTAAAATAAAGGGTTAAAAATGAAAACGGGTTTTGGTGGGTAAAGGGTGTTTGTTTTGTGGGTTTAGAAATAAAAAGGTTTAGGCTCAAAGGGGTTAACTAGGGGGATTTTGGGTAGGTGGTAAAAAAGAAAAATAATGGTGTTGAAAAGAAAAAGGGTTAGTCCTAATGCCTCCATCATTTACTTACTTAGGTTTAAGTTGATAAGGACCAGGAATGTATTGTCATGGCAAGTTCTAGAGTCGTAAGAAACTAAGCGGCTGTTCACACAAGAAACGAAAGATGAGCATTTAGTCTAAAGATGTGTATTTGTATGCTCAATTAAAGGCTCAAAACTCACTTTTTGTGGGAATGAGTTTTTAATGTGATCAAGTATATAATTAAATTTTAACTAGATTTGTCATGCCGTTTCATAATTTTCTTATGTTGGTTCTTTTTATCATGACGCTATCGGTTGTAAACTTGTAAAAATATAACCTTTTTAGAACTTGTTATTCCCAACTTAAACCAAGACAAGTAAAAAAATGAAAAGTTTTTGAAAAAATTTGGGGTGTTTAACGGTTCCAATAGAGTTTTGTGTAAGGCTTGTAATTAGGACTTGCAAAATTCAAGGTTTTAGCATCCCCCCCCCCCACCCACACTTAAATTACACATTGTCCTCAATGTGTCCCAAAAATAAGTTTTTAGGTTGATTGAATGTGTAAAAAGGTGTGTTAAAAACAAAAATTAATGTTACTGGGCATCTGGACACGTCCCCGTGTCGGATGAGCACGGCCCCGTGGTCAGATTGCCAGTAACGAGAACTTACAGAGGGTGAACACGGGGGCGTGTCTGGTGAACACGACCCCGTGTGTGTCAAAAGACTGCATAAAATAAACAAACAGCAGGTTTGGGCGGTGGGCACGGGGGCGTGTTGGCTGGGCACGACCCCGTGCGGACAATCTGCAAACATGTAAAACAGGTTTCTGCTTTCGGTTCTGCTTTCTCGGCTTTCGTAGTACTAATGTTTAGTGCTTTAAGCCTGGTAGGTACCTGTTTTAATAATAAATACCACACCAAACAATAACAAACATCCTAATTTACCAACGTTTCATCATCCACATCACAAGTTAAAAAGTAAAGAAATGCAGAAAATTAAAAAGTGTTAAGGGAAGTAAATTGTTCAACAAATGGCACGCAGGCCATGAGATTGTTTTTGAGATAAAAGGGTTAACCTGTTAGACCTCCAACCGTGTGATGCTACCTCCAACTCCTCCCGCTCAGTCCATGTCCTCGTCTTCATCAGCATCCCCTCCGTGGCCCGCCATATACTCCCGGATGTTCCCAATGTCATCCTGCATGTCGGAGATATTTCTTTCTATCACTCCGACCCGGGCGTATGTGTTGCTGGCCATGTTGTAGGTGTTTCTGGTGCACATAATATTTTCCTACAATAAATCATGTAAGCTCTGAAAGTTAGGAAAACCACCTCCTTGAGAGGAGGATTGACCCGGATCACCATGGGGCTGGTAGTGGTACTGGGAGGAGGACGGATGTGTGGAGCGTGTAGGACAAGAGCTTCTTGAGGGTTCCATGTAGGCCCTTGAACGGTTTGAAACCTGACCGTCCCGTCATCCGCTTCTTAGATCAAGTTCATGGAGCGGCAAATAACCATGTCCACTTTTCCCGACCATAGGCCCTTTTGAAAGGACCTTGGTATCCTCACAAAGTGTTTGAAAAGGCGGTAAATCCACCCTCCAAAGAAGATAGGAGTCGGGGGAGTAGCAAGTTGGCTCAAGTGCATGTTACGGAGTAGCAGGTATGGGACATCAAGGTTAACACGGTTGAGAATGCAATGGAGAACCAGCAGATCCCGTAGCCCTACAACACCACTGCTGTCGTGTCTCTGGCTAAGAGAGTAGGTGAGGACCCTGTGGATGTAACGGTAGAGAGGGTCCCTCAACATTGTGCTCTTAGTTCGGCTCGGGTTATAGTTGCCTTCCCCGATCTGAGCCCAAGCAGCTTGGCGTTGATTTTCCGTAATTTCGCGAAGACCGTCGGTGTTCTCTTCATCCCCAGCATCCTCTTCTGAGTACAACCCGATAATTGCCCCAAATTGTGCAACTGAGATCGAGTATGTGGTCCCTCCACAATGGAACTCTACCCCATCATTGTCAAACGGTTCCGCTCTTGACTTAAGGACAAACATGATGTAGAATTCCATGTTGTATTCATGCACGGAGTGAAGTCGAGTGCAAAGAGCCACTCATAGCGGACCGGTGACAATGTTGTTGAAGCGGTCTATTTGGTTCACTGCTTCAAGGGTGTCCATGCACACCTGTCGGGGATTTCCTCGGGCCTAGTTCTTAACACATCATACCGCGCCTGAGCAGCCAACTCACTTGCGTTGAATCTGGTAAATTTCTTGGCCATCTGAAAGAAAACATCAAACAATTAGCATGAAACAGTGAAATTTTCGAAGAAAAACTAAAAACAGTCGGCTGAACACGGCCCCGTGTTCAGCAGACACGCCCCATGTGCACCTGAAAGTAGCTCGACACGGCCCCGTGCTCGCTGAGCACGGCCCCGTGTCCAGGTGTCTGTTTCCCAAAATTCTCATTTTTCGACCCGGTTCTGAAAACTTGAAAATTTTTGGTCCAGTAGGGGCGGTTTTCCCCGAAAATGAAACCCTAAGTGTCGTTTTCTCAAAACAAACTGTTTACCGCTTCAATTTCATCTTTTTCGGTTAAAAAACAAGGGTTTGGGGTTTTTGGGAGAAATCGGGCAAATCTACAAACAATACAAGTTGATTTACTTCCTATAACATGCATCTATACTAATACTAACAGATCTAGGCAAAAATTTTGGGTTCGATTCGGTTCAAGTTGAAGAACCCTAGATTTTTCCCCAAATCTTGATGTTAAACTACATGCAAGTACTTAATCTAACTAATTATAAGGATAGAATCATACCTTGACGTTGTTAGAAGAAGGGGAAACGATGAAATCAGCAGAAAATTTCGTTGGAACCAGAGAGTGTTTGGGGAAACGAGGCGTGTGGAATGAAGAAATGACTAAGAAAAGGGGTTTTATCCCCGACAGTTGCGCGGACACGGCCCCGTGTTCGCTGAACACGGCCCCGTGGGTGGGCAAAATTATATATTTTTTTTTAGTGCTCGTGTGAGTGAGTTGTTTCCCGAAACTTGGTTTTAGAAATCTTACCGATTTAGATGTTTTCCCGATGTTCGTAACTTACAAGGTATGATGTTGATGCTTGAACCTTCGTTTTATTCTTCGGCCGCTTGAAGCGAGATTTCTTCCTCTTCATCCTCATTAAATCCTTGATAGAGCTTAAGCCATTGGCCATTGACTTTGAATGGAATTCCATTCCGATATTTAATTTCGACTGCACCGTGTGGGAAAATATGGGTGATGGAAAAAGGTCTTGACCACCTTGACTTTAACTTACCAGGAAATATTCGAAGTCGTGAATTAAACAATAGAACTTGATCTCCTACCCGAAATTCATTAGGTTTAATATGTTTATCATGCAAATTTTTCATTCTTTCCTTATAAATTTCGGAGTTAGAGTATGCATAATTCCTTAATTCGTTTAACTCATTTAATTGACAAAATCAATTTTTCCCAGCAATTTCTAAGTCTAAGTTTACATTTTTAATTGCCCAGTAGGCCTTGTGTGCTATTTCTACTGGCAAATGACAACTTTTTCCATAGACAAGCTTATATGGGGTTGTACATATTGTTGTTTTATAAGCAGTTCGAAAAGCCCATAAAGCATCATCTAATTTATCGGCCCATTCTTTTTTATTTAACCCTACGGTTTTTTCAAGTATTCTTTTTAAACCTTTATTAGTCACTTCGGATTGTCCGTTTGTTTGAGGGTGATATGCTGTTGAGACCCGGTGATAGACCCCATACCTTGTTAAGATTTTTTCAAGTTGATGGTTACAAAAATGGGTACCTCTATCACTTATTAAAGCTTTTGGTGTTCCAAAACGAGAGAATAATATTTTCAGAAATATTACCACGATTCTTCCATCGTTTGTTGGAAGTGCCTCGGCCCATTTAGACAAGTAATCTACTGCCACAAGTATATATTTGTTTCCTTTTGACGGTGGGAAAGGTCCCATAAAGTCGAGTCCCCACACATCAAAAATTTCACAAACAAGAATGTCATTTTGTGGCATTTCATTTTTGGAAGAAATATTACCTGTTCTTTGGAAAGCGTCACATGTCTTGACAAAACATTGGGTGTCTTTGTAAATGGTTGGCCAATAAAATCCTGAATCAAATACCTTTCGTGCGGTACTAGCGGCATCATAATGTCCTCCGTATGGACCTTCATGACAATGGCGGAGAATTCTTCTTGCTTCACTACCATGTACACACCGACGGATGAGTTGATCAGCACACATTTTGAAAAGATAAGGATCTTCCCAAAAATAATGCTTTACATCGGCAAAGAACTTCTTTCTTTGATGATGTGGCCGTCCTTTTGCGACTATACCGCTAGCTAGGTAGTTAGCATAGTCGGCGTACCATGGCTCTTCTTGTTATTCCACCATTTCCAAGGACTCCGTTGGGAATTTTTCATTGATTTGCTCGTCCCTGGTTGCCTCCAAAGCTGGATCTTCCAAGCGCGAAAGATGATATGCTGCGTGTTTTCTGCTCCTCTTTTGTCTTTTATTTCAATGTCGAATTCTTGGAGGAGTAGAATCCACCGAATCAAACGTGGTTTAGCATCCTGTTTCTTGAAGAGATATCGAATGGCTGCATGATCTGTATAGACTATCGTTTTAGAAAGAACAAAATAAGAACGAAATTTATCAAAAGCAAATACCACGGCTAGTAATTCCTTTTCTGTTGTTGTATAATTTTCTTGTGCATCATTAAGTGTTTTACTAGCATAATAAATTGGGTGAAAATGCTTATCTTTTCTTTGTTCCAAGACGGCTCCAATTGCAAAGTCACTTGCATTACACATGATTTCGAAGGGTAATTTCCAATTAGGTGCTATCATGATAGGTGCATTGACTAGCATTTCCTTTAGGGTTAGAAATGCTTGATTGCAATCCTTGTCAAAGATGAAAGGGGCATCTTTTTCAAGTAATTTTGTTAGAGGTTTTGAGATTTTAGAAAAGTCTTTGATAAAACGTCTATAAAATCTGGCATGCCCTAGGAAACTTCTGATAGCTCTAACAGAGGGTGGGGGTGGTAATCGAGAAATAGTGTCCATTTTTGCTCGATCTACCTCCATTCCTTCGCTTGAGATTTTGTGACCGAGTACTATTCCCTCCGTTACCATGAAATGGCATTTTTCCCAGTTAAGGGCGAGGTTAGTTTCCTCACATCGGGATAGCATTCGTTCAAGGTTATCGAGGCATTGGTAGTATGAATCTCCAAAGATAGAAAAGTCGTCCATGAAGACTTCCATTGTCTTTTCTATCATGTCATGGAAGATGGCCACCATGCAACGTTGGAAGGTTGCGGGAGCATTACATAGACCAAAAGGCATGCGTCAATAAGCAAAAGTTCCATAGGGACATGTGAATGTTGTCTTTTCTTGGTCTTCAGGTGCTATCGGTATTTGAAAGTATCCTGAAAAACCATCTAAAAACAATAAAATTTGTGACCGGATAATCTTTCTAACATTTGATCAACAAAAGGTAAAGGGAAGTGATCTTTCCTTGCTGCCTCATTTAATCGACGATAATCTATACATACCCTCCATCTTGTGATTGTTCTTGTTGGTATTAGTTCATTTTTCTCATTAGTTATTAACGTCATACCTCATTTCTTTGGAACTACTTGGACGGGACTTACCCAAGGACTATCGGAGATTGGGTAAATGAGTCCGGCGTCAAGTAATTTGATGACTTCGTTTTTAACCACTTCTTGGACATTTGGATTTACTCTACGTTGTGGTTGTATTACCAATTTGTAGTCATCATTCATTAAAATTTTGTGTGTGCACATGGAAGGACTTATTCCTTTAATATCTACAAGCTTCCAAGCGATCGCGTTTTTGTGTTTTTTCAAAAGTGTAATTAATTTTTCTTTTTCTAAACTAGTTAATTTCGATGAAATAATTACAGGTGATTTACCATCTTTGTCTAGAAAAGCGTATTCCAAACCTTTTGGAAGTTCTTTGAGCTCAAGAGGTGGGTCTTTAGGAGACTCCTTATTTGGTTGCTCATTTCGATCAAGAACCACAAAGGTTTGTTCTATGGCGACCTCTTCTTCAACAAAGTGGTCAATTTCTTCTCTTGTATCGGGTGGTTCATCTTCATCTTCAATTAGGGGGTCATTATTTCTGAATGGATATTTAATTGCACGCTCAAGATCGACACTCTTTTTAAATGCCCCTAATTGAATAGATAGATTGTTGTACTTCTGATTTTTCAAAGCTTCGTGGGTTTTTACAAAAGGTCGTCCCAACACTAGAGGAGCGTCATCAAGGATGACAAAGTCGGTTGGGATTACCATTTGATTTTTTTGGACCAAAACATCCTCAACTACCCCTATTGATTTTATTATTTTCCGATTAGATAGAAAAATTGGTATTTGAAGTGGAGAAAAATCATTAACACTTAATTTTTCGAAAATGTAGTTTGGCCTTATATTAACACAAAGATCTTTATCAATTGTTATATTACTAATAAAGGAATTTTGAAAAAAACATGGAACCGGTGTAATGTTAATTTCAAATTGATCTTCTTTTATTAGCGTAGTTTGATCATTTGTTAACTTAATGCTTACCATTTCGTCAATTTTGGTGTTAGTGTTTAACTCTTTTAGAAACTTAGCATGAGTGGGTACTAAACAATAATTTTCGAAAGAAGGTGACAAGAGATTAATTTCTTCAAAATTAGACTCTTCTTGAATTTTAACGTTGTCGGACTCACCTTTTTCGTTGTTTAACTCATGTGTCGGCTTTTCACTTATTTGTTCTTCCATTTTTACATTTTCAACTATCTCTTCTTTATTACAAGTTAATTCTTCCCTTGCGCGGGCTTCTTTTATGCAGCGCTCTATAGTTTTAATGTGTTCTATTATCTTATCGGCTATGTGGGTGATAGAGTAAGGATCTGGATCCTCAAAGCTTGAATCCGGATGTTCGATCCTTGGTTCCTCATAATACTCATATGAAGTAGATGGTTCACACTATTGTTCCTCATTGTAAGTATATGATGGATAAGGGTCGTAACTTTGTTCTTCATAATACTCATATGAGGTGGGGGTTGTTCACGCCATGGTTCCTCATAATAAGCATATGAAGGTGGAGGCTCATATCTTGGTTCCTCAAAGTATGAGGGAGAAGGTTCATACCTTGGGTCTTCATAGGATGTGTATGAAGTGGACGGCTCGTACCTGGGCTCCTCATAGTAGGTGTATGAAGTGGATGGTTGAAATAAGTCACAATATTGTACCGAGTGAGGGTTACCACAAATGGTGCAATAGTCTTCCCTATAATCATCCTCCTCATAGGTGTAGTTGTAATCTCCTGAGTATTGATCCATAAGAATCACTCAGCAGACCACAACAGAGTCTCGGGACCAGAAAACAAAAATAAAAACGGGAACAGAGGTTGGACATGACCCCGTGTTCAGTGAGCACGGCCCGTGTTCAGGTTCCGTATCTGGGCGTTTTAATAAAAGTGACTGGTTTTATGCAGCACGGGGGCGTGTTTGATGAGCATGACCCCGTGTTCAGACTCTGTATCTGGGAGTTTTTGAAAAAAAATATGCAGCACGGCCCCGTGTTCAGTGAACACGGCCCGTGTTCAGTCTACTGCAAATGCAAAAATTAACTAAAATACAGAAAATGTGCGCGCGTTTTAAAAAGGTTTTGTAAAACTGATTAGGCCGTCGATTTTAAGTGCGATATAGTTTTAGTTATATTTTAAGCCCTTTTTAACACTTTAGTCAAGTTTTAAATTTATAAAACACAATATTTTACTAACACTAAACACACATATGGGCAAGTGCACCCATCGTGAGCGTAGTATAGCGTTGGTAAGATACCGAGGTCGTCCGAGGACACAAGAGCTTTTAGTACCGGTTTATCCTTAACATCTAATCAAATCAAAATTTAGGAAAAAAAGGTTTTAAAAACTAAAAATGCTGAAAAATAAAAATAAAAATAAAAACAGATAGACAAGATGAATCACTTGGATCCGACTCGCCTTTAGTGTAACCTTTGATTATTCCCGCACTTTTGCACTTTTTAAGAGATTATCTTAGTTATAGTAGTAGGCCCCTCTTTTGAAGGTGACGTTACCCTCAACCCAGTAGTTTGAGTCAGCAAGGATACAATCCTAAAGGGTTGGATTATTGGAAGATAATTAATTAAGTTATTAATGCGTAATGTGGTAGGCCCCCTCTTTTGAAGGTGACGTTACCCTCGGCTAAGTGGTTTGAGTCAGCAGGGATACAATCCCAAATAGTCGGGTTAATGTATTAATAGAAGTTTACATATGAGGGGATCAAGCCATTCGCACCCCCGCCATCCAACACTAGTGGGTATTGAAGGAGGTCCTATTAAGCTTGACCCAGGTCCTTGCAGGATCTATACACTGAACAAGGCAAGAACCTTACCAAACGATTCCCTTAACCCCCGACCAGGTAGCCAACATATCTCCATATAGACCGTTGAGATATGAATGGTGTAAATCTTTTATTTTATATAGACAGTAAAATAACGCCAAGATACCACGGACAAATGATAAGGAAGTTTCACCTTCAACATGAGAAACTAGTTTTTAAAGTCATTAATACAAAACCAAATAAAAAGTGCGAAAAGATTAAAAAAAAAGTATTACACTAAATGCTTGTCTTCACCAAGTGATGTAAGAGACTTAGGCAAACATGGCCTTTGATTGTCAAGAACTCTTACTATCAATCTTGGATCCCGAGACTACTACACACACTCTATGATGGATGATGGTGGTGGATGTGGGTTGTGATGGTGGTGGAGTGTGGGTGAAGTGTGAGAGAGGTGGTTTGCCAAGGGATGCCTTTGAAGTGAACCAAGCACCTCTATTTATAGCCTGTACAGAAGCCCAGACACGGCCCCGTACCCGCTGGGCACGGCCCCATGTCCATCCATCTTCTCTTTCTTCATTAAATGCAGTTTGTCTGTATTAGTTGACCACGCCCCCGTGTCCGCTGGGCACGGCCCCGTGTGCAGAAGCGTATCTGTACTATCAAGATTTGCTTGGATTCTGCGAATCTTAGCGTTGACCACGGCCCCGTGTCCGCTGGGCACGCCCCCGTGTTGGGAAATAGAAGCTTCTACAACTTTGCCTTTTCTGCAGACACTTGGGCACGCCCCCGTGTCCGCTGGGCACGGGGCGTGTTCAGCCTTCTGATGTCTTATTTTTGCTTGGGAAGATGATGTCGAGGGGTCGGGCATGCACGTTTATTCCTTTTCTTGTATTTGTGTTAGATTTAGCTGCATTTTTGCTTCTTTTGTTCATTTGAGCTCATTTTATCCTGAAAATACAAAAGGAAGACAAAAGCACACTTTTTTCCAACATTAGTACTAAAAAGGGTTAGTTTTATGCCTCATTTGATGTAATTTATATGTTGCATTTTACACACATCACCCGTATCAAGACCTTTAGCGGTGACTTTTTAGATGCCGCCGCTAAAAGTGTCACCACTGATGCTTGTATTTCTTGTAGTGAAAAAAAGGATCAGATCAGAAAGAAAAAAGGATCACGACGTTGATGATCGGAAACAAGGTCAGCGACAACTGCAAAGGTTCTCGCTGGGATTAAGATGATGATGACATGTAACGCCCCAAAAATCTGAATGTTAATGATTGTCGTATGTTCTTATGTGACACGTCATGAAATAAATAACTAGGCTATTTAACCTAGTTAAGGGTATGGTCAAAAGTATTAAATGATGAAGGTAGTGTCAGTTATGTTTTAAAGGTAAACCCGAGGGGCTAAAGTGGAACAAATGAAAGTAAGTTATAAAATAACTTGACACACACAAACACACACATACGTGTGTTCTGGAAAGATCGAGCAGGGGCTCTCAAGAGCCCCAAAACCCTAGTTCTTCAAAAGCTTCAATTTGAAGAATGAATCAAGGCCCAAATCCATAACCGAGCATGGATTAATGATCACCAACACGAGAGGATCATAAGGTATGTTTTAAATCTAAGATTGGTGATCATGGGTGAAGTGGGTTATGTTCTAATCCGTGAGTTAATATGAAATTGATCATGTACAAGGGTTAGAATCCTTGTATAGAACATGGGTTATGTATGGTTTGCGTTAATTTGATGATTAGAGGTGAAACCCGTTAATTAGGGTGAAGAGGATGACTAGAATCACCTCCTATGTTCAAGTTTTGTTGAATGATTGATGTATTATGTGGGTATGATGAATTATTGTTAAATGAAAGTATAGGAATATGATGATGTTATGTTTAATGTTCATTTGGAATGATATATGATGATTAGTAGAAGGATTTGATGAGTTATGTATGAGTTTAGAGGATTCATGCATGAGTTAGTTGTACGTTATGCTTAAAAGGTAGTACTCGCATCAAGTATATGATGAAATGTATATAGTGTCATCCGTATAACCGAATATGATGTTACGAGTATATAATGATAAGTCGGTGGTTAAATGTGGTATATAGTTGACTTTCAAAAGTCAACTAAGCATAAGAAACATGAATTGACACGTGGTCGTAAAGGCAGGATTATAGGAATTCGTATGGTACATGTTATGTCAATATGCGTTGTTTGTGATTATATGATGAATTACGTGAGTTTAAACGGATATGAATATAATCACATGAGTTATGTATGTTAGAAATGACTAATGAAAGTTAAGGGTGAAATATGCGATTGATATGATTGTTAACATGTACGAATGCATATGTTAATAGGAGCGTAATCTTGATGAAAAGAGAGTATAGGAATCATGTCCAGACGGACGCAAGCATGAAAGGATAGCGAGTCAAGAAAAGGCGAGGAATCGGATACGAGCACGGACGCATAAGGTAAGTGATTTTCGCAATCACTTCTTAGTACGATTAAGTAATAAGGTGTTTTAATTAAACATACATGTTGTTTGAGGGCAAAAATGTGGTAAAGTCTTTCGTCGTAAATGATGGAATTAAAGTTGACCAAAATGCCCTTGATGGGTATTTTGGGGCAAACGATCTTAAAAGTAGCTTAGAAACAAGATATTCGATTAGTGTAATGTTTTGGACAAGTATGGAAGTGGGGATTACGGTTTGGTTAGTCGTAGACCAATTAATGCACGAATACCCTTAACGGGTCAAAAATAAGCATATGAACGATAAGGTGTTAAGAGGATGCAAGACATCCAAGAATTTGGTAATTTATGATAGACGTCACTGATATTATTATGTTTATAAGAGGTTTTGGTAAAACGAACAAGTTATGTTGACGTATGCATGAACGGGTCGAAAAGTGGTAAAAGGGTAATAAGCCGAAGAGTTAAAAGTCAGAAATTATATTAAGTCGGATGTTGGATTTTAGTTCCATTAGATGGAGAATTAAATTACGGACGCGTAGGAAAAAGAATCGGGTAAAACGGATCAAAAACGAGGGAGTTATGCTCGTTTCCGTGAAACGGGATCGTGCTGAAAGTATGCAGCACAGCAGCAACAACCTTCTGCTGTTTTAAGGGGGTCGCGTAGCGCGACGGCCCGTCGCGTCGCGCGACGGGTCAAGTTTCTCCGAAAATTGTTTTCGTGCCTCGTTTTAGCTTGGGAACTCGTTTAAACGTGTTTTAAGTTGCGTATGACTAGTTTAACTCATGTTTTATGACCATTAGGGTAAGCGTATGTGTGGATAGGTATGTATGGATGTTGTATATCTCTATACACGTATGTAGAAATGTATGTAAGCGTGTATGCGCGAATGTATGTAAGATTATAGTGTGTAAACAAGTACATAAGGATATACAAAGATGTATATGAATAGGTAAGTATGAGTGGGTTATGTTAAAGCAGGTGGTTATAAATATATATGTAAGGAAGTATGTAGGCATGTACGTATGTATGTTTTATAAACCTAAGTGTATGTATGTATGGGTGTATGTAGGAAGTATGTATATGTACGAAAGTGAGTATGTACGAATGTATGCACGTATGTAGGTTTGTGTGAAGGCATGTAATAAGGCGTATGTATGTATGTACGTATGTATGTATGTGTGAATGTATATAGGTGGGATGACATGATCGTACGTGACGATGTAGGTATGGATATATGTAGATACATATAGAATGATTGATATGTAATTGTATGTAAGTTTTTATGTAGGTTGACATGTATGTGTGTACGTATGTATGTATGGAGATAGTGTGTATGAAGTTTAGATATGTATGTAAGTCTTTTGGTACGATCAAGTGTTTACGTTGTTTATTCGTGTACATGGAGTTATAAGTGGAATGCAGGAATGGCAAAGAAGTCTCACCACGGATGGTATGACATGATGGAAAAGCTGGAATGTAAAGAGTAAATGAAACGAGAAGTAAACGTGAACAAACCTTGTATGTTTATAATGCGTACTAATGTATGAATTTTATGTGGTGAGCGCAGGTAGTACCAGTCATGAGGATATCCAAGGATTGGAGATCGAAGATCGAGTCACAAGACAGATTGTACGGGAATGTTTAAATATGTAATTTAGTGTTGATAAGTTATGTTCTTATATTATAAAATGAATTTTTAGAATGTCAAGATGTATGTCACGAAAGAAATTTTCATGGTACGATTTTCCGCTGCGACTTTTGTCATGTATGTGTTAGGGTGTTACATGACAATGGTGGAGTGATGGTCGATTCACGCATTGGATGATGATTATGGTCGATTAGGGTATTAAGACTAGAATTATATTAGTATATTTTTTAAGAGATATGTTTGTTAAATTTGATATACTAGGACGTTTATTTAGGTAGGAAGGCTAGGAAGTAATTTTGACCATCTATTTATTAATCAATGGCTAAAATTAAACGAGTGAAATTGAAGAAGAAAAAAGAGTCGCGTGGGTTTGTCTATGAGCATTCTAGTCAATCAAATGCAATAGTTTCTCTCTCCTCAAATCCCCTCCACCCCCCGTTTTTTAAACGTTAATAACTCTTTCATACGACATTATTTTTTTTATAAAAATTGCACCAAAAAACGAGCGTTTTTTTATATTTAAAACGAGTCTATTATTGCTATATTTTAAAAAAATAATCGGAAACCCAGTTGCGTAAAACGCAATGGACAAAAAGTGTAGAAATTGACTTTTTTCTAAAATGCATTGGACAAAAAACACAAAAGGAATGTGTTATTTCTAAACCGCAATGGCTGAAAAACACAAAGAAATTTTTTTTTGTAAAACACAATGGACTAAAAACGCAAAGAAATGTCTTTTTTCTGAAACGCAATAGCCTAAAAACACAAAGAAATGTCTTATTTCTAAAACGCAATGTCCAGAAAACACAAGGAAATGTCTTTTTTTTCTAAAATGCAATGGCCTAAAAACACAAAAGAAAATGTTCTTTCTAAAACGCAATGGACAAAAAACACAAAAGAATGATTTTTTTTCTAAAACGCAATGGACGAAAAATACATAAAAACGTGTTTTACCTAAAATGCAATTGACTAAAAACACTTCAAAATGTGTTTTTCTAAAACGCAATAGACCAAAAAACACATAAAAATGTGTTTTTCCTAAAACGCAATAGACAAAAACACAAAAAAAATGTTTTTTTTTTCTAAAACGCAATGGACTAAAAACACTTCAAAATGTGTTTTCCTAAAACGCAATAGGCAAAAACACAAAAGAAAGTGCGTTTTTTATTCTAAAATGCAAGGAACTAAAAACACATAAAATGTGTTTTACCTAAAACGCAATGGACTAAAAACGCAATAAAATGTGTTATTTCTAAAACGCAATGGACTGAAAATAAAAAAAAAACGGTTTTTTCATTCCTTTGTAAAACGCAATAACTCAATTCAAAAACCAAGATCGTAAAAATGGAATTCAAAATAATCTTACATAGATCAAAGCCGATTTCCTCAGATTTCTTTAACGATTGACTAAATTTGAATGATAGAAACACTAATCAGCAATCGAATGGAACAAATCGAGTGATTTGCTTCAAAATCACGGGAAAAAATGAAATATTATATGAAAATAAACTGGGTTTCTTCAAAAAAGTTGAAGAACACGTTGATTGGGTGTTTGAATCATTGATTGGTGACGAAAATCGCACTATAATTTAGTGATTATTGAGATAGAAAGTGAAGAAAAGGTTGAAGATTTTGGGTTTTGAAAATTGTGGATTTTGAAGTTACACAAGAAGGGAGAAGATTGGATAAAATTAACTAAAATACAATCCTCTTTATTTTTAAATTTTGACATATGTCATAATCCTATTATTTTCTGTCATTCCTAGCCAAAATCTATCTATCTACTATAATAAAAGAAACCAATAAGTGACACGTGTCGTTCATTGAAGGCTTCTACATTTGTAATTTCCTGTCTTTTCATACTTATCTTATATCAATTAATTAAATAATAAATAATCAATTAATATTAAATCTTATCTTACTTTGAATATCGGATAGAATCATTCTATTTTTTTTCTAATAATATATTATCTTTAAATTTAAGTTATAAACTAAAGATATTTTTTTAAATAATACCACAAAACAATAAGCTTAAACTTAAAAAAAACAATAATACGGTCATATAAAAAATTTAAAGTACAAACAAAATATACAAAATAACTTATTAGACATTAGATCAAATTTAAAAAAAAAACACACTAATTAGGAAGAGAAGCCAATAATATAATTCTGTTTTTGTTGTTTCAAATTGGGGTTCTAATCAATTTGAATTAAAATTAACCAAGTTTGTGATTTGATTCGAATTAAACCGAACCAAATTTATGATTTTTTAAACGAATCCAAAAGCATATTATTTACTATACAAAATTACATTTATTTAACCCGTGTAATACATGGTGTTTTTAAAGATATAACTTTATTATTATTTAGTATATATTCGCCCCGCTTGCGGTATACAAGGTTACAAAATTATATTTATTTAACCCGTGTAATACACAATGTTTTTAAAGATATATATATTTTTTTATTATTTAGTATATATAATTAGATTTATTCAACCCGTACAATACACGGATTTTTATTATTTGGTATATAAAATTGCACTTACTCAGTACAATACATGGAGTTCTTAGAGATATAATTTGGTATCTAAATTAAGCCTTCAATGAACGACACGTGTCACTTATTGGTTTTTTTATTATAGTAGATAGAAGATTACATTTATTCAACCCGTGTAATACACGGGGTTCTAACCTTGTAAAGTTTATATTTGATCCTCTCCTTAATTTTAATTATTAATGGTCAATTCCAAGTCATAAAATATTTTATAAAAACCATGTTAGCACTTTAACTTTTAAAACAGATAAAATATATAGGATTGACATTTTACCTATGTTGAGTGACTAAAGTGGAAAAAAATTAAACTTTAAGTGGTTTGATTGAAACAATTTTGACAATTTTGTTACAATTCTATCCAATTTTCCGGAAAATAAATGAGGCATATTTTTTTTTTCATGGCAGTTACATGCAACCATACTCATTATTTTCTGTTTTGGATAAGATAAGTCTACAACAAAAGTCAGTTATGATTTATGAATAATCTTTGAAAGAAAAATCAAATATTTACGGCTTGTTTCAAATTTTTGAATATATAGTCAAACACCTAACAAAATATAGGGATTTGTTAGGATTCTTTTAAAAGTATTGTTTATTACATTTTATTTATTTTTAAAAATTGTTTATTTTTAAAGATGAAAATCTAGAGTTGACAAAAGTGATCTCTAACCGGCTGCAAAAAACTGTGATCATATTAAATAATAATAATAATTTTAAAATTTTTTATTTTAAAAGATGAAAATCTAGAGTTGTCCAAAATGAGGAAGCACAGAAAGTGACACGTGTTTAAAAAAAGATTTTTATTTATTAGGTTAGTAAGATTTATTTTTAAAAATTGTTTATTTTAAAAGATGAAAATCTAGAGTTGACAAAAGTGATCTCTAACCGGCTGCAAAATAAAAAAAATTGGAATTATTATTGGATCCACATGTTATTAAACCATACACAACCTGGCCCTATAAATATAAAACCCCTCTGAAACTACCATTCACGGATCCCTCATCAGTTTCTCTTGTAGCAAAACACACGCTTTGGTGTGTGTTTTCGTGATTGATCTGTTATAATGATGAGGGTTTTCACTAAAATGTTCTGGGTGATTGCATTGGTAGTGTGTTTGTTTCCATTGTTGGATAATATCATTGGCGGAGCAGGAGGAGTTATGGCTTTTCACAAGGAATATATCCACTATCAACTGACCACTACAAACAACGTCGATCAACTTTACAGAACTGGTTACCACTTTCAACCTAAACAGAATTGGATTAATGGTAAGTTTTCATCTTTTTTGTTCATCTTATTCATAACATTATGCCAAAAAAATAACACTCATTCTTCCTTCTAACAATGATATTTTGATTCATCGAAAAATCTTGTGTTTTTCTTAATTCGAACACTCTATTTATACTACAAATTAACCAATCAATATAAACTAATACAAACCAATCAGATTATTTTATATTTTTTCTATTGTATTTCTTTTAAGTATAAAATTAAATTTGTAAAAAATTAAAAAATATATTTAGTTCATGATGAAGCTAGGCGATGTTACATATTTAAAATCATTTTTATGCTTCCATGGATCATCTTCCCGTGTATTTAATAGGGTCTACCTATTTGCACACCAACATGGTTTTTTACACACCAAACCCTACTTGTACCTATACTACGTATAGAGCTATACACAACGTATAAGCTGCACAGAAATCATTGGCACAGACAACCAAGGTTTATATACGCTGCTGTATGTAGAGCTATACACAGCGTATATACCGCATCAGAATTTTGTTTGGTTATTTTGATGTATTCGTGGTATAACTCTATATGCAACGTATATAAACCCTAAGTGTGCAAATAGATAGCCTGCCTTGGTGTGTGAATAGTTTCAGCTATTTAATATATGTGGATGTGGATCATCTTCCTCCTAGTGTTTTCAATTTTTTAAATCTGATATGAGAGAGAGAGAGATTTGAAAAAAGAAAAAAAAAGTCAAGCCAATCTTTTAATAGTTTCATCATGTGTGTTGACAAAGAATTAGCCTTCTGTATTTGAATAATATTATGAAGTTACTAATGAAGTTTCAGGGGCCAGTCCATGCATTTAAGACTATGGGGTATGGGGCGGGGTTGGGGCATGGGTTGAGTACAAACGTCCAAGTCACCACCCCGGGTGGACGTGGGTTTCGGTGTGGCCATTTTGTCGTGTGATTCAGCCCAGGCGTTGGGCGGGGCTACCCACATGACATGGCGGAACCTCATTGGCCAAGAGCACTAGCCATGGCGGAACCTCATTATGATGTGGCTTGGCCACGCCACCCCAGCCACGCCCCACCATACCTCTTTAAAATTGGGTTTTGATCTTTGGTGCCCCATACTCCACATGTCGCACCATGCCAACCCACCGTCAGTTGTTTGTATATAACTTAAGTTAGTTTTATATATATATATATATATATATATATATATATATTCTGTGTACTTATTTTAAAGTTTAGGATAATTACAATCAAGATCTACATATTATATTGCTAATATAATCTATATATTAGTGTTAATGACCTAATTCTAATTAGTCCCGTGTCTAATTGGATCTGTCACCTTTTAAAGAAAAAAAAGTCAAAGTCAACATTCTTGAAATCACTGCACACATACACGAAGATATACAATGCAGGAACACGTACCCACGTGTTTATACACACATACAAACTAATATTCATAATTGTTTATTTTATTATAGCTATTTAAGAAATTTGATTAATTTATATTAGAATAATGGATTTTAATAATCTCAATTATTAGCGGTTGGCCGGCAATGACCCAAACTTTAAAAACAACCAATGGTGGTCCCACATTTTCACATATTGTAAACCAATAGACCTTTACTAACATAAAAGAAAAGGGGGACAAAAAGAAATTAAGGTTTTGTTAGTAAAGGTCTATTAATTTACAATATGTGAAAAAGTAGGATCATCACTGGTTATTTTTTAAGTTGAAATCGTTGTTGGTCAACGGCTAAAAGTTGAGATTATTGAAATCCATTATTCCATTTATATTTGATATTACAATTAAATATAGACCGACCTATACCTATTAATTTCTTACCCCACGCATATTTTTTTAGTCTAGTTTATTAGGCTAGAGTTTTATCTAAACCATATAACACACTCAAACTTATCATTATATAGAGTAATGAAATACAGTTTACTTTTTGTGTGTGTGAAAAGTAATCTAAGCGGTGCAATTGTTTGCATTGCTGCGTTGCTACAGGATTTGGTGAGCTTGGTACCACCAACCGGTACCGAAAATATCGTTACCGAAATCCTCAAAAGTGGGTACCGGTACCGAATATACCTAGTATGGTACGGTTCGGTACCGGTCGGTACTGGTACGACACCGGTATTTGAGGGTAAAAACCGGTGAATACCTGTGCAGAACCGGTAACGAAAATACACCGGTTTGATAAATTTGAGACCGGTACCTATACCCGATATCATTTGCTCATCTCTTAATGATGTTACTATTCATTCTATTCTAATTTTAATTTAAAAAATAAATAATAAATCACATTACTGTTTATTCAGTTTCAATTTTCTGATATATAGATTCAAGTTATTTGACATTTACAGGAATATATTTTTATAAATCAATTTTATTTAGTGCTGATAATGTATCCATCGGTCGGTAGAGCATCAAGATCGTATAGGCTGGGTACAGTTTGAAAGGTCAACCAGCCGATCCCGTTGACAATTTCATAGTCCTTTGAATTTAGTTATAATGTTTTTATCTGTTAGTTTATACATGATATTCCTAATCATATTTATTTATATTGTGTTACTGATGGCTTTTCTTTCTTTTTGCATGATGTGGGTAACCTACGTAGACCCGAATGGTGAGTTAATTCTTCTAACTTTCATTAACCATATAGTTTATAAATATTAATTTATCAGAGAAAAGTTTTTTTTTTTGGTAAAATGGATTTTAATTAGTGATGTTATTTTTTGGCAGCTCCTATGTACTATAAGGGATACTATCACTTATTCTACCAATATAACCCAAAGGGTGCAGTTTGGGGTAATATTGTATGGGCACACTCGGTTTCAAAGGACATGATCAACTGGATTCCCTTAGAACCAGCAATCGTACCATCAAAACCTTTCGATAAATATGGTTGTTGGTCTGGCTCGGCCACTATCCTCCCAGGAAACAAACCTGTTATTTTGTACACCGGAATTATTGACCCAAAGCCCGCACCAGGCCACCAAGTTCAAAACTATGCAATACCAGCCAACTATTCAGACCCACTTCTAAGAGAGTGGATCAAGCCTGATGATAATCCAATAATAAAACCAACTTCAGAGAACGTGTCGTCTTTTCGTGATCCAACAACTGCTTGGTTCAATAATGATCACTGGAAAATGACCGTAGGCAGTAAGCATAATAAACGAGGTATAGTTTACTTGTACAAGAGCCGAGATTTTGTTAAGTGGACTAAGGCCAAGCATACACTTCATGACAAAAAGGATACGGGTATGTGGGAATGTCCCGACTTTTTCCCTGTATCAACCCAAGGAACGAACGGAGTGGAAACCTCCGTGCTAATGGGAGGAATTAAACATGTGCTTAAGGTTAGCCTTGATGTGACTAGGTTCGAGTATTACACAATTGGGACATATAACACAATGAAGGATAAATATTACCCTGATAGCACTTCTGTTGATGGTTGGGCTGGTTTAAGATATGATTATGGAAATTTTTATGCATCAAAGACTTTCTTTGATCCTGTTCAAAAACGAAGGATTCTATGGGGTTGGGCTAATGAATCCAGCACCACCGCGGAAGATGTCGCAAAGGGTTGGGCTGGAATTCAGGTAAAAAAAAATTATATGTTGGATATATAAAATAGTTTTGTAATTATCAAAATATAATTTATATTTTATAACCTTGTATATTGGAAATTATATTGTGTAGTTGATTCCACGTATGGTGTGGTTGGACCCTAGTGGAAAGCAATTAGTACAATGGCCAATTCATGAATTGAAAACGTTAAGAGGTGAGAAGGTGCACCGGCGTAATGTGAAGCTCAAGAAGGGTGACATTGTTGAGGTCAAAGGAATTACCGCTGCGCAGGTTTGTAAGAAATGCATTACCTGTAGTACATTTGATTTGGTCATGTTAACTAATGTGATTCCATTTGTAACATAACTGATTTAATGCAGGCGGATGTGGAAGCAAGTTTTAAATTTTCAAGCTTGGATGAAGCTGAGACATTTGATCCTAAATGGTCTAAGTTACCCGCGGAAAATCTTGCGTTGGAGATTTGTGGTATCACGGGTACTAAACAAGGAGGCTTGGGTCCATTCGGGTTTTTAACTTTGGCCTCGAACAAACTGGAAGAGTACACTCCTGTATTTTTCAGGGTTTTCAAGACCACTGACAACAAGCATAAGATTCTTATGTGTTCCGACGCTAAACCGTAATATCTCTTTTTCTTAATTTAATTTATATGTAACAATGGTTATTAACTTATTATTGTTTCTAATCTATCATGTTATCATTTGTTTTGTTTTGATACAGTTCGTCATTGAACAAGGGTACGTATAGGCCATCATTTGCGGGCTTCGTGGACGTCGATCTATGTTAGATATTTTAGTGTAATCGGGGATTGACTTGGTGATCAAAGCGAATAATAATACACATCAAGCAAGTTAGGAGGTGCGGGAGTGCACGCTTGTCTGAGTTATTATTATTCGGAGTGTACGGGCGGAGCCCGTACCCTACGGGGGTTCCAAGGGGGCAGCGCCCCCTTGGCGGGGGTCCGGGGGCAGCGCCCCTGGGAGCAGGGTCGAAGGGGCGGCAGCCCCTGGCGGGGTCCAAGGGGCAGAGCCCCTGGCTGGGGTCGAGCTGCCAGGTCAGCTTGGAAAAATTTTATTTTCATTAAATTGCCTTAATGAAACTGTATTAGAAAATTTTATTTTCTGGAATTTTTATCATTTTCGAAATGATAAAAAACAGCAGTTTTTTGGCTATTTTGTCTGAAAAATAGAGGTAACTGCCTAATGGCAGTTACAACCCCAAAACCTAATTTCGTAGACAGTTTTGATCATAATTTTTCCTGGTTCGAAAATTCACACACACCAACATACACTTGTTCAATTTCTCGAAATCAGAGTTGTATCCGATTGAATTATTCGGGTGAACCACCGAAATAATTTGATCTGAGAGTGATTACACGCCTCTCTGATCGTCCGGTAAACTGAAATTTCCCAACAAAGATCAAATTAATTTCTGTGAAGATGGCAAGCGGATCGATGAAGGATATGACTATCAAGGAGAACAAACTGGAGAAGTTCGAAGGGGTGGACTTCCGAAGATGGCAGAAGAAGATGCATTTTCTTCTGACTTCGTTGAAGGTTGTGTACGTGTTGACTACTCCAATCCCGGAGATACAGGAGGAGGGAAATCTGGAGCAAATCAGGAAGAGGTCGAAGTGGGAGAACGACAATTATATATGTCTTGGCCACATCCTGAACGGTATGTCTGATCCCTTATTTGATGTTTATCAAAATGTTGAAACTGCAAAGTTACTGTGGGACACGTTGGAAGCCAAATACATGGCAGAAGATTCTTCTAGTAAGAAGTTTCTTGTCAGTAATTTCAATAATTACAGAATGGTTGATGAACGGCCTGTGATGGAACAATATCATGAATTGTTACGAATTCTGGGGCAGTTTGCTGAAAATCACTAATCTTTATACATCCCAAGTGCAAGGGTCAGATTCGTATATAGTTAAAGATAGTTTAGACGGTAGTTATAAATTATAAGGACCAAAGTTGACAAACAGGAAGTTGGTAACTTCCACCCTAAACCGAAAGGGTATGTCCTTGGGACATGGCTGCTCGCAAATCAACATGTCTCTTGGAGACATCTCTAGATCGACGGCCAAGGGAAAGAAGAAAAGACGCACCTCTTCGATTTTAATCATATCCACAAGATCAAGGGACATACCTATTCACAAAAAGACATGTCTATTCACTCATACCTTTTAGATTAGTATAAATAGGGTTCAAGTTTCATTTGTAAAACATTCATTGTATTCAGATTCAAATTATATACAAGATTAGTTTATTCAATTTATGTTTTAGAGATCAAAGATCAAGTCTGGGCAACAAGTGGTATCAGAGCATCAGGCTCTAAGGCATCGCAGGGAATTCGCGATCAGGTTTTATTATTCTTTCTCAATTCGCAAGTTAGTTTTATTTTCGGTTCAGGGTCGACCCAGGGGTTAGGAATCTAGGGTTTTGATTCCGGGGTTTAGTGCGAGTTAGATTGATTGTTTATTACGCGGTGGGTTATACGCGGGGGTTAAGGATTAGAGTTTTGAAGAAACCAAGAAAGATAAAAGTTTTTGAAAGTGAAGATTGTTCGGTCAGAAGACATGTCAGGAGCAACCGGACTAAATTCACAAATTATAATTCAAAAGGAAGGAAGTTCTCTTTCCCAATTCCAGTGTCCTATTTTAAAAACAACAAACTATACGGTTTGGGCAATTCGCATCAAAACGATTTTAGAAGCGAATGGACTTTGGGAAACGATTGAACCGGCAGAAAATACGCAAACGGATGTTAAGAAAGATAAGGCAACAATTGCTTATCTGTTCCAAGCAATACCGGAGGATGTTGTATTGCAAGTTGCAAGTTGTAAAACTGCAAAGGAAATTTGGGAAAATCTCAAGACAAGACACGTTGGTGTTGATCGAGTACAGAAGGCTCGTTGGCATACAATTTTATCAGAATTCGAGTTAATGCAAATGAGGGAAGATGACACGATAGACTCCTTCACCGCAAAGATAAACAGTGTAGTTACCCGGGCAAGCGAATTAGGGACAACACTGAGTCAACCGACTCTGGTACGCAAACTCCTAAATGCAGTACCAGATAAGTTTACTCAGATTGTCGCCTCGATGGAACAGTACTCCGATCTAGAAACAATGACGCTAGAAGAAGCGGTCGGAAGATAAAAAACGTTCGAAGAAAAACTTAAGCAAAAGAAAGGAAGCCCAGGAGAAAGTCAAGACAAGTTGATGTTTACGCATCACGACAACAACTCAGGCAGAGGAAGACAGTTTGGAAACCACGGGCGTGGCAAGTTCAACCAACTGCGTGGAAACTGGCGAGACAATAAAGACAGGCAAAGCACTAAGAACGAAGGATCTTCGTATAGACCCAGAGGTGGAAGGTCTAAGAATTGGAGGAATTTTGAAAGAAATCAAACAGACACAAGTAAGATCCAGTGCTACAAGTGTCAGAAGTATGGACACTTCAAGAAAGACTGTCCTGAAAAAGATGCTGTACAAGAGCATTCAAATCTCGTCGAGGAAGACGAAGCACCCGTATTGCTAATGGCAATACAAGAAGAAAACGTTGTTCAAGAAAGGGTTCTACTAAACGAAGAACGCATAGAACTAGCAAGTTACGCCACAGAAGATGAAAGTCTATGGTACTTAGACAACGGGGCCAGCAACCACATGACAGGAGTGCGAAGTCACTTCAGAGAATTAGATGAAAAAGTGACAGGGCAAGTTCGGTTCGGAGACGGGTCGCACGTAGAAATTAAAGGCAAAGGTTCAATATTGTTGGAATGTCTGAACCAAGAACAAAAGATTGTTTCTCAAGTATACTACATTCCAAGTCTGAAAAGCAACATATTGAGCCTCGGACAACTTACAGAAATCGGTTGCAAAGTAGTAATGGATAGAGACTTATTAACAGTCCGCGACAGGAACAGAAAGTTACTAATGCGAGTCAGGAGAATGAGGAACAGGTTGTATAAAGTAAAATTAAAGATTGGAAGGCCAATCTGCCTGCTCTCAAACACAGAAGATTTAGCATGGTTATGGCACGCAAGGTTAGGCCATTTACACTTCGATGCTATTAAGGAAATGACTCGAAAGAACTCGGTACATGGAATTCCTCAAATAAGTCTTGCCAATCAAGTATGTGACGCATGCTTATTAGGAAAACATACTAGGACACCATTTCCAAATCAGGAAAAATTCAGATCTTTAAGACCTCTGGATTTAGTCTATGGAGATTTGTGTGGTCCTATATCACCACCAACACATGCTGGGAAGAAGTATATATTTCTACTTGTAGACGACTGTACTCGCTATATGTGGGCATATCTACTAACTTCCAAGGATCAAGCATTCGAAACTTTCAAGCAGTTCAAAGAAAAGGTGGAGACAGAAACTCGAACCAAGTTAAAAATGCTAAGGACGGACAGAGGAGGAGAATTCACATCGGCTGAATTCAACAAGTATTGCAAAGACAATGGCATAGCAAGACAGCTTACATCGCCATATTCCCCACAGCAAAACGGAGTAGTGGAAAGAAGAAACAGGACGATGTTGTCAACTACTCGAAGTATGTTAAAGGCAATGAACATGCCACAAAATTTCTGGGGAGAAGCAATAAGACATACGTTATATTTATTAAACCGGATTCCGACAAAGGATTTGGTAAACAAGACCCCGTATGAAGCATTGAAAGGAAGAAAGCCGAATCTGGAACACTTAAAGGTTTTTGGCTGCACAGCATACGCTAAGGTATTACCACTACAACAAAAGAAGTTAGATGATAGAAGTGCACCTATGGTTTACCTTGGAATAGAAGAAGGATCAAAGGCATACAGATTATATGATCCGGCGAAGAACAAGATATGTATCAATAGAGATGTAAAGTTCATGGAAGGTCAACCATGGAACTGGAATAGTTATATGGAAACGGTGGATTCAGGGAATCCCGAATGGACAAACTTTGTCATTCAAGAAGATGTTAACCCACCAGAATTAGAAGAAAATGAACCAAGTAGTCCTGGTAGTAGCGGGCCACATCATGAAGATTCAGGAGTAGATCAGACAGAAGAACAAGACTCCTATGAAACCTCGCCAGCACATTCGTACAATCAGAACTCGGTAGGAAGTTCAAGCAGATTATCAAGTAGAGGTCCATCTACATCTGAAAGCACAACAGAGAGTATTAGTGACACTCCAGTAAAACTGAGAAGTCTCGAAGAACTATATGAAGAGACGGAGGAAATTCAAGTAGATCCACAAGAATTACTACTTGCTGAAGAAGAACCAAGGAATTACAAGGAAGCATCTAGTGACAGAAAATGGATTGAAGCAATGAAGGCCGAGTTAGACTCGATAAACAAGAATAAAACTTGGAGATTGACAGAGTTGCCAAAAGATCACAAGGCAATAGGTTTAAAGTGGGTATTCAAGACTAAGAAAGATGCAAACGGAAACGTGGTCAGACATAAAGCAAGGCTGGTTGCAAAAGGATATGTTCAGCAACACGGAATAGACTTTGACGAAGTCTTTGCACCAGTAGCACGTATAGAGACAGTTCGATTAATGTTGCCTTTAGCAGCATATCAAGGTTGGGAAGTACATCACTTAGACGTGAAGTCTGCATTCTTACACGGAGATCTCAATGAGGAGGTCTACGTCTTACAACCAGAAGGATTTGTAAAGCCAGGTGATGAAGGAAAGGTTTATAGACTATCAAAAGCACTGTATGGATTAAGACAAGCACCAAGAGCTTGGAATACGAAGTTAGATCAAACCCTAAAGTCACTTAACTTCAAGAAGTGCACTTTAGAAAATGCAATCTATACAAGGACGAGTAAGACTTCTACACTAATAGTTGGAGTCTATGTTGATGATTTGATAGTCACTGGAACATCAAGGAAGGAGATAGATATTTTCAAATCTCAGATGAAGAACAAGTTTGAAATGAGCGATCTAGGACTGCTAGCATATTATCTGGGAATAGAAGTTATTCAAGCAGGGGGTGAGATAGCCATCAAGCAGACAGGCTATATCAACAAGATACTCAAAGACGTTGATATGTTAACCTGCAACGACACAAAGATTCCTATGAATCCAGGAACACAATTAACGAAGACTGAAGAAGGAGATCTAGTAGATGCAACACTTTACATAAGCCTTATAGGTTCTCTCAGATACTTATTGCATACAAGGCCAGATCTATGTTACCCAGTCAGTCTGCTTAGTAGATTCATGCAAGAACCAAAGGAGCAACACTTGAAAGCAGTAAAGCAAATACTACGTTATATCAAAGGAACTAAAGAGCATGGAATCATATACAAGAAGCAAGGAGGATGTAAGATCACAGGTTATAGTGATAGCAGTTTTGGAGTTAATACGGACAAAAGAAAAGGAACAACTGGTCTAGTATTCTACTTTGGAGAATCACCTATAACCTGGTGTACACAGAAGCAACAGACAGTGGCATTATCATCATGTGGATCAGAATTCATGGCAGCCACTGCAGCAGCATGCCAAGCACTATGACTTAAAAGACTATTAAGTGAAATTACAGGCTGGAAGGAAGAGAAGATAACACTCAGGGTGGATAACGTTTCTGCAATAGCACTCATGAGAAATCCAGTCTTTCATGGAAGAAGCAAGCACATTGATACACGCTATCATTTCATAAGAGAATGCGTGGAGAACGAACACATCAATGTGGAACATATAAGTGGAGAACTACAACGGGCAGACATACTAACAAAGGCACTAGCAAGGGTCAAGTTTGCTACAATGCGAGAACTGCTCGGAGTTCAAAGTCTGCAACAACCTAAGGATGTTCAAGATTAGGGAGGTGAATGAAATCACTAATCTTTATACATCCCAAGTGCAAGGGTCAGATTCGTATATAGTTAAAGATAGTTTAGATGGTAGTTATAAATTATAAGGACCAAAGTTGACAAACAGGAAGTTGGTAACTTCCACCTTAAACCGAAAGGGTATGTCCTTGGGACATGGCTGCTCGCAAATCAACATGTCTCTTGGAGACATCTCTAGATCGACGGCACAAGGGAAAGAAGAAAAGACGCACCTCTTCGATTTTAATCATATCCACAAGATCAAGGGACATACCTATTCACAAAAAGACATGTCTATTCACTCATACCTTTTAGATTAGTATAAATAGGGTTCAAGTTTCATTTGTAAAGCGTTCATTGTATTCAGATTCAAATTATATACAAGATCAGTTTATTCAATTTATGTTCTAGAGATCAAAGATCAAGTCTGGGCAACATGGTTTAGAGTGGTATTTATGATATTGTTAACCTGCGCTTTGACATAGCCCTTCGTTTTAGTATGGTTTGGAGTGGTATCTATGATATTGTTAACCTGCACGTACTAACTGCATGTTAGGTTTAATTTAATCGTTTTAAGATGATATGCTTAAATTATTATACTTTGTTATATTAAGAGTTGTTTCCCAACATTGTGCTGAGCGATTAAGAGGTGGTACCAAAGATAGACCGTTTTAGATTTCTTTTAATTGTAACTAATTATTTTTTTATCTTTTGACATTTTCGTTTTAGTCAATTTATATTTTCCTAAATGAAAACTTTTTTTTGAATGCCAATTACTCATATCAAAATTCAGGATGAAATTATTAAACTAGCTAATCACTAATTTAGAATATTGTTCCAGTTAGTTATAAATTTTTGTAACCATAAAATCAATCAAGCTATTATCTTCCTACTATTGTAAAAAGTTTCATAATTGTGTAAGGTGAATGACTTGATGAAATAATTGTGAAACTTAAATGGTTGTTATTTAGTGACTTTAATCTTCATAGTTTCCTCCTTTAAACCCGAGAAAGAAATCACTACATAGTAACCAAATTTTATATATGTTCCATTTAAGTCATTAAGTTTGAAATAAGTAACATGTATAAAAAGTTACACTAAGCCCGGTGAGTGTGGCTTAACGCCACCCCGCCACTTCATCGTTCATAGCACCCCGGGGGCGCCATCGGCCCCGGGGCAGCGAAAGGGGGGCACCATCTTCAGCTCGCCAGCACGTTAACAAAGGGGAATTGCTTTGATCGAGGGGTGATTGATCAAAATGGGGGCGCTATAGTGTAAAGTGGGTAGTTAAACCACACTCTCCAAGTTAAAGGAATGGGCTTTAAAGCCCCTGTGTGACGTGGCGCTGAGGTGACGTGATAAAGCCCTTAGGGGTTTTATACCACACCCTCCAGCCTAATATAATTGAACAACATTAAAACTTTAGTGGTTTTGGTGATTAGAGAAAAGGTGTGAGTGATTTTTATGAAACGTTAGACTGTGGGGTATGGGGCTTGGGTTGGGGCGTGGGTTGGCTGAAAACGCCCAAGCCACCACCCCGTGGGCTTGGGTTGGGGCGTGGGTTTGGGCATTGCCCCATTGGCGTGGGTTTGAAGCCGGGCGTGGGGCGGGCTAGTAGGGCTAGTAAGGTGACATGGCGGGCTCTCAATGGCCAAACCAAACTCAAGCCCCCAACCCAAGCCCCACCATACCCCATGGGCGTGGGTTTGGGTGGTTGGGGGGCTCCCATTCCACGTGTCAACAAATGCCTCAACCCAAGCCCAACCCAAGCCCCACCATACCCACGGCCTTATATGGAGTTATTTATTATTTGGTTAAATATTTCTTTAAATATCTCTTATGCAATGAACTAGCTAGAACGGGTACAAGACAACATTTGAAGGCTTTGTAGACGTCTATTTAGCCCGAAAAAAAGTGTTCACTTAGGATTTGGCAATAACGATCATTCAATTGTGCAACGCAATATGGGAAGGACCGACTTCATATCCTACACTAGTACTAGCAATGACCAAAGACATGGTACCTGGAGTATCTTTACAGTTTACAGACTTTATAGCTGGTCCATTCAGAGTCCTAATATAATGAAGTAAACTAAGTTTAGAGAAGAAAATAACTTAATTAGATCATGTTTCTTTTATTGGGCTTTATTCTTTATAAACTTGTTTTCAGATAGTCTTTACTTAACTTCCTTTTCTGACATGTTTATTTAGATCTCCTTGATTGATCATTGCATATCAGAGTATATCATCATATAGAACTGCACTAGAAGAACTAATATCCGTTAATTAACCTCGGACACAACGATTAACCTTCATTAAAAAAACAAAACAGTGTTAACTCCACATTCATACATCCCCTAATAAAGAATTACAAAAACACATTGCAAAAATTGAGTACAAAACTGTTTATGCCCAAATCGCCATCACTGACATGCCTCCAGCACCTAGAATTACTGCAAAATATGAAATTGTTTGAAGTTTCATATCATTTTGAAGCTTTTCCCCCATGAAATCTGATGCCAGCAAATCCACCAGTGCCATGTAATTCAGCAGCCCTGCAGACACTGCATTTAGACTTCCAACCACCACCAATGCTGTTGGACTATTTTCCTGGTACACATTAGACAGGCCTATCCCAAGTGCTATTCCAAATGGAGTTGTCACCGAGAAGAAAAATACCATGATCGCCTTCATTTTCCTCTCGTAGTCCGCCTATAATCATCAAATGTTGCACAAAAGATTTTGTTTCAATTGAAATATTAATGCAATGCAATAGGAGAAATGAATAATTTTTTGGAGGCTTAGAGATTTTAGAAGTCTTTCTAGGTAGTGCGCTTATTGCACCAGCGGGCTTTAACCTAATTTGACAAAGGCGTGTGACTAGTAATCTCTTAAAAGTATACCAGCGGACTTTAATGAATTGTCGAATCAACTTTACTTTCGCATGACACGCCTTTGTTAGATTAAGTTAAAGTTCGCTGGTACAATAATAATCAGACTACGTACCTAGAAACACTTTGTTAAATCCCTAAACCTCCAAATAGAAGTCAGAAATGAAAACCACCCTACCTGAAGAATGCAACCACCAAGGCCTATTCCTTCAAAGAATTGATGGAAGCATAGAGCAGCCACAAGAGGTCTTATTGTGCATACATTGTCCGATGCACCCATCGATAGTCCGATCACAACCGAATGTACAACTATGCCTAGCTCCAATACCTGCATTTGAATCTAACATAAGTCATTTTGACCAGAACCCTATAATTGGTTGGTTTAACTTTAAATACCTGAGCAACCACCCGGTACCGCCTCAACTGTGAAGCCGGATTATCATTCCCAGATGAACCATGACCATGGCAATGACCCAATGTTTTCAATTCCGGATCCTGATTTTTGTCCACCAGATTGGGTGTTTTACACTTCTTGTACCAGCTCATGGCATACGAATCAACCATTAATGTAAAAACCGCCGAAAACATCGCGATAAACGTGGTGAAAGGGAACTTACTCCATGGTTTTTCAGGCAAACATTTGGATGTCAAACAATCAAACGAGTCAGGTAACACATGCATGTACCCGGTTGCAAGTATCACACCCGAAGCAAACGCTTTAATCAACACAAAGAGTTTTGTATCGGGTTGTAAAGCGGGCACCGACCGCGATAGTATCGGTAACAAGACGCCCATCATACTTGTGACAAGAATTGCAACAATGGCAATGAGTTTAAGCTTTAAAGATCTAGTTTTATTGTGGCATGGACCGTGGGTGGACTTCTGGCATTCTTGTGGGAGGTTGTTGGGTGGTTGCCCGGCGGGATCAGCGCCGTGAGACGGTGGTGGGACGGTGGAGAGCAGGAGGAGAGAGAGGATGAGGAAGTTGAGTTTGGCCATTGTTGGTGTTATGCTGTACGGAACCCTACGATGGTGTTAAGGTTTAGAGTAGGGTTTTGTTGATTGTTTGATAGATTTAAGGAGGAATAAAAGATTTGGGGTTGTGTAAATGACCATATTGTCCTTGTGTTTGATTGTTTTACTGGTAGTTGGAAAGGGTAGATTGGGAAAGTGTCAAGATTTGGCAAGGCGTGAGCATGGCTATGGTGAGAGTGTTTGTGGCTGCTGATATGTCATTTACGGGAACTGATTTGGTGTTTAACAGTCCGACGTGGAAATGAATATTGGTTTGTTGTCAAATAATTATTATAGATTCATATTTTTTAGAAAACAAAACATAAATAAACTGAACAAGCTTGTTTTTTCTTAGTTTTGGTTTTGGTTTACATCAAATAGATATCTTATCAGTGAGATATCAACAATTATATGTGTTTGTAGCACACTTCTAACACACTTATTCTAAGATCTATATGTCACACTTGCGTACTATCTTTATATATTGGTGCATAACTTTAACATATCAATGCACAACATAACTAGTGTGCATGTGCCTTACGATAACAAAGTTTTTAAAACATTGAACTACACTTTTAACACACTCATTCTAGGATCAATCAGATGTGTTTTCAACATTGATATAGACATAGAGCGACGCATAGGGTTTTGACACAAACACGCTCACACCCAAAACTTTGAACAACTGTTTTGAATCGTAGGACAAAGTAAAACGGAGGAAAGAACATAGCGCCGGTAAGCTAATTTCACTAGAAAACTTGGCCCCCTATACTTTTCGTCTTTGGTAAATTTTCCGTTTTACAGTTCGTTCTAAATTTGTGAGTTAAAATGGTGCGACGTTTTTATGTTTTGTTCATAGTTTTGAGAGTTAACACAGCTCAACGTGAATGTGTGGTTCAATGTTTTTACGTCTATTTTTTTCTATTTAATAGGTTGGTCACATTGTGCCGGTCCTAGATCGACTCAGTGTTGGCGATCGCTAGTGGTGGTGTGGCATTGATGCTATTTGGCACGGTTTTACGCCCTGCCGCAACGCCGGGATGCTTAATTCTAGTTGTACACTAATTCATATACATTTTGTTGTGTTTTCAACAGCGAGGAACAACTTTAATATGAAAATGAACATATTGTGAGCATTTATATTTTGTTTATCAAATGTATAAAGTTATACTTCAGAACTTCGAAATTTAAAGTAAATTACATGGATGGTCTTTTTGATAACGCATGATTACCAGTATATTACCAGTATGATTCTTACTTCTCAAATATTTTACCTACACAATCCCACTGTTCACTTATTTGTGACAGTTTGGTCCTTGGAGTGGAATAGTGGATGGTCCTTTGTTTTACATTAACTTCTTTTAAATGACAATCATCCCATAGATAATGAGAAGAAAATGCAATGCAAAGCTCAGCTCAGCTTCACTGAAAAGAAAATACGTTACGTAATCTTCGCAAAACGAGGGTGGTAAAGTTTTCTAGGCCACACGTCCACCACATGTTCGTGTTGCTATATTCATTCAAGATGCCTTCTAGTGTGGCCCATCTGTATAAATCGGAAAATAGGTTGTTTCAACAAAGTTTCTAGTGAAATTAGCTTACCTTTCATTAGTTTTCGTCTGTCCTTATAAATCGGAAAATAGGTTGTTTCAACCAAGTTTCTAGTGAAATTAGCTTACCTTTCATTAGTTTTCGTCTGTCCTACGATTCGAAACAGTTTTGGGTGTGAGTATGTTTGTATCAAAACCCTATGCGTCGCTCTATGTCTATTATGCGGCTTTGAAAAATGAAAACCTTAGAATAGCATAACCATACTCATTTGTGACAAGTTTGGTCCCAAGTGGGATAGTGGATGATTGTTTGTTTAACTAATTTTTTTCACCGACAATTATCCCATAGATCATGAGAGAATTGCAAAACTCAGCTCTACAACATGAGGAGATTTATCTAGCACAAGTTCCACTATCTTTGCTCTCTTGTTAGGTTGGGTGGTATAACATGAAGCCTCTAGAGGGTAAATTGCAGCACAGCGCCACGTGTCAGGGGCTTCATTACACCATCATATCAGCCAATCTATAAAACAACCAAACACTAAAATCTATTTGAACTTTCCGCCACCAAACGCCATCTGCGTCGAAACCATGTGCTGTCGCTCTATATGTTGAAAACCTTCGAATAGCGCTAAGTTTCTCATTCTAATCACAGCTTAATTTTAGATGCTAAATGACGTCCACGTTCCAGAACTAGCTCATAACATTAAAACAAAATAGAAAACCCGACACCTCCACATCGGATAGCACAAAAAACACATAAAAATCAGTATTGCTTCTTGAAAAAACAAACAATTTAATAATTTATCCATAGGTACTTAACAACAAAATATGACAAAATAGATTGCATGTAGAACTTCTAAAATTAACCAAACAAGTTGCTTGTCTAAGTCTTCACTTAATCTTCTTCTTTGGCCTTAGCTGCAACCACAGGCAAGAAATAAAAACAATTAAAAAACACTTCCAATTTAACATCTGAAAAGAAAAAATAAAAATCTTGCAGTGCTTGGTAATAAAAGGAGGCACCAGATTTCATACACAATGCAACAAACACCTAGCGACTCAGACAAGCTATATTAAATCAAGTGTGCATTTATTATAAATAAAAAAATTTCAAGAATAATATATTACTTGGTTGCTGTGGCCGCATTTCTTCTTCCTGCAGTTTACAGCCCTTGGGTGTAGACGAGCATAACACCTGACCAAAAGCAATTCACCATGCAAAAAGCAATGATTAGAATTGATAACAAACACATATTACAATAAACTAAGAAAAACTAAAAGTCAAGTTACATCAGCAAGGTGTTGGTAAATCAACATATATTTTTTTGGGAATCAAAAATAAAATAATCTGAGCCCAGTAAATGCAGAAAACTACAATGTCAAAATCCATGTAAAGCTAGAAAACTACAATTTCTGGCACAGAACAGAAACATAAAAAACAATATGAAACAAATCCAAATCTGCATATAGAAATCAGCATAAACAACAGCTAAAGAACTCACTTGCGGCAAATGGTCTTGTCTTGATTGTATTTCCTAGCCAATGCCATCAAAGAGGGTTCAATGATTCCTCCCCTTAACCTCAAAACCAAATGAAGAGTAGATTCTGAACAAACAACATTAATTATAAGAAAACATTACAACAAAATGAAAAATTGATTCTAAACAAACAACATAAACATTTACAATAAACCAAACGAGAGTCCATTCTCAGCAACAAAAAACAGCATTTAATCTAATTCACTTAAAGCAGCAACTTTAGAAAAAACAGTATCCCAAAATTTTATATGAAAAACAAAAACTGATTAACTAGAGTGTGGTAAGCTAATAGTCTAATACTGTCAAAAGCTAACAACAAGATCATATTATAATCATGATACTAAAGTCTACAAGCCTGTAATACTTGCTAGCACATATCAACAAACCCTGTGGTGAGAAACAACTAGTAAACAAATACAACACTTTAAATCGCCAAATAATGTTCAAACAGTTTCTAAATCTAAAACAAAATCAAGTAATTATTTCAATCAACTGCCAAATTAATATTAATGATAAAAAATAAATCACAATATAAATCTTATAATCTTAAACAATATTTCCAAAGTCACTAACCTAGAGCACAATTAACAAAAAAAAAAAAAAGTACACAACTTCCTCATCAATTAAGAAACAAAAATTATAAATAAAAAACAAACCTTTCTGGATGTTGTAATCAGCAAGAGTTCTGCCATCTTCAAGCTGCTTTCCGGCGAAGATCAACCGCTGCTGGTCCGGTGGAATACCTACACAACACAAAATGTCAAAATCAATGTAGATGCTGTTACAGATGAATAATCAAACATATGTGTTTAGATGAGTATGATACCTTCCTTGTCCTGAATCTTGGCCTTGACATTGTCAATGGTGTCGCTGCTCTCAACCTCGAGGGTTATGGTCTTACCGGTTAGGGTTTTCACGAAGATCTGCATCTTTGTTTCTGGCTGAGGCTGGTGGAAGAAGTTTGGGTGTAAGAGAGTTTTTATATTCTGGTTTTATGATTAGGGTTTTGAGTTGAGCTAACTTTGGCCCATTTTAGCTTTCAGGCCCAACTTCATTATGATTTCTTTTACCAAGTTTACTTTTTGGGTTGAGTAAAATATATTAAACTACTTTCATATGTTTCATAGTTTTTTAACTAATGCAATCTCTTTGCGTGTTGCGGTGAAAATTCCATTGATGTAAGTTCGGTTTATTACAATATTGACGTGTGTGCGGGTGTGTATATTTTTTAGTTATATTTTTAGCCATTTTTACTCGTCGATTTCAAGTTTTAAATTTATAAAACACGATATTCTACTATCACTCTACAAACACGCTGAGGCAAGTGCACCCATCGCGGACGTAGTATAGTGGCAAGATACCGAGGTCGTCCAAGGAAACAAGAGCTTTTAATATCGGCTTATCGTCAACGTCTAATCGAACCAAACTTTGAGAAAAGATTTTTAACTAATAAAAATATAAAAACAGAAAAATAAAATAAAATTAAAAACAGATAGACAAGAAAGAATCACTTGGATCCGACTTATCTTTCATGTACCCTTTTGATGATTTCCGCACTTTGGCATTTTAAGAGATTATCTTAGTTATAGTAGTAGGCCCCTCTTTTGAAGGCGACGTTACCCTCAACCTAGTGGTTTGAGTCAGCAAGAATACAATCCCACTAGGTCAGAATATTGAAAGATAATTAAGTAAGTTATTAATGCAAAATGTGGTAGCCCCCCTTCCAGGCAATGGTCACCCTCAACCCGTTGGTCTGAGTCAGCAGGGATACAGTCCTCGCGGGGTTAGTTTAAAGTTTTAATAGTCGTTTGTAAATAAGGGGTTCAAGCGGTTTCTTACTCTCAGTCGAGCCAGTCATTCCCGGCCAATCCATTGAGTAGTACTAAACTTGAACCAGGTTCTCGCAGGATCTAAACACTGAACGAGACATAGAATTACCCAACCACCCTTCTAACCCCATTCCAAGTAGTTAACATGCTTTATATAGACCATAAAGACATGAATATGTGAATAAACGACATATGAATAATGATTGAATAAATTCGCCTTCAATATAAAAAAACTATTTATTAATGTCATTAATACATACCCAATTAAAAAGTTGTCAAAGATTGGAAATCGTAAAAGAAATACATAAAAGATATGTCTTCACCAAGTCATGTAAGAAGTTAGCCAAGCATGGCCTTTGTTTGACAAATATTCTTATTATCAATCTTGGATCCTAAGACTACACACACTCTAAAAGATGGAAAGTGGATGATGGTGTTGTAGTGGTGGTGGAGTAGTAGCAAGTGAGAGAAAAGTGGTTTGCCAAGGGATAGTTTGAAGTGGAACCAAGCACTTCTATTTATAGCTGAGATCAGAGGCTTCACCACGGCTCGTGCCCGCCTGGCACGGCCCCGTGGCCATCTATCTCTCTCTCTTCCTCATTAACTGCTTGTCAGATCTTGTACTAACACGGCCCCGTGTGTCAATCGCACGGCCCGTGGCCAAAGTACTTGCTGTACTATCGCATATTCTGAAAAATTTTGAGTTGACCACGCCCCGTGTTGGCTTAGCACGAACCCGTGTTAGCCGCCAGTTTTGTCTTTTCCTCCACACAGCATCCATCTTCGGACACGGTCCCGTGTCAAATCTTCTGTTCTTGCTATTTTGTGGTTTGAATGTGAATCGGGGCTTGGCGAGTTGTGGCAATTCCTCCTTCTTTACATTTATGTTGGTTTTTGTTGTCTTTTTGCTCCTTTTGCAAATTTAAGCTCTTTTATCCCTGAAAATAAAAAGAGAAACGAAAACACAAGTTTTTTCAACATTAGTACTAAAAAAGGGTTGTTTTTACGCCGTATTTGATATAATTTATATATTGTATTTTAATCACATCAAATACCCCCACACTTGAATCTTTGCTTGTCCTTAAGCAAAACTCTATTACGTGGCTTACACACCCAAACGGAGTAGGTAGAAGAGAAGGTTTTTGTCTCATCTTTAGAGTGTCGGGAATCCAAGTTCTAAATTTATTTTTTTTATTTTATTTACAATCTTATTCGTCATGATTTATTCAAAACACAATTTAAGAAAAATTATTTACTTTGGGCATAAAATGCCTTTATAAAATTCTATTTAGTTATATACAAATTTACACTCCTCACAAGTTGTCACTCAACACTCGGCCGATGATGTATTAAGTGAAACGCTCGTGCCCGATTTGGAACTTACTCCTACCATAGGCTTGACAACCGACCAAACCTCCTCCTTTTGAAGTTAAATCCTTATAAATATCAAGGGGGCTTTGAAGGGTAGGTGGTGGTTCGGGTTTGGTATGTTTTATTGGAAAAGGGTGAAAAACGTAAAATATCAGTTTTTCTATTGCTCTGTGGCTTAGCAAAAAATACTTTGGCATATTTTTCTGATTTTTTATTTTGGTTGCCAAAGTTGAAACTGAGTCGTACTTGTAATTTCATAACCGATAAGTTTACAAAAATGAAAGATGAAAAATGAAAAGGTTTGTTTTTGTGGGTTTGGAAACGAAAAGGTTTTTAAGGTTCAAAGGGTTTAACTAGGGGGTGTTTTTGGATAAAACAAAGAAAAATAAAGGTTTATTTTTGAAAAAATGGGTTGGTCCTAATGCCTCTATCATTTACTTACTTGGATTTTTGTCGGTGAGGACTTGGAACGTATCGCATTATCAAGTTCTAGATTCGTGAGAACCAAAAGGGCTATTCACACAAGAAACAAAAATTGAGCAATTAGTATAGATGTATATATGTATGCTCGGTAATGGCTCAAAACTCACTTTTGTGAGAAAAGGGTTGTAGTGTAAAAATGTATATATAATCAAATTTTACAAAGATTTGTCATGCCCGTTTTCATAATTTTTCTAAATTGGTTCTTTTTATCGCGACGCTATCAGTTGTAAATTCTTAAAAACATAAGTTTTAGAACTTTTTTTACCCAACTGAACTAAGACGAGTAAAAAAAATGAAAAGAAAAATTTTGAAAAAGTTTGGGTGATTAGCGGTTCCAAGGCGAGTTTTGTGTAAGGCTTGATTCAGGACAAACGATTCAAGGTTTTTATTATCCTCCCCCCCCCCCCCCACACTTAAATTAAACATTGCCCTCAATGTATCCAAAATAGGATTTATTTTGGTAAAATGTGTAAAAAGTGTGAAAATAACAACAAAAAAAAATTGTTACTGGTACTTGCAGCACGGGGTGTGCTATGGGGACACGACTGTGAAGGGGTATGGTGCCAAAAACCTTGCACATGCACAATGGACCATACCACAACTTCACCACAATAAACTCTTTTTTAAAAGAACGTTGCGCGGCTGCACACCGGTTCTGTCACACCCCCAAAATACCACATGCGGAAACACCGCGGGACGTGTGGCGTACCAGGATCCAGCCACCGATCACATTGAACCATAACATAGTATTAAATAAAAGTTTCCATTTATTTCATAAAGTAATTCCAAAACACAACTTAACCAAATTCGTTCAGCGGAAGCATAATGTAAATAGTTATTCGAGTAATTCAAAACAAATGTGCAAGATCAATAAACAAGTATCCAAGAGCTACGACCCATGACCACTCCAGCACTCCCAGATAGCAAGTTCCAATCCATGAATCTAACGTCCTGCAAGCATGCAGACAAGTTTATCAGACAATGTTGGTGAGTTCAAAGTTTGTTAACACGTTTTAGTTACCAGATATAAGTATAGAACATTTCAGAGATTTGATGTTGTTATTAACTCGATTACCGCAGATAGCTCCAGATTATTTGCCCAAACCCCAATGCTCTATCAAACATTGGTCAAGTGGTTAAGGTAATTAGTTCACGACCGTCCTCCCCGGTACGGTGTGAGGGTGCCAAACCTAATAGCGCTATCAACTAATAACCCCGTTGCCTCCCCTGCAACTAATCGGTATATGATGGGACTTAATGATAGAAATGAGTGTAATAACCAACATCCCAGGTTTAACATTCCAGTCAAACCCAATTACCCGACATTCCTCCCCGGAACGTTTACCAGATGTCCCTCCCCGGGATGCATGCTTGGAAAAGAGCAGTGAACTCACCTTAGATTTGCTCGGTATAATAAGTTACTCATTCTAGTTAGCCAACCAACCCTACCGTGGTTACCAAATGAAGTCAGTTTCATAATCGCTTAAGTCACGAAATTTCACAGTTTGCATTCATCTCAAAGACTATCACAGTTACACATAGCATATACTCATCCTCATACATTCATCATCATACACATATACACTGCATAAACTGTTCTGTTTATTTGTTCATGTGTAATATCTTCCACGACGAACCATACTTCGTGGTGCACCATTATGGCGAAAGACCCTCTCGGCGAAGAACTATCCTTCACCGAGAATACATATGACGAAAGACCCTAGTGTTTCGTCAACATCCAGTCAACGAAGAACCATGTTCTTCGTCGAACCGTGTTCTTCGTCGGGGGCGTCTTTCATCGCTGCCCTCAACAATCAGTTTATTTTCCATATTTTCAGCCGTAATTATCGTTAACAATTTGACAGTTTCCCCAATCAGATCAAACGATACTTTAATCATGATTAAGAACCCACCCTAAATGCAAACAATCATCTACCTTTCATCAGTTCTTTCAAAGCATAACAGTTTCACTTTTCATTACTATGCAAACCCTAGTCAATAACTTAGCATACGATCATCATTGTAAATCAAGCAATTCATCAGTTAGATTCGAAACCAGCATTACGTGTAAACAATCATCAACCACAGAGTTTCCAACCACTAGAACCAACATGAACCAATCACCAAAATCATTCACCTATTCTAAATGCACGATGTTATGGATGAAACCCTAGTTTACCACAACACAGTGTAACTGATAATTTTCGTAGATCTAACGATTCATAGTTATCAGACATTATCAACTAATCAAGACTCAACCATTCAGATCTAATCATACGAACACATCGGTTAATCATCACCCTATGAAGTCTCGGTTAACAATCATTGTTCATACAACATCAAGCATTCATAGCAAACACATAATAATGATGGGGCACTAACCGAGATATCGAACAGTTTGATCACAAGAGACAAGCTTCACAACAGGAGGGAAGTTACGAAGGAGAGAGAGTTGTCGTCGAGAGAAGTCTAGGGTTGCAAAATATGAGGAGTATGCACGCATAAATTCTAAAGAAAGTGAGTTGGGCAGAAGAAGGAACTCGGCCGAGAGCCCCGGCGAACAACCGTCTTCAACGAAATACATGTTCGACGAAACATCTCTTGGCGAAGGACCCATTCTTGCTGAAGAGTGTGGTGACGAAGGATACCTTCTTCGTCGGAAGGTGTGGTGACGAAGGATACCTTCTTCGTCGCCTTAAATTTTAATCACTCAATAACTAGTAAACATTATACATTTAATCAATTAATCAATAGAATACTCTAAACAATCAAGCAAACAATATAAACAGATTGTCAAAACAAGATTGCGAAACAAATGACTCGTAGAAAAGGACCTTGAAATCTCGAGTTGTCACATCATCCCCAACTTGAAAGAAATTTCGTCATGAAAATTGATAAGCAATCCAAAGCAGTACGTTGTTAGATCAGGATGACTGTGGATTTTCCCCAGGTGCCACATCATCCCCAACTTGAAAGGGAATTTCGTCCCGAAATTCCTCAGTTGTATCAGGATTAGATTGTTTAGTTGGGAAAAGGTGAGGGTATTTGAGCTTCATCTGATCTTCGCGTTCCCACGTGAACTCCGGTCCACGCCTTGAGTTCCAACGAACTCTCACGATCGGGATTCGACTATGCTTACGGACCTTGACTTCCCGGTCCATAATTTCGGTAGGTTCCTCGACAAACTGCAATTTGTCGTCAATTCTTAGCTCTTGAAACGGTACCACAAGTGTCTCATCATTTGATTATATCCATTTATGGCAACTAACAAAATGGGGGGGTGAAGTTTTCAACTTGTCCACTTGACTCTATTTTTACAAGTAAATGCATCATGGGTTCTCAATTCCTCTCACCTCCGATAATAAAATTTTGCACATGATAGGTGACACAACATTTACGGGGTCTTTGATAGCTTCCAACTTACTACTGCATTTTAAAAATCAGAATAAAATAAGATGATAATTTGATAAATGCGTTGCAATTATTAAGTAATATTTATTTGTTTTAGAAAACAGTTTAGTACAACAATTCCTCCCTAGTTTGTCAATGTAGTTTTATTGCCATATAGACAACAAAGAAAATTAACATTAGTGGTTAGCGATATATAAATAAATATGTGTCAAAACCATTTGACGTTGTATCTAACACATATCTTATACTAGCACATAACCAACATACGTTTAGTGTGTAAAAATATGTATCAAAATCATTTGACGTTGTATCTAACATATCTCTTATACCAGCCAATAACCAACATACGTTTAGTGTCTAAACATAAGAAACTATATGTATAGACTAAGCAACAAAGAGGTAGCCACCGCCTTATAAGGAGAGAGCATGTAAAACACATATACACTATAAAGGACCAATGTGGAGAACACTTGATGTGTCTAATATTATATCCTTGAACTTGTTATATGTGTGTGTCCAATTTTTCAAGTTTGATTTATTGCTGTACTAAGTTTTTGTGAAGATGTATAAAGAAGTGCAAGTAACCCATTACAAAGAAGTGTCCAATTTCATAAGCTTGTTTGTACTTAGTTTAAACTCACAAGTATTTGAATATTTTTTTTACAAATGTGTTTATAATGCACATTTGTACTTAGTTGTGACACATGGAAGACATCGTGAACGTTACCTAATTCAGCGGGTAGCTCTAGTTTGTAGGCCACTTTACCAATTCGCTCTACAATTTTGAATGGCCCGACATATCGAGGATTAAGCTTACCTCGTTTCCCAAACTGCACCACACCCTTCCAGGGTGAGACTTTCAACATAACTCGATCGCCTACAGCAAATTCCAATGGTTTTCTACGCTTGTCAGCGTAGCTTTTCTGACGGTCACGCGCTGCCGCCATACGATTTCTGATCTGAATGATTTTCTCTAAAGTTTCAAGTACAAGTTCCGGTCCTGTGATATGGCTGTCACCCACCTCAGCCCAACAAAGAGGAGAACGACACTTCTGGCCGTACAATGCTTCAAACGGAGCTGCATGGATGCTAGTATGGTAGCTATTGTTATAAGAAAACTCTATCAAAGGCAAGTGTTTCTCCCATCCCTTGCCAAAATTAATTACGCACGCTCACAACATGTCTTCAAGTGTCTGGATGGTTCGCTCACTTTGACCATCCGTCTGTAGGTGATAAGCAGTGCTCATGTCGAGACGTGAGCCAAACGATTTGTGCATCAACTGCCGCAAATCCGAGATGAAACGCGGGTCACGATCAGAGATAATAGAGGTCGGCACCCCGTGCCTAGAAACCACTTCCTTCAGATAAACAGCAGCAAGTTGAGAGAACTTATCCGTTTCCTTGATCGCAAGGAAGTGCGCAGATTTCGTGAGGCGGTCAACGATCACCCAGATGGTGTCGTTTCCGTTTTGAGTTCTTGGCAGACCAGTGACGAAATCCATGGCAATCTGCTCCCATTTCTACATGGGTATTTCTGGTTGCTGAAGCAAGCCGGAGGGTTTCTGATACTCTACCTTGACTTTCGAGTAGGTCAAACACTTACTCACATAAGTCGCGATGTGAGCTTTCATCTTCGGCCACCAATACATGACTTTGAGGTCTTGATACATCTTATCCGAACCCGGGTGAACAGAATATCGTGACTTGTGTGCTTCATCCATCACAAGGTCTCTAAGGTTACCAAACAAAGGGACCCAAATTCGTTCCATGAAGTAGAGAATACCATCAGATCTCTCTACAAGTCGTTTCTCCATGCCCCGCAAATACTCAGCTTTAATGTTTTCCTCTTTTAACGCTTCAGTCTGAGCTGAACAGATTTGCTCAGGTAGATTAGAGTGGATAGTGAGCTGTAGAGCACGGAGACGCTTGGGTTTCGTTTCCTTTCGACTAAGGGCATCAGCTACAACGTTAGCTTTACCTGGGTGATACTTGATGGCACAATCGTAGTCGTTTAAGAGTTCTACCCAGCGACACTGTCGCATATTCAATTCCTTCTGGTCGAAAATATACTGGAGGCTCCTGTGATCGGTGTAGATAGTGGTGCATTTGGTACCGTACAGATAGTGCCTCCAGATTTTCAACGCGAAAACCACGGCCCCCAACTCCAAGTCGTGAGTCGTGTAATTCTTCTCATGAACTTTCAACTGTCGAGAAGCGTAAGCTATCACCTTCTCGCGTTGCATCATCACGCAACCGAGACCTTGAATAGAAGCATCGCAGTATACCACAAAATCTTCAGTACCTTCAAGTAGAGATAGGATCGGTGCACTGCAGAGTTTTTGTTTCAACAACTGAAAAGCATCTTCTTGTTTCGTTCCCCACGAGTATACAATGCCTTTCTGTGTTAACGAGGTAAGAGGTTGAGCGATCTTCGAAAAGTCTTTAATAAATCTGCGATAGTACCCAGCGAGACCAATCAATTGTCGCACCTCTGAAGGAGTCTTCGGTGCCGCCCAATTTCTGATAGCATCAATCTTAGCAGGATCCATGTATATCCCTGATTCATTAACAATATGGCCAAGGAAGTGTACCTCTCGAATCCAGAAGTCACACTTAGAGAATTTCGCGTAGAGCTGCTCCTTCCTCAGAAGCTCCAAAATAAGACGCAGGTGTCGCTCGTGATCTTCCTTGCTCTTTGAATAGATCAGAATGTTGTCGATAAACACGATAACGAAGTCGTCGAGATACGGTTTGCATACACGGTTCATGAGGTCCATGAAGACCTCTGGTGCGTTCGTCAACCCAAACGGCATAACTAAAAACTCATAGTGCCCATACCGCGTTCGAAAAGCCGTTTTAGGAACATCCTCCTCTCGGACTCTCATCTGATGATAGCCCGATCTTAAATCGATCTTCGAGTAAAAACTTGACCCTTGCAACTGGTCAAAAAAGTCATCGATACGTGGTAAAGGATAGCGGTTCTTGACAGTCACCTTGTTGAGTTCTTGATAATCAATACACATACGAAAGGACCCGTCTTTCTTCTTTACAAATAGAACTGGGGCTCCCCAAGGCGAAGAACTGGGTCGGATAAAGCCTCTATCCAACAGCTCTTGAAGTTGATTAGATAGCTCTTGCAACTCCCCAGGTGCAAGACGATAAGGGGCTCGAGCAATTGGGGCCGCTTCTGGCGTAAGATCAATCTGAAATTCCACTTGATGGTGAGGAGGTAAACCAGGTAGTTCCTCAGGAAATACATCAGGAAATTCACAAACAACTGGCAGGTCTTCGATCTTTCTTTCTTCAGATGGAGTATCAGTAACAAGTGCTAGAATAGCAGGATACCCCTTTCGTAGACACTTCTGCGCTTGCATAGCTGAGATGATACCAACCATCACACCACTGCGATGTCCTTGAACCGATAGAAAATCTCCACTGGGGAGAGGAATACGTACGATTTTCTCTTTACAGAGTATATCAGCACGTTGCTTGGACAACCAGTCCATACCAACCACTACGTCAAAACTACCGAGGGTAACAGGAAGGAGGTCAATGTCGAACACTTGACCCACAAGTTCTAATTTACACCTAAAAAGGACATGTGAAGCTTCCATCGTCTTACCATCTGCTAATTCTACTACATGCTTAGCTTCTAGATGTGTTGGAGCTAACCCTAATCGTCGACTGAACTCTAGGGACACATAACTCCAATCGGCACCGGAATCAAATAATACAGAAGCAAAGAGGTTGTTCACAGAAAACGTACCAGTCACAACATTGCCGTCGTTCCTAGCATCACCAACACCAATCGTGTCACACCCCCAAAATCCACAAGCGGAGTATCATCGTAGGAGGCGTGACATGACCAGGATCCAGCCACCAATCATATTGAACAATGTAATTAAATAAATAAAAACCCAACCACACAATATAATTGGTGTTCAAAACAAGTTAATCAAATTCAAGTTATCAACGGAAGCGTAAAGTTTAAAACCAAAGTATAAGTATAAAAGTTCAAATGTTAAACATGGAACTCAACAGTCCATGTCCCACAGCGACTCCTGCTCCCATGCAAGCTCCAGATAAGAATCTAACGACCTGCAAGGCATGTAACAACGAGTCAACAATAAAGTTGAGCGAGTTCACTATTGGTTGTCCATTTTAAAGTTGTTCCCAAAAACCATGAGTTCATTTGAAATTCAGTAGTTAATCAGTTCCTTGTTTCCCAAACCATAAGCAGTGGGGGCTACCCCATGTTATCCACTAGACCCGTTACCATATCGACCACTGACTGAAGTAAGTTGGTGCCCTAACATCAATATCTATCATCATTGACTAGTGCCCAGATCCATTAGTTCACGCCCGTCCTCTGCGGCACGGTGTGAGGCCTGTCAAACCTAAATATCGCTATCTAACTAATGACCCGCTCGCCATTGGCCCATTGATTAAGTCTATATAAAATGAGGGACTTCATGATAGAGATTTTGGTCTAGTATCAATGTTATCACCCTTCAATAAAGAGGATGTGGTACGTGTCCCCAAACTAGGATATCACGCAGGTTTCGATTAAATCCTTAGTACATGTTATCACCCTTCAATAAAGAGGATGTCGTACGTGTTCCAAATCAGGAGGTCACGCAGTTTCCGATTAAATCCTTTACCCATTCCCAACCACCGGGAATCCCATGCCTTATAGAAAGTGTGAACTCACCTTAGGTTAGCTCGGCAGATACACGAAAAGGTCACTTGAGCTATATGTGGTCAACCACGTCCTAACATGGTTACCATACAAGTCAGGTCTATGTTCAAGTAGTGCACATAAGTTTTACACATAAACTAACAAGTTACAACACGTAATGATCATGGCAACACATTCAACACGTTAACAGTCCAGTACATATCGTATCCGAACTTGTGCGACTCAAATGATTAGGCTCGCACAAGTTTAATGGCCCAACAGCCTTGTGCACTTCACTAGTTGAAGCCCAATAGTATTCGGCCCAACCTGTTGTGCGTCCAGCACAACCTTGTGCGACTCACAACGGGTTGTGCATCCAAACAATCCCAGCCCATTACATCCTAAGCCCAACAGCTTGTACGACCAAACTAATTAAACAAACAGTTAACTTGTGCGACCCATCTAATCTTGTGCGATCCAACATAACTTGTGCGATTGGATTTTGGGCTATTCGGCCCAACAACTTAAACATTTGTGTGTGGCCCAAGACTTGTGCGATCGGCACCACCTTGTGCAATCCACTTGCCTTGTGCGATCATGCAGTTCTAGGTTGTACAATGTGCTTTATTGATTGTACCTAGCTTGTGCGGCTGATCTTGTGCGACCAAGGGCTTGTGCGATTGCCCTTGTGCGATCAGGCTTCTTTGACCTGATCTTGTGCAGTCTAACCAGCTTGTGCGATCAGTTATAAGTTTCCTAAATCTATGCAAATCAGTTATTCATTCCTTATTTACCCGATTACCACCAATCAATTCTAACAGTTTCTGTTTTACCAATAGTCGATTAAATCCAAGTTTTATCTATTATTTCTTATGAACCCTAATCACATTCGAACATGAATAATAACTCATATCATAAAACGATCAGGTTTATGTTCTCAATTTTTATCATACCATACTCTACACCAAATCATGTAGTTAATCCGAACACAAAACATAACAGTCGATTACACCCATTCGGTTCTAGATTATCATTAACATTATACGATTATCAAACCCTATATTGATCTAAGAATACTACACATGTGAGCCGATATACAAACACCAAACCTCATTACAATCAATCACAAAACATCCCTAAATCATTATATAGAATCATATAGATCACAACATCATTCAACATACAAATAATAATAAAAACACTAACCGGTTAGAAGGTAGAACGAAGGGTGATCCGAACAAGAAAGTCTTCGATGGAGAGGGGATGTGGCTGCCGTCGAGTTTGAGAGGGAGAGTGAGAGAGATTTAGGGTTTGGTGTGTTTTGGGTGCTTTGCAAACAATGAAGAAACAAAACCCCATAAGGGTTATGTCTTGGTTTAAATAGGTGGGTGGCCGAACCCATCATGGGCTGCCCATTGGTTTCGAGTTCAAAGGGAGTGGGCCGAGAGTTGTGTGGAACCAAAGCCCAATGGCTTGTGCAATCGGATTAATGTTGTGCGATTACATCATATACATACATTACACACATTCACAAAACATGTAACATTCATTCATTAAAACCAACATATCAATTAGTCACATAGAGTTCATACACATTACATTAAACACAAGGATAGGTTATGAAATACGAGTTGTCACATCATCCCCAAGTTGAAAGAAATTTCATCCCGAAATTTAGCACGTGGTTACTGAGGAAGCTAGTTAGGTTGCATGTTTTCCTGGTTTTCTTGGGGTGTCACATCCTTCCCCTGTTGGTTTGGAATTTCATCCCGAAATTCCGCAGTAGCTTCAGCCTCAGTAGTGGTTTCACTTTTCTCGAACAACTGGGGATACTTGTGTTTCATTTGGTCTTCTCGTTCCCAGGTAAACTCTAGGCCACGACGGGAGTTCCAACGAACTCGAACAAGGGGTATTCTGGTACGTTTGAGAACCTTAACATCTCGGTCTGTAATCTCTACTGGTTCCTCGACGAATCGCAGCTGATCGTCGATGGTGAGTTCCTTGAGAGGAACTATGTGGGTCTCATCTGACAGGCACTTCTTCAAATTCGACACATGGAATACGTTGTGAACTCCACTGAGTTCTTCAGGTAGATCCAGTCTATAGGCCACCTTGCCAATTCTTTCAGTGATTTCAAAAGGTCCAACATAACGTGGATTTAGTTTGCCTCGCTTGCCAAAACGAATCACACCCTTCCAAGGTGAGACTTTGAGTAGCACTCGATCCCCAACCTGGAACTCAAGTGGTTTTCTGCGCTTATCAGCATAACTTTTCTGACGGTCACGAGCTGCCGCCATTCGTTGTCGTATCTGAGCAATCTTCTCTGTTGTGTCTACGACGAGTTCTGGGCCAGTGATTTGGCTGTCGCCAACCTCTGCCCAACAAAGAGGTGATCGGCACTTTCGTCCGTACAATGCCTCGAATGGAGCAGCCTAGATACTGGTGTGGTAACTGTTGTTATACGAAAACTCTACCAAAGGTAGGTGCCTTTCCCAGCCGTTACCAAAGTCAATTACACATGCTCGAAGCATGTCTTCGAGGGTTTGGATGGTGCGTTCAGACTGCCCATCCGTCTGAGGATGATATGTTGTGCTCATGTCTAAATGTGAGCCAAAGGATTTGTGCATTGTTTGCCACAGCTCAGAGGTAAAACATGGATCTCGATCGGAAATGATGGAGGTTGGCACCCCGTGCCTCGAAACTACTTCCTTTAGGTAAACGTCTGCTAAAGTAGAAAACTTATCCGTTTCCTTGATAGCCAGAAAATGTGCAGACTTGGTCAGTCGATCCACGATCACCCAAATGGTATCATTTCCTCGTTGAGATCTAGGTAAACCAGTAACGAAGTCCATGGAAATTTGCTCCCACTTCCATGTCGGGATCTCTGGTTGTTGAAGTAGGCCTGATGGTTTCTGGTATTCAACCTTGACTCTCGCACAAGTCAAGCATTTACTAACATATGTCGCTATGTTAGCTTTCATGTAGGGCCACCAGTATGTAGTCTTGAGATCGTGGTACATCTTATCCGAACCAGGATGTACCGAGTAACGAGACTTGTGTGATTCATCCATCACAAGCTCACGTAGATTTCCATAAAATGGAACCTAGATGCGCCCTGTTACGTAGTAAGCGTCGTCTTCCTTTTGCTCTAACCGTTTCTTCGATCCTCTCAAGGACTCAGCCCTGATGTTCTCTGCTTTCAATGCTTCAATCTGAGCTTCTCGTATCTGAGTAGGAAGACTAGAGTGGATGGTAAGCTGTAACGCATGTACACGCTTAGGTTTAGTCTCCTTTCGACTGAGGGCGTCAGCTACAACATTGGCTTTGCCTGGATAGTACTTGATTGCGCATTCGTAATCATTCAGAAGTTCGACCCACCGACGCTGTCGCATGTTCAACTCCTTTTGTTCAAAGATATGCTGGAGACTCCTGTGATCGGTGTAAATGGTGCACTTGGTACCGTACAGGTAATGCCTCCATATCTTGAGTGCGAAAACAACAGCTCCTAGCTCCAGATCGTGGGTAGTGTAGTTCCTTTCGTGAACCTTAAGTTGGCGTGACGCATAAGCAATGACTTTCTCACGTTGCATCAACACACAACCAAGTCCTTGAATTGACGCTTCACAATAAACCACGAAATCGTCTGTGCCTTCAGGTAACGAGAGAATAGGTGCGCTACAAAGTCTCTCCTTTAAGTGCTGAAACGCGGACTCCTGTGCATCACCCCAACGATAGGTGACACCCTTCTGAGTTAGTGAAGTGAGAGGTTGCACAATCTTTGAGAAATCCTTGATAAATCTTCTGTAGTAACCCGCCAAACCCAAGAATTGGTGGATCTCAGTTGGTGTACGGAGTGTAGGCCAGTTCTTGATCGAGTCAACCTTGGATGGATCCACATGAATCCCATCCTCGTTTACCACGTGGCCTAGGAAATGGACTTCACGAAGCCAAAAGTCGCATTTTGAAAAGTTAGCATAAAGCTGCTCTGCTCGAAGAAGTTCCAAAATAAGTCGCAGGTGATGCTCGTGTTCCTCCTGACTCTTAGAATAGATCAGGATGCCGTCGATGAAAACAATAATGAACTTATCCAGGTAAGGTTTGCACACTCGGTTCATGAGATCCATGAAGACCGCAGGTGCGTTCGTCAACCCGAAAGGCATGACTAAAAACTCGTAGTGCCCTAGCGAGTTCTGAATGCTGTCTTGGAGATGTCCTCGTCTCGGACTCTCAGCTGATGATAGCCCGATCTCAGATCAATCTTAGAGTAGAAGCTCGACCCTTGCAACTGGTCGAACAAGTCATCAATACGAGGAAGAGGATAACGATTCTTCATGGTCACCTTGTTGAGTTCGCGGTAGTCAATACACATTTGAAAGGTACCGTCCTTCTTCTTCACAAACAAGACTGGAGCTCCCCAGGGTGAAGAGCTAGGACAAATGAAACCCTTGTCCAACAGCTCTTGTAGTTGCATATACAACTCTTCTAGTTCTGATGGGGCTAAGCGATAAGGTGCACGAGCTAAAGGCAATGCTCTAGGAGCTAGCTCGATTTGAAACTCAACCTGACGATGGGGGCGGAAGACCAGGTAACTCCTCAGGGAAGTCGCGTATAATTGGGATATCTTCTATCTTCTTTTCCTTCGTTGAAGTGTCAGTAACGAGAGCCAGGATAGCAGTGTGGCCCTTTCGCAAACACTTCTGGGCCTTAAGGAAAGAGATGATCACTCTTGTCACCACGAATAGCGAGAGGTTCTTCACCAGAACGGGGAATGCGGACGATTTTCTCCTTGCAAAGAATCTCTGCTCGATGATGGGATAACCAATCCATTCCAATGACGACGTCGAAGCTACCAAGGACGATGGGGATAAGGTCGATAGAGAAGGTCTGGCCAGCTAAGACGAGATTACAACCCTTAACTATGTGTGTGGCCTCGAGACTTTTACCGTTCGCTAGTTTTACGACATGCTTGGTGTTCAAAAGTGTTGGGGTACTCTTAAGCATCTGACTAACTTTTAAGGACACGTAACTAGTATCGGCACTCGAATCAAATAAAACAGTAACAAAGAAGTCATCCAGTAGAAACTTACCCGTCACAACGTTGGGATCATTCCTCGCTTCACCCTGACCAATCACGAAAACACGTCCCCTGGCACCATTGCCATTATTGTCACCCCCATTGTTTCCATTTCCCTGGTTGTTGTTGGGGTTGTTCTGATTCTGGTTCAGCTGAGGACAGTCTCTCTAGAAGTGGCCTTCAGCACCAAACTGAAAACAACCCTTGTTGTTACCCCTCTGTTGTGACAACTGGCACCAAACCGGTAATTTCCGTACACTTTAATTATTGTTTAATGACTGCAATTATGTGCTTTAATGTCAACGCTATCTGATTACATACTATACAAGTGAACTCATGCACGTTTTATACTACAAAATATTCCTTTATGCATTAACGAGAGCGTTGCGTCAGAAATACTAGTAAACTCACCGGTAAGACACAATATGCCAACAACTCTGCAGAAAGCAGTCAGACAATAAAATTGGAGCCTAGGTGTAGGTCCAATGACAATAATGCATTAAAACCCAAGAGTACATACAAGGGTTCACATATAGGCATTCCAGAGACTAAAATGCGCACTAAAAAGCACCCGAAACGCACTTTAAGTGCAGAATTTTATTAAATTCAGCTATAATCAGCTTTTTAACCCCAAAATATTATGTAGAATTCATGTTTTATTATCCAGAATACCCTCCTAAGTGTTGGGAATTAAAAGGGTTACAGAAGGATACATAACGGACACTAAACGGTGCAATTTAGCGCTTTAACGAACTGGTGATTAACCGAACAACCGGACATTACCCGGAACATAAAAATATTACTAGAAATATTATTTTAATATTTCTAAACTAGTTATGGTCCCCGAACACCATAATACCCCTTATAATGTAATAACACATCAAGTCCCTAAAAAAATTACATATGAAAGCCAACTTGTGTATATATTAGAGTTGGAAATTACACTTTGCCCCCCCCCCCCATATTGATTCACGGTCACAAGGGGTGGACCCACTTTTGATTTATGAAATCTTACTAAATCACCCAATATCTTACCAAGATATTCACTTGATCTTCTTGGATTTGTTTTGATTATATTAGGATCTTGCAAGTTACACATTACCCCCCCCCCTAAACCGAATTCGGTCCCTAAGTGGACCCACACAATCATCAACTTATCTTCACACCATGCCTCATATATTTGATTAGATTATATTGCATTGTTTATTAGATGTTTCTTGATCTTTTAACCAAAATATGTAGTAGAGATCTATAAGTATGGCACCATGATCTACTTCATCATTTCACAAGTTCACCTCACTCCTTCACTCTCTTCTCTCCCTCTCTCGGTTCACTTCCACCGCCCCCATCACCACCACTAAACCACCATCTTCATCCTTTATTCAAGTTCCATTCAAGCTTTGAAGGTGATTCAAGGAGGTTGCACTTGTGGAGCTTCAAAGGGGCTTGGTTTCTAGCTTTTTCATCACCATTCCTCATCATCCTCTTCACTAGATTCTACCCTAGCCTTGTGCTAGTAGTAAGTCTCGGTTTACTCTTGTTTATGTCCACTTTGTGTAGTTAGAAGTTGTATTATGATGAGATCCATAAAAACACTACAAGAGTCTAAACAAGAAACTTGAACCTAAAAGTTTACTTAAACCTTTACATAATGTTTACGTAAGAATGAGACATGAGGATGAAATCTTGTTGGATGAGGGTTGGTTAAATCATGCATGATATTTGATTGTTGGTTTCTTGATAAACCCGTTGTTCGGACATTTGTTGATACAATTTAGTAACGTTTAAACTATAAAGAAACATGTTGATTTACATTTTCAGCCAAATTCAAATGGCTGTAAACAGACCATAATAAATCGAAAAACAGAATTTCTGAAGCCTAAATTATGTATTTTCGAAAAACAGATCAAATGGCACTAGAATCGTAATTTTTTGAAGTCGTTTACTATTTTTAAAGGCCTGTTTTTGGACAGCAGCTCAAGCTGCATTTTTACTGCCAAAAACATGTGTTATATTCTTCATCATAACTTGAAACCTGTGTAGAACCAGCCCTTGAAATTTATACTGTAGATGATCACTGATGTCGTCGTGACCCTCCAACTGGAATTTCGTAAATCGGACTTACGATGAATTTTAAACGAATTATTCCGTAGGCTGCGGTCAGAAAGTAACAAATCTGATCGCAGTTCGGTAAATGATTTTCTATAAAATATTGATAAAGAACTGGACCCCGATATTTTTACACAATAATATTTGATTCTTATAAGACATTCTATAAAAATTTGGGAATTATTGGAGTAAGTTAACCCTTTTATTAAAATGTCCGAAAACAGTCCAGTTTTTTTATATATATTAAAACTGAAACGAGAAAAGTAGTATCTTGCATGTCAGAATGTCGGGTTGATTATTTGAGAACGATCTAACGTGTTATATGTTAAATAAAATGATATGCTACTTAGCATGGACACCTCCATTTACAAAGGAGACTATGGCGAAGTTTTCTGAAAATCCTAACACTTAGTAAATATTTTCTAGACAAATGTTTGCTAGTGTGTTCTACACTATGCTTTTCGAATATAAACCTCGCCATAATTTTTGTAACAAAAATACACATACAACATACAAGATACATAATTCGGGTGCAAAATGCAAGAAACTTATATTTATTTTTGAGAAAATAATATAAGTAAGACACATAGTTAAAAATATAAATTATTTTTAACACCAGAATGCGTATACAAAAGACAGTGACTTGTACTTGTACGATACAAGTCTAGTGACTAACGTTAAGAAAACACGTATAGGTCACGACGTTAATTAAGCAAATCCGGTGAAGTTTACGACGCAAGGAACGCAAAGTTGTGAGTTCATGCTTCCCCTTTTCTTTTAACTGTTTTCAGTTTTATAACTTCGGAGGTGAAATACATGTTACAAATATTGCAATGTTTACAAATGGCATGATGAATACAAAAATAATAAGCACTCTTGGTGAGAACGAGTACCAAGTATGATGCGTTTTGAGAAATGATACGAGAAATGATACAAGAAATGATACATGGTACGAGAAATCGTGTCACGAATAGGGTACCATAAGCACCATTAATCAACAATATACCTAGACCGCAGAACAAAAGGTTAGATCTAACGGGTGTCGGGCAGCCACACTCTTGGTGAGAACGAGTACCAAGCAGTGCTTTTGTGTCTCCGAATATGCCAACTAGAAAAATACCTATGGTTTGGTTGCTTCCTATGTCGTGTCACATGTTAATGGCCTTACAACCCATTAACAACCTTAATACATACAAGATTACTTCATTTATACTGGAATACTTGAGTTGTACAAGATACATACATACTTGACTTACATGAGATACATAAATACGTGATTTATACGAAATACATACCATGTTTTCATACAAAGTATACAAACGTGAAATACAAATACTGCATGAATTCACACCAACATTATGTTGACGTTTTTCCAAAACTCACATGTATTTCAGGTAACTAATATGGATGTGCGCGTGGTCTTACTCATGCTCGTGGATGTCGTTTATGTTTATCGTTAAATAAAGTTGTAACGATTCAGACAATATGCTGTCTTGTGATGTAAACACTAAAACTATGATTTCGGTTATGTAATGCTTGGCATTTGAAGTTATTTTATGAGCATGTAGTATGTTTACCAATCGTATGCAATGAAAACCTTTCATGATCACACCTCGTGCTTCCGCCGCAGAAAGGGGTGTGACAGATTGGTATCAGAGCTGCGATTGTAGTGAACCAGGATTCCTTCTCGAGTCTAGACTACAATCTCTAGGATCCTTTCACGAAAACAATTTTTCAAAAAGTTTTCATTGCATAAAACTTCCCGCGACATCCACTACCTGAAACTGTTTACATGAGTCAAGAAAAGACACTACGAGACTTAGGGTGCACTGGAGTAGCACTTGTCTGTGACTAAGAATTACTGACAATTATGTGTGATAATTGGCATATACATATACTAGGAGTAGAATGCCACAAGTATACGTGACTTTACCTGAAGACAATGGCCTATCTGAAGGAAGAGATACGAGGATGAAACGAACTGTGCGGACTGTGCAAGGGGTTACGTAATTATGGATGCATACATAATTATGGAATTCAGTACACAGAAATCACAGCAAGTCTTGTCACGTATAGATTCCCTCAAGTGCAAGAAAAGGTCAAATGTGAACACCGGCCTATTAAATACTCTGCTAGAGTAATATTTGTTTGATATCACTTATGTGGTATATACCTGTGTATATGTATACTACTACTGTCTCGTGAGACGATATCAAACAAATGTCTAACCCTATTGTGTTATGTCAGAACATGGCACCAAGAAAAGCTGTGAACGCTCGTGATCAACCTCCTCCTCCCCCATTGCCAAAGACTGCTGAAGAGCTGAACGCTCTACTAGAGGAAAGAATCTCCGCAGCTATCGCCCACTACGAGGCAACCCGTACCGCAGACAGTGGTGGACCAAGCAACGCTAGACGTAATGGGAATGGAGATTCATCTGGATGCAACGCAGCTCAAGGCTGCACTTTCAAGCAGTTTCTCGACTGCAAACCAATGAACTACGACGGCACAGGAGGTGCAGTGGCATTTGTACGTTGGACAGAGAAGACTGAAGCTACTATCCGCATGAGCAAGTGTACCGTGGATCAGCAAGTCACTTTTGCTACTGGGTTGTTTGTCGATGAAGCTCTAACGTGATGGAACTTGCAAGTCCAAACCTTGGGTGATGATGCCGCTTATGGCCTGACTTGGGATGAACTAAAGGAAAGAATGAGAGAGAAGTATTGCTCACGTGCTGAACTCCAAAGGTTGGAGACTGAGTTCTGGCACTTGACCATGGAAGGTGCTGACATTAATGGTTATACTCGAAGGTTCCACGATCTGTCTAGAGTGCTTCCCTACATGGTGACTCCCGAATTTAAGCGCGTTGAACGCTACATTTGGGGACTGGCCCCATAGTTTCGCGGAATGGTAACTTCGGCCAAACCTCAAACAATCACTGAGGCTGTAACTCTGGCTGTCAGCCTTACTGAAGATTATGTTCGTATGAAGAAGTTAACATTGAACCCCACTGAAAAGACCGAGACGCATGCTGAGTCGTCCGGTGACAAGAAGAGAAAGCATTCGAATCTGAATCAAGCAACCCGCAGCAACAACAAAGGTTCATACCACAAGAAGCGTGACACTAACCCACCCAAGGAGGCAAGAACCTTTGCAGCAACAAATGATACGGCAGCCAAAGGATATCAAGGTACCCTGCCTAAATGCCAAAAATGTAAGTATCATCATGAAGGAGCTTGTCGCGTCCCAAGGTGCGACAAATGTGGTAGGTTGGGTCATCAAATAGAAGACTGTTGGGGAAAAGGAAGGAACGGAAATGGAAATCGCAACGGTGCTGGTAATGCGAATGGTGGGAATGGAAATGGTAATGGCAACCGGATTGGGAATGGAGCTGGGCGAAATCAAGGATGCTTCAGTTGTGGAAGCAATGATCATTTCATGAAAGACTTCCCAAAGGGAAACAATGCTTAGGCTCGAGCATTTGTGATTGGAGCAAAGAACGCACGCGAGGACCCTAATGTGGTCACCGGTACGTTTCTCATTAACAATCACTTTGCATCCATATTATTTGACACTGGTGTCGACTATAGCTTCATGTCTGTGGAATTTAAACACATGCTTGGGATACAATCTAGTAGATTAGATATTCCTTATTCCATAGAACTAGCAAATGGTAAACTCGTTGAATCAGGCGAAGTTGTTAGAGGCTGCACACTAGAACTTGGTGAACGAAGATTTAGCATCGACCTTTTACCTATTCAATTGGGTAGCTTCGATGTAGTGGTCGGAATGGACTGGTTGTCCAAGAACAAAGCTGAAGTTATTTGTCACAAGAAAATCATTCGCATCCCTTTGGCGAATGATGAAACTCTCATCGTACATGGGGAAAAACGAGATGCGCCTTTGTAAACCATCAGTTGTATGAAGGCAAAGAAATGCTTAAGGAAAGGATGTGTTGCTTTCCTAGCACACGTTGTAGATAAGAACGCCGAGGAGCCGAAACTCGAAGACATTCCTGTGGTGAAGGAATTCCCTGATGTTTTTCCCGAAGATCTGCCAGGACTACCTCCGTAATGACAAGTCGAATTCCGTATAGACTTGGTTCCAGGAGCCGCTCCTGTTGCCAAGGCACCCTATCGGCTTGCACCATCCGAAATGCAAGAATTATATACACAACTCCAAGAGTTGTTGGATAAAGGATTCATAAGGCCAAGCTTCTCGCCTTGGGGAGCTCCAGTATTGTTCGTAAAGAAAAATGATGGAACTCTACGGATGTGTATCGATTACAGAGAACTGAACAAGCTCACTATCAAGAATCGGTATCCGCTACCGAGGATTGATGACTTATTTGATCAGTTGCAAGGATCAAGCTACTATTCCAAGATCGACCTTCGATCTGGATACCATCAATTGAGGATACAGGAGGAAAGCGTACCAAAGACTACATTCAGAACACGCTATGGGCATTATGAGTTCCTTGTGATGCCATTCGGATTGACGAACGCACCAGCGGTCTTCATGGATCTGATGAATCGCGTTTGAAAACCATATCTCGATAAAATCGTGATTGTATTTATCGATGATATCCTGATTTACTTGCAAACGAAAGAAGAGCACGAGCAACATCTCAGAACCATTCTGGAACAACTGAAGAAAGAGAAACTTTATGCAAAATTCTCAAAGTGCGAATTCTGGATTCGCGAAGTACAATTTCTGGGTCACATCGTAAACGAGAAGGGCATTCATGTAGACCCATCCAAGATTGAAGCAATAAAGAATTGGGAAGCCCCCAAAACACCAACTGAAGTTCGACAATTTTGGGGCTTAGCTGGCTATTATCGGCGATTCATCGAGAATTTCTCAAAGATAGCTCAACCGCTAACTACCCTTACACAGAAAGACAAGAAATACGACTGGGGTGACAAGCAGGAAGAAGCCTTCCAACTACTCAAGAATAAGCTATGCGATGCACCGATACTATCTTTACCCGAAGGCACTGAAGACTTCGTGGTATACTGCGACGCTTCACGACAAGGTTTGGGTTGCGTGCTCATGCAACGCCAAAAAGTCATCGCTTATGCTTCAAGAAAATTAAAGGTACATGAAAAGAATTATACCACGCACGACTTAGAACTCGGCACGGTGGTATTCGCCTTGAAGATTTGGCGACATTATTTATATGGTACTCGATGTACAATCTTCACAGATCACAAAAGCTTACAACACATATTTGATCAGAAGGAATTGAATATGCGCCAGCGGCGATGGGTCGAGCTGCTAAACGATTATGACTGTGAGATTAAGTACCATCCTGGAAAGGCAAACGTTGTAGCAGACGCACTAAGTCGAAAAGAAAGGGTTAAGACCCTAAGGGTTCGAGCACTGGAAATTACTATTCAAACAAATCTCACTACACGCATTCGTGATGCACAACAAGAAGCCCTTAAGATGGAAAACCATAAAGCTGAATACCTTCGGGGTATGTTGAAATATATGGTGCCAAATGAAGAGGGAGCCTTATACTTTAAGAAACGTATTTGGGTTCCGCTCTATGGTGGTATTCGAGAAGTCATCCTTAATGAAGCGCATAAATCAAGATACTCGATCCATCCAGGATCGGACAAAATGTATCAAGACTTAAAAGAATACTATTGGTAGCCGAGACTCAAAAGCGATGTTGCTGTTTATGTTGGAAAATGCCTAACCTGTGCCAAGGTTAAGGCTGAATATCAGAAACCGTCCGGCCTACTACAACAACGAGAGATAACCATGTGGAAATGGGAGCAAATCTCGATGGACTTTATAACGAAATTACCCAGGACCCCGAGAGGGCACGGTATGATATGGGTAATAGTCGATCGATTGACAAAATTTGCGCATTTCCTACCGATACGCGAAAAAGACAGCACTGGAAAGCTTGCTGAGATATACTTAAAGGAAATTGTGGCACGCCATGGAGTGCCTATCTCAATTATTTTAGACAGAGATGGACGCTTTGTCTCAAGAAACTGGTAATCCTTTCAGGAAGCCTTTGGAGCACGACATTCCATCCACAAACAGGCGGCCAGAGCGAACGAACCATACAAACTTTAGAAGATATGCTTCGCGCATGTATTATGGACCTAGGCGGCAGCTGAGATACTCACCTACCTTTAGTTGAGTTTTCCTACAATAACAGTTATCAAACGAGTATAAAAGTCTCACCATTCGAAGCTCTGTATGGCCGCAAGTGCCGATCGCCCTTATGTTGGGCAGATGCTGGAGATAAACGTATGGTTAGTCCTGAACTTGTACAAGAGACAACCGATAAAATCATGCAGATCCGAGAGCGCATTAAGGCGGCTCGAGATCGACAAAAAAGCTACGCTGATCAAAGACGAAAACCATTAGAATTTGAGGTGGGAGACAAAGTGTTGTTAAAAGTCTCACCTTAGAAGGGCGTAGTAAGATTTGGAAAGCGTGGAAAGCTGGATCCACGATACATCGGACCATTAAAGATTCTAGAAAGAATTGGTACCGTGGCATACAAGTTGGAGTTACCGGAAGAACTTAATGGAGTACATGATACGTTTCATGTATCCAACCTCAAGAAGAGTCCAACACAAGAAAACGTGATCATCCCTGCGGATGAAGTGCATATTGATGATGCCCTCCGATTTACAGAACAACCCGTTGAGGTTACCGACTGGAAAGTCAACAAGACCAGGAGGAGCAGTGTGAAACTTGTCAAAGTACGTTGGAACTCTAAGCACGGTCCCGAGTACACGTGGGAATGTGAAGACCGGTTTAAAGAAAAGTATCCCCACCTGTTCAAGAAGACTCCTGCGAGAGCTGGTTCAGCCTGAATTTCGGGACGAAATTCTTTTAACGGGGGGAGACTGTGACAACTGGCACCAAACCGGTAATTTCCGTACACTTTAATTATTATTTAATGACTGCAATTATGTGCTTTAATGTCAACGCTATCTGATTACATACTATACAAGTGAACTCATGCACGTTTTATACTACAAAATATTGCTTTATGCATTAACGAGAGCGTTGCGTCAGAAATACTAGTAAACTCACCGGTAAGACACAATATGCCAACAACTCTGCAGAAAGCAGTCAGACAATAAAATTGGAGCCTAGGTGTAGGTCCAATGACAAGAATGCATTAAAACCCAAGAGTACATACAAGGGTTCACATATAGGCATTCCGGAGACTAAAATGCGCACTAAAAAGCACCCGAAACGCACTTTAAGTGCAGAATTTTATTAAATTCAGCTATAATCAGCTTTTTAACCCCAAAATATTATGCAGAATTCATGTTTTATTATCCAGAATACCCTCCTAAGTGTTGGGAATTAAAAGGGTTACAGAAGGATACATAACGGACACTAAACGGTGTAATTTAGCGCTTTAACGAACCGGTGATTAACCGAACAATCGGACATTACCCGGAACATAAAAATATTACTAGAAATATTATTTTAATATTTCTAAACTAGTTATGGTCCCCGAACACCATAACACCCCTTATAATGTAATAACACATCAAGTCCCTAAAAAAATTACATATGAAAGCCAACTTGTGTATATATTAGAGTTGGAAATTACACTTTGCCCCCCCCCCCCCCCCCATATTGATTCACGGACCCACTTTTGATTTATGAAATCTTACTAAATCACCCAATATCTTACCAAGATATTCACTTGATCTTCTTGGATTTGTTTTGATTATATTAGGATCTTGCAAGTTACACATTACCCCCCCCCCCTAAACCTAATTCGGTCCCTAAGTGGACCCACACAATCATCAACTTATCTTCACACCATGCCTCATATATTTGATTAGATTATATTGCATTGTTTATTAGATGTTTCTTGATCTTTTAACCAAAATATGTAGTAGAGATCTATAAGTATGGCACCATGATCTACTTCATCATTTCACAAGTTCACCTCACTCCTTCACTCTCTTCTCTCCCTCTCTCGGTTCACTTCCACCGCCCCCATCACCACCACTAAACCACCATCTTCATCCTTTATTCAAGTTCCATTCAAGCTTTGAAGGTGATTCAAGGAGGTTGCACTTGTGGAGCTTCAAAGGGGCTTGGTTTCTAGCTTTTTCATCACCATTCCTCATCATCCTCTTCACTAGATTCTACCCTAGCCTTATGCTAGTAGTAAGTCTCGGTTTACTCTTGTTTATGTCCACTTTGTGTAGTTAGAAGTTGTATTATGATGAGATCCATAAAAACACTACAAGAGTCTAAACAAGAAACTTGAACCTAAAAGTTTACTTAAACCTTTACATAATGTTTACGTAAGAATGAGACATGAGGATGAAATCTTGTTGGATGAGGGTTGGTTAAATCATGCATGATATTTGATCGTTGGTTTCTTGATAAACCCGTTGTTCGGACATTTGTTGATACAATTTAGTAACGTTTAAACTATAAAGAAACATGTTGATTTACATTTTCAGCCAAATTCAAATGGCTGTAAACAGACCATAATAAATCGAAAAACAGAATTTCTGAAGCCTAAATTATGTATTTTCGAAAAACAGATCAAATGGCACTAGAATCGTAATTTTTTGAAGTCGTTTACTATTTTTAAAGGCCTGTTTTTGGACAGCAGCTCAAGCTGCATTTTTACTACCAAAAACATGTGTTATATTCTTCATCATAACTTGAAACCTGAGTAGAACCAACCCCTGAAATTTATACCGTAGATGATCACTGATGTCATTGTGACCCTCCAACTGGAATTTCGTAAATCGGACTTACGATGAATTTTAAACGAATTATTCCGTAGGCTGCGGTCAGAAAGTAACAAATCTGATCGCAGTTCGGTAAATGATTTTCTATAAAATATTGATAAAGAACTGGACCTCGATATTTTTACAAAATAATATTTGATTCGTATAAGACATTCTGTAAAAATTTGGGAATTATTGGAGTAAGTTAACCATTTTATTAAAATGTCTAAAAACAGTCCAGTTTTTTATATATATTAAAACTGAAACGACAAAAGTAGTATCTTGCATGTCAGAATGTCGGGTTGATTATTTGAGAATGATCTGACGTGTTATATGTTAAAGAAAATGATATGCTACTTAGCATGGACACCTCCATTTACAAAGGAGACTATGGCGAAGTTTTCTGAAAATCCTAACACTTAGTAAATATTTTCTAGACAAATGTTTGCTAGTGTGTTCTACACTATGCTTTTCGAATATAAACCTCGCCATAATTTTTGTAACAAAAATACACATACAACATACAAGATACATAATTCGGGTGCAAAATGCAAGATACTTATATTTATTTTTGAGAAAATAATATAAGTAAGACACATAGTTAAAAATATAAATTATTTTTATCACCAGAATGCGTATACAAAAGACAGTGACTTGTACTTGTACGATACAAGTCTAGTGACTAACGTTAAGAAAACATGTATAGGTCACGACGTTAATTAAGCAAATCCGGTGAAGTTTACGACGCAAGGAACGCAAAGTTGTGAGTTCATGCTTCCCCTTTTCTTTTAACTGTTTTCAGTTTTATAACTTCGGGGGTGAAATACATGTTACAAATATTGCAATGTTTACAAATGGCATGATGAATACAAAAACAATAAGCACTCTTGGTGAGAACGAGTACCAAGTATGATGCGTTTTGAGAAATGATACGAGAAATGATACAAGAAATGATACATGATACGAGAAATCGTGTCACGAATAGGGTACCATAAGCACCATTAATCAACAATATACCTAGACCGCAGAACAAAAGGTTAGATCTAACGGGTGTCGGGCAGCCACACTCTTGGTGAGAACGAGTACCAAGCAGTGCTTTTGTGTCTCAGAATATGCCAACTAGAAAAATGCCTATGGTTTGGTTGCTTCCTATGTCGTGTCACATGTTAATGGCCTTGCAACCCATTAACAACCTTAATACATACAAGATTACTTGATTTGTACTGGAATACTTGATTTGTACAAGATACAGACATACTTGGCTTACATGAGATACAGAAATACGTGATTTATACGAAATACATACCATGTTTTCATACAAAGTATACAAACGTGAAATACAAATACTGCATGAATTCACACCAACATTATGTTGACGTTTTTCCAAAACTCACATGTATTTCAGGTAACTAATGTGGATGTGCGCGTGGTCTTACTCATGCTCGTGGATGTCGTTTATGTTTATCGTTAAATAAAGTTGTAACGATTCAGACAATATGCTGTCTTGTGATGTAAACACTAAAACTATGATTTCGGTCATGTAATGCTTGGCATTTGAAGTTATTTTATGAGCATGTAGTATGTTTACCAATCGTATGCAATGAAAACCTTTCATGATCACACCTCGTGCTTCCGCCGCAGAAAGGGGTGTGACATCTGTTGTTGCTGCTGCTGCTGGTTCTGTGGAGTCTGCTGCTGTTGCCGTCGTCGCTGATTCGCAGGATAGAGGCTCCTGCAGTCCTTGGCCGCATGGTCATGTTTGTTACATCTCTGACAGTTGCCCTTAGTGCATGGTCCGCTGTGGTGAAAACCACAACGATTGCATTTGGGGTGATTCCCCTAGTATCCACTCTGAACTTGACTCTGATTTCCTGAGGATTGCTGACCAGGGCTCTTGTAGTCGTCAGTTCTTCGCTGCTGGGACTGAGACTGAACAGAAGTCGAACCCTTGCTTGAATTTCCATCCCACTTGCGCTTGTTTTCGCTAGGAGCATCAGAAGTGGTAGTAGCACTAATACGCTTAGGCAGCTTATTCTGTTCAACTGCCTGATCAGTGAGGCGATAGGATTGTTGAATGACTTGCTGGACGGTACCAAGGTTAGCCGCAGTCACATGGCTCTGAATCTCTGGCACTAGACCCTTGAGGTACAGCTCGATACATTTGATAGGAGGATCCACCATAGTAGGGCACAATACAGCCAATTCGTTCGACCTTTTCGTATACGCTTCGATTTCAGACCCGGTCATCTTCAGATTGTAAAACTCCACCTCTAGCTTGTGAATGTCGTCGCGATGACACTACTCCTCCTTGATCAGATCTTTGAAGTCGTTCCATGGGGTGGCATTAGCAGCTGCCAACCCTAGCATTTGAACCTGTGTGTTCCACTAAGTTAACGCAGCACCTTCGAGTGTTCAAGTAGCAAATTTCACCCTACGAGCCTCAGGGCATTTACACATCTCAAAAACGGATTCGATCTTCTCGAACCAGTGGAGAAGACCTACAGCTCCTTATGTGCCGTTGAAGGTACTGGGTCGGCAATCCATGAAAGTTTTGAACGTACATACGGGAGGGTGAGCATGCTGACCTGTCGCGCGAGAAAGAAAAGACAAGGTTAAGCACGAGACTTGGTTCACGGGAGTAGGATCTAAACATCCTAGGATAGGTCGAAATGGCAGGTTATACCTCATGCAGGGGCTGCTGCGAGTGCCTCAGCAACTCGTTCGTTGATTAGAGTCGTTAGCTGGGCTTGAGTCAAGTTCAGGCGTCCACTCATGATCTTCACATCGAAGGAAACACAAGTAAGAGAGGTGTCGCAAAAGTGCGTAAGTGTGGAATGACAGAAGAGAGCAAGCACACAGGGTTTCAAACAATAATTGTTACGCTAACTAAGCATACCATGATCAAATGCACTACTTAAACTAACAGGCAGGCAATACAAACATAAACCATATTACCTATAGTGTTGAGTCTTGCACGTGGAGCGAAGTGTCGTTGTGGATCATTGAGCACTGTACAGTTTATAGTCTGGTTTTGTCAAAAAGCTTTTCCCCTTTTTTTAAAACCAAGTTCACTATAACCAATGGCTCTGATACCAATCTGTCACACCCCCAAAATCTACAAGCGGAGTATCACCGCAGGAGGCGTGACATGACCAGGATCCAGCCACCAATCATATTGAACAAAGTAATTAAATAAATAAAAGTCCAACCACACAATATAATTTGTGTTCAAAACAAGTTAATCAAATTCAAGTTATCAGCGGAAGCATAAAGTTTAAACCAAAGTATAAGTATAAAAGTTCAAATGTTAAACATGGAACTCAACAGTCCATGTCCCACAACGACTCCTGCTCCCATGCAAGCTCCAGCTAAGAATCTAACGACCTGCAAGGCATGTAACAACGAATCAACAACAAAGTTGAGCAAGTTCACTGTTGGTTGTCCATTTTAAAGTTGTTCCCAAAAACCATGAGTTCATTTGAAATTCAGTAGTTAATCAGTTCCTTGTTTCCCAAACCATAAGCAGTGGGGGCTACCCCATGTTATCCACTAGACCCGTTACCATATCAACCACTGACTGAAGTAAGTTGGTGCCCTAACGTCAATGTCTATCATCATTGACTAGTGCCCAGATCCATTAGTTCACACCCGTCCTCTGCGGCACGGTGTGAGGCTTGTCAAACCTAAATAGTGTTATCTAACTAATGACCCGCTCGCCATTGGCCCGGCGATTAAGTCGATATAAAATGAGGGACTTCATGATAGAGATTTTGGTCCAGTATCAATGTTATCACCCTTCAATAAAGAGGACGTGGTACGTGTCCCCAAACCAGGAGATCACGCAGGTTTCGATTAAATCCTTAGTACATGTTATCACCCTTCAATAAAGAGGATGTGGTACGTGTTCCAAATCAGGAGGTCACGCAGTTTCCGATTAAATCCTTTACCCATTCCCAACCACCGGGAATCCCATGCCTTATAGAAAGTGTGAACTCACCTTAGGTTAGCTCGGCAGATACACGAAAAGGTCACTTGAGCTATATGTGGTCAACCACGTCCATGGTTACCATACAAGTCAGGTCTAGGTTCAAGTAGTGCACATAAGTTTTACACATAAACTAACAAGTTACAACACGTAATGATAATGGCAACACGTTAACAGTCCAGTACATATCATATCCGAACTTGTGCGACTCAAATGATTGGGCTCGCACAAGTTTAATGGCCCAACAGCCTTGTGCGCTTCACTAGTTGAAGCCCAATAGTATTCGGCCCAACCTGTTGTGCGTCCAGCACAACCTTGTGCGACTCACAACGGGTTGTGCGATCCAAACAATCCCAGCCCATTACATCCTAAGCCCAATAGCTTGTATGACCCAGCTAATTAAACAAACAGTTAACTTGTGCGACCCATCTAATCTTGTGCGATCCAACATAACTTGTGCGATTGGATTTTGGGCTATTCGGCCCAACAGCTTAAACATTTGTGTGTGGCCCAAGACTTGTAAGATCGACACCACCTTGTGCGATCCACTTGTCTTGTGCGATCATGCAGTTCTAGGTTGTACATTGTGCTTTATTGATTGTACCTAGCTTGTGCGGCTGATCTTGTGCGACCAAGGGCTTGTGCGATTGCCCTTGTGCGATCAGGCTTCTTTGACCTGATCTTGTGCGGTCAAACCAGCTTGTGCGATCACTTATAAGTATTCTAAATCTATGCAAATCAGTTATTCATTCCTTATTTACCCGATTACCACCAATCAATTCTAACAGTGTCTGTTTTACCAATAGTCGATTAAATCCAAGTTTTATCTTTTATTTCTTATGAACCCTAATCACATTCGAACATGAATAATAACTCATATCATAAAACGATCAGGTTTATGTTCTCAATTTTTATCATACCATACTCAACACCAAATCATGTAGTTAATCCGAACATAAAACATAACAATCGATTACACCCATTCGGTTCTAGATTATCATTAACATTATACGATTATCAAACCCTATATTGATCTAAGAATACTACACATGTGAGCCGATATACAAACACCAAACCTCATTACAATCAATCACAAAACATCCCTAAATCATTATATAGAATCATATAGATCACAACATCATTCAACATACAAATAATAATAAAAACACTAACCGGTTAGAAGGTAGAACGAAGGGTGATCCGAACAAGAAAGTCTTCGATGGAGAGGGGATGTGGCTGCCGTCGAGTTTGAGAGGGAGAGTGAGAGAGATTTAGGGTTTGGTGTGTTTTGGGTGCTTTGCAAACAATGAGGAAACAAAACCCCATAAGGGTTATGTCTTGGTTTAAATAGGTGGGTGGCCGAACCCATCATGGGCTGCCCATTGGTTTCGAGTTCAAGGGGAGTGGGCCGAGAGTTGTGTGGAACCAAAGCTGTAAGGCCCCTAACCGGGCACCCTACAGTCGGGTCACATCACAATGTACTATATTAAAATAACTCTTTATTTATATACGCAACGGAAATTTTCAATTATAAATAGTACATAATTTATTTAAACAAAAAAATGGTTTTTTTTTCATTAACAAACCAAATGCCTTCCACCATAACACGAGTAATCTCATCCGCTAGCCAAGAACAACCTCGACTTGAATCACACACCTGCAAGACAATCTAACATACATGCAAAAGTCAGCTACGCTGAATGAGTTCTATTAGTTTAAGTTTAAGTATTTAAAACACATCACAAACACTTTGTTTGAAAACCAGAACTCCATCGTTGTAAACTAACTAATGTTTATTAAAATACATTAACATCATTTTAAAGTTAATGACTCCAACCCGTAACCCAAAACTCCACCCATATCCTTGGTCTAATCATCCTACAAGTAATCCTTTCTGATATGGATCAGATTACTTAAACACCAAAGGATAACCCGCAATGCATCTTAATTCATAGGACCATTAACCAAACCGACTCGTATCTAGGATATACAATTAATGGCCTAAAAACGTTCGTCACCCACATCATTTAACATCATCCGTCAACTACACAAATAATCATCATTTACCCACCATTTTACTAACGCGAAACACATAAGCACATAAGGTGGGAACCTAACACATCAGTTGTTGCCCGTAGGCTATCATCATCTGCCCTCGTCAGGGTTTCGTCTCCTCCAATTTGACCCCGAAGAGTCCGTCACCCGCATAATACCCCGAAGGGTTCATCGTTGCCACTAGGGCTAATCATCTAAACATCTCAGTGATGTTTCTCGTGACCTGACGCCACCCCGAGGGTAACGTCGCCATCACTAGTAACCCACATCTCGTGATCTGACGCCACCCCGAAGGAAACGCCACCATCACGAGTAACCGACATCAAGCACCTCAAGGATGCTAATTCACATAAGGCATAAAAATACACACACAAGGTTAAAAACACCTTAACTACCCGACAACCACTACCTTGACCTTTTCGCTACCACTAAGGTTCGAAACGTATGATAAAATTATCAAATAAAATTTATCACGACACAAGTCGTGCTTTTAATATGGACACCTACCACACCCCATACATATACGGCCTCGACATCACTAAATAAAATGTCTTACGCCTACGCAAGACTAACAAAACCCGATTAACCAATACGTCATAAAAACCATTAACCGAGGAAAACGTTTATAAAACATTTTAAATCTCAAAGCTCGTAAATTAATTAACTTGTAACACGTATGGAAAACATGTGAAAAGCATGTACGCTAGCCCCGAAAATATTTAAGAAAAAGAGGAATAGAACTCACTGGTTGCGAAGGTTCCAGATTCCACGAGCCAAGCAAACTCGTCCTCAAGCACGAGCCTCCTAGCTTAAATTAATTGAGCTGCTTCTGTACCAGGTTAAATTAATTCACTAGCTTGCTTGTATGCTTACTTCTTTTAATACGATACTTCTTTGACTTTTTGACATGCTTGTGAGGCTGCTTGCTTCAATATCTCGCTTTTGTTTCGATGTATGGTAAGTACCAGCTAGCTAGCTTGTTAACTTCACCTATCTAGATGCTTGCTCCTTATTATCCGTTTTTTTAATAACAATAGTATCCATCACAAGTTCCCTAATTAAAATATTAACAATCAACTGGGTCCCTTTACACACATCAACTTGCAAACACATGGGTTCAACCTCATATCCAACCCCCATGAAGCGATAATATCGTCATCACCATCCCATGAAACATGCTCAACATCACAATTATCCCCATGCAACATTGTAATTTAAACTGTGACATCTTGGCTACCACTTCGTAACCCAAGAGTACAAACCCGTGGTTCAAATATAAAATATTATCACCATATTCTTATCCTAACCTTGAACTTTTTGAATTTTTTGCAATAATAGGTGGTTTGAACCACAAAAGAGTGTGATTAGGTGGTCATGCATATTGTTTTCACATTTAGGTAAGTTGTAATCTGATAAAGCGACCTTCATTGAAGTTTTCTGCAAAATATGGCAAGTTCTGCAAAAGCTGCAAATGTGATACAAGGTCGCTGAATGATCTTCCAACCATCTGAAGGTCGCTGTTTCAGAATCCAACCTTCTTAAAGGTCGCTGTTTGATCTTGCAAGCCTTTGAAAAGTCGCTGTTTCATCTTCCAACCTTGTTAAAAGTCGCTGTTTCATCTTCCAACCTTGTTAAAAGTCGCTGTTTGATCATGCAAGCCTGATAAAGGTTGCTGTTTCATGTTACAAGCTTATGAATGATCGCTGTATGGTTCTGCTTTGTTGTTTAAGGTCGCAATTTAATAGAGCAATCTTGCAGAAAGTCGCTGAATTGTCAAACAATCTTGTATAAAATCGCAGAATGATATTTTGAATAAAGAAGGTGCATTCGTTTAATGGTGCATGGTATGTGAGAGATATAATTTTAAATTGGAGCTATGGGCTACGAGCACATGCATCTTGTCTTTTTGCAGCAGCAAATGTAATTGGTGAAATTCAAATTATGTCCATACAGTAACCAGGCATGTGTAGATGATATGACTAAACATAGGCTCTCTCATATGAATTGGAATGAAGCCTGCAAAGTTGAATAGGTCTGTGTAACAAATCAACTGTGTTGTAAGAAAAACACTGTGCTTCAAAATGAATTCGAAAACTGATGCACAGAATGAGGTCTTTAAATTTGAACATAAACCAAAGCAATCGAGATACATTTTCAATATCAAACGAAGCTTCAATCCTTTCATTACCGATAAATATTCAGTCAACTTTGATCTACCGAAGATGAATTTTGAATGTCATCCTGGTCCTCTTGATGCATCGGTGTTGTTCTTGAACAAGAATCACCGGGCGTTAGAGGTATTCAAAAATCCAGCAGAGTATGATGAGCCTTTAGGTATTAGACGATCAGATAGAACGTTCTGGCAGTATATGAAAGAAAATCCGGTTGGTCTAAGGGTAGAAGGTTTACTACGTGCAGCAGGATTCAGCGGGATACTGCAAATTGGGTACCGGTATGTAGACCACGCCTTAGTAACAGCGTTGGTTGAGAGGTGGAGGCCAGAAACTCACACGTTTCACCTTCCTTTTGGAGAAACGACTTTGACATTACAGGATGTCAATGTGCTGTGGGGGCTACCAATAGATGGGTTGCCTATATCTGGGGCTGACACTGGTATGGCACTGTATACTGTAAGAGACAAGTGTCAAGAGGTGTTGGGGTTTACCCCTTTGGAAGCTGAAGTGAGGGGCAAAAGGGTTAAGGCCAGCCGAGTTTTACAAGAAATAAGTAAAAATTTTTCTGAAAACCAAGCATCAGATCAAGAATGCATTTTTCGTGCACGTCAAATAATATTTCATTTGATAGGGTGCACAATCTTACCTGATAATGCAAACCACCTGATTGATGTCAAATTTTTAGAGTTTCTTGTAGACTTGCCCGCATGTTCGGGATATAGTTGGGGCAGTGCTGTGTTAGCTCACCTTTACAAAAACCTTTGTAACGCTGCAGCACCAAATGCTATAGCCATTACTGGCCCAGTTGCGCTTCTACAAGTGTGGGTTTGGGAGAGGTTTCGCAGTTTTGCTCATGCTATTGGAAGGTTCCACTACAATGCCCCGTTAGCTGCTCGGTAGTGTGAATTGGAAATAATTAAATTTATTATTTGGTATGTATATAACACTATGCTAATTTATTATTTATCTTTTTAGGTGGAAGGGAAGCTTAACGTGTACAGATATTTCCACACATTGCCTGAGAACATATAGATCTCAGCTGCAATTTATGTCAGAGGCAACGGTATGGTTGTTAGTTGTTGACATATAAAATATAAGTTTGTTTGAACACGTTTGTAAAGATTGAAATTTTTTTTGTTTCAGTTTAATTGGAGACCATACGACGACATTGTGGATAGACTCCCCGATATATGTCGGAGTGGTATGGGAATTTGGCGGAGTTGTTGCCCTCTGCTATACTACTCGGTTGTGGAGCATCACTATCCTCAACGAGTGATGCGACAGTTTGGCATGTTCCAGTATATACCTAACCCAATTGCCATAGATAATATTGAGCATGCCAGGCTTCACGGATTGAACCGGAGCGGGAAAACCGGGTGGAACTGGTTAATTCGTCACGCACCGTATGTTCGTGGGTGGGAGGCACGTCATCAAACCTTGGTCAACGTGGAACTCAGCACATCTATTTCCGTTGCCAATGATTACATGACATGGTACATGGAACATACCGTGTTATATCTGATGAACCCACAGTTGCAAGATGGCCCTACTAGGGGTTTTCAAGACGAAGGAGCAAGGGTCCAAATGATGGTATATACAAGTTTAAAATTATTCAAAGTTACCTTTACTATTGTTAGCATAAAAATTAATTATTAATTTAAATTTTTTTGCAGTCGGAGACGATGGGTCTAATTCACCGATCTCAAGATCTGGGCGTTATTCAGGGTGCGGCGTATCGGGCCCTTGAGATGTCTAATGTTCCAGAATATGGACAATATCCGACTCATATGACACAGGAGCCGGTGGACCTTGATTCATATCCTCGTACACAGAGGTTAGGGAGGCGACGACGTCGTGGTCGTGGTGGTAGAAACGTTGAAGAGCCCGGGCCTTCTAATTGGGGCACGAACTTCGAAACAGGGGGGGTCAGGATCCGGTGTCAACGAAAATGAAAATTTTCCAGGAAACTTTGGTGGGTCACAAAACGCTGGCACTATGTTTGGGGACGCTAATCTAGCGGCAAACAATGTTAATACTGAGCCATGGGAGTCATTGTTGGCTACGGCCGTAAATTCTGACGGTATTGACGTCACCGACTTATTGGAGGTCCAAGAAAATGATATGGGTAACAACAACAACAATCAGTTTGTGGATCCAAACATAAGTCAGGCAGGGTTTTTTAGCCCGTCGCCACATATGATGGACCACAACATAAGTCAGTCAGGGTTTGTTACCCCCGCGTCACAAACGATCACCTTTATGCCGGAGACGCAAACAGACTATCAGTACTGGGCCCCAAGCCAAAGTAACGAAGACCACCGGAACCGATATGAAAATGTAGAACCAAACCCCTTAGATTGGACTCTTGACTTGAACATGTTTCCACAAAATGACCCATAGTTTGCATAGTGTAATACATTTTTGAATAAATATAGTGTGTTTTTTTGTTGTTGTTATTAGTGCAATATATTTTACGTTTATTTTATTGTTCTAAAGAAGAGAAGTAAAAATCGGTTGGATCGTTTTTGGGAATGAGGTATTTATCATTAAGGGTGTAAATTTCAAATCAGAATTTTTAACAATTATGCATTTTTCTTAAAAATAAAAATGATGTTTAATTTGATTCCCACCCACTTTAAATACCCCCACCATATGGGATTAGAACTCCACAAAAACCACAACCACCTTTATGGCAAACCAAGGTGATGAGCAAAACAATTCGCACGTGGTCCCGAAAACCTCATTTTCGATTCTAAACAAACTTAGATGTCCAAGCGGTCGTTCTAACACTTCGTCTTTTCCAAAGCCGACTCGAAACGTTATCCTAAATAACCCCGGGTCGTCAGCTCAGTCGAGTAAACCTGTTGGCAGCCCTCCAGAAAGGAAAAATTTTGCATTTCCAACCGAAGAATCCGAAAATTGGTCAAGGGATGCTGTAGATTTTTACCTAAAGGGGGATTCCCCCTTTTGTTATTCTCGCTTTTTAGGGGAAATACAACTACCTAGAAGCTTTTGGGGTAGCCTACTAGGCTACGAATCTAATGCATGCCTAAATGACATAGTAATTTCAATCCTAGCACTATTAGTTTTTATTATACAAATCACTAATTAGATAAATTAAATTTATGGCAGCATGTTCAAGCGTGGACGTTAAGGCTGATGCGGCTACGACAGTCTAAAATTTTAAAAGACCCGTCAAGGAAATTGCGTTGGACGGTTTTACCTCCCCAATTTTTTGAAGACGTGTGTTATACGAAAGATTGTTTAAGAGCGGTAGACATGGCGGGAAGGAAGGAACCGTACCCTCCATTTTGGGAGGTTGATTATTTGTATATTCCGATATGGATTAAGCAGGAGGACTGGTTACTATTCCGTGTTGATATGTTTAACATGGAAATAACACAATATTGGACTGATAAAAGATGGGGAAATGAAAAACGACAAGTGCTTGAAAACATCATGGACATTTTTCCAATTTTCTTCAAGCATTTTCTTGACCAAATCCAGTATTGGCGAAACTCAAGATACTGCACAAAGAAAAAAGTTTCATTTGGTTATGTTCAAGATGGTGTACCTCAGGAAAATGGTAACATTGGTAATTCAGGGGTGCTTGTCTGTATGATGATGGATAATCTTGTAAGAGGCAAGTCGCTCATTGTTGAAAGTGACGTAGAAGAGGCTTGTATCAACTACCGTCGCCACATGGCTAACGAGCTTTATAGATGGCGTTGTATGTAGGGTGAATGTTGTTTGGGTTTATGAATTGTGGTTTCATACTATCTTTATAATAAAAGTTTTTTGTTTGGTCAAAAAAGGTCCACCGTGTCCTTTTCCGTGGCTGTTTCCTCACCCGTGTGGGTCCCACCACCGGGTTCGTCTGTCTGTAACTTATAAGGAGGGGTAAATTTGTCCGGGGACCAGGGGCATCTGGTCGGCGGAATGCATTTCGGGTCATTCAGGGGGCCCCGAAACTCGTAAAAAAGTCATTTTTTTATCTTGTCAAAAAACGCCCAACGTGGCCGTTTCAGTGGCCGTTTCCTCACCCGTGTGGGTCCCACCACCGGGTTCGTCTGTCTGTAACTTATAAGGAGGGGTAAATTTGTCCGGGGACCAGGGGCGTCTGGTCGGCGGAATGCATTTCGGGTCATTCAGGGGGCCCCGAAACTCGTAAAAAGTCATTTTTTTATCTTGTCAAAAAACGCCCAACGTGGCCGTTTCAGTGGCCGTTTCCTCACCCGTGTGGGTCCCACCACCGGGTTCGTCTGTCTGTAACTTATAAGGAGGGGTAAATTTGTCCGGGGACCAGGGGCGTCTGGTCGGCGGAATGCATTTCGGGTCATTCAGGGGGCCCCGAAACTCGTAAAAAGTCATTTTTTTATCTTGTCAAAAAACGCCCAACGTGGCCGTTTCGGTGGCCGTTTCCTCACTCGTGTGGGTCCCACCACCGGGTTCGTCTGTCTGTAACTTATAAGGAGGGGTAAATTTGTCCGGGGACCAGGGGCGTCTGGTCGGCGGAATGCATTTCGGGTCATTCAGTGGGCCCCGAAACTCGTAAAAAGTCATTTTTTTATCTTGTCAAAAAATGCCCAACGTGGCCGTTTCCCTCTGAAAGTCGCTGTATCAACTTGCAATGTTATAGAAAGTCGCAGAATCATACTACAAGCTTATTCAAGGTTGCTGTTTCATACTACAAGCTTATTGAAGGTTGTTGTTTCATAATACAAGCTTATTGAAGGTTGCTGTTTCATAATACAAGCTTAAATTGTGTCTGTAATCATGTTCAAGCTTAAAAAACGTTCGTTGGTTGATATTTCAACCCACTACACAACCCACTCATCTTTAACATTTCTTAACAAACGAAATCCAGCTTACACAACCCACTCTTCCTTAACATTTCTTAACATTTCACTTTCTTAGTTAATGGATTCTTTTCGGCCATACCTCGTAAGACTATATTGGGGCGGTGTGTTTTCCTTTGTTAACGGGGCTGTTCAGTTTGACCAATCCATGCTAACAACCTCTTTCCTTATGCGACATAAATCGTCGTATGATGAATTGGTGGATTCAATCTGTAATCATGTTCAACTTCAGAAAGAATCGGTGCGCCTTTCATTGTTACTAGGGTACACGTTTCAGGGCATATCTCAGACAACAAAAATTTTCAACGATGATGGTATTGCTACAATGAACTATTTAGCCGAAGTATCGGAAACGAACTTCATTGCCGAGATCTATGTTCAGTGGGAGGCAGTCAATCCTGTCCAACACATGAGTTTCACATACCTTCTGCATGACATTACACAACGTAATGTTGTTGACACCCAAGATTCTGATGAAGATGACGAGGGATACGGGCAAACAACTCAAGAACACCACTTGATGCCTCCTGTTGATAACATAGTAGGTCCGTCCTCCCAGTTTCTGGTGGGTGACAACAATAATGACGGTTTTGATGATTCGGAAAGTTGCAGCACGGAAGAAAGTTCTGAAAGTGAAGAGGCACCACCATCCGAGGATGGTACTTCTGACGACGAGGCTGCAGTCAACCAACACATTGAGTTGACCCTGGGTCAGCCGAGGCCAATCATTCCAGCGACACATGATGACCCAGACGAGGACGAGGAACTTAGGGATTACATGTGTCCGGATTATGAAGATAATCCAATGGACGTATGGAATCCAAAAGTAAAACAGATACGTCTCGGCATGTATTTCAAGTCAAAACAAGCGGTGGACCTTGCTATCCGAGAATGGAACATTCGCCGTGGAAGGGAAATTTTTGTGATGGATAGCAAACCAACTTTATACAAAGTTAAATGCTACACGAGAAACAAAAACTTTAAAAAAACCTTTCCCTCATGCTCCTTTGTGTGAATGGCGTGCAACGGCATCAAAACAGAAACAGCAACACCTTTGGCAAATTACCAACTGGGCGCCTGCCCACAGTTGTTATTCTACGGTGGTACGAAACAACAACAGGTGCCTTAGGTCTAAGGATATCGCTGCACACATCCTGCCACAAATTCGTACAGACATTGCGTTGAAGGTGAAACACATCAGGACGCATATAAAGCAAGCGATGTCTGTCGATGTTACGTATACGAAGGCGTGGCGTGGACGAAGAAAGGAAATTGAGAGGATATATGGAACCTGGGAAAGCAACTTTCAGGAGCTGCCAAAGTACGTGTTACGGCTTCAGTCTCGAAACCCTGGTACGGTGGTTTCATGGTTTCATCACCCGCACTCGGCTCCAGGACATCCAACATTCAAATATGTTTTTTGGGCATTTGGTCCTTCTATTCGCGCGTTTCATCTTTGCCAGCCTGTCATCTCTGTGGCGGCACACACTTGAAAGGAGGGTACCGTGATAAGTTGTTGGTTGCGGTAACCAAAAACGCCAACAACTACATAATGCCAGTGGCGTACGCTCTAGTTGACGAAGAGACGGTTCATAGTTGGTGTTGGTTTTTCCAAAATTTGAGAGAATACGTCACCAAAGACTGTAACAGTAGAATTTGTGTTCTATCAGACCGTCATGCCGGGATAATTAATGCGATGGAGAACCTTCTGGATTGGAGGGAACCAAACGCCTACCACCGTTATTGTCTTCGGCATGTCAGAAGCAATTTTAGTGGTAGGTTCAAGACCAAATCTCTTAGGAAGCTGTGTTGGATGATCGGGAGCACAAGTCAACGAAGAAAGTATCTTTGGGCTGTGAGGGAAATGCAGCTGTTAAATCGGGGTGCTTGGAACTACCTGAACGACATCGACAAAAGCAAGTGGACTATTGTTCATGACCGCGGAAACCGTCGTTGGGGTAACCTTACGACGAACATATCTGAGTCTATGAATAATGTCTTACGGGAAGCAAGACTGCTGCCAGTAAAAGCCTTGATTCATTATACGTTCACCAAGGACGTATCAGAGTATGCTCGCCACGCGCAGATGGCCCAAAGCTGCAATACCCCTCTACCCCCTCGAATTTGGTCCAGGTTTAACAAGTTGCATTCCGTAGCCATGCAACATGAAGTGTCCGTCTACGATGTCAGAGAAGGTCGTTACGCGGTGGTTTCAAGGGAAGAAACAAATGATGACGGTGGAAACGAGTACACCGTTGAATACAGACGCCACCGGTGCTCATGCGGGAAATGGCAAATGCTTAGATTCCCTTGTTCCCATGCTATCTCCGTTTCCACTTGGATGGGTGAGCAACCACATGACGTTACCCACTCCATATTCCACACCACCACCTATCAGGAACAGTATAGCGGTCATTTTTTCACCCTGGGACACAAAGATGAGTGGGAAGAAGCGGACTGGACAATTCAAGGGGACCCTTCGAGGGTCACAACACATCGAGGCAGGGTTCGTTCAAGAAGAATTCAAAACGAGATGGATGTTAACTACCACGATGAACCCCAGGCACGTCGATGCAGCAGATGCGGAGAAACCGGGCACAACAGGAAGACCTGTGGCCGACGTTAAGTTAGTATCTTTTTGTGGTTTTAATGTTAACATGAAGTGTATCCTCCTATGTTTTGTGTTTGGTATTTCTGTTTGAATTCTCAGTTGGTGTAATTTAAGAAAAATTCACAAACACAAAACACAAAATTCACAATCTTTTACATTGACAATCACAATAATATAAAGATCAAAGAACATTACACGGTTTATTTTAATTTAGGAGAATTCACGAACACACAATACATCTACCAATACAGGAACCCCTAAGTCACTAACGACGGCATCATCTGATAACGCATTCGAGTCATGCTCTGGAATCAAAAGGATGAATCAGAGTCGATGTCAAACCTGCGATATTGTTCCCATGGGTCATCACTAACGACGACATCATCTGATAACGCATTAGAGTCACGATCACTGTCGTATTGGTGGTAGCACAAGCTATGGTAGATGCATCCAAACCTACATATCGGGGGGTATGGTTCTAAATCCCTTGACGATGCAGGGTTAGGGTTCTGCACAATCCAAGGACGTTGAGGTCGTTGCATAAAGGAGGTAGGATTTCGATTTTGATGTTCAACATATGGTGGTGGGCGAGGATGTTGGTCCAGGGGTGAAGCGGCAGGACGGTTCGCCTGTTGTCCAGCGAAGAGCAAAGCACTATTGTCATTGGGAAGAGGATCACCGGAGTAACGGAGGGATTGTGGGGGGAGCGAGTTATTGTTGGGTTGTGGTACTACAGAGTTACGAATAGGTTGTCGTTCAACATTTGCAGGGTTTGGCTCCCCTTCATGTATATGCAAATGAAAATGAATGTGTAATTCGTTATCACCATCTGCCATCCGAATAACTAGTGGGGTGAGGTAAAGGTGTGAAGGCCAGAAATGGGTGATAGGTGGTATTTATAGACATGAGAAGTATAGGGGTGGGTAGTTATTATAATACTAGTAAAATAACCTACTGATACAATAAAGTATAATAACCTTCTTCCACTAAAGAGATACAAAACGACAAAAAACTTTCAAATAAACACCACTACAACAAACATCATGATAGAAAAGGAGCAACCCTATTTCCAATGGCAGTCACCTCTAGATGATAGTTCCGAGTCTGACTCTTCTCCAGAATATGGGTTGTGCCAAACACAGGACCAATCTTCTTCTTCTTCCTCATAGTTCCAAGCTTCCTTCAGGACTTCTGGGTCGTAATCCTCCTCCGGGTTAGGGTTGAAATCAAACTGTTGATTGTCATAGGTCCAAACTTTTTAACAACGGGGATTTCTTCAACCTGTTTATTTCTTCCACGAACGTCCTTCTGTTTCGCCAGTTGCTGATTCACAACTGCACCGGAAGACGATCCTCCTTCCTCGACAGGTTCCGATGTTGTTGATTTCTGTCCTTCCTCAAGAACCGTAACCTTTGGGGGTAGTTCCCATTCCAATATAGCATTCATGTCTTCTTCAGTCAAGCAATTGTTTTGAAAGTGGGAGAAAGGAGGTAACTGTTTCTTACCATTGCGCTTATCCATTACTACGAAATGGTATTGCGAAGAAGAGTGATGAGGTGGTACCGATGGAGGGCCTTTTATAGATGAAAGAACGACCTACTAGAAGATCTCTGAATGAAACAGCGACCTAGTATAACATCTCTGAATGAAACAGCGACCTAGTATAACATCTCTGGATAAATAGTCACTCATACCCCCATCTCGAATTGCACCAACGACACACAACAAATGGGGGACCCGGAAGACTCGTTATTGGAGCTGGAGGAAGTCCCTGATACCCCCCCTGAAAAGATCCCCAGAAAGACACGCTGGTATTATTACCCAACAGAAGAGTCTAGATCGTGGTCAAAAAATGTAATGTCTTTCTATCATAACGGAGATTCTTCTTTCTGTTATAGCGGATTCCTTGGAAGGAGACAACTCGGGTCCGAGTTTTGGGGTGCCCTACTTGGATACGAGAACTACGGTTACTTGTCGCCACTGGTAAGGAGTATAAATTATTAAAACCCTCCGAAAATTTATTTTTATTCTTATGTTATAAAACTTTCACCGTTGTAGCATGTGTGTGGGTGGGTGACGAGAATGATGAGGTTCAGATGGATTTTAATAAAAAAATCCAAAAGACCAGAACAACTGTTTCCATGGACGATTCTCCCACCTCAATTTCTCGACCTTTTGGAAGAGAATCCTAACCATCGTGCGTTACCTTTTGCTATTGGATTAAAGGAACATTACCCTCCATTTTGGGACATCGATACGGTAACACTTAAATCCCCCACTGTATATTTTAAAACAAATACGTTTAACTTATTTAATTTTGTCTCAGGTTTATATTCCAATCTGTGTTGACCTTCAACACTGGTTCATGGTTCGTGTTGATATGGGGACACTTCACCTTACTTTGTATTTTACTGGGACGTGTACTTCAAGTGTTTCTGATGGGTCAAGCTTGATTCAAGTTAGGGTATACCCAACCCTAATAAAATTTGAATCGTTATTCAAAAAAATTTTGGAAAAAATTGCATACTGGGAACATTCTGGACGCCCACATGTGGAAAACACAATGGTGACACATACAGAAGTTTGCCAACATCAAAAGGAAAACCCAGGACCAGATTCAGGGGTGTTAGTTTGTATGTTGTTAAGTAAACTGGTTAATGACGACGACGTCGGGATTGGGGGAGATCTTGTCGAGGCTTGCGCGAAATACAGACGAGAGATGGCGGATGAGTTTTATGCAGCTCGTTTTTCACCCCCAACACGAAAGGAAACGACCTCTGGCGAGACAACGCCAGTGCCCCAAGTCCTTATTCACCCTTACATGTAATAAAACGTGTAATTGTTTATCGTACTTGTATTAAATTATTAAATATAAATTTCCACTTTTTTTGGCCGTTTTGCCCCCCCCCCCTCAAAACGAGAGGAAACGACCTCTGGCGAGACAACGCCAATGCCCCAAGTCCTTATTTTCACTGAATATTTATCGGTAATGAAAGGATTGAAGCTTCGTTTGATATTGAAAATGTATCTCGAGTGCTTTGCTTTATGTGCATATGTAAAGACTTCAATCTGTGCATCATTTTTCGAATTCATATTCAAGCACAGTATTTTTCTTACACCACAGTTGATTTCCTACACAAACCTATTCAACTTTGCAGGCTTGATTCCAATTAATGTGAGAGACGATATGCTTTAGTCATAGCATAAGGTTTTTAAAATAACTGATGCAAGATTTTTATTTAGTCATTTATATCATATCCATATAGTTATTATTTAATTAATTTAAAAGTTTATATATAAAAACTAGTTACAGTTTTAATCAAATCAAGTATAACTCTGTTAGTTTTTAATGAGCTCTAAGAATTATATAACTTAACCGACTTAATCTATCTATACTAGCATAAGGTTACTATTTGCCACTCACATTAACCACTCACATTTCACCTTTAAATTAACCACACACATTTCATGCAAAAAGACTTAGCATATTTGGGCTGCAAAAAGACAAGAATGTCAAACAGTCTATGCAAACGAAAGTTGCATGGAAATTCTGCAAACATCAGTTATTTTAATAAACTTGTGACACCATTCTGCGATCTTTAATAAGCTTGTGACATCAATTTGCGACTTTAAACAAGTTTGTAAGATGAAACAGCAACCTTGAATAAGATTGTGAGTTCAAACAACGATCTTCAATAAGCATGTAACATGAAACAGCAACCTTGAATAAGATTGTGAGTTCAAACAGCGATCTTCAATAAGCATGTAACATCAAACAGCGATCTTGAATAAGTTTGGCAGTTCATTCAGCGACCTTCAGAGGGTTGCAAGTTCATTCAGCGACCTTCAGAGGGTTGCAACTTCATTCAGCGACCTTCAAATTGTTTGGCAGCTTTTGCAGCTTTTGCAGATTTTGGCAGAAAAGGAGTTGAAGGTCGCTATATGATACACCAACTTACCTAAATCTGAAAATAAATAGTTTGACCACCTAATGCCACTCTTTTGTGGTTCAAACCACCTACTTTTGCAAAAAATTCGAACTTTTTAACTTATAATCTTGCATCACCTTTTGAGCTTATAAGCTTGCAGGCTATAATACACATCACCCATGTCATTAGTAACCATCATCATCCATCCATGCATACTTATAATCGACATATTTTCATCGCCATCATTGTTCCACTCCGAAACCACCTACATCAACACCACCGTGCTCACACATCGTTACCACCATACTCCAAACACCACCTCGACCATCGCCTTCACCATCCGCCATATCCGCCGTTACCCCGCACCGTCACCTCTGAACGCCATCATTCACCACTGTCCTCTCCACCAAACATCAACTTCATCACCGAATGTCGCCTACATCGCCAAACATCACCGCCGTATCCCCCACCACCAATACGGTTGCCACCTCCTCCCTCTTCAATCGTTATCATGAAATCAGAGTCTATCATTATAAAAATTATGAGATACCACACTAGCCAAAACGTGACAACAAACATCTACACAATAGATCATGAACCTTACTAGTTTTCCATGCAAAACCCAAGAAGCTTTAATACATTCCAACCATAATGCAAAAACATAACTGATTCTCTTTATGCCATGCATAATATCACCCATCATACAAAGCCGCCTAGGTTCGGTTTACAAACCCCACCCGATTCCAAGACCTACTCAACCACCGAAGGACCAAACCTTCACCATAGCCACAACCGACCACTCCGTCGGCCATCATCATGACCAATCCTAACCAGAACTCATACAACAACGATTAAACGAGCGAATATAAAGGAGATTACCTTGTCGCGAATTAACTGTCACACGACTTAAAACCGCGTTGAACCAATGACAAAAGCCAAGAAGCAGATCTTATCTCCGGTGCCTCCTTCGCGATGGATTCCAGTACCTTAAAGTTTAACGGAGTCACAATCGATATTCCTAACCGCCGCCGTAGGGTTTTCGGAAGAGATGAAGATGAATCCATAATTCAACGAGATGGAATATTTAAGGAATGTTTGTTTTCAAATTTACACTTTGGTCCCTGGAGTTCATCCTTAAGGCAACTTGTTCCCAATATAATAAAACCCCGTTTCATTCTTCACCTAATACCCCCTTCAAGTTCATTAAATTGGAATCAACGCGTCTATAACTATACCTTGTCTCGTGGCCCACATGTCTCGTTTGCTACTACATTAAATAATACAAGTTTATAAAAATTCAGGATGTTACAAAAGCCCAATGGCTTGTGCGATCGGATTACTGTTGTGCGATTACATCATATACATACATTACACACATTCACAAAACATGTAACATTCATTCATTAAAACCAACATATCAATTAGTCACATAGAGTTCATACACGTTACATTAAACACAAGGATAGGTTATGAAATACGAGTTGTCACAAATCGTCAATACCCTTCCACGAGCACCATTGCCTCCATTGTTGTCGTTGTTGTTTCCAGCATTGTTATTGTTATTCTGACGGTTGTTGTTGTCGTTGGCATTCTGTTTCAGCTGAGGGCAATCCCGTTTAATGTGACCCTCATCCCCACACTGAAAACACCCCTTCCTAAAGCCTTGGTTCTGATGGGGCTGCTGCCTTTGCTGTTGCTGATGCTGCTGATTCTGCTGCTGCTGCTTTGGGTACGGAGCTCTACAGTATTTTGCCATATGGCCCACCTTATCACACCTATGGCAAGCCCGGACACACGGTCCATGATGATGATACCCACACTTGTTGCATTTTGGCTTCCTACCAACGTAGGAGCCTTGGCTCTGATTGCTGCCCTGGCCTTGGTTAACTGAGGACGACTGACTGAAACTATGGTTATTGCTGTTGTCAGGCCTTTTCTGAGATTGGCTTGCACTGGTTGTTTTGTCAGCATCGTTCCATTTATGCTTATTATCACTAGCAGGTGTGGTAGCTGTAGCAGCAGGGGTAGTAGCAGAAACATGGGGCGGTAGCGATCCACGCTCGACCTCTTGGTCGGTAATCTTGTGTGCTAAACGGATGATCTGAGGCAAATTGTTAAGGTTTGCAGCAGTGACCAAACTCTTTACTGATGGTGCTAAGCCCTTGATGTACAACTCAATTCTTCGAGGTGGGGGTCGAGATAAGTTAGGGCACATGTTTGCTAGCTCATGAGATCGTTTCGTGTAAGCCTCGATATCGGACCCCTCCATCTTTAGATTGTAGTACTCGTTCTCGAGCTTCTGGATCTCGTCACGAGGACAGTACTCCTCCCGCATCAACTCCTTGAAATCATCCCAAGTAGTTGCGTTAGCCATTTCGATACCCAACATTTGCACTTGGGCATTCCACCAAGTTAAGGCACCATCCTCCAAAGTACCTGTAGCATATTTCACTCGATCCCCCTCGGGACAGTTACACATAGCGAACACTGACTCAGCCTTCTCAAACCAACGTAGTAACCCCACAGCCCATTCAGTCCCACTGAATGTCTGTGGCTTACAATCCATGAACGTCTTGAAAGTGCAAGCAGGCGGATTTTTTTTATTCTGGTTCGCTTGCTGACCTAATGGACGAAAGAAAATTCAACACAAGGGTAAGAGTTGTGTACGCGACACAAGAATAAAGAGTATTTGGCACATTTCATACCAGCTTGGTAGGCTGCCAAAGCCTCAGCCACACGTGTGTTAATCAAGTTTGTCAACTCAGCCTGAGCCATCGCAATGTGACCACGCCCATGGCCTCGTCAACTCATGATTCTATATGAGAAAAGGGAAAAGGTTAAGGATCAAGATAAGGTAGGAGTCAAACCTCACAATACTTCTACAGACTACTAGGTTAACATCAGACTACAGAGCAGAACCCCCTTCACACTTGTTAAGCCTCACTGGGACCCACATGCACCCCACATTATTATTATGTGTGCACCCATAATAACAATGCAATTTGCATGTTTATCTCAGCTCCTCCCAACTCGTGCTACAAGGTTCCTCAAATTCGAGTAGTAAATCAGAAGACACCACAAAACATAAGTCACAAAATCCTAACGGGATATCACACTGTGACTCTATCAACCACATAACCTAGGCAAATACACATGAATTCAGTCTGTAGTGCTAAGTGTGCAATCATATGCAACATCATACATGAATGTATACTAGATATACAATGCAATAAGTAAACGAGATACAAACCTTGCAATCTGGAGCTGAGTGTCATGGTCGATTTTCGAAGTTGTTCGGTTATAGTCTGGTTTTATAAAAACGTTTTAAAACCTAGTTCACTATAAACAGTGGCTCTGATACCAAACTGTCACACCCCCAAAATACCACATGCAGAAACACCGCGGGACGTGTGACGTACCAAGAATCCAGCCACATATCACATTGAACCATAACATAGTATTAAATAAAAGTTTCCATTTATTTCATAAAGTAATTCCAAAACACAACTTAACCAAATTCGTTCAGCGGAAGCATAATGTAAATAGTTATTCGAGTAATTCAAAACAAATGTGCAAGATCAATAAACAAGTATCCAAGAGCTACGACCCATGACCACTCCAGCACTCCCAGATAGCAAGTTCCAATCCATGAATCTAACGTCCTGCAAGCATGCAGACAAGTGAATCAGACAACGCTGGTGAGTTCAAAGTTTGTTAACACGTTTTAGTTACCAGATATAAGTATAGAACATTTTAGAGATTTGATGTTGTTATTAACTCGATTACCACAGATGGCTCCAGATTATTTGCCCAAACCCCAATGCTCTATCAAACATTGGTCAAGTGGTTAAGGTAATTAGTTCACGACCATCCTCCCCGGTACGGTGTGAGGGTGCCAAACCTAATAGCGCTATCAACTAATAACCCCGTTGCCTCCCCGGCAACCAATCGGTATATGATGGGACTTAATGATAGAAATGAGTGTAATAACCAACATCCCAGGTTTAACATTCCAGTCAAACCCAATTACCCGACATTCCTCCCCGGAACGTTTACTATATGTCCCTCCTCGGGACGCATGCTTGGAAAAGAGAAGTGAACTCACCTTAGATTTGCTCGGTATAATAAGTTACTCGTTCTAGTTAGCCAACCAACCCTACCGTGGTTACCAAATGAAGTCAGTTTCATAATCGCTTAAGTCACGAAATTTCACAGTTTGCATTCATCTCAAAGACTATCACAGTTACACATAGCATATACTCATCCTCATACATTCATCATCATACACATATACACTGCATAAACTGTTCTGTTTATTTGTTTATGTGTAACATCTTCCACGAAGAACCGTACTTTGTGGTGCACCATTATGGCGAAAGACCCTCTCGGCGAAGAACTATCCTTAGCCGAGAATACATATGACGAAAGACCCTAGTGTTTCGTCAACATCCAGTCAACGAAGAACCATGTTCTTCGTCGAACCGTGTTCTTCGCCGGGGACGTCTTTCGTCGCTTCCCTTAACAGTCAGTTTATTTTCCATATTTTCAGCCGTAATTATCGTAACAATTTGACAGTTTCCCCAATCAGATCAAACAATACTTTAATCATGGTTAAGAACCCTAAATGCAAACAATTATCTACCTTTCATCAGTTCTTTCAAAGCATAACAGTTTCACTTTTCATTACTATGCAAACCCTAGTTAATAACTTAGCATACGATCATCATTGTAAATCAAGCAATTCATCAGTTGGATACGAAACCGGCATTACGTGTAAACAATCATCAACCACAGAGTTTCCAACCACTAGAACCAACATGAACCAATCACCAAAATCATTCACATATTCTAAATGCACGATGTTATGGATGAAGCACTTGTTTACCACAACACAGTGTAACTGATAATTTTCGTAGATCTAAGGATTCATAGTTATCAGACATTATCAACTAATCAAGACTCAACCATTCAGATTTAATCATATGAACACATCGGTTAATCATCACCCTATGAAGTCTCGGTTAACAATCATTGTTCATACAACATCAAGCATTCATAGCAAACACATAATAATGATGGGGCACTAACCGAGATATCGAATAGTTTGATCACAAGAGACAAGCTTCACAACAGGAGGGAAGTTACGAAGGAGAGAGATCTGCCGTCGAGAGAAGTCTAGGGTTGCAAAATATGAGGAGTATGCACGCATAAGTTCTAAAGAAAGTGAGTTGGGCCAGAAGAAGGAACTGGGCCGAGAGCCCCGGCGAACAACCGTCTTCGACGAAATACATGTTCGACGAAACATCTCTTGGCGAAGGACCCATTCTTCGCCGAAGAGTGTGGTGACGAAGGATACCTTCTTCGTCGGAAGGTGTGGTGACGAAGGATACATTCTTCGTCGCCTTAAATTTTAATCACTCAATAACTAGTAAACATTATACATTTAATCAATTAATCAACAAAATACTCTAATCAATCAAGCAAACAATATAAACAGATTGTTAAAACAAGATTGTGAAACAAGTGACTCGTAGAAAAGGACCTTGAAATCTCGAGTTGTCACAGGTTCTAGAGGAGAACTTAAAAGAAAACAGTCTTCAACATCCGCGCATCAAGATGGAACTAACACATCCTTGCGCAAGTTCATATGACAGAATAGTTAACAACATCTCCGCGCAAATATCACCCAGACTTGAACAAAAAATGACCTTTCTGTTACAACAGAATTAACATGAGACAGAGGCATAGAGGATTACAGCTGTAAACCTTCTAGAAAGCCCCATCATGCACAGCCATTCGATTATAACTGAATGGCCACGTGGCATCATCCTGGACTCCCATCAAAGTCACGATGATGGCACTAAATTGGAGAAGAATCCACACTTGCCCACTTTCCACGTGCCATCTCCCCAGCCGTTGATCATGCCCACGATCCGTGTGCATATACACCACGTTAGCGATTAACGGTGAAGGAAATAACCGCTTACGGAAATTACTTTCCATTACTTCCTCCGTCAACAAACTTTCTCGCCCAAAATTCGGTTATAAATAAGGCAATTCAGGTACAATCTCTCAAGTTACACTCACTTCACTTTCACTACTACTTCTTCTTCTTATTCATTGAAACCTGTACTTATTCTCACACCGGAGGATGGTCACGGAGAGAACCCCCATTCTCCCTGTGGCGAGTCTAACGGTTGTTTGTTTTGCAGTTATCATTCGAAGAAGGAGCTTAGCTAAACCCTAAATCAAACGAGAGGACTCACCCCTTTTATGCAGAACTAAACCCCTGGTCCGATTGATTCCGGTCCTTCGAACTAGTGTTTCTTCATTGGCGCCCACCGATCCTTCAATTTTCATTCTTATCTTCTCATTTTGATTTAGTTCTTTTCAAACTCTGCTTTCTAATGGCAGAGATCTCATCAAACTGTCCATCAAGTCCTCGATCTGAAAACAGGGGCAGTTCAGCCCAGGTTATTCAGATCGACGGAATCATGGACAAAACAGCTAGCAACAATAATCGTCACCGGGTAAAAAGCTCTGTTACATCAGAAATGACATCTGGAGTTCAGACTCATCCAGATCTACGATCGGAGGAAACTCTAAAGTATTGGTTCACCAAATTCCAGGACACCATAAACAAAATTTTTGTACCAAATCCCAGATCTGAGTTTCTCTAAAATAGACCTGGTTATCAGGAGTCTCAGAAAGAGCATTCAGGACCATTTAACCATATTTCTACATGATATTAGTTTGTTTAAATGCTGAATTTTGCTAAATTCTGCAGAATTCTGCAGTTTGTGTGAGTTTTAGGCACTTTTCGACACTTAAACTATCTCTAGGAAGGCAGTTTTGTGATCCTTACTTTCCTACACACTACACTAGTGTAATACTTGGTTTCTGGCTCATTCTGTATCCCAATACAATGTCTGTCTATGCACTGAACTCCGTCAGCATTTTTCTGATTTTGTCTGATAACTATGCTACCTTTGTTTAGTGCATCATTTGAATCAATTAAGTGTTGCATGCAATAATGGTATGACATTTGCAATATTTGATGCACATGTATATGATAACAATAATCAAATAGTATTCATTTCATAAATGTGAAATCAACACAGTCATTAAGCACCAATTACTGTTTAATAATTGTACGGATGCATGCAAATTTGACAGTTGTCACATTCGGGAGCTTGTTTATGATGTTCCACTCTACTGGCTTGACATCTTGAGAGAAAATAACTAACTGTTAAAAAGATATGGAAGATCAGAATGTTCAGCATGGCCCGGTGCCAATGTGGCACGACCCTGTGCTGCTCTTTCTGCTCCAGATTCTTAGTTCTAAAAATTTTATTGCAAGTTAGATTTGACTGATTTTTAACTTTCTGGACGTAAATAACTTAAAACAATGTTTTACTAAAGTGACTTTGCAAAACTTTGAGCTAAGAATCAAGAGTATGACCCTCCTATTGAAGCTTTTGAAGCTTGAAGTTTCAAGCTTCATGGAGTCCATTAAGAATGAAGAAGGGGAAATGCATAAAAGAGGAAGGGACAAGAAGGTCAAATGAGTCCTTTTTAAGAACATACCTTTTGGGGTATGTGTGAAGAATCTCCAGGATCTTGCCCTTTTGGAATGGTTCTAAACATTCTCACAAAGGCTGACTTTATAGACAATGACAACACGCGGGCACGGCCCCATGCCTGGGTAGCACGACCCGGTGTCGGATGCATGTTTCAGAGAATGTTGTCCGTTAGTAGAACACGGCCTACGTCATTGCTGACATGGCCCCGTGCCGAAATATACCGGGGCACGGGCCCCGTGTTAGTTCGGCACGCCCCATGCTGTTAGAAGAAAGTTGGGCACGGCCCCATGTTCAAGGAACACGGCCCTGTGTTCAGAGTTTTTATGAAGGTTGTCTAGGTTTTTTTAAGGAATTATTCGACATCGGGTGGTTCCTTACTGGTTGGAACAACACTTTATTATCTGATATACCGCGGGACTTAGGCGAGGGGTACGAAAAACGCAAGAGGTTATCGGAAAGGTAGAAGGACTTCTTTGAAAATGGGAAAATGGGACCTTCCCTTATTTACCTTTTCCGGGCTCTTGTTAAAGAAAGTGTGAATCGATTCGCTCTTGTCCATGCTGTTGGTGTGAAATCCAACACTCGATAAGGGGGGACCGTCATTGTTGAATCGAGACAGGGACGACTATCGCTCTCATTTTTCGCGGTCATATTTGGTAGAGGGTTGGTTGACCTCGGTGTTGTTGTATGCACCTGATTTTTCCACCATCGATTCTCCATCGGATGGAATCTTTGATGAATACCGCGCCTTCAACAAAGATTCTAGTTCTTGGAGTTTTAGGATGATCCCACTTTTCTATTTGACCTATGTCTTCTAGGTAATTTAGGAAAGAGGGTTGATGGGGGTCAGGCGGAGTGACTTCATTGTTATTTTTTACTCTCGCTCATCTCAAGGTTTTCGTTACAGGAAAACAATGGGGATAAATAGTGGGGATTGAAGTTTAGAACGCCACATTCCAATTCTTCATGATCCTCCCCACGATAATCGCACCATAAACCGTAAGAGTGGTGGGGGTAGAAATAATCAAAGAAATCCATATTTTTTTTTCAGACCGTCGGGATCAGGCGGTCACTATTTTCTTACAAACAGACTGTTTGACACGGCCCCGTGTTTAGGGTAACACGACCCCGTGCTGCAGTCTGTATCTGGCAGAAAATAGTTTTAAGAAACTGGAAAGTTGACATGGCCCCCGTGTTAGAGCAGCACGACCCCGTGTCAATACAGAAAGTGAAGAATTAAAAGAAAACGAAGAAAAACCTAAAAAGAAAAGATAAAAAGGATTAGGCCGTTAATTTTAAGCTCTCTTGAATTTCTCGTGTCCCCGTTAACGGCGCCAAAAACTTGACGTGCGTGCGGGTGTGTATATTTTTTAGTTATATTTTTAGCCCTTTTTACTCGCCGATTTCAAGTTTTAAATTAATAAAACATGATATTCTACTATCACTCTACACACACGCTAAGGCAAGTGCACCCATCGCGGACGTAGTATAATGATGGAAAGATACCGAGGTCGTCCAAGGACACAAGAACTTTTAATATTGGCTTATCGTCAACGTCTAATCGAACCAAACTTTGAGAAAAGATTTTTAAACTAATAAAAAGATAAAAATAGAAAAATTAAAATTAAATTAAAAACAGATAGACAAGAAAGAATCACTTGGATCCGACTTATCTTTCATGTACCCTTTTGATGATTTCCGCACTTTGGCATTTGAAGAGATTATCTTAGTTATAGTAGTAGGCCCCTCTTTTGAAGGCGACGTTACCCTCAACCTAGTGGTTTGAGTCAGCAAGGATACAATCCCACTAGGTCAGAATATTGAAAGATAATTAAGTAAGTTATTAATGCAAAATGTGGTAGGCCCCCTTCCAGGCAATGGTCACCCTTAACCCGTTGGTCTGAGTCAGCAGGGATACAGTTCTCGCGTGGCTGGTTTAAAGTTTTAATAGTAGTTTGTAAATATGGGGTTCAAGCGGTTTCTTACTCTCAGATGGGCCAATCATTCCCGACCAATCCATGGGAGTAGTACTAAACTTGAACCAGGTTCTTGCAGGATCTATACACTGAACGAGACGTAGAATTACCCAACCACCCTTCTAACCCCCTTCCAAGTAGTTAGCATGCTTTATATAGACCGTAAAGACATAAATATGTGAATAAACGACATATGAAGAATGGTTGAATACATTCGCATTCGATATAAAAAAAAAAATTTATTAAAGTCATTAATACATACCCAATTAAAAAGTTGCCAATGATTGGAAATTATAAAAGAAATACATAAAAGATATGTCTTCACCAAGTGATGTAAGAATTTAGCCAAGCATGGCCTTTGTTTGACAAAGATTCTTACTAGCAATCTTGGATCCCGAGACTACACACACACTCTAAGAGATGGAAAATGGATGTTGGTGGTGGATGATGGTGGTGGAGTGGTGGCAAGCGAGAGAGAAGTGGTTTGTCAAGGGATGGTTTGAAGTGGAACCAAACACTTCTATTTATAGTTGAAATCAAAAGCTTCACCACGGCCCGTGCCTGCCTGGCATGGCCCCATGGCCATTTCTCTCTCTTTCTCTCTCTCTTCCTCATTAACTGCTTGTCAGATCTTGTACTAACACGGCCCCGTGTGTCAATGGCATGGCCCGTGGCCAAAGTACTTGCTGTACTATCGCAGATTCTGAAAATCTTTGAGTTGAACATGCCCCGTGTTTTCCAATCGTCTTTTCCTCTGCACAACATCCATCTTCGGACACGGCCCGTGTCTGGTGGACACAGCCCCATGTCAGGTCTTCTGTTCTAGATATTTTGTGGTTTGGATGTGAATCGGGGCTTGGCGAGTTGCGACAATTCCTCCTTCTTTACATTTATGTTGGTTTTTGTTGTATTTTTTCTCCTTTTGGCAAATTTAAGCTCTTTTATCCCTGAAAATAAAAAAGGAATGAAACCACGAGTTTAGGGTTGCTTTTACGCCGTACTTGATATAATTTATATGTTGTATTTTAATCACATCAATATCGTAGGACATCAGCAATAAGTATTGCAACCAAACAAAAAAAAAACTCTAAAAACAGAATTGTGACATGTCCAAATGAATATTGACACATGTTTTACATCGATCGAAAACTATTAAAATGAACACTAGTAACGGTTATTGATAGTACCAATACCGATACCAATGTTTCTTGGTCGAAATTGATATAGTACCGGTATTATGGAACGGTATTAATGGTTCTGGTATTGAAGGGGTATGGTTCCAAATCTTGTGCCGACCATACGAGTTAACCTCAGGTCGCGCGCGAGGCCATACTTAAAGTAGACCAAAGTGTTGACTTCCCTGACCTTCCGCCGACTACAAAGGTGTAACCCAAGTCACGGGTGAGGTCAGGGCCAAGATAGAATCAATTCTGACACTTAGTTTCTTTGTCAAAAGACCCAGCTTCCTTAACCTTGCACCGACTACACGGGTTTACCCCAGGTCGCGCGCGGGAAGAAGCGCAAGGCAACATCGGACAGTACAGAAAGTACGAGTGGCAGAGCAGTGGACCAATAGGCGCTCAATAGGCTGTATTCTATCGTGCTGCATGATGAGCAATCATGCAGGAGAAAAGAAGTACACAAGGACACATACGTGGCACCAATCAGCGTGCGCCGGCCACTGCTCCATGATCTCCACTTAACTGCTGATGACAGACTAGACAATAAGACAACCATCAGAACACATAAGCAATCCAAATCATCTTGATTATATGTAACCCTTATCATCTGACCTTTATGAACAAAAAAAATATGATTTTATCACCATACTTTCAGTTTCACATAAATCATTCATTTACCATGATTATTATCACTTTTTACCTCATTTTAAGCATGATTTACATAACTACAAGCTTCTAATTCATTAATATCATCAAGTTTATGTAAGACCTAATTATTATGACCAAAATACTAACATAATATCACCATATATTCAGATCATTAATAATCTTCACATGCATGTCACAATCTAACATTTATCTTGCATTTTTCACATTTATCAAGCATCATACACCCTCCTAACTTAGGGGTTTTCACCCAAAATCATCATCAAACATTTGTATACCACAAATACCATAAATATAACAGAAGCTCAGATTTAAAGAAACCTCAAAACATATCATCTTGCATGTTACATCTAGCATTTTTAAGCACTATTTTCAACAACAAACACACCCACTAATCACGGCTCACACACACACCAACCTTCAAAAACTCTTGTTTAACCCCTATATTTATTTATTTCATTTGTTCATTAAGAAAACTCCTTTGTTTGGTGAATAATTTCACTTTAAACAAATCAAAATCTCATAACTTGAAGATTTTAGAGATGGATTTACCTTAGATGAACAAGTAGAATTTCTTTAAGATTAAGTGGGCTTGGTGAAGACGAATACTCAAATGAATGCTCCCAAAGGATGCTTGGATCTTAAAGAAACGCTTCAAGTTCTTATGTGTGTGTAACAAAAGGTGTGAATTGAGAGAATTGTGAGAGATGGAAAATGAAACAAGTGAAGGGAAGGGGAAGAGAGGGTGGACAATTTTAGAGGGGAGGAGAGAGAAGGGTCTTGGAAAGGGATAAAATGATTAGGAGGGTTTAGTGTGGGTTTAGATTTAATTATGAATGGTTGTGTAAGAGATTTGAATGATTAGGAAGAGATTTTATAATTTTTATTTTTCTTTTGGTGTGGGGGCCCACCTTGACAAAAAATTAGGGGTTTGGGAGGTGAGTTTGTATACTTTTTTTTATAAACTTTACTTGCAACGTTTTATAAAAGTTTAGGATCTAATCTCACTTGATTAAACTAATTATTATGGAATATTAATCACCCATTAATTCCCATCATAATATTACTATTTAGAATGATACATGATGTTTAATGATGTTTAGTGGTGTCTGTGATTGCTTAATACCGTTAAAAGTCTATAACGCAAGCAATTTCCGAATAATTTAGACAGAAAAAACACCAATTAAGGTGTTTACGCATTTCCTTTACATTTCCCCAATGACCTATTATTCATTTATTCCACTTTAAACTAACATGTCAGACACATTTATGGGCTTCTAAACACTAACCAGGTCGTCACCAACATTCATTACATGTATAATATTGCTTCATAACACAAAAATTCTCTAAATTCATCTTTTGCAAGCCTGTTGCATACTGGGGCTTTGTTAAACTTTAATTTGACTTTAATCACACATAAAACAAGTCTTATTGCACCATTTCATAATAACACGTTTTTATTACAGTACGGATAATGATCAGAAAAACACAGGGTGTCACAAGTATGCTCACCGACATAATTTATGTTGACGGATATTTTTTACATGTTGCAGGAAATATTTGATGATGATTTCGCAAGAAAAGACTTAGAGTGGAATTAGTTACTCACCTAGTTTTAATTTATACATCTTAATATTATTAGTTTTGAAATTCCAATTGTCGTACTTTTCATTTTTATAAACAATGATATGCTTGATTTAGGATAAAATGAAATTTTGAATTTTAATGTATCGTCGCAAATTAAGTGTTATTTTTATTTGAGCAATCTATTATGTCTTGCCTCGATGTTTTCGCCTTCGGTTGGGGTGTGACAAAATGGGTATCAAACCCCACTGTGAGTAAACTAAGCACCGCTTATGCCTCATCATTGGCAAAGAGATCCTAGATTCTCGGATCCAAATATTAGGGGGTAGAGAGTAATTTTCAACCTAAGATCGCAACACACTCTACCTCAATAGTGATGTCGGTAGTGAATGGGGATAGGTCATTTGAGGTGAAGCATATTCTGAACATGCTACCTACTTTTATGGGAAGGTGGTGAGGAGCCATATGCACATATCGCGGATTTCGAGGCAGTGTGTGGCATGATTGGCGGACACATGTTTACACCAAATCAGGTGAAGTTGGTAGTATTTCAGTTCTCGCTGAAAGATGCCATGCGAGATTAGTTTATATCATTACCCCTATGCTAGTATACATGCATGGGAGGAGTTGCAACAACATTTATTAGAAAAATATTACACTCCTCAACGAACAGGTGCAACTAGCGCAACGAACAGAAAATTCCAACAACTGCCAAGTGACTTGTTTTATGAATCATGGAAGAAGTTTAACTAGTTGATTCACAATTATCCTCATTATGGCATTCAACACTGGGAATTGTTCACCGCATTTCATGATGGGATATCTAACGATGATAAAGGAAATATCAAAGCTACAACTGGGGTTATTTCTTTGTAATCATGTGGATGTTGATTGGGATTATCTAGAGATTGTAGCGACAGTTTTTAAAAGACAATCACAATCAGTTTGAAAGAAGAAACATGCGGTGATAACACCGACATGTGTAAATGTTTTCCTTGTAACGCCCTGCTTTTCCGTACTTTCCATAATTAGAAAGCTTGTCTTGTATTTCTATTTTTGGAAATCTTGTATTCTTGTAATCGTCTTTTCCGTTGTATCGTTGTAAAATCCAAGACTTTGATCATAAATAAAATTCGTATTTCTTTAAATTCATGTTCTACACATTTCATACATGTTCATATGTTGGGATTAATTATACATGCGATACCTTATTCGTAAATCCTGCAAAATACGTTAAACTTACAAATATTTGTTATACATGCTCAACTCATGCGTATACGATACTTATTCTCAACATCCATGCTTATTCATACTTGTGTTATATTTATTTTTATGCTTTAATTACATTATATACCCCTACACCTTGTCTTTTATACTTAAAGTACCCTAAAACGCATAAAAAATAACTATATGAAAGTATAGGGACTAAAATTGTCAAACTAACAAACAAAACCACCAGCCGGGATGGCTCGCGGGCCGCGACCCCCTGCCCCATTACTCTCGCTCCCCGCGAGAGAGGTGGATCTGCAGAATGTTTAATCAGCCACGAGTATTGGTTGATTTTGGGTGTGTTTAGGTGTGTTTCTTCCATTAAATGGCCACCTAACTTAACCTAATCACGCCCTATAAAACCCAACCCATTCCCACACAATTTCCACTTTGCAAACACTTCACTTTCACTCTCAAACACACTAAAATCAGCTGGGAAAACAGAAGCAAATCAGAATCATATCAAGTTGCAAAAGTGAGCATAAACTCACTTATCTTCCATCATTTTCATTCCTTTTTGCTTCTACACTTGGAACACCCTTTGGCATGTTTTCACAAGTTTTTCATGGAAAACCAAGCATGGAACATTACCATAATGAGGGTAAAAGAGCAAGAAACTTTCTGTTTTGAACAAAACTTTGTTAAACATACTTGAACTTATGTTTTCTTCATACATTTCTATATCCTTATGCCACTAATCAATACTATGATTATGTGTGCTTAAAAACAAGGTTGTAACATATAAATTCAGATGTTTTAATCCTCTAAACTTTCTGTTTTTTAAAGGGTTTTAACCCACAAGTGATGAACAAGACTTGAACTTGTATATGTGTGATTATTTGGATAGCTTGGGCTATCCTACTTACAATCCACACTTCACTTGATGATTTCTCTTAGTTAGTATGTATATTTCATTCCGTATTAATCCATTCATGACCATTCTTGTTGTCTTATGACAACTTGTGCATTGGTGAATATACAAAAGAGGTCTTAAAATGGAAGATTTATCCTCCTACCTCTATGCATGACTTCTATGATAATACTTGTAACATTGTTGGACTAAACTTATAAATACTATATGAAATATATAATATCCATAGTAACCGAACCCCTGAAGATAATCTAATGGTTATTCATCAAGTTATCAAGTTACATCACCTAAGTGTTTAGTTCCTCGTTACAACTCTAATGGGTATTAAACTCATGAAATCATTCTAAACCCTATGGGTTTTCATAGTGTCAAGAACGAGTCCTAAAGCCTAGATAATTATTTTCTTGCATACTTACTTTGTTATAATTTTAATTCCGAATCTAAATCCTCCGTTATCATCCAAATACTCATACACCTATGTTTCCTCGTGTAGAAGGACTTGGTGTTCCACCCTAAATCAACCAACAAACTCTTCACGTATTTACAGGTGGAAAACTGTGAGTACACTTGACCCGTTTTTACTTTTAAAACACTTTGGGTTGTAACATGTTATTATACAAACTTCACATTCACCCACTTAAACATGCTTTATACTCTCAATCCTATATACATGCTACTTGTTTACTTAGGTTCATGTTACATTTTACATGCTTTATGTCATTAACTTTGCTAAGCCCCAACTTGACATGTATAGCGCTATAGAAGTAGCACGCCGCCCGTCGGGGTCTTGTTAAGTCTTTATTCTAAATGGTCTCGTCACTTTTGTGGCGATGGATACTAAATACTAGTGGAGACTTGGGTTTGACGTATTGTTATGCATGCTAGTTACCTTGTTACAAATTGTCATGTGGATTTGAGAAAATGATTTTAAACTTATGCTATATATACAAACCTTGTGTACTCGCCTTTGCTTTTGCATTGAACTTTATTTTAAACATGTTACAGGTTGATGTTGATGCCATGATGAATCTAGTAGGGATGACTAGAAACACGCTCAAGATACTCGATTTGATTATGCTTTGTTATTTTATTGTTGTTGTATTTCGTCATTTCCATGTTGTACTTGTACTTCCTTGTTGTATTGACAATTTATGATTATTAATGAAAAACGGTTTTGATTTAAATATTGTCACAATTAGCGTTATGTGTGATGAATAATTTATCTTCGTCCCACTCTAATGATTCCGCCATTGGTTGGGATGTGACATTACTACATGATGGCTACAATATTGGTAGCACGCAAAAAAGGACAAGTTCCAATTATTAGATAAGCACGTGAAGTTTTGGTACTCGTTCAGTAGTAAGTTATGTGTTTACATGTAATTTATACGCAATTGATGTTAGTAGGGATAAATTAGGGTTTTCACATTGTTTATAAGCTAAGCATGACTAGTAAGTTAAGAAAAGTTGATGTTTAAACAAGATGAGGAAGTTAAGTTTTCTAGTTAGTTTAAGGGTATGTTTGGCAAAAGTAGCAGGTAGTTAGAAGCTGGTGGTTGGTGGCTGGAAGCTGGTGGCTAAAGGCTGGAAGCTGGTAGATGTAGCTGTAGCTATTAAAATATATTTAGGTATTTGGCAAAGTAGCTGGAACTTTTAATAAAATGTATAAAATGACCAAAATGAACATAACTAAAAACTTCATTATCTTTAGAGGTTAAAATAGTCATTTTCCCTAAAAGCTTGTAGCTCCTTATAAACGCTACTAGTAGGAGCGTTCAACCAAAAGCTTCAAGCTCCTTCAACCAAACATGACTTTTTATTAAGTAAGAACTTTTTTTTTAAAAGCTTAAAGCTATAAGTTCCTTAAGGCTCCATGCCAAACATACCCTAAAGCTCCTTAAGGCTCCATGTCAAACGAACTTTATTGACTAACCAAATGATGGAAATAAATTATTAAAATTTATAACAAGATCCCACATGTCATGTCTTCAAAAATGTTTTTATCTTACTTTTATAATGAGTACAAAAATTATGAACATTCGTTGCACAGTAAGAATTTGAGGTCATTTGGAGCTATATTGAATGAGTCATGACTTTAAGAAGACAAACCAATATTTTTGTCTTGAAGTCAGTTGTGGCCTTTGGTGTTGTTATGATCAAGTTAGGACTATTACAAAACCGAGTTTGAGTTACATAAGCAAGTTGTTATTCACATATTGCTTAAAAAACGTGTTTATGCATGATTTTCGGGTTTGATTATCATGATTAGAACCTATAAACAATGTTGTAAGAGTCGCTAGGCACTAGTCGGTCGGTGGGGTACGGACTATCAATTAATCGAGATTAATCGGATTGGGATTTTCTATATAATATTTAGTTAAAGACGTACACAAACATTTTTATATGTAGTTTTCCCAAGTAGACACGTTTTAACCCGTCATTGACCCCGGTTTTTAAGTAATTGGTAGGAATTTAAAAGGTTTGTCGAAATTTGGCCGGAATCTAGCAAAATCTAGCCAGAACAGGACCGTCATTGACCGCCTAACAATTAATAAACCAGTAATCGGTGAACCTTCGATTAGTAATTAATCAACGATTAATCGGAGACTAGTCGGGATTTTTACAACCATGCCTATAAACACTAGATCTATGCTTTAATCACTTTAATCATTGTTACACATTAAGGTTGTGGTTTTTTCAGGGTTTATTAGATTAGCTATGAATCTAAATAACATAAAACAACGACATATATCATACAAATGTTCAGGATCGAAGAATATGATGAATCCCCACATGATTGATGGCTTCTAATTGACATATTCAGAGATTTATATCATGGAATTTATTAGATTTTAGATCTTAGAATCATAAGGAACAAGGATTAACACGAGGTTAAGGAGGAAGTAATTACCTTGGTTTATGGTGCATGTTCTTGATTGAAGTTTTGAGAGAGCTTGAAGGTGAGATGTGGTAATGTACAGTTTAGAGAAAAAAATATGAGAAATCTACACTTTTCAGAATTTGAACCATTCGTCTCTTAGAGAGGATAGATACGTTACCACTTACCACCACATTATAAACGAGATAAATTTTTTAAAGACGAGTACCCCAAGGCCCGTGGCCCGCCCCACTCGCTAGAAAAGCTAGATGGACCAAAAATGTACATGTTGAACACTCAAAGGACCACTTTGATAACTCCCACAATACAATAATAATTAATTTTGATTACTTATTATTCGGGCCAGGGTTGCAGCATAACGCGGGCAAAATCATAGACGGAACACCTTCAACATTTGACTCCAAACTTCTCTTTTCTCTTTCCGTCACCACTGCTCCATTCTTCAACACCACCGCCACGGTGGCGCTCCGTCGCTCGCCGCCACTCACCCTACCACCGCGTCGGTAGTCAGCGCCCGAACTCCTCCTCCTCATCTCACCGTCATCCTTTCGTCAGACGCAAAACAAACCCTTCTAAAACCTCTCACCTCTCTGTCAATCAACGCTGCCAACACACGTAAGCATCGGAACTGCTATTTATTTACAAAACTTTGTTTAGAATGTGTATTTAGGTTTTTGATATTTGCATTTTGTTATGTAATAGTTTTGTGATGATTAGATAGTGTGTATGTATATGAATCGCGTTATTCTAGGTTTTTGTTATTTGGTAATTTGAGTTTGTGGTACTGGAAGTGAAGTTAAATACTTGATCTGTATTGTTTGAGGCTAGGTTTTGGATGTTTATATGCGATTGTTGGTGTGGTGTTTCTGTTATGTGCTTGTGTTAGGGTTTTAGGGGGATAAGAGGATACTGGAGTAGTTTGTAAGGTTTAGTGGAATACGCCTCACTGATTTGGTTAAAAGTAGCTAGTTTTGGATTTGAAGATTATTGTTTTATTGTAACTTTTGTTTTTGTAGAGATGGACCAATGCGGTAATCCGCATTACGAGTATTGTAAATGGTAAATGCTGGTGGTATGGGATTGAATGGTACTATTTGGGATTGAGTTTTGCATTTTATTATGTAGTTGTTTTGTGATAATTAGATAGTGTGTATGAAATTAAATCACGTTTTTCTAGGTTTTTGTTATTTGGTAATTTGATTTTGTGGTACTGAAGTGAAGTTAAATACTTGATTTGTATTATTTGAGGCTGTTTTTTTTTAAATTGTTAGTTTGGTGTATCTCTCTGTTAGGGTTTTGGAGTGGATCAGTTACGGTTTTTTGTGTTTGTGTTAGGTTTTTAGGGGGATAAGAGGATGCTGGAATAGTTTGTAAGGTGTATTGGAATATGCCTCATTGTTTGGTTAAAAGGAGCTAGTTTTTGGTTTGTAGATTATTTTTTTTGAAACTTCTGTTTTGTTGAAATAGAGAAATACGGTAATCCACGTTATGTGTATCGTATATGCTAAATGCTGGTGGTACGTTGGTGTTATGATTCATAACAAGGCAGCTTTCTTGTTAGTTATGGTATTGAATAGTTCGGTATCTGCGTAAGTGATTGTTGAAACATTTGATAAATGTGCTATAGAAACTTGTTGGGCATGGTAGGCGGATTCAAGTTTTAAAAGTTTGCGGGGTAGTACATCTTTGAAACCTACTCGTTTTGTAGTTTTTTTTTTGAATTTACCATCAGTTTTCAATTTGTTGCAGTTGGATCAGGAATCTGAACTTGTAGGTGTACCGCGATGACATTGACAGAGAAGGATGTTGGCGGAGGGGAAGAGAACGGTCAGATTAAAGATAATGGTTTCTTGAAAGCAGTTGAGCCGTCGTTAAGTGGCAGCAATTCTACAGTTTCTACCAGTCCGATAGAAAAGAGTTATGAGGGTAAAGATGCGCTTGGTTATGCTAATGTGTTACGGTCTAGAAACAAGTTTGTGGAAGCTCTGGGTATATATGAAAGTATACTAGAGAAAGATAATGGAGTTGTTGAGGCTCATATTGGCAAAGGAATTTGCTTGCAGATGCAAAATATGGGAAAACAGTCTTTTGAGAGCTTTTCCGAGGCTGTTAAGTTAGATCCGGAAAATCCATGTGCGCTCACTCATTGTGGTATCTTGTATAAAGATGAAGGTCGATTGGTGGAGGCTTCTGAGGTATTGTTGTGTTGTACTTACATACATTACAGTTCTACTGAGCTTACATGCGGTTAAATCTTGGTTGTACCCATTTGATGATTACGACACTGTGTCGTTTTTCTATGATATATCAAATATGCTCTCTGTTCATGCAGTCATATCGTAAGGCTCTGGCAGCGGATCCATCATATAAACCAGCAGCAGAATGCTTAGCAATTGTACTTACAGATATTGGAACTAGCTTAAAGCTTGCTGGCAACACACAAGAGGGAATTCAGAAGTATTATGACGCTATCAAGATTGACCCTCATTACGCTGTAGTTTCATCTTCTTTATACATTTTTAAGGTTTCATTCCCTTTTGTGGGTTCTTAATGCTGTTATTGTTATCTTTGGCAGCCTGCATATTACAACCTTGGAGTTGTGTATTCTGAAATGATGCAATATGATACGGCACTTAATTGCTATGAGAAGGCTGCCTTGGAAAGGCCCATGTATGCTGAAGCGTATTGTAACATGGGTGTGATTTATAAAAACCGTGGAGATCTGGAGTCAGCTATTGCGTGTTATGAGAGGTTAAGAATGTTTATTTGTTGTTTGCCGTTGGGTTAACCATTATTCTGTTTTGCTAACTGTATTCGTATGGTTTTATTGTTGTATTTTCAGGTGTCTAGCTGTGTCACCTAACTTTGAGATTGCTAAGAATAACATGGCAATTGCTTTGACAGATTTAGGCACAAAGGTAATATATTGACCACCAGTGTGTGTGTGTGTGTGTGGGGGGGGGGGGGGGGGGAGGGGGTACAATAAGACCAAAATAGGCAGTGGCAATGCATGTTAAAATAGAGAATGGGGCAGGGATAGTATTACATTTATAATTCTCATATCTACCTTGGTTTTATAATGCGCGATGCGTTTTGATCCCAAAAGCCGATGCGCAATGCGTGATGCGCCTGCATCACATATGCGAGGCGTTCGTTATTTTGATCTATGTAGGAACTCACTTAACAACTTCATCAGCTCACCGTACAATCTTATTAAGCACATTGTACAAGCTCATTGTACAGTTTTACTCTATAGTGGTCTATTTCAGAAAAATGCCCGTATCAGTAGGGCCTTGGTTTTAAATTGCGTGATGCGCTCCGATGCGTTTGGTCTAAAAAATTGATGCGCGATGCGGGCGCATCACGTATGCGATGCACGCTTTATAAAAAAATATTATAAAATTATTTATACATAAAAACTTATAAAAACATACTTAAAGTAAAACAAATGACGTAATAAGAAGATATGAGTTGTGCTTTTTGGTTCAAATCAAGCATACTAAGGTATTTATTATTGAAAAAACCGAACCCAGCTACTGTAGCGCATTGTGCGAGTTAGACCGAGTCATTCTCGCATCATGTAATCGCAGCGTGATCTCATCAGCGCATTATGCACTCTTGATGCGCGCATTTTAAAACCAAGATATCTACGCACTTAAAAAGTTTCATTCTTACAAGTTGATGAAAGATGACGAAATGATGGCATTTTGTCATGGACAAACCATAGTTACCTAAATCGCTAGGGTAGCCATGATCCACGTATTGGATCGTGGTGTACCCAATCGGAAATCATAAGTGTACCGGAACGACATGGTCTGGCGAACCGAGTTGTGTCGGTACGGTGTTCCTGATTGCGGAGGTACAGCGATCCAAATTGACCTGGTTCAGCGAACCAAATAGACAAGGTGGACGTTCCAAATCGATTGGGTACGGTGATCCTTAACTGAATTCCGACGCCAGTGTTGTTTTCAGCCGGAAACCAGGAAGAAGGGGAAGAAGAAACAGCGGCTGCGTATGTTTTAGGTTTTTAGGGTTTAAATAAGTTTAGTTATTACAACATTTAATTTTTACTAGTTTACATTTAAACCCTAAAACTTATTGTTTTTTTACATAAAAAGTGTCAAAGTAGTTTGTGTATTTAAACATTTAACCCCCTCTATCTTCACTAGTTTACATTTGGTCCTTAAACTTATAAATTTATACATAAAACTTATAAATTGCATTCTGTTTTAATTTGTGTACACCGAACCGGACTCCATGGTACATCGTACCGGTTCGTACCGAAATGAACCTACCCCCCTCCGTACCGAAAACGTCACCTCTAGCGAATCGCGTACCCGAACCGCGTACCCGTACCGGAGCGAACCGCGGATTAGGTAACTATGGGACAAACCATACAATTTTGTACATATGTATTCTTGGTTAGATCTAATGGTTCTGTTCATTATCTTCTTTTCGTAATTCTATAATTTTCACCGTATTTTTCAGGTAAAATTGGAGGGAGATATTAACCAAGGTGTGGCTTATTACAAAAAAGCTCTGTACTATAACTGGCATTATGCAGATGCCATGTACAATCTAGGGGTTGCTTATGGGGAAATGCTCAAGTTTGAAATGGTAAAGTTGATTATTGTTATTTTTTGTGTTTTTATTTTCATTATATTGTTAATTCACTTCTATTATCTTTTGTTATGTATATAAAGAAGTACTTTCAGTCATCTGTAGCGACTTTGTGTTATTTTCTATATTACGTGGTAAGTAAGCTCTCACTTCTGTTTGCAGGCAATTGTGTTCTATGAACTTGCTTTCCACTTTAATCCCCATTGCGCAGAGGCGTGCAATAATCTTGGAGTTATTTATAAGGACCGAGACAACCTTGATAAAGCTGTGGAGTGTTATCAGGTATTTCATCTCAGCAGTGCCAGTATTGGTGCATCACTATTAATATTTGTAGAACTTCTTCTAATCGATTTTGTTGATCTTTTGAAGTTGGCTTTGTCAATTAAACCCAATTTCTCTCAATCGTTGAACAACCTTGGAGTTGTCTACACGGTGCAGGTACATTTTAATCAATCAATCAATCAATCGTCTAACAGGACGATATGGCTCAACTAATACTTATTGAGTCATTGCATTTTAAATAAATATATAGGGCAAAATGGATGCTGCTGCTAGCATGATAGAGAAAGCGATTGTGGCAAATCCTACTTATGCAGAAGCCTACAATAACTTAGGTTTGTTCCAACATAATCATACATTGACATCATTGTTTCGTTTTTGCATGCAAGTTATGATACATATATTTTTATATGTATCATGTCATCAATTATTTGTTGCAAATTGTTACTTGTAGGGGTTTTATACAGAGATGCTGGGAGTATAACTTTGGCAATTGAAGCATATGAGCAATGTCTTAAAATAGACGCAGATTCTCGCAATGCGGGCCAGGTATTAATATATGCTTGTCAATTTTTTTTAGTTCACAGTTCATTTAGGATATCAACCAGGTGAACCACAATTAGTGTTTGATAAAACTGAATGAAATTTGTTAAGTGGTTAGATGCTTTGCATTATTGAGTATAACTGGTAGTGATGGAAACTAGTGTTTGTAGGCATACTGTATACCATAGTTATTAAAGCGAGCGCCCAGGCGCGCCTAGGCGCAAATAAGGCGCAGGGCGGGAAAACGCCGCTTTGGGTTCCGAGGCATTTAATGCACAGGTACATATCGACCACATATCGATGATATAGCGACTTCCGACGTGAATTCCGGCGACGGTGTTGCTTTCAGCCGGAAACCAGGAAGAAGAAGAAAACAGCGGCTGCGTATTGTGTTATTTAGGCTTTTAGGGTTTAAATAAGTTTAGGTTTTTGAACATTTAACCCCTCTCTTTCATTAGTTTACAATCAGTCCTTAAAACTTGTAACTTTTTACTTAAAAAGTGTAAAGATAGTTTGTGTATTTAAACATTTAACCCCCTCATCTTCAGTAGTTTACATTTGGTCCTTAAACTTTTTAATTTATACATAAAAAGTACAAAATTAACATTATAAAATACATATATCTAATATTGGTAGCTATTTTTTATTTCTTAAATTATCTACTACCTTATCGCTAAACATGAAATAGCGGGCGCTATTTCATCGCTATCACTACGTAGCATATAGGTTGTCATCGCTGTTGACCACTATTCGCTATCGATAACTATGTGTTTAAGTCTTAAAACAGTCCATGTTAGCTTCTGAATTGTTTTAAAATAGTCCATGTTTTAATGAAGACCTAATGAACGAAGGTGGAGATCCTCTCGTGTTTGAAGTTGATGACGAGTCCGTTGGTTGAATGTTTTAAGACTTCGGTTTTGAAACTTTGGTTTTTTTGGTTGTTATTTTGAATGTTTGGATTCGAAACTTTTGTTTTTTGGGTTAATGTTTTGCTTTTATATGATGAATTTGGTACTTTGGTTTTGTTTTAAGATATATTTTTATATAATTATGTTACTTGCCCTTTTTTTTTTCCGTAGTTACATAATATTATAGATAAAAGAGAAAATGGAAACAAAAAAGTAAAACATGACACGAAAAAATTCAAAGACAGTCAAAACAGAGAAAAGGTAAAACTTAATGGCATAGCATGTAAAATAGGAAGAAAGTGGTATTTCTGTCATAAACAATAGTACATTTGCACTTATTGCTCAACACATCCTTCTTGTTTATATATATGAACTAGTAAGTTTTCAATTATTTCTAGTTTTTCTAACATAATTCTGTAGTCTAATAGAAATCTGTTTTTTTTCTATGAAGAACATAATCTTATTTTAAGCAATAATGCTGGTGGGCGCATATATTGTCCAAACGTTTTAAAGTCGATTTCTTTTGATCATTCGCTTACTACAAGCGAGGAGCTTGTAATTTGGTATATGTTATGTATATTTAATGTAATTTGGTGTATGTTATGTATATTTAATGTAATTTGGTATATGTTATGTAAATTTAATAGCTCAACGCATACATGTGTTGATGGCATCTGAATTAAACCAATAATTGAAGACGGTTAGAAATTCTTAACCTTATGGTTGTTGGTTGAGCCTATACTGCATTTTTTTTAATTTCCGTACGTTGACTATTTGTTGCAGAATCGATTACTTGCGATGAACTACATAAACGAGGGAACAGATGATAAACTATATGAAGCTCACAGGTCCTCCAACTATTACACATGCGAAATATTGTATACTTTGCATGTTATTAGTTCACAATTTTATATATATATACACGTATGTAACTTATATGACTTTTTGCAGGGACTGGGGCTGGCGATTTATGAGATTATATCCTCAATATACTTCATGGGACAATTCAAAAGCTCCAGAAAGGCCGCTTGTTATTGGATACGTGTCTCCTGATTATTTCACACATTCCGTATCTTATTTCATTGAAGCGCCTCTTTTCTATCATGACTATTCTAACTATAAGGTGGTTGTTTACTCGGCGGTTGTTAAGGTAAAGCTTTTGTCTACATGCCATTTACGCGCCCGCTATTTCTTCTGTTTCAAGAAAGGTAACTGTAATGACAGTTATTTGCTATTTGTAAATGTTACAGGCAGATGCAAAAACTTTTAAGTTCAGAGATATAGTTATGAAAAGAGGAGGCATATGGAGAGATATTTATGGAATTGATGAGAAGAAGGTTGCGAGCATGGTTCGAGAAGACAAAGTTGATATTTTGGTTGAACTAACCGGTCATACCGCTAATAATAAGCTCGGAATGATGGCTTGCCGCCCTGCACCTCTTCAGGTTATTAATTAATATATTTATTATTCACCTATTGTATTTTTCTGAGCTATTTTTTTATTTGGAGTAAAATGCCATTTCGTCCCGGAGGTTTGGCCAGTTTTGCGACTTTCGTCCAAAGGTTTGTTTTTTTCGCATGAAAATGGCAAGATTTCAAACCTTTAGACGAAAGTCGTAAAACTGGCCAAACCTCAGGGACGAAAGTGGCATTTACTCTTCTATCTGTGAAAATACATCCATAGTACATGGTTGAAGCAAATGCTCTAAATTCAACATGATGCTTATATCATTTTGGCTTCATACACCGACAGGTGACTTGGATTGGGTACCCAAATACCACTGGTTTGCCTACTATCGACTATCGAATCACTGATGCCTTGGCTGACCCTCCTGATACAAAGCAGAAGTACGTTTTTTAAACAATATATTCTCATGACCTGGTAGAACATTTTTTTTTATTAATATGGATATTAAACTCTATGGAAGATCTGTACTGATGACAGGCATGTCGAGGATCTTGTTCGTCTACCTGAATGCTTTCTTTGCTATACACCATCCCCTGAGGCCGGGCCCGCATCACCAGCACCTGTTCTTTCTAATGGCTTTGTTACGTTTGGTAGTTTCAACAATTTAGCAAAGGTAAAGAACATAGGCAATTTTGTAGATTTCTGTTTTCAGCTGCTTTTCTTGACTTCTGAAAATTTTTACTTTGTATCAGATAACACCGAAAGTGCTTCAAGTTTGGGCCAAAATCTTATGCGCAGTCCCGAACTCTAGGCTTATTGTGAAGTGCAAGCCTTTCTGCTGTGATAGTGTAAGACAGAAATTTCTATCGACATTGGAGCAGTTGGGTTTGGAATCGCATCGTGTTGATCTTGTCCCCTTGATTTTACTCAACCATGACCATATGCAAGCGTATTCTCTTATGGACATTAGGTAAACTTTTCATCATATAAATTCTTAGAGTTAATTACGTTTTTCGTCTCTGTGGTTTGTTGAATAACCATTACAGTCTATTAGGTTAAAAATTGCCAAAACAGTACCAATACTTACACTTTTGTAACAATTACAGTCCACCTCCGTTAACCCCATCCAATTCACCGTCAAGTTTTTTATGAAATGACTAAAATACCCCTCAGTCTCATTCTCTCTCTACCTTTTCTCTTCTTCTGAGGGGTATTTTAGTCCTTTCATCAAAACTTAACGGTGAGTTGGATGGAGTTAACGGAGGTGGACTGTAACTGTTACAAAAGTGAAAGTACTGGTACTGTTTTGGCAATTTTTAAACTAATGGACTGTAATGGTTATGTTCAACAAACCACAGGGATGAAAAACATATTTATTTTCATGCATTTGTTAAATAGTAGAAGATATAATCGGTTTACTTTTTTGTGTTATATTTGATGATCTTTTTCTTGGGATGTAGCTTGGATACCTTCCCATATGCGGGAACTACAACCACATGTGAATCCCTTTATATGGGAGTTCCATGTGTCACCATGGGTGGTTTAGTACACGCACATAACGTCGGTGTTAGTCTTCTAACTGCAGTTGGTAAGATATTTTATGTCACGTTTTTATTAATTTATTTAACACAGTTTGTACTTGCGTCAACTTTTATATAATTAGTCAAATAACTTGAAATTTCAGGATTAGAACGCCTGGTTGCAAAAACTGAAGATGAGTATATTCGGTTGGCAATAGAATTGGCTTCTGATGTTGCATCACTTTCAAGCCTTCGTATGGATCTAAGAAACCTCATGTCAAAATCTGCACTGTGCAATGGATCGAAGTTTATTACTGGGTTGGAGTCCGCTTATCGCGATATGTGGCGTGGGTACTGTAACGGTAAAGTTCCATCCTTAAAGCGAATGGAAACAATTCAGAATCAGACACCACAACTTACATCCTTACTCTCTAAAGATGACCCGTTTGGGTCAATTAAGGAAAACGGGTTCACTTTAGGCCCTCCACGTTTATTAACAAGTGAAGAAAACGGGAGTCAGCCGAATCAGTCGTCAAGCTTGGGCCAGTCAAAATGATGTAGGATTACAAAGTCGTATACGTTGAGATACACAATTTCTATAGTAGCGGAGACTGTTCTGTAATCTGTATTTTCCGTGGGGCGAATGCTTTTTGTATCATATTTGAGTGTTGTTGGCTGGCTGGCTTGCCATTTACTTAGATGTAGAAAATTAGAACAGTGAAACAAGATGGTTGATTAACTGTGTTGTGTTCCTGAGCGATTCAGCTCAGGTATTTAAGACAAAAAAGTGGTTTTGTTTTATTCAATTTGAAGATTTAGGTGGCTAACTTATTGGACACAAATGGTTTCTCCTATCCCAAAAAAGAAAAAAGAAAAGGTATACTATTCGGTTAAAGGGATAGTACCATGACAATTCTTGTGCAGCATATGACTTTGTTGTTTTATAATGTCTTGGAAACTTGACAATGTGTAAACATACTCATTGAATAGTGTTGTATTTTCATAGGATGTCTTGGTAGTACAAAGTGGAAAGTTTTTGGACCGAATCATTTAATTATAAGAAACATAAAGATGTTTCTTTTGTTTTTACTTTCTGGGTTTTCCTTAAAATCATAAGAAACATAAAGCAGGATATGTTTCTTTTTACTTTCTGGTTTTTCTTAAAATTATAAGAAACATAAAGAACGATATGTTTCTTTTGTTTTTTACTTTCTTGGTTTTTCCTAATTTCCTAAATTTTTTTGTAAGAACAATATTCATCTTACATCAACTGGTCGTTCTTCTTCGTTCAAAAATTGTTTACTATCATTGTTTCTATTAGGCGCCAGAGATCAATGATCACCATTTCTCGTCTCGCTAATATAGTAGTGATTATCGATTTTTATTTTCACTATTGATCACATATAGAAATGAGTGGTTTGTAGTTTTACAATGAAACTCAGAACCTCACTTCTTCTCATGTGGCATTAGATCTTTAATAATCATCACCTTGATTTTGATAATGAAATATGTAAGAGGGTTAAGATCCTTTGTACAAGGATTTGTTAAGTGTAATGAGTGTGAGATTACATTAGAGCAAAAACGAGCACAAAATATGTCTACACTCGGTTGACTTGAAGCTAACTATCCTTGGTAATTGAGAATTGTTATTTTGATAGGCATACACTTTTACATGTTACAAATTCGAAAACATAAAAAGTAACCACTTAATCCAAAGTTCTTTGAATATTTATGGCATGGCTAATGAATGAAAAGTTGAGCCAGTATTTTAAATAGTTTAGTCTTTAATGTAAGCGTGTTATTTACAATACAAGTTTAAGGCTTCAAAACATGACGAAAGACTTGTATAAGAAAGAAAGTGCTTGTAACAAATTCATTTAGTACTTCAACACTATACAACAATTTATGAATTTTTCAAACCTTAAATTGTTTTAAAATCTTCAAAAAGTTTAATTTGTTTTATGGCATTACATTTTTAAAACTCTGTTCATTTATAACCAAACGCTTAGTGATCATTACATGTTCTTAATGTATTTCATTTGTTTGCACTAATCTTAATCTTGATTTTCTATTATGTATTTTATCTTTTGTTGGTATTGTATCGATATTTCATCATATACATACAAACCTAGTTTCACCACCATTTCTTTGAGTTTGTTAATTTTAAAATTGAAGTTTTTAGTTTTGTAAGGGTGGTGCTAATCATGCCTCACTTTCCTTTTATTTTTATTGAATGTGTCTCTTCCTCTTAAGTTTTACACTAATGCATTTCAAATCTTCTTGTTTATTAACGTGTTGAAAATAAGAAAAAAAACGTGGTTTAAGAAAACTAAAAACGTTTTAAAAATAAACGTGTTCATTTAGAAAAATGATTGTATTCGTGTTTGTTTATATAAGTTTGTTAACATTCTAAACGAACAATTCACGAAAATAAATGAACAAACATAATTGAATATTAATGAACATAAATGAATAAACACAAATAAATGTAAATAAACGAACACTCATAAATGTAAATAACTTCCCGCCGAATGGTTAACTGAACGTTCAATTTATTTACAAGCCTGAAGGGATGACAAAATAAATACATCAAACTTTTTTATTGTTTGAAAACATGATTTTTTTATAAGACATTTTATAAAGAAATAAATATTACTTAGAGAAACTGTTTTTAACATGTTTTAAAAAGAAATAAATATTACTTAGAGAAACTGTTTTTAGCACTATTTTTGAGTTTATAGAGAAGGTGTTTTTTTAAGAAGAACTCTAATTCCTTTTTTTTAAACGTTTCTACATTTTTTCTTTTAGACAGTGGTTTTAAACCTTAAAAAACATTTTACAAATAATTATTTTCAAACAAAGGAATATAGCAAGTTTTAAATTAATTTTCTAGAGGTGTGAGTGGAGAAATAAGAAAAAGTGGTCTATTTAGGCTAATGTCATGCCTCTTGCTAATCTTATATTTTATTTTATCCATGTAGTAAGCAATCTTGTATGCTAGTGAAGTAATGTTTCACAATAATTGACAAACATAATCACATACAACAATTGCTCTTAAATAATCAGATACAACAATATTTTCTTACGAGTAAATTAGTTTTCCAGTTTAGTGGTTTTAATCACTTTAATACAAAATCAAAAAGTTTAATGCTCTGAGCCCTTAATAGTCCAATTTTTAACTTGTACTTTGATCTTGGACTCAAGTGGTTAATAAAACAATTAAAACACAGGGGCTCAAAACGTTATAAAATGAGGGTTAGGGACTCAGAGCGTTTTAACCTTTCGATTTTGGACTCGAGTGGTTAAAACCACTAAAACACATGAACTTAAAAAGTAATTTACTCTAAATTTTACTAGGGGTGTGAATTTCTGACACGATCCGAAAACATGACACGAAACTGACACGAAATTCACGGGTTTAGGTTTAGTCTAAACGGGCCGGGTCAGCTTCAGGTTGAACCCGCGAATCTAAATGGGCCGGGTTCAGGTCAACTAGGTCAATTCTAAGACATCGACCCGGACTAGGTCGAGTCTTGCCTAATTCTCTATAGTTATGGCTCTAATACCAATCTGTCGCACCCCAACCGATGGCGGAAACATTGGGGCGCGGCAGTGAGCGAAACAGATTGTCCAGGAGAAATCCATAACAACTAATATTACCGAATATTTAACATTACGTCCCATACCATAACATATCCAGCAAAATAAATTATTGCAGACATTGTATCTTAAAGACAAATAAAATTGTTTCGACAACTCAGATTTTTATTAAGTTTGTTTCTAGACTCCCCTAGCTTGATTTCCACAGAGTTCAGCAAACATAGCAAGCATCCTAAACACCTGTCACATACGTTAAAATAAAAGTCAATACACATAGTGTAAAGGTGAGCATACAAGTTTGATAGTTTAATAGTAGCGAAAGCGATTTACGCATAACCAGCATGTAACACGTATAGTTGTGAAGCAGGTATGTTATCGACAATGAAATATGCACAGATGTGACTGCGAGTTGTAGAATGCACGACACATATCACCACTGTGACACGTGAAGAAAAGCCCTTAACAACCCCTGTCCACGACAGGTGCTGAGTCCAAACTATAGTACTATCATTGCTAAGGTGTCAGGCAACAATCACTATGTAAACATAACATACTAGCATTCATCGAATAACACGTATAACATGCAAGAGCAGTTAGCGTACAAAAGTGTTTGCGTCGTGTGTCGATTGTGATTTGATATAGGTAACGTATGTAACACCCAAAAGTGCATAAAGCAAAAAGGGATCGAGTATACTCACAGAGTGTGTTTAATAAATAAACACAAGCTTGGATTGAATGGAGCGCTGAGAGATTAGCCTAAACACAGTATGACAGTATAAGCGTTGAAGAGTGCGTTAAACAGTGCTTCGGTGAGTTTAGGGACGGATGGTGATCCGGTCAGATGACCGTCTCGGACGGATGACCATTCGGTCGGAGGGTTGTCCGTTTGGGATGGATGTGCTTGTGTTTGATGGAACTTTGAAGTTTTCGTTGTAGTATTTGAAAAGTTTTGAAGTGTTTATACCTTCTCAGGTCGTCCGGTCGGACGGTCATCCGGACGGATGGCCGTCCGCTCGGATGGTGATCCGAGTGGAGGTTAACATATTTGAAGATTGAAAATTGTTTAAGTGTTTAGCAACATAAGTCATCCGGTCGGATAGCCGTTCGATCAGATGGTTATCCGATCGGATGGCTATTCGTTCGGTGACTGGTTCGTTTTGACAACTTGTTAAAATCTGTTAAGTTAAAAGATTTTATCGAGACGGTATGACAGCGTGTTAAACAATGGAAACCACCTCAGGCCCAAATCATCCGGTCGGATGGGAATCACCCCGTTTGGTTCGAACCAGTTGTTCATGATGGTGTTTCATGTTCAACCCGTGAATCGGTTGTCTCTTCGATAGTACTCTATTCTCGGACCGGCACTTCACTGGAGAATGAATAGAAGGCCCGAACGAACTTAGATTCTATCGGTTTTTAAGTAAACGCGAAGAAAGTTTGAAGAAAAGTTTGGAACACTTTGAAATATGTTTAGATTATGCCGAAATCAGTGTTTAAACATGTTGAAATCCCTTAGATCTGAGTTGTTCTTGGTGGAATGAGGTCACACCTTGGTGTTCATGAGAACCCATGATGACATCATCCTAGAACAGCCCAAATTCATAGATTTCATGGAGAAAAATGGCGATTTGATGGAGAAGATGGTGAGAAAGTGTGTGCTGATGATAGAAGTACAAGATTTGGGGTAGAAACTTACAAGAATCGCTAGAAATCAGAGAAAAGTAGGCTGAGAACGCGTGGGTCGGAGGAGAGCTGTCACATCACGTGAACAGTGATGTGACAGGTGGTATTTATAGGCAAGAGGAGAGAAAGGCGGCGCAGGTGAGGTGGTCGGATGGTCATTTGATCGGATGGCTCGAGTGGGTTGGTTTCCGACTTTTCGTTTCGTGTGTTGAGCGTTGCGTTGTGTTGCGACTAAGCGCTGCGATAGTATTACACATTAGTTACACAATTAACATGTAACACCCCGTGTTTCGAAAGTCAAATTCAAAGTCAAGATTGAAGTCAAAGGAAGACTAGATTGCTAAATGCGATCTGTCGCTCCTTGCTCAACTCCTGTTTTGACTTCTTTGACTTGTAGATAATCTATTTATTTTATCGCATTAGTTGTATTATGTGGAGTACTTGTAATTAATCAAGGTTTAATCGCATATTAATCGCACGTTTAATCGATTTATCGCTTATCGCTATTGCAATCGCAACTCGAATTATGTGTTCCGGATACTGCTTTACGTGTGTGTGCTATTTATGTGTTACTTGTGCATGTTATGTTTATGTTGAGGTGTTAATCGAAATCGCAATCTATCGCATCGCAAATCGAATCGGAAACGCTAAACGCAAGTTATTTATAGTGATTGTATGTTAGATATAGTAGTTGGGATTAAAAGTAATTTGATGGGTAATTCTATCGCATCGCTCTCTCGAATCGTATTGCAAAGCTCAACACTCGAATCGAAACGCCAAAAACTCATCGCACCAGACAAGTTGATCGAGTGGCCAACCGACCGAGTGGCCATCCGATCGGGTTGCCACCCGACCGAGTTGCCACCCGATCGGACTGCCACCCGATCGACCAGCCTCTTCTTCTCTTTCCATTTTAGGAAACCCTATAAATACCCCTTATATGTCACATCAGCTGATGTGACAGCTCTCACTCGACCCAACTCGCTCCAGCCTTCATTTCTCGTGATTTCTTCCGATTCTTGTAAGTTTTCAACCTAAATCTTGTACTTTCTTGATCTACACGCACTTCTACACCTTTCTATCTTCTAAATCTTAACTTTTAACCGTGAAATCACCGGATTTGAGGTGTTCTAGGGTGATGTCATCATGAAGTTCTTATGAACTTCAATGTTTGGCTTCATTCCACCAAGAACAACTTAGATCTAAAGGATTTTCATAACATTTATCAATGATTTCACTTAGATCTACACAAATTCATGGATAAAAGGATTGAGAGAAGGTTTTCCAACTTTCTTTCAACTCTTTTACACTCAATGCACTCAAACCCGATGGAATCGGAGCTCGTTCTGATCTTCTGCCCATTCTTGGTGATGTATTAGTTCCAGATCCGAATTCTATCCAAGAGGTATTGACTTCAGGTTTGAACATGAATTTCCAACTCGAACAGTGGACCGATCGGAACAGGGTGATTCCTGTTCGGTCGGGTCACTTGGGCCGAGGCAAGGGTTCTGTTGTTCAAGAAAGTTGTCGAAATGTCTCGGTCAAAGCTACAAACCCTCAAACGAATCAAGAGTCAAGACGAACGGATCGTCGGGATGGATTGCCGTCCGATCGGATTGCCACCCGATCGACCGGCCATCCGACCGGGTTGCACTTGGTTCCATACTTAAACTATTTTCAAAAAAAATTCAAAGATTCAGAACGTTGAAACGGATTACCACCCGATCGGATTGCCATCCGATCGAGTGACCGTCCGATAGTGTGACGCTTGGGACTTGAATACTTAAACAATTTTCAACATGTTCAACACAAACGGATTGCCACCCGATTGGATAGCCACCCGATCGAGTGACCGTCCTGCTGTGAACTTGTTCTCAAACTAAGAAGCCTCACCAATCGGATTGCTATCCAATCGAACGGCAGTTCGATCGACCGACCTGAAAGGTAGAGATACTTCTCTATTTTTAAAACGCTACAACGAAAACTTCAAAGTACAAGCCATCATACACAAACACATCCTCACCAAACGAGGTGACAATCCAATCGAATGACCATCCGATCGGATGACCATCCGAATGGATTGCCACCCGATCGACTGGCCACCCGATCGGATTGCCACCCGATCGGATTACCATCCGATCCTAGGTTCACCTATACCGTTTTACGCACCGAATTTCGCTTATGCTATCATTAACTGTTCAGGCTAATTTTCGCTCTAGCGCTCCCTTCAATCCATTAACTCAATCACTGTGAGTATACTCGATCCCTTTTTACTTTACGCACTTTTGGGTGTTACATACGTTACTTATTCTAAACCACATCGATCACACTACGCAACACTATTTATACGCTGACCTCTAATGCATGTTATATATGACTCGATGAATGCCTGTTTGTTATGTTAACACATTGATTGCTGTCTATCTGCCTTAGCAACGATAGTACTATAGTTTGGACTCAACACCTGTTCACTCAGGGGTTGTTAAGGACAATTACTTCACGTGTTCACAATGGTGAATATGTGTTGCGCACCCTCTACTCGCAGTCATTGGTATTGATAGGATCTTTGTCGATAACTTACATGCTTCACATTATGCGTTATACATGCTGGTTATGCGTAAACGATTTCGAACTCTATATGCTATTAATAAACTTGTATGCTCACCTTTACAGTATGTGTATTGACTTTTACTTTAATGTATGTGGCAGGTGCTTAAGATGGTAGGACGCCTTGTTTGCTATGTGATGAAATCGAGGCTAGGAAAGAGTCTAGAAACAAATAAACAATTTATCTTTATTTGAAATCTGAGTTGTCGGAACAGAACTACTTGTCTTGATTTTGTCTGTAATAACTATGCTACTTATTATGTCATGGTATGGGATGTGATGCTTTAAATAATTGGTAATCGTAGTTGTTATGGAAACTTCTGGACAATCTGTTTCGCTCAGTGTCGCGCCCTGATGTTTCGCTCGAAAGCGACATGAAGGAGAAGTACCCGCAGTTTTTTGTTACGGCTTCGCCCTAATTTCGGGATGAAATTCCCTTAAGAAGGGGAGGCTGTAACTAGGGCTGTAAACGAACCGAACGAACACGAACAAGCCCTTGTTCATGTTCGTTTGTTAAGGAAATAAATGTGTTCACGAACGGTTCATGAACACTTACCGAACGAGATTTTATGTTCGTGTTCGTTCATTAAGGAAATGAGCGTGTTCGCGAACGGTTCACGAACACAAACGAACACAAATAAATTTGGCGAACGCGGTGAAGGATAAAGATAGATGGCCCAAAGAGTAGCACTCGAACTTGAATCCCTTATTGTGGAACGGAGGTCGATCGTATTCGCCAATGTAAATAATGAGAAATGAAAGGGAAATGATGCATAAACAAGGTGAAAGTGGGTTTCCTAGTTTCATTACTAGGGTAATAAAATAAATAAAAGTTTAATAATATAAAAAGTATAAATAAAATATAAGAAAGTACAAAGATATTCAATTAAAACGCAAACATACGAACATAAACGAACGCAAATCAACGAATGTTCACGAACACGTTTACGAACACCTTACCGAACGTTCACGAACACAATCGAACGAACGAGACCTCTGTTCATGTTCGTTCATTTAACTAATCGAACGAAATTTCTTGTTCATGTTCGTTCATTTATTTAACGAACGAACATAAACGAACTTCCCGCCGAACGGTTCACGAACTGTTCGCTGAACGTTCGGTTCGTTTACAGCCCTAGCTGTAACACCCCGTGTTTCGAAAGTCAAAGTCAAAGTCAAGATTGAAGTCAAAGGAAGACAAGATTGCTAAATGCGATCTGTCGCTCCTTGCTCAACTCCTGTTTTGACTTCTTTGACTTGTAGATAATCTATTTGTTTTATCGCATTAGTTGTATTATGTGGAGTACTTGTTATTAATCGAGGTTTAATCACATATTAATCGCATGTTTAATCGATTTATCGCTTATTGCTATCGCAATCGCAACTCGAATTATGTGTTCCGGATACTGTTTTACGTGTTTGTGCTATTTATGTGTTACTTGTGCATGTTATGTTTATGTTGAGGTGTTAATCGAAATCGCAATCTATCACATCGCAAATCGAATCGGAAACGCTAAACGCAAGTTATTTATAGTGATTGTATGTTAGATATAGTAGTTGGGATTAAAAGTAATTTGAGGGGTAATTCTATCGCATCGCTATCTTGAATCGCATCGCAAAGCTCAACACTCGAATCGAAACGCCAAAAACTCATCGCGCCGGACAAGTTGATCGAGTGGCCAACCGACCAAGTGGCCATATTGCCATCCGATCGGGTTGCCACCCGACCAAGTTGCCACCTGATCGGGTTGTGTCACGGCCCACGACCCGGTTTGACCCGTTTCAGGAGCCGCAGCAGAAAATACTGCGGTATTTATTTAATTGAGTTTTACAGCGGAAACAGGATCGCTTAAAGCTAAAATTTTTTCCCCGATTATTTTATTTCACAATTCGGGATAAAATCCCGATAATTTACAATAGTAGGTTTTTACTATAAAAGCGTGATATTACAAAATCATTTCTTTATTTTATATTGAGCCACTATCTTAAGCTTGAAATGCTCCTCAGCACTTTTCCTGAATTACAACAGATCACCTGAAACATGTTTGAAAAAGGTTTTGTCAGCGGGAAATACTGAGTGAATCATTCTATTTTGCATAATGATGCATAGTTATCAATTACAGCATAAGAGCGATTACAATGGCTTCTATCTTATTTTTTTTATCTGGCATTCCGTCACAATGGTGACAAGTCACAATGGTGACGATGGTCATACCACTATTTAGATCAATGAACCTAAATAGTGACGATTATCCCTGTAGGTCAATGAACCCAACAGTGATTATCCCGAGTAGGTCAATGAACCTAACTGGGAGACAATTAGTAATGTGCACAATACCCCACTAACCAGTAATTCAAGATATCCACGACTTAGTCCCTGTAATTATAACCTTGAAAAATAATTTGGAGTATTGTAAAACAATTTAATAACATAACTCACAAACTGTGAGAAAAGAAGAATGACTCACAAACTGTGAGAAAAGGAGAATGACTCACATTGCAGATTTATACGGGTAGAGCCTATCCTACTGATTAGCCTTTTATCCTAATTTCAATAACAAGCACACAATTTAGAATTTAGTAATCAATCCAGCATTTACGATAACTCACGAGATCAAATTCTCACAACGAATGATAAAATGCAATACTTTGTCCATCGAATTAACGATGATCCGTTGAATTAACAACGAACGACAAGGTATAATACTTTACCCATCGAATTAACGATGATCCGTTGAATTAACAACGAACGATAAAGTATAATACTTTACCTATCGAATTAACGACAATCCGTCAAATTAATGACGAACGATAAAGTATAACCCTAATGTGGGCGGCACTTAAACATTCATTGGATATTTGGATCAATCGGACAATGAATCGTAGCAGCGATTGTGCTAATACCCTGATTGCAGCTTCAATTTAGTGCCTGTGTATATTAATTGTGGTAATCAGACCACAACTCAGAGAATATCACGAATTTTCTCGTCGCTCAAACTCCAGAAACTAAGTGCCAATGTCTGCTATTTATACACGAAAATTGACTAGCTTACGGACCGTAAGCTTGCTGATGTTGCGGTCCGTATGACAGCTTACGGACCGTAAGACTCACAGCTTTACGGTCCGTATGGGACACAAAGCTGCTATAGTGTAGCCACGTGTGGGACTAGCTCGGCTGAGTCAACATTTTCTGAAAATTCACAGCTTTACGGTCCGTATGGGACACAAAGCCGTTGGAGTTCGAGTTGGAGACAAAATACTATTAAAAGTATCTCTTTGGTATTACCTTTATATCTTGGAAAGGTAATACCAAAGATTCGTCTGATAGACATTTCTTGAGATTAGATATATAAAATATATCATGTATTCCAACTAACCTTCCTGGTAGTTGTAAACTATAAGTAACTAATTCAATACGTTGAATTTACTGGAAATGATCCTACATAATTTGGTCTTAGATTTCCTTTCTTACCAAATCTAACCACTCCTTTCCAAGGAGATACTTTTAATAGTATTTTGTCTCCAACTCGAACTCCAACGGCTTTTTATCTATTATCTGCATAATTCTTATGACTATCTATTGCCGTTTTCAGCTTTTCCTTTGTGATACTGAATATCACAGTTGTAGTCACTTAGTATTTTCATCCATCTCCTTTCGCCTCAAATTCTTTTTGCCCAAAAATATATATCTTAAATTCTTATAATCTGTATAGATAGTATCCTTACTTCTATACAGATAATTTATCCAAAGGGCAAAATTATGGTTCTAATTCTAACTCATGAGTAGTATAATTCCTTCGTACCTTTTTCAATTGTCTTGATGTATATGCAATTACCTTTTTGCATTGTTTTAAGGAATATCCAAATCCTAGCTTTGAAGTATTACCTTATACTTCAAAATCTTCAATTTCTTCTAGTAAGGCTAGAATTTTGGTTAACTTAGTTAATGGTATAGCTATTTTGAAAATTCCTTAATAAACTGTCTATAATACTTAACTTACAAAATTTCTAATTTCCATTGCTGATATGAACTTCATAGACTTACATGGTTTATCTCCTGTAATCATAATTACTTCTCCGATAGTTGATTGAATTTCTAAGAAATTCTGATCACAGATAATGATCACATCATTGAACTCAACTAATTTCATAGACAATAGAATTGCAGAAAACTTATAACTTATTTCTAGGTTCTGCATAACCTTATCTATTTTAACTGAATTCTCATCTGCCGTTTCTAATATATAGAAATTTATCTAATGCTGGTTAACGGTAGGTTAAGAGTTTGGCAAAGTAAAGTATTTATAAAACTTTGGTTTGCACCAGAGTCAAATAATACTTTTATGTAAACGTTGTAAGCTAAGAACATACCAGCTATCTGGAATCATCTCGGCCTCATGAGTAGTCAGCTGAAAGGCTCTCTCATTCCTTTTTGCTCCTTCTGCTGGTTTGGCTTGATTGTCAAAATGATTTATTCAGTTTTGGACAATCTGGCCTAAGATGTCCAGTTTCTCTACAGTTGTAACAAACTGAAAAATTTTTCCTCCTACAATCTTCTTCTTGATGTCCTGGAATTTTGCAAAAATTGCAATATCCTTTGCATCTTCCAAAATGCTTCCTTTTGCAAAAATTGCAAAATGGATTAGTAGAAGATTGCCCATTCCCTCCTTTCTTGAAATGGTTATGGTTACCCGAACTGAATTCTTGGGTAATCTTTTGGGCTACTTCCTTCCTTCTATTTTCTTCTCTTGTCCGTACTAGCTCGTCAGTCATAGTATTGGCTAATTCTACTGCATCATCAATCGTACGAGGTTTCGCAGCTTTGACAATATTACGGATCTCGGAAATTAATCCCCAAATATAACGAGAAATAAGTACCGACTCTGGCGAAGCCAGGGTTGGTACTACTCTAGCATACTCGAAGAATATCGTAGTATACCCTCGACAATCTACATCCACCATCCGGTGGGTTAGAAACTTATTTGCCATTTGATCTTTTTCATACTCAGGACAGAATTTTCTTTCTACAACACTCTTAAATTCTTCCCAAACCATAGCATACGCCATCCTTCTTCCTTTTGCTTGTAATATCGTATTCCACCATTCTAGCGCCACTTCTTTGAAAAGGTTTGATGCGTACATAACCTGATCATCCTGAGCACATTTACTTATGGCAATTACTGCCTCGGTTTTCTCTAACCAACGCAGTGCTGCAGTCGCTCCTTCATTGCCTGCAAACTCAGTGGGTTTACAAGCAAGAAATTCTTTGTAAGTGCAACCAGGCATTGCAACTTTCCTTTTCTTAGGGAGCGGAGCTTGCCGTGGTTTATTATCATGATTAACATGATTACCGCCTCCATTTACGCTATTACTGAAATTATCTTCAGAAATGCGTTTACTAGGAACAACTTGTTGCGGTTCAATTGGATTTTTAACAGCAGCAATGATTGCTGGAATAGCGTTGGCTATCCCTTGAGCAACTATTCCTGGAATAGTGTTGGCTATCCCTTGAGCAATGATATTTTCTATATCTTGCCTAGTCACATATTGGTTCCCCGATTGTTGCTCAGATTGATTACCCTCATTAACTGGTTCATTATTAGCGTCTTCCATCTGATATCTATTTTATAGATACATAATTAGTATAAAGGAAATAATTCAATGTCACAATTTAGTTGCACATAATCACATAAACGAATATACAAACAAAATTGTAACTTTTCTAATATTTCCTTATATCATGTTTCTATATACACCCGTTTTATTATTTATTTTACACATACTGATTTTACTATTACTTTTACACAACCATCGTTTCATAATCCCCTATCCTTTATCAGATGATGTTCTAATAACGGCGTTTCTTCTCGTCGTATTTCCAGGAGATTTGTCCCAAAGTCTCTTGGATTCTATTCCCAGCATCCATTTTGTCAAAATGATGAAGTTCAGTCCTATTCTTGTTACTTATTGGTAAATTTGGTAAAGGTTCTGGATGGTACTTAGGAAAAAGCCTATAGGGATGGTTTTGTAACAGTATTTCATTATCCAACCATTCGTCTATATTCCAGTGATTAGAAGAATTTGGAATAGATGGTTCTAAGTTTATAAAATTATTTTCATTAATAGGCTCAATAGTATCATCAGTTGCCATTATAAAATCTAGTTCTTCTTGAGATGGTAACTCTTCAATTTGCCTAGAGCTTTCCCCAATTTCCATTTTCTTAGGCTTAGGTTTCTCGAGAGGTAAAGCGTTAAATTCTATAGGTCCTTCTATGTCTGGAATATACCTATTAAAATTTCTGGAAACTTCTATTCTTACTGGATAGAGATTTAAATTCTGAAGGGCTTCCGACAAATCACTCATGCTATTTAACAAAATACACATAATTATTAAATCATACTAAAATTTTATAAAACAACTTTTTAAATAGTATTTCATATTACCAAAACAACTAAAAATTAAAACATACTAGGTTTTATTTGTAATTTATTTATAAATTTTCTAGACTGTAGATAATAAAAATACTAAACTTTAAATCAGGATATTTAAGGATTTATATTTACTATTACAGTAGTTAACATATAAAAATCTATATTAAATAAGTATAATGACTTAATTTATTACTATTATCATGGTGAATATTGGTTAGTGCTGCCTTGTTTAAGCATAGGTGATCAGTCCATGCATAACTAAGGCTAGGTTATCCAATATCTGCCTTTGATAATAACCCTAGTATTTAAAAATAATCTTAATACTACTAATATATTATTATTAATAATAAAATTATTAATAATAAATAACTTAAACAAAATTTTAAATAAGAGTATACTTCAAATATAAAAATATAATTTCTTTACCACAATATAGTAATACTATATTAGGTAATTCCATATATTAATCAAATAAATTTATATATAATATTTTTCGATTAACGATGATAGAGCAACAAATATTACAATATATATAAAAATATGCCCATATTAAAATTAACAAATAGCCAGTTAATAAAACACATAATCATATAATAGTAATCAGGAAAAAATTAAGTATTTCTAAATACTTAATTAGCTTAACCCAGTGGCTCTGATACCACCTTTTTCTGTCACGGCCCACGACCCGGTTTGACCCGTTTCAGGAGCCGCAGCAGAAAATACTGCGGTATTTATTTAATTGAGTTTTACAGCGGAAACATGATCGCTTAAAGCTAAAATTTTTTCCCCGATTATTTTATTTCACAATTCGGGATAAAATCCCGATAATTTACAATAGTAGGTTTTTACTATAAAAGCGTGATATTACAAAATCATTTCTTTATTTTATATTGAGCCACTATCTTAAGCTTGAAATGCTCCTCAGCACTTTTCCTGAATTACAACAGATCACCTGAAACATGTTTGAAAAAGGTTTTGTCAGCGGGAAATACTGAGTGAATCATTCTATTTTGCATAATGATGCATAGTTATCAATTACAGCATAAGAGCGATTACAATGGCTTCTATCTTATTTTTTTTATCTGGCATTCCGTCACAATGGTGACAAGTCACAATGGTGACGATGGTCATACCACTATTTAGATCAATGAACCTAAATAGTGACGATTATCCCTGTAGGTCAATGAACCCAACAGTGATTATCCCGAGTAGGTCAATGAACCTAACTGGGAGACAATTAGTAATGTGCACAATACCCCACTAACCAGTAATTCAAGATATCCACGACTTAGTCCCTGTAATTATAACCTTGAAAAATAATTTGGAGTATTGTAAAACAATTTAATAACATAACTCACAAACTGTGAGAAAAGAAGAATGACTCACAAACTGTGAGAAAAGGAGAATGACTCACATTGCAGATTTATACGGGCAGAGCCTATCCTACTGATTAGCCTTTTATCCTAATTTCAATAACAAGCACACAATTTAGAATTTAGTAATCAATCCAGCATTTACGATAACTCACGAGATCAAATTCTCACAACGAATGATAAAATGCAATACTTTGTCCATCGAATTAACGATGATCCGTTGAATTAACAACGAACGACAAGGTATAATACTTTACCCATCGAATTAACGATGATCCGTTGAATTAACAACGAACGATAAAGTATAATACTTTACCTATCGAATTAACGACAATCCGTCAAATTAATGACGAACGATAAAGTATAACCCTAATGTGGGCGGCACTTAAACATTCATTGGATATTTGGATCAATCGGACAATGAATCGTAGCAGCGATTGTGCTAATACCCTGATTGCAGCTTCAATTTAGTGCCTGTGTATATTAATTGTGGTAATCAGACCACAACTCAGAGAATATCACGAATTTTCTCGTCGCTCAAACTCCAGAAACTAAGTGCCAATGTCTGCTATTTATACACGAAAATTGACTAGCTTACGGACCGTAAGCTTGCTGATGTTGCGGTCCGTATGACAGCTTACGGACCGTAAGACTCACAGCTTTACGGTCCGTATGGGACACAAAGCTGCTATAGTGTAGCCACGTGTGGGACTAGCTCGGCTGAGTCAACATTTTCTGAAAATTCAACTTGGAGAGCACGTAATTCGGATAATCGTTAAGTAGGGAATACCCCCCCCCCCCTGAGTTTTAGGGGCCCTAATCCTGATTCTGAAAATTATGAAAATTTTAGGGTTTGCACAGAATCACTTGGGTGTTTCAATTAGAGTTTCCTATTGGTCAAATTAATTTAATAATTATGACTTTTGATGAGAGTCGTTACAGGTTGCCACCCGATCGGACTGCCACCCGATCGGGTTGCCACCTGATCGGACTGCCACCCGATCGACCATTTTAGGAAACCCTTTAAATGCCCCTCATATGTCACATCAGCTGATGTGACAGCTCTCACTCGACCCAACTCGCTCCAGCCTTCATTTCTCATGATATCTTCCAATTCTTGTAAGTTTTCAACCTAAATCTTGTACTTTCTTGATCTACACGCACTTCTACACCTTTCTATCTTCTAAATCTTAACTTTTAACCGTGAAATCACCGGATTTGAAGTGTTCTAGGGTGATGTCATCATGAAGTTCTTATGAACTTCAATGTTTGGCATCATTCCACCAAGAACAACTTAGATCTGAAGGATTTCCACAACATTTATCAATGATTTCACTTAAATCTACACAAATTCATGGATAAAAGGATTGAGAGAAGGTTTTCCAACTTTCTTTCAACTCTTTTACCCTCAATGCACTCAAACCCGATGGAATCGGAGCTCGTTCTGATTTTTTGCCCATTCTTGGTGATGTATTAGTTCCAGATCCGAATTCTATCCAAGAGGTATTGACTTCAGGTTTGAACATGAACTACCGAATCGAACCGTGGACCGGTCTAAAGAGGGTGATTCATGTTCGGTCGGGTCACTTGGGCCGAGGCAAGGGTTCTGTTGTTCAAGCAAGATGTCGAAATGTCTCGGTCAAAGCTACAAACCCTCAAACGAATCAAGTGTTAAGACGAGCGGATCGTCGAGACGGATTGCCGTCTGATCGGATTGCCACCTGATCGGATTACCACCTGATCGACCGACCATCCGATCGGGTTGCACTTGGTTCCATACTTAAACTATTTTCAAAAAAAAAAAAAAATCAAAGGTTCAGAACGTTGAAACGGATTACCACCTGATCGGTTTGCCATCCGATCGAGTGACCGTCCGATCGTGTGACGCTTGGGACTTGAATACTTAAACAATTTTCAACATGTTCAACACAAACGGATTGCCACCCGATCGGGTTACCGTCCTGCTGTGAACTTGTTCTCAAACTAAGAAGCCTCGCCAATCGAATTGTTGTCCGATCGAACGGCCGTTAGACCGACCGACCGACCTGAAAGGTAGAGATACTTCTCTATTTTTAAAATGCTACAACGAAAACTTCAAAGTACAAACCATCATACACAAACACATCCTCACCAAACGAGGTGACAATCCAATCGAATGGCCATCCGATCGAATGACTATCTGAACGGATTGCCACCCGATCGATTGGCCACCCGATCGGATTACCATCCGATACTAGGTTCACCTATACCGTTTTACGCGCCGACTTTCGCTTATGCTATCATTAACTGTTTAGGCTAATTTCCGCTTTAGCGCTCCCTTCAATCCATTAACTCAATCACTGTGAGTATACTCGATCCCTTTTTTCTTTACGCACTTTTGGGTGTTACATACGTTACTTATTCTAAACCACATCGAACACACTACGCAAGACTATTTATCTGCTGACCTGTAATGCATGTTATACGTGATTCGATGAATGCCTGTTTGTTATGTTAACACATTGATTGTTGTCTACCCGCCTTAGCAACGATAGTACTATAGTTTGAACTCAGCACCTGTTCACTCAGGGGTTGTTAAGGACAATTACTTCACGTGTTCACAGTGGTGAATATGTGTTGCGCACCCGCTACTCGCAGTCATTGGTATTGATAGGATCTTTGTCGATAACTTACATGCTTCACATTATGCGTTATACATGCTGGTTATGCGTAAACGATTTCGAACTCTATATGCTATTATAAAACTTTTATGCTCACCTTTACACTATGTGTATTGACTTTTACTTTAACGTATGTGGTAGGTGCTTAAGATGCTAGGACGCTTTGTTTGCTGTGTGATGAAATCGAGGCTAGGAAAGAGTCTAGAAACAAATAAACAATTTATCTTTATTTGAAATCTGAGTTGTCGGAACAGAACTACTTGTCTTGATTTTTTCTGTAATAACTATGCTACTTATTATGTCATGGTATGGGACGTGATGCTTTAAATAATTGGTAATCGTAGTTGTTATGGAAACTTCCGGACAATCTGTTTCGCTCAGTGCCGCGCCCCGATGTTTCCGCCATCGGTTGGGGTGTGACATAACATAACTACTAAATAACATAAAAGTAAAAACTTATATTTCAAGTCCGCGATGTGATTGCGTTGCGATAGAGTTGTGTTTGCATTTGCGAATAACATCCACAATGTATATAAAGCACACATAAGTAAAGCACTTAATAGCACACACATGTAAAACAATATCCAGAACCTGTAATTCGAATTGCGATGCGATAGCGATGTGATAGCGTTTAGTAGATTGGCGTTTAATTATGTTTATCGCATTGTTACTTCACATATTAAGTAATCGTAAATAAATAGCGTCACATAAAGTATCAATTATCGAATCAAAGGTACAAACAATAATTAAGTCAGGAATGACAGGTCTGATTAGCAATCTTTTCTTCCTTTGACTTTGACTTTGGAAAGTCGGGTTGTTACAGCCTCCCCACTTTAGGAAATTTCGTCCCAAAATTTAAGGCCCATGCATAACAAATAGCTGTGGTTATTTAGCCTTCATATCAATTTCGAGTTCCCAGTGAACTCGGCGCCGTGATTGCCTTCCCAACGAACCTTCACAATGGGAATGCATGAGCGTCGGAGCTTCTTGGTCTCTCGGTCCATGATCTCGACTGGCTTTTCCACGAAGTTTAATGTTTCGTCCACTTGTAGATCCTCAAGAGGGACATGTAAGTTCTGGTCGGCAAGACACTTTTTGAGGTTCGAGACGTGGAAGGTCGGATGCTCATTGGTGAGTTCCTCCGGTAATTCGAGTCGGTAGGCCACTTTGCCAATTCTTTCCAGAATCTTAAAGGGTCCAACGTATCGAGGTGTTAGCTTTCCTTTCTTGCTGAATTGGATCACTCCCTTCCAAGGGGCAACCTTTATCAATACGTGATCGCCAACGTCTAATTCAAGGGGCTTGCGGCGTTTATCGGCGTAACTCTTTTGACGACTCCGAGCTTTCAGGAGATTGTCTCGTATTTGGAGGATCTTGTTAGTCGTTTCTTGCAATAACTCAGGACCGGTAATTTGCGCATCCCCGATCTCGTGCCATACAATAGGCGATCAACATTTTCTTCCGTATAATGCCTCAAATGGTGCCATTTGAATGCTAGAGTGATAACTGTTATTGTACAAGAACTCGACTAAAGGTAAATGCGAATCCCAATTACCACCGAAATCTATCATACAAGAGCGAAGCATGTCTTCGAGGGTACGGATCGCGCGTTCAGTCTGACCGTCGGTCTGGGATGAAATGCAGTACTAAGATTGAGGGTAGTACTGAGAGCAGATTGAAAAGTTTCCCAGAGGCGCGAAGTGAATCGACCATCGCGGTCAGAAATGATATCACGAGGTGTCCCGTGTCGACAAATGACTTCGTCGGTGTAGATTCGTGCTAATCGTTCGACCTTATAGTCTTCCTGTATCGGCAGAAAGTGGGCGGATTTGGTGAGACGATCAATGATAACCCAAATGCTATCGTAACCTGATGGCATGCGTGGAAGTTTTGTAATGAAATCCATGGCTATACTTTCCCATTTCCACATAGGGATTTCGGGTTGCACGAGTAAGCCAGAGGGTCGTTGTTGTTCAGCCTTGACCTTCGAGCAGGTTAGGCACTTCGAAACATAGATAGCGATATCCTTCTTCATGCCCGGCCACCGGTACCTGTAGCGAAGGTCCTAGTACATCTTATCGGCACCGGGATGAATGGAATATCGAGACTTGTGGGCTTCGTTTAGCAGAATCTCTCGTAAATTAGTGCGTTTGGGAATCAAAATTCGGTCAAGATAGTGAAATATACCATTCGATTTATTCACTAGTTGTTCACCGTTTCCGATAATCCTTTCTTTCTTCAAAGTGCGTTCGGTAAAGCAAGCATGTTGGGCGTCGCGGATAAGAGTTTCGAGATTGTGCTGGGCTTGAGTATTACGAATGCTATGCAAATAGCTTCATCGAATGAGAACATCGGCAACGACATTTTCTTTGCCTGGATGGTAACAAATCTCACACTCGTAATCGTTGAGAAGTTCAACCCATCAGTGTTGGCGCATATTAAGCTCTTTCTGGTTAAAGATGTGTTGTAGGCTCTTGTGGTCGGTGAAGACCGTACACTTGGTACCGTAAAGGTAGTGTCGCCAAATCTTTAACGCAAAAAAAACTACACCAAGCTCGAGATCGTGGGTTGTATAGTTCTTCTCGTGGATCTTGAGCTGACGAGAGGCGTACGCGATAACCTTGTCCCGTTGCATAAGGACACAACCGAGACCGAAGTTAGAGGCATCGCAATAGACTACGAAGTCGTCGTTTCCGTCGGGTAATGCGAGGACGGGAGTATTGCAGAGCATATGCTTTAGAGTTTGAAAGGCAGTCTCCTGTGCAGTTCCCCAAACAAAAGGTTTGTCTTTATGCGTCAGAGAGGTAAGCGGTACAACGATTTTAGAGAAATCAGCGACGAATCGGCGGTCATAACCCGCCAATCCGAGAAAATAATGAACTTCGGGCGGGTTCTTTGGTGTAACCCAAGTCTTAACTTCTTTGATCTTCGCGGGGTCGACGTGAATACCTTAACTATTGATAATATGCTGAGGAATTGAACCTCCTCAAGCCGAAATTCACACTTGGAGAACTTGGCACAAAGGCGATTCCATTGGAGTAGTTCAAGAACCAAACGGAGATGTTGACGGGCTCGACTTTTGACTTGGAATAGATCAGGATATCATCAATGAACACGATGACGAAGCAGTCAAGAAAGGGTTTACACACCCGATTCATTAGATCCATAAAGACTGTCGGGGCGTTGGTTAGACCAAAAGGCATAACAACAAACTCGTAGTGGCCGTATCGGGTTCAAAAAGCGGTTTTGGGTATATCATCCTCTTGAATTCCTAACTGGTGATAGCCAGAGCGTAGATCGATCTTGGAAAAACACGCATCACCTTGCAATTGGTCAAACAAATCATCTATTCGAGGTAAGGGATAGCGATTCTTGATAGTGAGCTTATTGAGTTCCCTATAATCAATGCACATCCGGAATGATCCGTCCTTCTTTTTAACGAAGAGGATAGAAGCGCCCCAAGGAGAGGTGCTAGGGCGAATAAAGTCTTTATCAAGTAATTCCTGGAGCTGACTTGAGAGTTCGCGCATTTCAGAGGGAGCGAGACGATAAGGCACTCTAGCGACAGGATTTGCTCCAGGAACGAGGTCAATTCGAAAATTGATATCACGAGTTGGCGGTAAACCAGGTAAATCATCAGGAAAGACGGTAGGAAAATCACGAACCACAGGCACCTTTTCCATTGCCTTCTCTTTCTTTTCCTTCTCCGCTACTATGATGTGTGCCAAGAAAGCTGTGTATTCCTTGCGGAGATACTTGCTAGCTTGGACACACGACATAAGTTGTAGTTTCTTCGAAGCAACTTCGCCATAGACACACAGTTGGTCGCCGTTTGCGAGAGAGAAACGAATCATTTTATCGAAACAAACGATTTCAGCATGATTTGCATGAAGAAAATCCATGCCTACTATGATGTCAAAGCTACCGAGCTGCATTGGGATGAGATTGATCGGGAAAACGCGACTGTTGAGCTCAAGGGTACAATCACGTAGAACGGAACTAACAGTGAAGGTTCTTCCAGTGGCAACTTCTACGTCGAATGTTGATGGGAGGTTTACGCGTTTACGGTTTAAGAGCCTTTCGAATTCGAACGATACATAACATTTATCGGCTCCAGTATCAAACAAACTGAAGCATAAATACCATTTACGAGAAACGTACCATTAACCACGTTGTTGTATGCTTGGGCCTGGCGGGTGTTGATGTTGAAGACTCGCCCACGAGCTGCTTGCTGAGCTGGCTGCTGCTGTTGGTGTTGTTGCTGCGCTGGCTGCTGCTGTGGCTCTTGCTTCACCACTCTGTTCGGGCAGACATTCGCGTAGTGGTTGGGATCACCACACGCATAGCAGGCTCTTGCGTGAGCAGGAGCTGCTTGTTGTTCCTGTGGAGCGGGAAGTGGAGCTGGCAGAGCAGGAGGAGCTTGAACTTGAACTTTACGGGGACCAGTACGGCAGTTCGAAGAAAAATGGACGTAAAGGTTGCAGTGAACACAAAATCGACATGCGATCCCAACAGGATGATGGTAAGTACAGGTAGGGCACAGTGGGTGTGGACTAGTATACGCACATTTTGCAGGAGGTGCGTTGGTCACTGGTGCAGCGACTTGGCGATTCTGGTTCTACTATTGAACAGGAACATCATTGAGAGGAGCTGTTGTGACAGTACAGTTCTTGTTGTTGTTGTTGTTATTCTTCTTGCGTTTGCGGCGTGATGTCTTTGAAGCTTGAGGTGAATCGGTTCCAGCGGCGGGAGTAGCAGAAGTAGCGGTGGCTGGGTGAAGACTCTTGGTGGTTTTATCGAATTAACCAACCCGAACTCGCCTGTCATTAATCTCAGCAGCGAGCCGGAAGGTCTCCTCAACTGTTGTAGTCTTGGCAGCTTGTACGAAAACAACAACACAATCAGGTAAAGCACGGATATACTTTTTGATTGTGATGTCTGGAGTTGTGACTTGGCCAGGGCAGATGATGCTAAGCTGTTTGAAGCGCGCAGTAAGACCCGCATTGTCGCCACCCTCTTGCTTGATGTGCCAGAACTTGTCTTCCAGCTTTTGGAGCTCGTGTAGAGGACATAATTCCTTCATCATGAGTTCTTTCAGTTCCTCCCAAGTAAGTCCGTAAGCCGCGTCATTCCCACGCCTGTTTCGCTCTGCTGTCCACCATTCCAGTGCACTAGACTGAAAGACACCAGTTGCTTTAACAGTGCGGAGGTTTTCTGGACATTCGCTTTGTCGTAGAGTGACATCAATCGAGTCGAACCATGCAAACATTGCGCTTGGCCCATCTTCCCCAGTAAAGTCCTTAGGTTCACAAGCTTTAAACTGTTTGAAGCTAAAAGTAGCTTTGGGAGTCAGTCCTTGATTCCTCGGAGGACTTGCTAGCGATTTCATTAATCTCGCTGACGATTTGCGAAATAACTTTAGCCATCTGCTTAGTGACTAGCGAGGCGATGCATTTGTCAGCGTGATTGCGGCGAGCAGAGCGAGAAGTATGAGATCCGAATGACGACATTGTTTGCAACAGACATCGTCACGGATTTAAACGATAGACTCAATCTCACCACACAGTATTTATCTAACATACTATAAAGCTCAGGAACACATCAACACTTAGTCACGTATTCACATAGGCACATAAGCACGTAGAGCACAGCAGCACGTAATCCATATAAGTACGTATTCCATATAAGTACGTATTCCATAATATTTTGCACGTATTCACCTGCATATTTTGCACGTATTCACCTATCTTTTATAGCTGCGAAAAGCGATCGAAAGTTATGAGAGCGAGTAGCGACAGCGAGTAGTGTATTGTGCGATTTGTTAGTGTCTTGAGATAAATGCATAAAGCGAGTTGTGCGAGTGTATCGAAGCGAAAAGCGAAAAGTGAGTAATTCTCCAAAACCGAAACATACATAAACACATAAAAACCACATAAAACACGTAAAATCTCACATAAAAGCGGTAATTCACAGAGTTAGCGGTGGCGATCCTCAGAATCGAAACACATAAAAACGATATGGCGTAAAATCAGCGAAAATCGGAATGTCTTGGGTGTGCTAGACTTCGACTACCCAAAGAGGTTTGACTATTCTCAAGGACTTCGAGTATATGCGTTGACTTAATAGACTGTGCTGTTGCCTCAATCCGGGCGATCGACACGCATCCTTTCGGTCATTACGTGACCCCAGTCGTTGGAACCCATCGAGACTCTGGTGGGAGTTTTGTAAATCCGAATATAGAGCGTAATAAGTCATTAAGATGCGGGTTTCACCCCTAACTTAACAACTTTATTCCTGTCTGTGTGATAAATTTCACGGGATAGATAAGGAGAATCGTGTTGAGGTATGGTTTTCATACCTGACTCAATGCAAATTCTCGTGTTTTATTAATAAAAGCGTGTTGAGTGAGTGATTCTCTCGAGAGTTTACGGTTTTCACGCGTAATCTCGACCAAATCACTTAATTATAAAGCGTGTGTGTAGCCAGCCTTAGGAAAGGCCGAGTGTCTGCACGAAGCTGTAGTATGCGATGTTCGTGCAAGTTTGTGAATTTAACGAGTGCAAGCGAGAGTTTAAAGAGTAGGCCTGCGCGGAACCCCTACCGGATTCGCACAAGGGGGTCTGTTGGTACTTAGACTATAGACTAGGTCAATTCTAAGACATCGACCCAGACTAGGTCGAGTCTTGCCTAATTCCATATAGTTATGGCTCTAATACCAATCTGTCACACCCCAACCGATGGCGGAACTAAGCGAAACAGATTGTCCAAGAGAAATCCATAACAACTAATATTACCGAATACTTAACATTACGTCCCATACCATAACATATCCAACAAAATAAATTATTACAAACATTGTATCTCAAAGACAAATAAAATTGTTTCGACAACTCAGATTTTTATTAAGTTTGTTTCTAGACTCCCCTAGCTTGATTTCCACAGAGTTCAGCAAACATAGCAAGCATCCTAAACACCAGTCACATACGTTAAAATAAAAGTCAATACAAATAGTGTAAAGGTGAGCATACAAGTTTGATAGTATAATAGTAGCGAAAGCGATTTACGCATAACCAACATGTAACACGTATAGTTGTGAAGCAGGTATGTTATCGACAATGAAAAATGCACAGATGTGACTACGAGTTGCAGAATGCGCGACACATATCACCACTATGACACGTGAAGAAAAGCTTTTAACAACCCCTGTCCACGACAGATGCTGAGTCTAAACTATAGTACTATCGTTGCTAAGGTGTCAGGAAACAATCACTGTGTAAACATAACATACTAGCATTCATCGAATAACACGTATAACATGCAAGAGCAGTTAGCGTATAAAAGTGTTTGCGTCATGTGTCGATTGTGATTTGATATAGGTAATGTATGGAACACCCAAAAAGTGCATAAAGCAAAAAGGGATCGAGTATACTCACAGAGCGTGTTTAACAAATAAACACAAGCTTGGATTGAAGGGAGCACTGAGAGATTAGCCTGAACATAGTATGACAATATAAGCATTGAAGAGTGCGTTAAACGGTGCGTCGATGAGTTTAGGGACAGATGGTGATCCGGTCGGATGACCGTCCGGACGGATGACCATTCGGTCGGAGGGCTGTCCGTTTGGGATGGATGTGCTTGTGTTTGATGGAACTTTGAAGTTTTCGTTGTAGTATTTGAAAAGTTTTGAAGTGTTTCTACCTTCTCAGGTCGTCCGGTCGGACGGATGGCCGTCCGCTCGGATGGTGATCCGAGTGGAGGTTAACATATTTGAAGATTGAAAATTGTTTAAGTGTTTAGCAACATAAGTCATCCGGTCGGATAGCCGTTCAATCGGATGGCTATTCGTTCGGTGACTGGTTTGTTTTGACAGCTTGTTAAAATCTGTTAAGTTAAAATATTTTATCGAGATGGTATGACAACGTGTTAAACAATGGAAACCACCTCAGGCCCAAATCATCCGGTCGGATGGGAATCACCCCGTTCGATCCGAACCAGTTGTTCATGATGGTGTTTCATGTTCAACTCGTGAATCGGTTGTCTCTTTGATAGTAATCTGTTCTCGGACCGGCACTTCACTGGAGAATGAATAGAAGGCCCGAACGAGCTTAGATTCTATCGGTTTTTAAGTAAAAGCAAAGAAATTTTGAAGAAAAGTTTGGAACACTTTGAAATGAGTTTAGATTATGCCGAAATCAGTGTTTAAACATGTTGAAATCCCTTAGATCTGAGTTGTTCTTGGTGGAATGAGGTCACACCTTGGTGTTCATGAGAACCCATGATGACATCATCCTAGAACATCCCAAATTCATAGATTTCAAGGCGACAAGTGGCGATTGACGGAGAAGATGGTGAGAAAGTGTGTGCTGATGATAGAAGTACAAGATTTGGGGTAGAAACTTACAAGAATCGCGAGAAATCGGAGAAAAGTAGGTTGAGAACGCGTGGGTCAGAGGAGAGCTGTCACATCACGTGAACAATGATGTGACAGGTGGTATTTATAAGCAAGAAGAGAGAAAGGCGTTGCAGGTGAGGTGGTCGGATGGTCCTTCGATCGGATCGCTCGAGTGGGTTGGTTTCCGACTTTTCGTTTCGTGCATTGAGCGTTGCGTTGCGAGTAAGCGATGCGATAGTATTACACATTCGTTACATAATTAACATAACTACTAAATAACATAAAAGTAAAAACTTATATTTCGAGTCCGCGATGTGATTGCGTTGCGATAGAGTTGCGTTTGCGTTTGCGAATAACATCCACAATATATATAAAGCACACACAAGTAAAGCACTTAATAGCACACATACGTAAAACAATATCCAGAACCTGTAATTCAAATTGCGATGCGATAGCGATGTGATAGCGTTTAGTAGATTGGCGTTTAATTACGTTTATCGCATTGTTACTTCACATATTAAGTAATCGTAAATAAATAGCGTCACATAAAGTATCGATTATCGAATCAAAGGTACAAACAATAATTAAGTCAGGAATGACAGGTCTGATTAGCAATCTTTTCTTCCTTTGACTTTGACTTGTACTTTGAATTTGACTTCGGAAAGTCGGGTTGTTACACCAACAGCTTTAAGAAAAACTCTCAACAACCAAATATACGTATCAGTAGTTCTGACGCCAATAATGCAGCACCAAATGTAACATGCAGTGGTGATTGTCTATACCAGTGAACGGTACAAACACCATAGCATATCTGTATATGAAAACGCCATGAGAAATGAAACGATAATAAAAACGTCATTGCATGTAAACTCATAAAATGCCATTGCATGTAACCAGTGAAAACGCCAAAAGAACAGAATAAGTTGAATTATAAAATATTACTTGTTGGAATGATACGTGGCGTCAAACAAAATCACATCACCAAACATGTGGTAATTACGTTTGGCTTGATAGTCACACCAAGAAAGTCCCTTCAAATGATTGTCTTCGTCTGTGAAGTAATCGTACGAGAAATTAGGCTGGGACTGATTTTTTTTTCAGCCAAATGTCTCATAACCATCTCAGCGTCGTATTCCCATATAAACAAGTTAATTTGCCTCTTGTAGTTCTTAAATTCAACTTTACTTGCACCGACGTCTTCAAAACTGCCAAAACAAGTCTTCCTAACATTAAATGCCTAAACTGGACCCAAATTCAACTTAGACATTGTGACAACCCGTATTTTGTTTTCAAGGTCATTTTATGTATTAGTTCCTTTGACGTCTGATTATTGTTTATGTGAATTACTTATATGAATTGTTTATACGTATGGACAAATTGTTTATTGTTTATATGAATTGCTGATATGAATTGTTTTATTGTATTTGACTAGTTAATTGAATGGTTGTGTGGTGAGAAGATGGTTAGTAAAATAGTCCAACCGTACAACTGGGTCCGGCCCACTTATGTGAATTTTGTGCACCTAAGGGTAATTAGAGATTACATTAATTCATAATCACAAAAGTTGCAAAACCCTAGAGTTTTTCCATTCCCTTTCGGCGATCGATGGCAGCAGGCACCCCCCCCTTCGTAGCTCTCTTGTTTCAAGTGTTGCCTTTTCTGGTTAGTATATTATCCTTGCTAATTCGAGTTTCTGTTGGCATGTGGTTGGGATCATGATCAGCGACTAATGTTTGTTAGCATGTGTATGTTTATGCTTAAGATTGCTAGAGACCTGGTTGAATGTGACTAGATTTGATGATTGTGTAGTGTTGATATAAAAATCCATGAGTCTAGGGACGAACTGTTACAACCATGTGTGAACGTGTTGTTGTGGCTTTGTGTGTGTATAATAGGTTTCGATAGTGATCATATGACATGCAATTATGAACTGGTTGTGACTGTTAATGTGGTGAAATTGTTATGATAAATATCTTGATCTTATGTGTTATGAGTATGAATCTAATTCCACGATTTAGAACTGTATGATGTAACAGTAGGGTTCATGCCGACGAAAGAATCAGCAGGACTTTCGTTAATGACGAAATATGGCCTTTCGTCTGGAGACCTTTCGTCGCAAGAGTTTTCGACGAAACTTAGACATTCGTCGGGGATCGTTCGTCACAGGAGTTGTCGACGAAACCTGGTCTTTCGTTGCACCACATCTCGACCCACCTGATAATGTTTGTCGGCTACATTTGATTTATATTGCATGTGATTTGAATTTTTCGTTTTGTTAATTGATTAAGTCTTATCAACATAAGAGAATTCTAGTTGTCTGCATACGTGTTATATTTGATCTATGCTTGTCGGCTATATTCAATCTACATAAGAGAAGCGGCCCAATAAGATAATAGTATGAATATAATTTGTCGGCCATGATTATAGGAATCATCAGATTGCATTTATTGTCATGTGAATTGTTCCTTTATCATGTCAACTCATGACATCAGGTGTCAGGTTCATGTGTATTGTGCCGCATGGTAAACACTTAGGCATATATTGCATTGGTCATAATTGGTATGAATGTGTGAACAATAAGTGAATATATGTAATATGTTGGGCTGTGAACTTGTATGTAGTTTGGGTAGATGATATCGAGTATCATAAGGTTGCACATCTTTATGACTTTGGGCCGAGGGTATGATTTTGGGCCGTTAATTTGGTTGAGCCGCACCCTAGTGTAATTGCTGAATTGATTTAGTTGCTATGAGTTGTGTGGACTGGTAACATGGATCACTTATGACCCAAGCACCCACTATGTAATGATACGGTGTTTAATGATACGAATACCCGTGCTGCATGAATTCTGGTTACAATTTGAATGTATACTTAAACGGGAACTGAACCATTTGACGTGTGCCATATTATGATATGTACTTGTGTTGTGATTGAAAGTGGGACTCGAATACTTACTATGACTTGCGCAATGAAATATGTTTTGCTTATTTGCAACCTGTGTAATGGATGCAAAGAACACATGTGTTATGTTTGCACGAAACTGACTAATATTGTAACCAAAATAGGGATTAATTGACCAACTGGGAACACATACTTTAAACATACCGAGCTAATCTAAGGTGAGTTCACTGCTCTTTTTCCAAGCATGCGTCCCGGGAGGGACATCTGGTAAATGTTCTGGGGAGGAATGCTGGGTTATTGGGATGTTTGTTAATACTCACATATCTATCACCTAAGTCCCATCTACCGATCATTGCCGGGGAGGCAACGGGATATTAGTTAATAGCGCTATTTAGGCTTGGCAACCTCACACCGCACCGGGGAGGTCGGGAGTGAACTAATGATCCCAGTCTTGACCATTGCTTTGATAGAGGCAATGGGGTTTGGGCAAAACAACTTTAAGCCATCAGCGGTAAACGAGTTATTACAACATCAAATCATCGAATCTGTTAAACTTTTCAATCTGGTAGCTGGTATCTAAACACGTTAACAAAACTTTGAACTCACCAGCATCGTCTGACACATTTGTCTGCATGCTTGCAGGTCTATAGGTTGATATCGTTTGGAACTTGCTGTCTGGGATGCTGGAGTGGTCATGGGTCGAGATACTTGGAATCGCAATACAAGCCTAATGGTTATGTACATAAGGTTTATGAAATACTTAACAAATGAGTTATGCTTCCGTTGTATACAATGAATGATATGTAACATTTTGTAATACTTTATGTTAATAAATGAAAGCTTTATTTAAATATATGTATGAGTTTAATGTGATTGGTGGCTAAGATCCTGGTACGTCACACGCCCGCGGTGTTTCCGCATGTGGTATTTTGGGGGTGTGACAGTTCGGTATCAGTGCCACTAGTTATAGTGAACTTGGTTTTAAAACGTTTTTGTAAAACCAGACTATAACCGAACAGTTCTGAATACGTGAATGCGACCATGACACTCAGCTCCAGACCGCAAGGTTCGTCTCTCGTTTACTCATTGAACTGCATAACTAGTGAACATTTACATATGATATTGCATGTGATTGCACGTTTAGCACAACCGTACGAATTCATTACTTGCATGCGTTATGTGATTGGTAGTGTGGTGCTTCCTTAGACATTCTTGACTCGCGTTTTGTGATGTTCTTTGCTTGCTACACGAGTTTAAGGAACCATTTGACATGAGTTAGGAGGAGCTGAGATGAGCATGCAAATCACAATATTATTGTGGGTGCACACATAATAATACTGTGGGGTGCATGCGAGTCCCAGTGAGGCTTAACAAGTGAAAAAAGGGGTTTCGTTCCGTTATTTGATCGATGTGAAACACAACAGTCTATAAGAGTCATAGAAGTGATCGTCTCTTACTTGAACGTGATATTTTCACTCCTCTCTGAATCCTTACGAATCTCGAGGTTATCGAGTATTACCTGAACACCCATCTGAATGCCTAGCGAACTGTGTAGAATGTTAGGTGCTTGTACGAACATCCTTGAGTTGGATGTTGCAGCGTCGAATGATTGGTCGATTGCTCTTTACTCCTTTTCATTGGTTGGAACTCTGTGTATTGACGCCTTAGATACCGTAAGTGCGATCGTTTCTGCAAACCCCTAGCAACGTACTGTGTATTACTCGACCAACTTACAAGATCGAAGGGCAAGAGGATGATCGTAGTATCTCACCGACTTCAGCATTAGAACGACCTTGGCTACCGGCAACGAGCCTCAACAAATTGGCTCCGATTGAATCTTTAACCCTAGATAGCGACTCATGGGAGTCAACCCTTACGAATCAATCGGGGCAGAAGCGACGACAACTGATTACAGTAGGGAATGTGTGACTACCAGCATAGTGATTAGCGCTTTAGGCCGTGGCACAAAATGTGAAGGAATGGACTTGGTTAGTAAAAGATCGAAGGGCCCAGTTTCAAGCAACGTCATTGGAAACAACAGTCATAGCAACATCAAGGTACTTATAATCGTAGCCTTTAGTATGGAAATAAGGGTGCCTACAGCATGGATAGGCCATTGATAATTCAAGGCGATACACAACCAAGGGGATGATGACAGTACTGGAAATCATTGTAACAAAAACAACAACACTGGAAGTGGTACTCGTGGTAGGACATTTCGGATTGGCGTAGGCGACGCCAGGCATTATAGCAACATGGTAGCTAGTATGAGTAGCTAATCGCTTCATCTCTATTCTGTTTAACCCTGATACTTCTTGAAGCCAAACCTTTTGTGGAATTGGCTGATGGCAAGCCAACTGGAACCTCATATGTTCATTGGGATGCAAACTAGACCTTGTGGGACAGGTGTTGGACATCGACCTTCTTCCTGCTACCCTTGATAGTTTTGATACGGTAGTCAGTATGGATTGGTTATCCAGATATCGCGCAGATATACCCTGTGAGGAGGAAGTTGTCGTCTATCGTAAAGTATCCGGGTGGTGCAGAGGTTAGCACCAATTCAGCAATGAAGGCCATAAGGATCCACGGAAGGATTACCCCGCTATGTTAGCATTCGTTACTGATGTTGAGACTAAGGAAAAGAGGATCGAGGATCCACCCATTGTTTATGATTTCTCCCTATGTGCTACCAAAAGAACTATCAGGTTTACCTTCACATCGTCAGGTGGAATACTAGATCAGTATCATGTCAGAGGCAACCCTGATAACTCGTACTTTTACCGTCTTGCACCAGGAGGGTTACAAGAACTATCAAATCAACTACAGGAACTATTGGACGGAGTTTTGTCGGACCTAACTCTTTTTGCTTTGGGGAGCCCCAGTGATATCCGTGAAGATGAACCTTATCGTTGGACATGTGTGCTGATTTTCGAGAACTCAGCAAGGTGACAAGTCAAGAACCGTTCGCTCGACCAAGTAGTAACACCCTATTGAGCAGTTGTGAGGGACCAGCTTCCATACGGGGATTGATTAACGAAATGAGCTATTATCAGATGGAAGTCCTAGGGGAGAATGTTCTTGGAGCGGCATATTGAACGCAATACGACCAGAACGACTTTATAAACCGTGACCATTGAGTTAATCAACACACCAGCAGCTTTATGGATCACATAAAATGACCGTGTTTATCGATGACGTCTTGGATCATTTCCAGGAGAAAGGAACATCATGGGCGGCATTTGTATCTTATTTTAGAGCTCCAGAGGGAGGAGCCACTCCACGCGAAGTCTTGTTAGATGTAATTACTGGGTTCGAGAGGTACCTTTTGGTCATATAATCAACGAAGTGAGAAGTACACGTGGATCTCACTAAGATCCATTGCATTTGAAACTGATCGGCATCAAAGAGTCCTTCAAGGATAAAGCAATTTCTTGGTTTCACTAGAGATTATCACATATTTATCACAGGATTTTCGAAGATCGCGTAGCATCAATCTCTTTAGCACAGCAGGGTGCGGTGTTCGTGGAAGACAAAACAGGAGGACGACTATTCAGTTTTCGAATCCCAACTCTGCAACGCACTGAGCATCGTCTTTACCCGAGGATGTGGGTGATTTAGTGGTATATCATGATGGTTCGAATCAGAGTCCCAGTTACACGCCGATGCGACACGAGAGAGTGATGACTTACGTAATGGAATTACAAAGAGGAACCGCACGACATACAACCTGCGGTGGAAATCGTGGTCTTTGGATTTAAGTTGGAGGCATCACTTGGACGGTACCGAATGCACTACTTAGACCGATCACAAGGGCCTCCCGTGTAGCCTTGTTTCGAAAAAAAAAGCTAATCATGTGATGACATCACTAGATGGAACTCTCGAGCGGTTACGACTATGGAACCCAAAACACGTATGAGCATGCAGCTCACTATCGACTCTAGCCTACCCGATCAGACTCATCTTGTTCAAACCGATGCACTAAAGTAAGAGGAATTTCACGTTGGGTCCATGCGGGGCAAGGAAGAGCAATTTCTGGAAAGTTGGACGATATTCGCTACTTCATGGAGCGTATATGCTTTCACATTATACTGCAACTGTAGGGTACTCGAGCGGAGCAAAGCACACCTGCCCCGATGTTTCAGTCGTCTAGGTCTTGATAGGGGGTACTAGGATTTATAAATCCTGTACTAGCGACCGGGTATGAAGGCCCACGTAGCCGAGTATATGAACGATGTTTGACTTGAGCGGAAGTCAAGGTGGATATCAGGAACCTACTGCTTTGTGCCAACAACCAGAAACACCCATATGGAAAAGAGAACAGACTGTCATGGATTTTGTCACTAGTCAACTTACAACCCAAAACGGAGACAATATCACCTGGGCGATCGTTAATTGTCTCATGTAACCAACACATTTTCTCGTAATAAAAAAAACTGACGCGTCTTCACAGCTGTGAATGTTCCTATGAGAGAGGCGGCTTTTAGGCACGAGGTGCCGACTCCTGATACCTCTGATTTTGACCCATGCTTGATTTGTGACAAGCAACACACCACACCCTCGACTCACGTCTAGACATGAGCATTACTTGTCACAGTAGGACAAACGGTCTGAGTAAACGAACCATCTTGACACTCGAAGACATACTGCGAGCATGGGTGTGACCGACTTTAGTAAGAATTAGAAGGGCATTTATCTTTGGTTGAGTTCTACTGCAGCAGTTACCATTCTAGTATTCGGACAACTTTGTTTGAGGCATTGCATGGGCAGTAACGTTAATCTCTTTGTTAGATTAGAGTGGATGACAACCTAATCACAGGTCTAGCGATTGTACCCGAAACTCTTGGAAAGATTGCTCGGATTGGAAATTGTTTGGCGGCAACGAGTAACTGTCAGGAAAGATGATACGCTTACGAAACACTGGGAGTTCGCTGTAGGCGAACGTGTCATAATCGAAAGTCTCACCCTAGGAGGGTGCGGTACGCTTCTGGGAAACGTGGCAAGCTTAGTTTACGAAGCGTGGAGACATTCAGATTTCTGGAACGAATTAGTGACATGGCTCACAAACTCGAGTTAACTGACGAATTGGATAACGTTTGCATTGATATTTATGTCTCAAACCTATCGAAGCGTTTGTTCGATGAAACACTTGTGATACCCTTATTAGAGCCTAAGATTAACGACAAGCTACAGTTTGTTGAGGAATCTATCGAAAACATGGATCGGGAAGTCAAGGTTCATTGTCATAGTCGGATTCCTATCGAGAGAGTTCGTTGGAACTCAAGACGTGGACCGGAGTTCACGTGGGAACGTAAAGATCTGTTAAGACTCTTGTATCCTAAATTGTTCAGATGGTTAAACCGACTTCTGCTATCATTGGCTAATTTCGGGACGAAATTCCCTTTCAAGTTGGGGATGATGTGGTACCCGCGGAAAATCCACAGTAATCATGAGCTAACATCTTGCTGTTTTGGATTACTCGTCAAATTTCGGGACGAAATTTCTTTCAACTTGGGGATGATGTGACAACCCGTATTTTGTTTTCAAGGTCATTTTATGTATCAGTTCCTTTGACGTTTGATTATTGTTTATGTGAATTGCTTATATGAATTGTTTATACGTATGGACGAATTGTTTATTGTTTATATGAATTGCTGATATGAATTGTTTTATTATATTTGACTAGTTAATTGAATGGTTGTGTGGTGAGAAGATGGTTAGTAAAATAGTCCAACCGTACAACTGGGTCCACTTATGTGAATTTTGTGCACCTAAGGGTAATTAGGGATTACATTAATTCATAATCACAAAAGTTTCAAAACCCTAGAGTTTTTCCCTTCCCTTTCGGCGATCGATGGCAGCAGGCACCCCCCCCTTCGTAGCTCTCTTGTTTCAAGTGTTACCTTTTTCTGGTTAGTATATTATCCTTGCTAATTCGAGTTCCTGTTGGCATGTGGTTGGGATCATGCTCAGCGACTATGTTTGTTAGCATGTGTATGTTTATGCTTAAGATTGCTAGAGACCTGGTTGAATGTGACTAGATTTGATGATTGTTTAGTGTTGATATAAAAATCCACGAGTCTAGGGATGAACTGTTACAAACATGTGTGAACGTGATGTTGTGGCTTTGTGTGTGTATAATAGGTTTCGATAGTGATCATATGACATGCAATTATGAACTGGTTGTGACTGTTAATGTGGTGAAATTGTTATGATAAATATCTTGATCTTATGTGTTATGAGTATGAATCTAATTCCACGATTTAGAACTGTATGATGTAACAGTAGGGTTCAGGCCGACGAAAGAATCAGCAGGACTTTTTTCAATGACGAAATATGGCCTTTCGTCGAGAGACCTTTCGTCGCAAGAGTTGTCGACGAAACTTAGACATTCGTCGGGGATCGTTCGTCACAGGAGTTGTCGACGAAACCTGGTCTTTCGTTGCACCACATCTCGACCCACCTGATAATGTTTGTCGGCTACATTTGATTTATTTTGCATGTGATTTGAATTTGTCGTTCTGTTAATTGATTAAGTCTTATCAACATAAGAGAATTCTAGTTGTCTGCATACGTGTTATATTTGATCTATGCTTGTCGGCTATATTCAATCTACATAAGAGAAGCGACCCAATAAGATAATATTATGAATATAATTTGTCGGCCATGATTATAGGAATCATCAGATTGCATTTATTGTCATGTGAATTGTTCCTTTATCATGTCAACTCATGACATCAGGTGTCAGGTTCATGTGTATTGTGCCGCATGGTAAACACTTAGGCATATATTGCATTGGTCATAATTGGTATGAATGTGTGAACAATAAGTGAATATATGTAATATGTTGGGCTGTGAACTTGTATGTAGTTTGGGTAGATGATATCGAGTATCATAAGGTTGCACATCTTTATGACTTTGGGCCGAGGGTATGATTTTGGGCCGTTAATTCGGTTGAGCCGCACCCTAGTGTAATTGCTGAATTGATTTAGTTGCTATGAGTTGTGTGGACTGGTAACATGGATCACTTATGACCCAAGCACCCACTATGTAATAATACGGTGTTTAATGATACGAATACCCGTGCTGCATGAATTCTGGTTACAATTTGCATGTATACTTAAACGGGAACTGAACCATTTGACGTGTGCCATGTTATGATATGTACTTGTGTTGTGATTGAAAGTGGGACTCGAATACTTACTATGACTTGCGCAAGGAAATATGTTTTGCTTATTTGCAACCTGTGTAATGAATGCAAAGAACACATGTGTTATGTTTGCACGAAACTGACTAATCTTGTAACCACAGTAGGGATTAATTGACCAACTGGAAACACATACTTTAAACATACCGAGCAAATCTAAGGTGAGTTCACTGCTCTTTTTCTAAGCATGCGTCCCGGGGAAGGACATCTGGTAAACGTTCCGGGGAGGAATGCTGGGTTATTGGGATGTTTGTTAATACTCGCATATCTATCACCTAAGTCCCATCTACCGATCGTTGCCGGGGAGGCAACGGGATATTAGTTAATAGTGTTATTTAGGCTTGGCAACCTCACACCGCACCGGGGAGGTTGGGAGTGAACTAATGATCCCAGTCTTGACCATTGGTTTGATAGAGGCAATGGGGTTTGGGCAAAAAAAAATTAAGCCATCAGCGGTAAACGAGTTATTACAACATCAAATCATCGAATCTGTTAAACGTTTCAATCTGGTAACTGGTATCTAAACACGTTAACAAAACTTTGAACCCACCAGCGTCGTCTGACACACTTGTCTGCATGCTTGCAGGTCTATAGGTTGATATCGTTTGGAACTTGCTGTCTGGGATGCTGGAGTGGTCATGGGTCGAGATACTTGGAATCGCAATACAAGCCTAATGGTTATATACACATGGTTTATGAAATACTTAACAAATGAGTTATGCTTCCGCTGTATACAATGAATGATATGTAACGTTTTGTAATACTTTATATTAATAAATGAAAGCTTTATGTAAATATATGTATGAGTTCAATGTGATTGGTGGTTAAGATCCTGGTACGTCACACGCCCACGGTGTTTCCACATGTGGTATTTTGGGGGTGTGACAGACATGCTGTGTATAACATTATTCTGGAGCTGAGTGGGGTGTCGTTCAGTTGGAAGAAAATGCTTATCAGGACGTTCAACAAGATCAATGTTGTGCTCCTCGACGAACTTATAGACCTTCCATGATCCAGCCTCAAAAATTACACATAACAGTGCACCACAATCATTCCTCTTTGAAAAGTTGGATCGCACTAAACGTTCCTTTTGATTTGGATCCAACGTATCAACCTTCTTGTCCTTATATACCCCAGCTCTCGTACACATGTAATACTTAATATGTAATACACCTTTGTCATTTATCTTTTCAGTCCCTTTCCTGACTGAAAATCCACAAGCCTTGGCATACGTAACATACATTGAATAACAATCATCGAGGCTTGTGAATATCATGTCCATTTTATTCTTTATTTCTTCACTAACGTCAGGAATGATAAATGGTAAACCAGATTTAGGGCAAAACCTTTCACTCGAGGAAGCAACTTCATCTGAGAAAACCTAGTAAGGAACAACATTTCAGATTAATGCCATTAGAAATAGAAATTGTCTCGTAATAACATTATAGATGAAAACACCATTAATTGAATAATAAAAAGACATAATAAACACATAATTTGAAAACGCCAAAATACACACACCATAACTTTATTGATTAACAAACATGATGAATTAATAATACTAATGCAGCGTGATAATGAAAACGCCATGAGATGAATAATTACAACAGTTAACAACATGAATAATTAACAAATATAACATGATAATGAAAATGCCATAGTTAACAAAACTGATGTTTACACAAATTAACAAATAGTAATAACTGATGTTTACAAATACTACTAAATAATATTCAAAACTAATCAGGTGTACAACGCCAATGATCGTAAAAACATAAGAAAAATACTAGATCCGAAACGACAATTAAAATTAATAATGAAAACTCTAATTATCAGTTCTTACTAATTGTTTAACTACCAATTAAATGCGAATAAATTGGATACATGAACAACGCCATTGAAAGCATAAAACACATTATGAAATATTAATTGAAAAAAAAACCAATGAAACAAGCATAAAATAACAAAACACCATATCTGTTGTATATGTGTTGTTGCATCACTTGCTGGAACAAAAATATGAAACGTCATCAAATATTACTTTGTCGAACAAAATCCACGTTAGACGCCATAGATCTGAGAAAGCTTGGAAAGGAGGTAACAACTAATTTTTTTTTACGAAATCTTTGGAGTTTTAATTTGAAACAGATTTATAACGCGAATAAGGAGGAAAAGTACAAAAGGACAATCGTACCCCTGCATATCATTTAGCGCCCCCTGCCACGTGTTGGGTCAGGATCCGTTCTCACACTTTAGGACGTTTTCTCCTGATCCCGTACATATGCGCACACACACACGCTTTACAATATGTTTTATGTCATAAATTAGTTTAGGTGTGTATATTATGCATAATTATAACTTGAAAAAAGAGACTGACCTAAAGTTTTATAATTAAAATGTTATTGTATTATATATTTTTTTGTTTTTTTTAAGTAAAATTTTAATTTTAATATATTAATTTGCAAACAAAATTAAAAATTTGAAAATTCGGGTTGAATGGGTCGTGTTTGGGTCAACCTGCTAGTATTCGGGTCATGTTCGAGTTCATATGTTGTATGATAAGATCTTCGGATTCAGGTTGGGTTCGTCTAAAATTTTCAGGTTCGAATTAAACCCGCCGACCCATAAAGCTGACCCGTTTAGCATCACTAATTTTTATCACTTGTCATCATTTCAAAATAGGAAAAGTGTTGTAAATATATTATTATATTATTATGGTTATCAACTCCTAAAATAGACTGACTTCTTCTCCAAGTTTTCTTCTCCTATATATACTACATTGTATCTCTTGTATTATAGATCTATCAATGAAATACCAGTATCTTTCTCCCTTCATCTCTGCTATATTGTTTAGCTATTAGGCTTGTTGTTTCACAACACGTTATCAGCACGAATTGTTTTTGGAGTTGGATCGCACCATCATAAGTCATGGAAAGAAAAGATAGAGGTTTGTCGCTTCTCCAGTGCTTCCGATTACCTCCTTTATTCGAATGATATTTAAGGTACGTGTTTATAAATTATTTCTATTTGTTAGTAAGTTAAGGTAGGTAATCTTTTACCTATCATTGTTCTTCAATCTCTCAAAATAAACCATATTGTAATTCATACAATATATATTTGGTTGAGTTAAAAGATCTTTTAATCCATATTATATTTTATATAATTATGGGTTACATCGATATCCATATATTCTTTTTAACATGTTTATGCATCATATGTTGTTCGAAAAATCAAATTGTTTATGTTTAATTATTTATAGTGAATTATTATGACGAAAAGACCATACGTGATCATTTATTACGTGGTGCTATAAACAATAATTTGAGTTATTCATATTATAATTGATCTAATCTTTTAGTTGAATATTTGTGACTAATATATATCCTTCACCTGAAAATTCTGTCATACCAAAACTCCTGACCGAAAAATATTGTTTTCTTTTATTTTAATTTATTTACTCATTAACTGTTTAAACATTAATGGGTTAATATAGATTTTATATAATCTACGTAACATAAAGTACATTAAATTGTACTTAAGGCTAAACAATTCATTATTTTGTATTTAATACCAGAGGGAAGGCCCGTGCGATGCACGGCATGACCAACAGTTAGTGTCCTTCATTTTGTTGTGTGTTCGGGGAAAATGTTTATGTATGGATAAAAGATAATTAGCCAAAAGACAATGTAAGAGAAGCCATACAAAACGTGATAAGAGGTTGTACCATAAGCCGGCTACACAAAATGTAAGGCGTGCATAGCACAGGAAACTTTGTTTGCGGAATCTGTTTAAGAACAAACATGTATGCCAAGTCTAAAAACATACATTACAGGAAAAAAACTTAAAGGAGTTCACAAAGCTTCCGGTTTTATTCAATAATTCACGAAATCTTCTGCCGCTAATGCATGGCCATGTAGTCGACGTTCCCCTTAGTAGTTACCCACAGAATCATCCGAATCAGAACCTTCATAAGTAGGGCTGTGAAAGAAAGAAAGGAAATGTTAGGCAGAACTTTAACTTGGATGATGTATATGTTAGTAGTTCATATTCCATTATTTTGTAATTAAAACTTGATAGAATGTAACTCCGTTCAAGTAAATTCCCATTTATGAACTGCAGTTCAAGCTCGTTGAAGTTCAATTCATTCCATTTAGCTATTTGGCATGTATAAATAGGTGAAAAAAAACATAAACTAATGATTTAACTTAAATATCCAAACGAACAAAAAAGCATAAACAAATTCACTACAAATTTCATCATAATTGACATAAAGAAAGGCAACCTTACGGAATGTGGGAATCTAGTGGTAATGCCCGTGCGTTGCTGACTTGCCGCGGGTAAGTTCCATTACAATTCATTTCAACACTAAAGCGATGGGGTCGTATGCGTTCTCAAATCGAAAAAGCACATAACAAAACCAATGGTGTAATTGTACTTGTTTATAGTTAGTCATAAGAAATAAACATGATGTTTGTATCATATAATATTCACTTTTGAACATTTACTTAAACACGACACAAATGGATATGTAGTTATGTGGTAGTCCCCCGCGGTCTCTATTTCGGCTTTGAGCCACCACGCCGTCATTGCTGCCATCATGGTTCACCGGCTTCGGATCTCTGTCTCTAGTCTCTTCTGCTGCTCTCTGTCTCTCTTCTTTGACAGGCGGGAAGCCTTAAAGTGGCCAATGCCCTAGTGCCAGGCCACCTGCCTTGCACTATTCCCGCTCTTAGATTTAGAATGTATAGTACACCTGCACAACAAACCCTACCAACAATTGAAGATCTTACTCTCAGGTGCTCTGCCACATCTTTGTCATAATACTTCGTAAATTTAGATGGGGAGCTGTTATCAAAACCGTGACGTCCGGTATACTAAAAGAATTTTAAGGATAAAACTCATAATTCTTACCAAACCACTAAAACAAAAATTGTAACTGAATTCCGGGGTTTTGTGTTAAAGACCAGCCCTTCTAGTGGTATTAATTCCATCATGTTTGAAAATCGTCCTGAACAAAACTCACGAAAACAACAGGAATCGAGTAAAACCTTAGCGATAAAACAAAAAAAAAATCACTAATCAAAATCATGTGATTTGAAAAAGCACCTTACTTAACTCCCATTGAAATACTGATTAGATCTTAAAGGCAAATCATTGTGTCCCTTTAAACACCGTTTACACCTTCAAAACTTCAAAAAACGGTATAAATCAGTCTCATTCGATTATCATCATTACCGAACGTAATCAAACCCAAAAACATACCTCTGGAAGTCTCGGTCGGAAACTTGGCTGGAAACGGCCTTATGTATAAACAGACACCATCTCATCACCACCACCTGGTTCATACTGATTTATCTCAACAACATTAAAAACTTTATTACCTACTGTAGCAACAAATGAAGTAGCAAGTTACATTTTATTTGGCTGAAATTTCAAATGTTGCTAATGTGGAATCTATAGTGTCATATTCTAATCAAAACATCAAACAACATGATATTACAATACTAACCCTTGGGTGGCCCCGACCCGATTGCGGTTAGCAAAAGGGATATGTATAAGATTGCTAGTTGACCATTATCAGCTTCTTGGCATGGTGGTGGTCTTAACTTTGGTAGTATTGCTGATAGTGTTAGTGATACCATTCCCTAGGAAATAAATTAAGAAAAAAGTTGAGTTGAGTAATGATACAAATAATTATATAACTTTGCAACTTAAAACAGCAACTGTTATAAAACTTTATAACCTAAAACGGGTCCAAAATGGATTAGCACTACTCACGACCATTGTTTGTCACCGCCTCCGCCACCTCCACCCATTTTTTATAAAGCTTTATAACTTAAACTGGTCCAAAATGGGTTAGCAATTCCCACAACCATTATTTCTCGCCGCCGCCACCACTGCAGCCATAAAAATAGCCGGTGAACCTATTTTGATATTTTTTTGGTTTATTTTTATTTTTTTCTAAAACGTCTCATTTCAACGCGGGCCCATTTTGGCCAGATAGATATTCTTACCGACACAACAGTCAATCAATAGATCTTTAGTATCTCTTGCAACGCGTACGTCGGGAGGTAACATTTCCTTAATTATCTTAGTCATAGTAGCTGTAAAAATATAAACTTTTCATTAGCATTTAACTATTTCATCAAATCAAACAACAAAAAAACAAAGAATCGAACAGACCTTTTGGGAGAGAAGCATCCTCTTTTGTCTTGCCAACAATATCCATAGGATCCATTTTTCACTCATGAGGGTTTTTACACATTATAAAGAGTATGAAAGAGGAAAGCTTACGCCATGGTGGTGGACTGGTGCAGCAATAAGAGACATTGGGAAGCCGCAAAAGCCAATATGCAGTCAATCAAAGAGAATCCGCTTGGTTACCAATTTTGGTGTTGTCGAGGCCAGTTACCGAGGCGATGGTGAGGGAAGACAATTGAGATGAATATGATGCGCATATCTTTGGCACTATAAAAACTCCAAAAAAAAAGCTGCAACAAAATAAAAAAATATCACATCATCAGCAAGAATTCCATCAGAATTATAGTAACTTGGATCATGATTTTTTTAGCATTAATGACCAATCTAGATTTTCATGATCTTTGTGATGAAATTCATCAAATTTTGTATAACTGACCCAATTTGGCCATTTTCCATATGGTTAGACTATGTGTAGTGGGGCGTTTTTTAAAAAAAAAATTCAAAAAAAAGGCCCGAAAACGCCCATGCACCATTACCTGGGGCGTTTTTTTAAGCAAAAAATCAAAAAAAACCCCTTTGGCGTTTTATAAACCACGCCCAACACCCTTTGTCTTTGTCCAATCAGATTTCATCTCCCCTTGTTCTATCCAATAAGATTTTTTCTTTTTTTTTCTTTTTTTTATTTAATGCCCCAATAATGCCCCATCCCCACTACACCCATTTTAGAAAACGCCCAATAATGCCCCTTTGCTGACTGGACCGCCACATGGCGTAAAATGCCCACACTTGGGGGCATTATTTTCCCCTTCCACTACACATGGTCTTATTATAGAGCTGCCACATCTTGCTAAAATAAATAGGGCCATCTGTCATATGACACTCAAATTTTGTAAGATACAAATCTTGCAGATAAAGATGAAATTTTATTAAAAATCATTGACTAATAATTTTAAAAATTACCTTCATTGTAGTAGCAGGATCACCTGTAAACAAAGCTTTGACCTTTAAGAGAAATTCATTGATGTAAGGAAATTACTGTAATTTCGAAAGATATAAATATAAACAACCTAGATATAGAACCAATTTTTGGTTTCCCCATTTAACCCTAAATATAACATCCTCCATTGAGGTTAAAAAGATTCAATCAAGTTTCTCAAAGCCAATAATCAAAACCAGATTTCGATAAGGTGTTCAAGGTTTTTGAATTGAGTTACCCACGACCACGATGAAACCAATTTGGACTAACAGATGGAGTGGCGGCGGCGTAGTTCCTCGGCTTCGGTAACTTGATTGCGATCACCGGTAGGGTGACTCAAATTTCATGTTAACAAATATAATTTCAAGAACAGAAATATAAAAGTTATGTTTTATGTACATATTATTGAAGTGATTAATGGACTGCGATTACCCGTGGTTTGACTGCAAATGATGGGGCCACGGCGGTTCCTGGTGCAATGGTGACCTGCAACCTCTATGTTGGCCTGCCAGGATCATGAATGCAACGTTTCACCTTACTAATTATTCATAAAAACAATAATCTTAGGATGATGATATAACTTATTTAAATAAAAAATGAATATTTACACACGCATAAAAAGATATCTGATTCCCCTGTTCTAAAACACAAACCCTAAAATGCACAAATGAGATAAACGACCACGACCTTGAAACCACCATCGCCACCGTTTGATAAGAGGTTTATAGAAGAATCATTTTAAATTAAAAAAACAATCAAGCAGAGACAAAAAGTGATCTTTTAAATCATAATAACAATGGATTCTTACACAATAAAACATATGATTAGAGCATGAACTCATTGAAGTCCTAATTTCTTGCATAAAAAGATATAAGAAAGATCAAACTTCAGTGGACATGATCCTCTAACCCGTTCGCCCAAACAAAACAACGCGACCCAAAAAATTGAAAAAAAAATTAGTTGAATTATGGATACTAAAAGAAAATAAATTGAATAGAAATGTGGAAGAAGATTGAGATAAATACCTGAGTGGTAGGTGCTATCATGATCATCTTCTTTGAAGAGATTAGAGCAGAATCAATGGATAATCTGAAGATTGATAATCATCCATAAAAAAACCAGGGATCTCCAAATCCATACACATAATTGTGAGTAATTAAAAAGGAACCCTAAAATTGATCTAATAAACACCTACTATTTCTTACAGAGTAGAGGGGGCGATGGAAACCGCCGGAAGTCCAACGCTTCATCTGCAATTGCAATTGAAGAGTGAAGGAACGTGAGAGGGTTTTTATGGGTGATAGGGTTTTTATGGGGAAAAGAGGGAGGCCGGTGTGTTAGAGGAGAGGGGCAATAATGGAAGAAAATGGAAAAAATAGGGATTTTAACTGACTTTTGACGTGCCATCTTAAAATTAGGGCCTTTAATTCCATTAATTCATTTACGTTATCTTTAATTTTATTTTAAGTCTAATTTGTTAGAATTATAATATTAATTTTATTAATTTGAAGTATTGCATTTAAAACTTCATAAATGTTGATTTTAAAATAGAACATGCAACTAAATTTTAGATTATATATAGATTGATCTAATAAACACCTACTATTTCTTACAGAGTAGAGGGGGCGATGGAAACCGCCGGAAGTCCAACGCTTCATCTGCAATTGCAATTGAAGAGTGAAGGAATGTGAGAGGGTTTTTATGGGTGATAGGGTTTTTATGGGGAAAAGAGGGAGGCCGGTGTGTTAGAGGAGAGGGGCAATAATGGAAGAAAATGGAAAAAAAAAAATAGGGATTTTAACTGACTTTTGACGTGCCATCTTAAAATTAGGGCCTTTAATTCCATTAATTCATTTACGTTATCTTTAATTTTATTTTAAGTCTAATTTGTTAGAATTATAATATTAATTTTATTAATTTGAAGTATTGCATTTAAAACTTCATAAATGTTGATTTTAAAATAGAACATGCAACTAAATTTTAGATTATATATAGATTGATCTAATAAACACCTACTATTTCTTACAGAGTAGAGGGGGCGATGGAAACCGCCGGAAGTCCAACGCTTCATCTGCAATTGCAATTGAAGAGTGAAGGAATGTGAGAGGGTTTTTATGGGTGATAGGGTTTTTATGGGGAAAAGAGGGAGGCCGGTGTGTTAGAGGAAAGGGGCAATAATGGAAGAAAATGGAAAAAAAAAATAGGGATTTTAACTGACTTTTGACGTGCCATCTTAAAATTAGGGCCTTTAATTCCATTAATTCATTTACGTTATCTTTAATTTTATTTTAAGTCTAATTTGTTAGAATTATAATATTAATTTTATTAATTTGAAGTATTGCATTTAAAACTTCATAAATGTTGATTTTAAAATAGAACATGCAACTAAATTTTAGATTATATATAGATTTTGTGATGTTGTTGGTAATTGTTCAGTTTTAGTTTTCCATGAGAATGATATTTTGAATCTTTAATTATGGTTTAGGTATTGTTATGCAATATTTTGGTTTAACTGTAATATATATTTATAAATGTGTATGGATTAGTGATCTTGATTATCTAGTTTACCATTTGAAAAAACATGATTTTTTTTAACAAGCAGTTATAGATTTATATACCACAGTCCAAGTAAATTGCTTGATATAAGACAAGTATTGGTAAATGTCGATAATAAATTTTGGATAAAATCATGAGTTTTAAAGTAATCAACTTAGCCAGGTTGGAGTTATCGATTTGTGTATACTACATGATATTATGTTACTGTGTAGATATAATATAATATATGCTATGGTATGTATATTAAGAATATTATCATATATTAAGTGTATGATTTGAGTGATATTACTAATAGTTTGTCAAAGTGAGGGTGTATATATTTATTATGAACAATGTTAGAATGTATTTGTTATAATATTATCCTTTAATATTGTTTTCGTGTGCATATACATGATTAACTAGTAATATTTTTTATAAAAGAAATATATGACTTAGTAAAAGTATTGTGAATGTTGTGATGCTAATAAACCTAATATATATTCGATGATTACATGGTTTATTGTCCACATGTTTTAGTGTTAATAAACTATATGTCTTCACACTACAATAGTTATATGCATTTGTGATGGTGTTTATGTACAACTATTTTGATTGCTTATTGAAATTGAATTGATAGCATTTTTTTATCATATGCTATTAAAACACCATGTATTTGATGAAGATATTTATTTATATTTCAAATAAAAATAACAATATCTGTATAAAAGATATATTCTTGATTAGTTATACACTTATACTGTAATAGAAGAATATATAAATTATATATGTTTTCTTATAAGTGATTGAAAAAAAATATATATATATATATATATATATATATATATATATATATTCCACAAAGTCTTATTATAATTTGTTTTATATGATGACATGCTATAAAGTTATGTATTGCATAGTTAAAGTTTGTGTATATTATTAGTATTGCATTTATATATGTCTTTTATGTGCAATCATTTGTTTATATAAATGATATGATTAGAATAACCAAAGCCAAGTTGTGGTTTATTATCACTATCATGATAAAGTATAATATGCTTAGATATGACATCTAAAGCATTACTCCATAAATCTCATTATCAGTTTGAAAAAGGATATACAATTTTGGACCGATGAATCTTATATGACTCAATCATGTAATTATTTCTCATTTTCTTTGATGTGAAGAGAAATATTTTTATAAGGAAAAACTAGATAAAAATTTTCCATTTGTCAGATGTGAGATATGCTTATGAAGTAACGATATATAAAATAAAAGTGTACGAAAGGTTTGAAATGATTTTCATACTTGCGTGACTGAGTAAAGAATGAAAATCAATGAAAGTTTCAGATTCTATCTCATTCCCTAAAGTGAATGTGATTACATATTAGTTATTGTAAAGGTAGTGATCATGGACATAATTGAGAAAGTTGTAATGATGAGATCGGCGATTTAGAATTGTAACAATGATCATGTTACTAACGAGATGGACCACCAAAAGTGGCAAACTATGCAGTGATTATATAACATGATGTTTGAACTTTAAAGTTATAATGCATTTTCTCATATCTTATGTTATGTATTACATACGAGCAAGTAATACATATACGATCATAAACTAGAAGTTTATAGATCATAATTATTTAATTAATTGGCATGACCGGTTAGACCACACCGTGTTAATGATGATGTGAAACGTATTGAAGAAATAGAAGATTTTTCAAGTTGGTAATTAGCATGCAATATTTGCTCTCAAGGGAAATTCATTATTTACCAACCAAAGTAGGGTGAGAATCCCTAAATATTCTAGAAGTGATTAAAGGATATACATATCCCAACATGATACCATTTAGTGTTTTAAATCGATGCATCGTCTAAATGGTTATCAAATCCACAACTTAAAGTTTGTGTAAGTGTGACTTGGCTAATGAGATAGCAAACATATCATTCCAGATTGGTATATTTATTTGGTAATAATGAATTTGATTCCCAAGTTAATAAAGATCATTGGAATAAGTGTTATTGTTGAGATGTTCACTAAACGTCTACTATTGATTACAAAGCCAATGGTCATGAGAGGAGCAAAAGTTCATTTAGGTACATGTAATTTTACATATAGTACCATTAATTTACATCAAGCCAATGAGTTATAGTTCTCCCCATACAGTTGGTTTTTGGTCAGGAACCAGATATTTCTCATCTAATGTTTTTGGTTGTGCGATATATATATTTTTAATGATCCACCACAATGCACATAGATGGGACCTTAAAGGAGATAAGAAAATACATGTTGGGTATGGACAACTATCTATGGTTAAATACAGTAAACCATTAAAGATGGGTTTATGTATGACTCAAATTGATATCCATTTTAATGGATCAACATTCCCAACATGAGGGGGAGATAAAAAGCAGTTGGAAAATAAATGAGTTGGTATGAATTATCATTGATCCTCAAAAACTAAAAGTGTGAACCAGAAGTTCAAAGAATAACTCATATAGAAAGATTAGCGAATCTATTACCAGACGCATAACTGACCTTAAAAAGGTGATTATGTCACATATACCAACTGCTAATGCTCCAATTAAGATGAGTGACCTAGAAGGATAATCACATGTTTGTAATGAGTCTATTGCACGTCTGAAGCGTGGTAGACCAGTCGATTCCAATAATAAAATTCCTCGAAAGTTGGAGCATCTAATTAAGATGGTCAAGTCGGGGTTATATTAAAAAGGTCTCCTGAAGAGACGGTAGACATGATGGTTCAAGAAGAACCTCAGGTACCTGAAACTAAAGAGATCTCGATAAGTTGTATCATGTCTAAGATATGTATGGAATCGAAATAAAATCGACGTCGTTATACTTTTGTATATAATATAGCGCTTGTAATGATGAAATGATGAGGATCAATATTTAAGATCAGCCTATGAACGAATACAAAGAAATAATTGGCCAAAACGAAAAGACGTAAATGAGGCAGAGTTGAATTCTCTATTGAAATGGAAAATTTTTGGACCAGTAGTCCATACAACAAATGTTGTAAAACATATTAGAAACAAACATGTCTTTTATGTGAATCAATAAATGAATGTAAATGGTATAATGCAAAATTGGTGGCACAAGGATTTCGCAAAGACCTAATATTGATTATGAGGAATCGTATTCTCCAGTGGTGGATACAATAGCTTTCCAATATTTAATTAGTCTGGTAATAATATAAAGAGAGAATTGATATGCGTCTTATGAATGTTATGTATCACTTGATACTGAAAGTTTATATGAAAATCCTGAAGGATTAAATTATGTAAGTCATGTAAAGTAAGTTCTCAAGAACAATGTGATCATTTATACATATTCGGATTTGAACATGTTATGATTAATGTACATGTTGGATATAATTGGAACTCCTGATGAGTTTCTAAAGCAATTGAGTGCTTAAAAGTTTAATTGAAACATCTTAACGATGTAATACATGTGCACCAAGAAACATACATAGAAAACTTGTACCCGGTGATGTTGATATCTCAATAAATAGTGTACACGCATGGTACAATATGGATTTCGGAGATAAAAGCAAGTGTTCATCACATTTTTGCATATGATATAGATATCTATGTGTTAAACGGGCAAAGTTTATGTAGCAAAACTTCTGAAGAGTTAAAGCACATGCATATTTGGATAAGATGGAACAAATTCCCTCATGGATTGATAATGCTAGAAGCATGTTACACCCTAATTCGTAAAGGACAAAAGTCACAGCGGAAATGCGTACCATAAAAAAAATTTCGTTCGTTACAAACACCTTGACGCACTTAAATTCATTTTTAAGGTTAATTCTTTTTCAATAACTACATTTATTATACTCATTTACAATAAGAAAACATAACCTAGCTTCACTCAGTTACGTACTCAACACTCCCGTACAATCTATCTTGTGACTCAGTCTTTAATCGCTCCTCTTCAGAAAGATAATCTGGCTCGAACAACCTGTACTCAGCAAATACATACAAGACATTAATGCATGTTATAAATATAAACAATGATTAGCCCTGGATTATTTCCGTTCCATTATTCCTTTACATTAAACGTTCCTTCTGAGTACCTCACCTCCGGTGAGTCTTCTACACTGTACCTAAACTTCATACATATCATCTCCATACATACATACGTACACACATGCATGTATACTTGCTTGCATACATACTCCCACACATACATGCCAGCCTACATACATACTTACATATATTTACGATCACCTATAATCATTTTCATATGTTAACACATAATCAATTACGTACATGCCCACATATAAACACAACTACGATAACACACGCATATCTACATACACCCATACCTACATCATTCCGCACACTCATGGCGTTATACATATATACATACATACGTCCCAATTTGCAACATACCCAACTCATACTTGCCTACCTATATACACCTTCACATATCCGCGTGTACCTGTTCACACACTTATAATCTTACATACGTTCGCGCATACCTGCTTACATACACTTCTACATACGTGGATAGATGCATACAACATACATACTTGCCTACCTACATATATGCATACACGTATGCTCATAAAAACGTAAGTTAAATTAGTCATACGTAACTTGAAACGCGTTTAAACGAGTTCCCAAGACAAAACAGAGCAACCGAACGATTTTCGCCAAGCAGACACCCCGTCGCGTCGCGCGACGGCCCGTCGCGTGGCGCGACGCCCTGAAAATGACAGAATGTTGTTGTTGTTGTGCTGCAGATTCCCAGCACAACCGAATTTCACGGAAACGGTCATAACTTCTTCGTTATTGGTCCGTTTTACCCAATTCTTTTTCCTACGCGTCCGTAATTTAATTCTCCATCTTATGGAGTTAAGATCTGACATCCGGATTAACAAAATTCCAGATTTTTAAGTCTTCGGCTTACTACCCTTTTTACCAAGAATTGACCCGTTCATAATTTTATCACACCAACATGTTTACTTGAGCTTTAAACTCATGAAATTCATTATTTCAATATCTCCTATCATATTAATCTCAAATCACGGGTTCCTTACGTGGTAAAACTCCGTTTACGCTTAAATGCTTATTTTGACCTGTTAAGGGTATTTGTGCATTTTAGTGCATTTGGCCCTAAAAATCATACCTTTCGCTTTCATACTTGTCATAAACGTTCTCTTGATCAAATGACTTGTTTCTAACATCTTTTAAAGGTCGTTTGTCCGATATACCCATCAAGGGCGTTTTAGTCAACTTTAATCTCATCATTTACGACGAAGGACTTCAACACATAATTAACCTCAAGCATCATGTTTAATTAGTTCAAACACTATATTACTTAAACAAACTAAGAGGTGATTACGGAAATCACTTACCTTATGCGTCCGTGCTCGCATCCGATCCCTTGCCTCCTCTTGACCCGTTAGCCTTTCATGCTTGAGTCCGTCTTGACATGATTCCTATACTTTCATGTCACCAAATCACATTCTCGTTAGCATACACAATTGTACACGTTAACGATCATATCAATCACATATTTCATGTTTGACTTTCTTTAGTCACAACTAACAAGCATAAAACATATAATCAAATTCATATCCTTTCCAACTCATGTAATTCATCTTGTAATCACAATTAACGCATATCAACATAACATGTACCATACGACCTCCTATAATCATGCCTTTACGACAACGAGTCAAATCATGTTTTCTTATACTTAGTTGACTTTTGAAAGTCAAATATTAACCATATTTAACTATCGACTTATCATCATATACCCGTAACATCATAATCGACTATACGGACGACACTATATACATCTTATCATACGCTTGGTGTGCGTACCACCTTTTAAGCATAACGTACAACTAATTCATGCATAAATCTTCTAAACTCATACATAACTCATCAAATCCTACTCCTAATCAACACCTATCGCTCATACATAAGCATCAAACATATCAACACCACATTTCATTCAATTCATCTAACAACAACTCATCATACTTACAAAATACATCAATCTTTCAACAAGACTTGGACATAGGTGGTGATTCTAGTCATCATCTTCACCATAACTAACGGGTTTCACCCCTAAACATCGTATTAACACAAACCATACATAACCTATGTTCTATATGATGATTCTAACCCTTATACATGATCAATTTCACATTAACTTACGGATTAGAACATAACCCCCTTCACACAAGATCACCAATCTTTGATTTAAGACATACCTTACGATCCCCTTGTGAAGGTGATCACTAATTCATGTTCGGTTGTGAATTTGAGCCTTGATTCATTCTTCAATTTGAAGCTTTTGAAGAACTAGGGTTTTGGGGCTTTTGAGAGCCCCTGCTCGATCCATCCAGAACATACACGAAGATGTGTGTGTGTGTGTGTGTGATCTTTTTCTTTTAATAACTTAACTTTTATTTATCCCACTTTAACCCCTTGAGTTTGCCTCTTAGACACAATTGGCACTACTTATCTCTTTTACTAGATTTTACCATAAACCTTAACTAGGTAAAATAGCCTAATATTTATTTTGGGATATATTATATAAGAACCTTTTACGAATATAAACATTCGGATTTTGGGGCGTTACAAAGCATTGATGTCAAAACCTCAAGAACATACTATATGAAGTTGACAAAATATGTATGGACTAAAATAGTCGAGTCGAGTGTTGTACAACTCGAGATATTCGCATAAAGAGGGATATAAGTTTGATTAAATTAGCCATGTTTTATCAACATTCTACTTTTAAAAGTTCACTATAATCGCAGTTTACAGTGATGATATTTAGGCGTCATCAAGATAAACTGTCGAGTTTTTAGAGGGAGAATTTTTTTAATGACCTTGGCACGATCTAATTATTACTCGAACTGCAGTTCGAGTATATATGTAATTATATTTTATCAATCTCTCAAGTACATCTAGAAGATGATGTTGGGATATTTTAGTATGGACATAGTTGAACCATAAAGTACGTTAAAGGTTGTTCAATTACTTGATATATAAAATGGCTGTTATAGCTTCATATGAAAGAAATTGAAAATTTGGTATAGAGGTGCCATCTTTAAGTGCAATTGTGCATTAGTATTTCTTGCTGTCTATTCATGATTTTATATATCTTTATTGAATTTATCGATTTGATATAGCATTAGCATGTGTTAAACGACGAAATATTGAAATGGGAAAACATCTATTTCAATACATCTAAGGTATGTAAGATACGAATTTATATTTTACTAACCTATCAAAACAAGTTTGGTTAGTTTTGTAAATGCAGGGAATGTAACAAATCACAGTTGTGGATCTTATGATATTTATTTAAAAGAAGAGGCATTAGAAGGCTCATATGAAGATATATAACATTGCGAACATAAAGAGTTGCCCATTAAGGGATCAAGCGGCAAATCATTGACTACAAAAACTTTGAGCAACTTTCAAGAAAAATGAGCACTAGTCACTTGAAGAATACATGTTGAAATGAGGGGGAGTATTATACAAGTTGCACTCTTTTTCCCTTCACTAAGTTTTATCCCATTAGGTTTTCTTAGTAAGGTTTTTAATGAGGCAACACACATAATCCAGAAGTATAATGAGACGAAAATACGCGCTGCACTCTTTTTTCCCTTAGCTAAGGTTTTGTCCCACGAAGTTTTCCTAGCAAGGTTTTTAACGAGGCAGTATCTCAAAGCGTATTAAGTTGATAACCAAGGGGGAGTGTTGTAAATATATTATTATATTATTATGGTTATCAACTCCTAAAATAGACTGACTTCTTCTCCAAGTTTTCTTCTCCTATATATACTACATTGTATCTCTTGTATTATAGATCTATCAATGAAATACCAGTCTCTTTCTCCATTCATCTCTGCTATATTGTTTAGCTATTAGGCTTGTTGTTTCACAACAAAAAGCATATTATAGAAAACAAGGGGAATGATCCACTAAAAAGTGAATTTTGCCTAAGTAGCCTAAGAAGGATTGTGATGATGACATGTGACCCTCCTAATAATTAGGAATGAAGGGTATTTTGGTCCTTATAAATAGAAGTGAAAATGACATGTGGCACCCCTTTTGTTTTTTAAAAATACAACAAAATAAATCTAGTACAAAAAAATCTAGTACAAAAAAAAATATAGCACAAAAAATGTAGTACAAAAAAATATAGCACAAAAAAATCTAGTAATAAAATATAGCACGAAAAAATTCAGCAAAAAAATGTAGTACAAAAAAATCCAGCACAAAAAATTGAGAAAAAAAATTTAAGATAAAAAAATCCAGCACAAAAATATAGTACAAAAATTCAGCACAAAAAAATGTTATACAACATAGAAATACAACACATTTTAGTGGGTTTTTTTAGTCTTCATATTTTCTATAGCAATATGGTACTCAAATTAAAGATAAAAAGACGCTCGATTTTATGGTGAAATTTTTATGAAAAAATAATGTCGTATAAAAAAGTTATGAACGTTTAAAAAATAGGGGTGGAATATGCATGTGCCTTGCATGTGGAGAGAGAAAATCCATAAATAGGATTTTCTCAAGATACCCTTGCACTCCTCCTTTCTCCTACACTTTCATCTTAACCATTGATTTGAAAAATGAATGGTTAGGATTATTTCTCATCCTACTTAGACAAAATCAACTTTTTATTTAATCTTACCCCTAGAAAACAAAAGGTGATTAATATTAATAATATATCAAAAGTTAAAATCTGACGAAATAGAATAGAAAATAGAAAAACAATAATAATAACAAATTAAAAATTAGGTCGTCTTCTTATCTGTGTGTTGTAAAACCCCAAATCCCCAATACATACAACACAACATAACACGCCCAATCAAATCAAATCACAAACCCTAATTCTCCTTCTTCAGAATCCAATCAATCAATCATTCATTCAGTCAATCAATAATCCCCCTTTCCAATCACAACATCAACTCTTCACCTTCACGATCTTCTTCCAGAACCTTCTCAATCAATCTCAGAATCTCAATTCCCCCAAATTAGGGTTTCCAATTTCAAAATCTCATATCTAACAATTGCGCAATTCTGGCGCCTGTACACGCTATGTAATGGCGGATTCGCCAGGTGTCCGCCACGTATTCCAATTCCTTAATATAGTTTTACTGTCATCTTCGTTGTTGTTTATTAAATTAGGGTTAGGGTCTGTTCGAATTAGGGTTTGTTTGTTGTTGTTTTAATTACAAGTATGCTGAGTGTGCTGAGAGTGCACCTTCCGTCCGATATTCCTATTGTGGGCTGTGAGCTTTCGCCGTACGTGCTTATACGTCATCCTGATAAGACTGTTTCTACTGAAGATGTTCCTGAATCTGCGCCAGTTGAGGGTTGTTTTTTGAGATATAAGTGGTGAGTTGTTAGTTATTGGTTATTCTTGCAGCTGTTTTTAATTTTTTTTTTTTTTTTTTTTGCCTCAAACCATATTATTTTGGATTTTATATAGATTTTTGCATTATATATAAGGCCAAACAAATTACACCAAGATAGCCGGTAAGCGGGCAACAAGCTGCGCCGCTACATAAAAGTGACCCAAGTGGGACTCGAACCCGGGTATACTTGGAAAACAAACAGCGTGGTTTTAACTGTTTCTTTGATTAGTAATGAGTGCATATTGTTTACTGAATGGGTCACTCTTTAGTTGCAGTATTACTTTGTATTAATGTGTTGTGATAAATTTTGCTAATTGTATTTGATTAGTATGATTGTGCTTTAAGAATGAGTATTAGTTTGTGTAAGCTAGTGAATCTGTTATTATTTTGCTGAATAATTCACAACTAATGAACGGCTTGCTGTTTGAATGCGGTATTTCTTTCACGTTAATATGCTGTGACAGTTTATTTATTTGAATTTGATTTGTATGATTGTGTTTTAGGATTAAGTATTAGTTTGTGCAAATTGTAATATCTTTGAAAGTTTGCTTGATGACAAGTGAACCTGCTCTTGTTTTGCTGAATATTGTCAGTTAGACTTTTGTTTCATATAAAGATTACTTGAGGCATGGTAGGTGGTGCTAAATGAGTGTGATCGTTGAGTTCGTGTTCCTGCTTGCATGTGTGTGCGTGTGTGGTTGGGGGGGGGGGGGGGGGTTACTAATAAGGACAGACATAAGTACATAACAAAATTGTAAGAGGATGGAGGTTTGGAATTTTGTTAAAACTTATAGGAATACGATTTTTTTGTATCTTTTTTATTTCTCTGTTTTCATTTATTTTGTGTGATCAGTGAAGTTGCACAGTCATTTATTTAGCTCAGATGTTGTGTTTATAATCATATTGTTGAAGTGTTTTTACCTTTTTAATGTATCTTCTTTATTTCTGTGTTTTTCATCCATTTTGTGTTATCAGTGAAGTTGCAGGGCCTTTATTATTGAACTCAGATGTTGTGTTCTTAATCATGTTGTTAAAGCTTTCAAATTTTTTTTTTTGTATCTTGTATATTTTTGTGTTTTTCATTTATTTTATGTGATCAGTGAAGTTGCACGGCCTTTTATTTAGCTCAGATGTTGTGTTCATATAATCATATTGTTAAAGTTTTCTACTTGTATCTTCTTTATTTCTGTGTTTTTCATTTATTTTGTGTGATTAGTGATGCTCGACGGTCTTAATTATTGAACTCAGATGCTGTGTTCATAATCATATTGTTAAAGTTTTCTACTTTTTTGTATCTCTTTTTTTCTGTGTTTTCCACATATTTTCTGTGATTAGTGAAGTTGCATGGCCTTAATTATTGAACCCAGATGTTGTCTTCATAATCATATTGTTATTCTACTTTCGTTGCAGGTATCGCATACAGAGTGATAAAAAAGTTGCTATCTGTAGTGTACATCCATCCGAACAAGCCACTTTGCAGTGTTTAGGCTGTGTTAAAGCCAAGATACCCGTTGCTAAAAGCTACCATTGCACTCCAAAATGTTTTTCTGATGCATGGCAACACCATCGTGTATTACACGAGCGTGCTGCCAGTGCCGTTAACGAGAACGGAAACGAAGAGGAGGATATTTATGGGCGATTCAATAATACAACATCCGGGATAAACAATAATAACAACAGTAATACAAGTGTACAACCTGTTGCCAACGGTACAACACCATTATATCCCGCTGCAGTTACACAAAGAAACGGTGGTGAAACTTGGTTTGAAGTCGGGCGTTCGAAAACATACACACCAACAGCAGATGATATCGGCCACGTTCTTAAATTCGAATGTGTTGTGGTAGACTCAGAGACAAAAACGCCTGTCGGACAACCAAACACTATACTAACATCTCGTGTGATTCCTGCTCCATCACCGAGTCCAAGGCGGTTGATTTCCGTCACCAATGCTGACGTGGCAGGCCATTTGGATTCATCTTCGGGGACTTTTACTGTGCTTTCGTATAATGTTTTATGTGATTCGTATGCTACTAGTGATTTGTATGGTTATTGTCCTTCGTGGGCCCTCTCTTGGCCTTACCGCAGGCAGAATTTGTTAAGAGAAATCGTTGGCTACCTTGCAGACATTGTTTGTCTTCAAGAGGTGAGTTTGACACGTTGACTTTAATCTCTTGTAAGGCTGTGCTAAGTTTGACTTTGACTTATTTTTGTTTCAGGTTCAAAGTGACCATTTTGAAGAATTTTTTGCACCCGAGCTCGACAAACACGGATATCAGGCGCTTTTTAAGAGGCGAACTACTGAGGTTTACAATGGAAATAATCAGACTATTGACGGATGTGCTACATTTTTTCGCAGAGATAGATTCTCACACGTGAAAAAATACGAGGTTGAGTTCAATAAAGCCGCACAATCTTTAACCGACGCTTTGGTTCCTAATGCACAGAAGAAAACCGCTTTAAATCGACTGGTCAAGGTAGCTTTAGATCTTTAACTGATCATTCGTCTCAATAGATTTGTTATGGGTTACATGTGTCATTTATGATGATAACTTTGTGGTCTTTAGGATAATGTTGCATTAATTGTTGTTCTAGAAGCAAAGTTCAGTAACCAAGGTGTTGATAATCTTGGGAAGCGACAACTTGTTTGTGTGGTAAGATACTACAACACATACATTACAATATTTAAACTCTTAATTAATGTGTCTGACCGGATTGTCACATTCATATAATAGTTTTAAATGGATAATACAAAAAACATGTATGAAAATTCACCGACTTCACTCTTTTCTCTTTTGGAGTGTAGGCAAATACTCATGTGAATGTGCAGCATGACCTAAAGGATGTGAAACTGTGGCAGGTTTGACCTTTGAAATATATATATTTTTTCATCATTGTTATCTTTATTATTATCATTATCAATACTGCTACTATATTATTATTTACAAAACGTGTTTGGTTGGCAAATGGTGAAGGTTCACACACTGTTAAAAGGACTCGAAAAGATAGCTGCCAGTGCAGATATTCCAATGTTAGTGTGTGGTGACTTCAATTCAGTTCCCGGAAGGTGAGTGAAGGGTGTATAGTTTAGTAAAATAAAACGTTAATACTTTATTACTTCAATAAAACATACAACTTTAAACATTTACAGTGCTCCACATGCACTTCTTGCAATCGGAAAAGTTGATCCAATGCATCCAGATTTAGCTGTAGACCCTCTTGGAATTCTGCGACCTGCCACCAAACTGACTCACACTCTCCCCTTGGTAATCTACGCATCTTTAACTGTTCGTTGAGCGTTTTTAGGAATTATTGCACTTTGTTTAACTATGATTTCATATTTTTCAGGTTAGCGCATACTCGTCGTTTGCTAGAATTGGTTATGAGCAACAGAAAAAGAGAGTGGACCCTAATACAAACGAACCCTTGTTTACAAATTGCACAAGAGACTTTATCGGCACCCTTGATTACATATTCTACTCTGGTATATGTTTATTCTTTATTTTTGCTTGTATGGCTTGTTATGTCATCCTCTCTTAAAAAAGTATATTTTGTAGAATTTTTTTGATCATGAGTAAATGCCATTTTTGCCCCCCCCCTGAGGTTTCCTCAGTTTTGCGATTTTTGTACAAAGGTTTGTTTTCCGCATCTGGATCCAAAAGGTTTGAAATTTTGCCATTTTCACCCGGTTCATTAACTCCATCCATTTTTATTTGTTAAGTAAGGGATATTTCCATCTTTTTTGTCAACTTAAAGGTCAATTCGGTCTTTTTCACTTAATGTACAAGCATTTAGCATAATGTTCAAGTATTTACTTAAAGGAAAATTCGGTCTTTTTCACTTTATGTACGAAAATACTCTTGACTTAACGAAGAAAAATGGATGGAGTTAACGAGCCGGATGCAAGTGGCAAGATTTCAAACCTTTTGGATCCAGGTTTTGAAAAAACAAACCTTTAGATGAAAGTCTCAAAACTGGCCATACCTCATGCACGAAAATGGCATTTTACTCTTTGATCGTTTTATGATTATTTTCTAAATTAGTCGGAAACCGGGATTAATTGAAAACTTAAAACATGTGATCATCATCCAAACACTACATCTTTGAATTTATTATACTGTAACTGCTTATTTCAGCTGATAGTTTGACGGTGGAGTCATTGTTGGAGCTTTTGGATGAAGATAGTTTGAGGAAAGATACAGCACTTCCTTCTCCAGAGTGGTCATCTGATCACATTGCACTCTTAGCTGAGTTTCGGTGCAAGCCACGCACTAGACGTTAACGCTTTTAGGCAAGTAATTTAAGCTCACAGTTATCATTCAAATAATCAAGAAATCGCATATTAATCCAACTGTTTGCAGATCAGGTTGAATAATGGTGATAGAAGTGAAGGGAAACCAATGTAAGTGAAAAGTGTGAAAAAGTAGATTTTGTAGGGAATTTGTGCAATGATCTACTACTCTGTATCATGCTACCTTTGACTCAGGAAAATCGATCGTTTTAATAGAAATATAATTTCAGCAGTTTAACTTAGTCGTGACCCATGAGTTGAAGTTTTCTTGTGGAGCAGGTGTTTCAATGGTGGGGGGAAATAGAGGAATGAAAGATGTGTGACACTTTTTGTTTGTTACTATTTAAATTGGTTACATACGGCCCAGTTTGAATTGAATACAAAAGTTTTAATGACATTTCGGTTTTTGTTCTTGTTTCAGTGTGGTTCTTGCTGTTACAAATTGTTGATCTTAGTGATTTTGGGTTTATTTCCCTTTGTTACTCTTCATTGCAAAAAATGTGCAGTTTACATCATAATTTATACTACAGAGTTTGTGATTTAATGTTTATAGAATTAGATTTAAGTTGAAAAAGTCACATTTGCTTCATTGCGCCTGCTAGTGAGATGATAATTTTATATGAATGATCCTTAAATATACCCAAAAGAAATTTCAATTGAAATATACTTCTACTCAAGTGATTGTGCTTGTATGGGGAATGACAAGGAATACACTTTGTAAAAAGAATATGTACAAGCGTATCTTGTATAGCTGACAATTTTAGTATGATCTACCATCTAATAGCAGTTCTTTAGGGACATTTGTTGTGCTTGATGGTCAAATGTTGACTAGGTTTGGGACTCTGAGGCTGGTTTTGAGTTTAGAAGTGGTTGCAACGCCTTCACCACAATTGTCAAACTTGGCCGGAAATCTGCCTCATACTGGACACAAAGTGCTGCGACCGCTGCCAACTGATCATCATAAACACATTTAGCTTCTATTTGTTATTCAACCATTTTTATTAGAGGTGATTAGTTGGGGTGGTTGAATAACATGGTCATGTTGAAACGAGTCAACTCTTCATATCGGTTTAAAAAACTCTTTTTTTTGTCATTATTTAAGCTTTTATACATGATTAACAGTTAATTATAAATACATCAAAATATGGTTACAGAAGTCATCTAAATTTTTGAACATAATAGTTTTGTAGATTGTATGCATTTAAAAGTTTTGTTGACTTTCAACCCATTTAACCATTTGACTCCATTCTCTTTCAGCTAAATATTTGACTCACTTGACCCTTTGAAGCAAAACACTATTTGAATCAATGTGTTATAACTTACAAGTAAATGGGCTGCATTTGACACATCCAACTATCATGTGATTGCTGTCCCGTTTACGTGTTAAATACAAGACGGGACAATATAAATGGAGAACAAGGATATGAAGTGGACCTTAGCAATTGCCTTTGGTGGGTAATCGTTGTTTAAACTGGGATCAACACATTGCTTTACTTTATCCTCACTCAATCTTGGAGTTGCCTGTTACAATTACATGAGACTCAATATCAGTAGTATGTACAATTGTTTCAGGAATAGCGTACGTTTCCATTAGAAAGTCAAACATGATAGTTTAAAATAAACTGAAAATATTTTCATTTTAATGATTGGGAGCGTTCAACACATTACCGGATTTAAACAGAGAACATCATAAGCACTTATTAACGTAGGAGAGAGAAAGAGAGGCGGTCATGCGGTTACATAACCGTGTTATGTATCACATTTAAAGCAATAAGTACGGATGGTTCTCTATTCAAAACTGGTGTTGTATTGCCCGCCCCTCTTAGAGACTTGCATGTTTTAGTTAAAAAGAAATTAATTTGATACTCAAAATGTCAAATGTGGATGTGAGACACACCCATGTAACGAGAGACTGTTGTCCTTTTGGCAATGTGTGATCCACAGGTTTCCTTCCTGTCAAAAGTTCTAAAAGAATAACCCCAAAACTGTAGACATCACTCTTTTGAGTTATCTGTCCAGTCATAGCATATCTGAGTAAAAACATATGAATGTTTTCATGAAACTAATCAGTAAATACCAACATTATGAACCAGAAAATTAGTGTTATCTACAATAAGACTTACTCAGGAGCATGGTAACCAAAAGTTCCCAACACTCTTGTTGAATGCAGCCGAGCTGCGTTGTCAGAAGACAAATTGCTCAAGCTGAAATCTGCTATTTTTGTTTCAAAATCATCAAACACAAGAACATTGCTTGACCTTACATCACAATGTACTATTGGTGGTTGAGCCTTTTCATGTAGATATTCAAGACCTCTTGCTGCACCATAGGCAATTTTAACTCTCTGAGCCCAGTTGAGAACTACACCGCCCTTTCTCCCTAATTAACATAAATATATGTTTATTACCGTCAAATATCACGTACAAACATCAAAAAAAGGATGTTTGTGATGTGTTTACCGTGTAATATCTCATGCAAACAACCCATGGTTGCATATTGAAATACCAAGATTCGTTTGTTTTTCTCCAAGCAGTAACCACACAGTTGAGAAAAATACTCATTCTTAAGTCTTGAAATCATGGCTAACTGCAGACACCCAAAATTAAACAATATAAACTATAAAACCATATACGTTAACACTCTCTTTTAAAAATGCCATTTTCGTCCCTCAGGTTTGGCCACTTTTGCGACTTTCGTCCAAACGTTTGTTTTTCCGCATCTGGATTCAAAAGGTTTGAAATCTTGCCATATTCATCAGACTCGTTAGCTCCATCCATTTTCTCCGATTAAATGGGGGGCATTTATGTCTTCTTATACATTTTTATTAAAATAAAAAACACTATAAGAAATAAAGATCCACCTCTGTTGACTTTCTCCCCATCCAAACCCTTTACTCATCACAAAGATGTCCAAAAAGACGAAAATACCCCTGACATAACATTAAAAAATGGATGTAGTTAATGAGTCGGATGGAAATGACAAGATTTTAAACCTTTTGGATCCCGATGCGGAAAAACAAACCTTTGGACGAAAGTCGCAAAAGTGATCAAACCTCTTACTCTTTAAAAAATAAAATGAAATTTCACCTTGTCTGTAAAATCAGATTCAGAATCGGATAAAGAGCTTGTATCCAGCATCTTTATGATTACTTCTTCACCGGTGTTTAGCTTTCCATGAAAAACCCGACAATAAGTTCCTTCTCCAATAGAAGATTCTGAACCAAAATTATTTGTCATCTTGTTTAACTCATCTAATGAGAATGATGGTGCTTCAATCGTTGCAACCTTCTTAGGAGCCCCACCTCCACCGGTCCTCGGCTCTTTCATACTGCCTACATCATCATCATAACTATGTTTCATGGCAATTATGTAATGATCACATAGAAATACATCCATGACAAACCATATCTATCACCTTTTTAGCATCAAAATTCCTTAAAGATAATCAACCATATTAACCATAAAGATAAGTTTCACTTGTTAACAACAATCCACATACATTATGGATATAATAATATCAATATGACACCATGTATGGACGGAGTAGAATTTCTTACCACCGCCATAAAGGGGTCCTCGAGGCGGTGCCGTTTTAAAATTGTTAGCTTTGCCACCGCCATCGGCAGCCTTCCCCTGATTTCGCCTCTTACAACAGCAAGTCGTCATTAAAACCGCAGCCACAGAAAGCCCACAATATTCTCTCTTTTATCAATATGTTACCCAATCAGATCTCTGCATTCAAACATACAAATCAACCCTTTAAAATCTAGATCAAACAAAAGGAACAATTTTTTCTTGGACCCAGTGAGGCATTTACGCAAACACCTTATATGCACAAACATTTAAACCAAATAACAATGGGGAAACGAAATAACTCGATTAAAACATGAAATTAATGAAGGATGAATGTAAGAACATACCCCATAACCACAAAATTGAAGCCAAATGGAATTGAAGAAAAAGGAAACAGGCAGGAAGAGAAAGAAAGCAGAAAAAGTATGAAGGATTCTTTTCCTGTTTCTCTCTCCTCGCTCTCGCCGGATTGAGGATTGGAAACAGAGGTATGATGAATATCTCGCTCGGGGGAATCCCGTTTCTGGTTCGAGTATTTTTTATAAACCGCCAAAAACGGAGGCCAACGTCTACGTGCCGTCATCTTTTTTACTTCTGTTTTTCTACCGCTTGTTATTCGGATCCATTGTTCCTTTTTACAACAATTCTGATTTTATGGACTAAAAACATATATAAATTTTATAAAATAAGAACTAAGAAGATATTTTAAGGATTTTTGTTATTCTTTTTCAAATAAATTACTCTATTTAATTTGTTTGAAAAAGAATAACAAAGATCCTTAAAATATCTTCTTAGTTCTTATTTTATAATAATCTGAACCATAAAAGAATAACAAACAACACTCAGCAAATATCATAGAACCTCTTGATTACATAATAAGTTCCAAAGTTTACAAAAGTTATTCTAAACATAATAACTTTCAAAGTTGTTCAAATAACTACACTAACCTAACCCATCATGATGATTCAACCAACCTACACTCTTAAAAAACCGCGTCATGATATTTTCAACCAACATGTCGATTTCCTCTTGTGTTACACTTGTTAACTGGGTCCAAATCTAAAAAGAAATCAAATAACATATATCAGTTAACCCGAAACACCAAAAATAAATATAAAACCCGAATAATACAACCTTAAACTCGGATTAATAATCCCAACATACTAAAGTCAAAATAGGTAAATTCTAAAAGTAAAACTTACATTGTTTGGAAAACGAAATCGCTTCTTTAAAACAATCTGAACCATAAACCAAATCACCATGAACCCACACTCCCAAGACCCGTCTTGTTGCTTAAACTACATTAAATTTAAAAGAAAAAAATCAAATACTAAAATAATCACTTAATTGTATAACATAAGAGTTAATAATACTGACAACATACTTGAACCATGGTCCATGTAAGTCTACTTCTAAAAGAAGATTCTATTGCTCTCGAAAGCGGATAATCATCTTTATTCTTCTTGGCCTTAACCGAAAGGAGTTTTATTCTTCCTCACATAGGTTGTTGTAAGATAACTTCGCCAATTTGTATGACGTTTTTTTTTTTTCATTTTTAAGTGCCGCTTCTTTGGGCGCAATGCTATTAACTTTCCATAGTTCCTTGCATATTTATAAAACAAAAAAAATTAACAAATATTATTCATGTTTTTATAAAATTACAAACAAAAGTATATAATACCTGAATATCCTTCCATAAATGTTCCCATTTTTGTTCTTCAAATTTATCTTGCGGAATATGGTAAGAAAATTCGGCTTTTAGCTTCACTCCTAACCATGAAGTAACCAGTCGCATTCTTGCCAATCGGTTGATTATCATGGTTAAACTCAATTGTATAGTCACAGGCTTTCTTTGAGAAAGTCACAGGCCCACGTTTCCTTCTCCCAAGTTTAGACATTTTACA